>OX451737.1:1150821663-1152021663 GCA_948472305.1 Vicia faba
ACGTGAGGTTCTCGATGAATCTTCAAGTGGTTTTCAAAACCCACTTGTCAGGGAGATCGCTCCCTACACGGGTTAGGGTCTGGCCTGGAAGACAACCGTCTAATGCATTGGGGGGATCATCCTTGTTTCCGTGTTTTGCTGTTTGAGCAAGGGATTTGGTCGAGGATGTGGTCCTTGTGACTTTGTGTTCCCTTTCACTTGATTAGCGGTGGAAGGATGGATTTGATTTTGATGTCGAATTCACTTTTGTCCTCTGCTTTTTCAGGTAAAATGGCTAGCATTATCGATGATGAGTGTTTTACCCCAAAATTTTCCCTCTCATTTATCAAGATTTTTCTCACAAGACTTCTTGGACTAAAGACAAGATTAGGGTTTGGTCAGCTCAAGACATTTCATCTTGCACTGATCACCCAAAATTAAGGTTTGAGTTTGCACAAGTATTTTTGGACCATCAATGCTTCATGTGACTTTCATACATCATGTTGGACCCCTAAGATTGCTCATGTTAAGTTTCAAGCCTTGAATCACATTTTTGACCAGTCAATTAGACAATTGACCTAAAAATCGGTTGTATTGGGGGAAAGTCAACCATGGCCAATTTACAGTAAAACTTCATAATTTTTTATCCATAACAACATTTTAGACTCATGTGTACCATTTTTTCAAGTTTGGATCACAACTCCTCAAGAAATTTGATCAAATCATCAAAAGGGTAAAATGGTCAAAATTAGGGTTTTGACTGAGAAGGGGCAATTTTTGATTTTTAACCTAGCCAATGACCAATTGGGTTCAAACATGATTTCAAGGGTTCAATGGCATCATCTTGACCGAATTACATGGTTCAAAATATCTCAATTTTATTGGATTGACAGATGAATTTTGCAGTCAACTAATCAAAAGTCAATTGTACACTAAAAAGTCAAACTTTGACTTTTTGGTCAAAATCAAGTGCCAAGAGTCATAATTCATCAAGATATGTCAAAACATGAAACTTGTTCACCAAGAAAACCAATTTTTAAAATTAGGGTTTTGAATTTGAAAATTTTCATAACTTAGAATTTTTCTAAGTATGGAAATTTTCTTTTTTTTTCCCAACTTTTCACCACTTTTTCATCATGATGCAATTTGATTCAAAGAAAACTTTCAACATGAAAGTTGTAGTCCTCCATGAAATATACAACTTTTATTCACAAACTATTCCCAAAATATTCTTGGATCTCAAGTTATGAATTTGTGATCATAGGTCCATGAACTAAATAATTTAGTGAAAATTTGCCCTAATTTAGGCAGTTTTTTGACCAAACTTCATGGACATTTTTAACCTAGTTCCAAGAGGTATCTCAAAATGCATTTCAAAGATGGATTATAGAGCATGTTGCAAGATTTCCAAAATGTCAAAGAACTCTCCAAGATCATTTGTGGTTAGGGAGAATCGAAGAAGAGAAATTGGCATTTTATCACTTTTGTTCATGTCATTTTCACAAAGTATCAAGTTGCAAATCAGATCTTGGATGCTTGTACCTTGCATTACATGTCCTAAACTCATTCTACACTCCATAATTAAATGCAAACTCAGAGGATAAGGGCTTTATCTTTGCTTTTGGAGCATTGTACAAGAGATTTTTCCATTTTAAGCATAAAGGTTATAATGCCATTTTCATAAAGTGGGCTTTTGAAACTTTATCATTCTTGAGCCTTGGAGCTGTCCCTTTTGTGCAGGCAATTTCCACAGATCTTAATCAACTTGTACAAGCCCTTTGCAGCTCACAAGCAAGCAAGGACAAGCCTGTTAGCATGGACACTTCAACTTTTCTTCAAATGCAAGAAAAGTTGCAAAAAGTGCTAGAACTTGAACAGCTAGTGAGAGTGGACTTTGTATCCATTCTATACAAATATACCAAGTCATTACAATGCTGGACACGGATTGATAGCATCCAAAACACTCTCAAGATCAAAAAACACAAAATTCTGCCAAAACATTGCAGTTCTGCAAAATTATTGCCAACTTCATTTTGGCTCGTGCGTTTTGCCCTTTAACATTTGAAACACTTCATACACATTGTACCAAAGCAGTCCAAGCATTCATCCTGCATCTGTAAGCCCTGTTTCATCCATTTCCATTTTCAAACTTGGAGCTTGCAACTTGACTTCTACAGAGAGTTTTGGCCATCAACAAAGCAAGCTAGGTATTGGAATAGTTTGAAGGAAGTTCAGGGAAGCTCACACGATCCTCAGGCCTCACTCAAAGTCCCCACATTGTCATATCCAAATCCAGCTGAAGGAGGTATTTTTCAAATCTCTATCTCTCTATTTAGGCATCCTCAAGCCACGATTTGTGAAGAAAAAATGTAGCCCTTATCTTGGTGAAGTTGTACATATGCATATTTGTCATTTATATTAACTGTGCCATGAGAATTAAAGCTTGAAGTTCCTGGATTTTTTAGGTCACAATTTAGGGCTGATAAAATTCTCCCTGATCTTTTAGAGTTAGGTTACAAATCTTATATGGTTGGAATCGTGAGATTGAATGCTACAAGTTTCATGTTATAAGTTTTTGTTTTTGTGCAAGCATTTGAGAGTTAAAGGTTTGAACCATAAGCGCGCGAAGGAGAAGGAACCAAGGACAGGGACGAAGTTGTTGTTCTGGGCTTTTTTGTTGTTTCTGGCCTTTTTGGTTTTGCTATTCACACCCCCTAACTTGCTTTTGCACCCCCTTGACTATTTTCTTATATTTTTACATTTTCTTGCATATTTTTATGTTTATTGCTTGCATATATTTTTTCTAATGATAAAAAATGCCCAAAAATAATTTATTTATTTTCACACTTTTATTTTATTTTTTTATTTATTTTCTCACATAAAAATAGTTTATTAGGTTTATAGGTTTTATTTCTTAAGTAAATTTGTAAATACAATTTAAAAAAATACTATACATTTTTATTTTATTATTTTACACATAAAATACTCATTTTCTCATACATATTTAATTTTTGATATTGACATATAATATTATTTATTATTTTCTTGTACAAAAATGGACAAAATAAATAATAGGAAACATATATTTCTTTTAATCAAAAATTAGGGTTTCCCCCTTTCAAAAAATAATAATATTATTTTTCCTTATTTTCTAGGGTTAATTAATTTTATTTTCCCATACTTTAAACAAATACAAAACCTTTTTTCCATAAATACATTGCATTACATATTTAAATATTTGTATATTTATTTATTTCGCACAATATTCAATTGGGTTGTAATAGTATTTTTAGGGTTTATTTTGTGCAATATCCCCATTCAAAAACTTGTATCCCCCCTCCCATAATAATTGTTGTAATAGCTTAGTTTACATTTACGCAATTTATCGCTTTTATACCATGTTTAGTAAATTAGGGTTTGCATGACAAGACCAAAAACAAAAAAAATAGAAAAGACCTAATCCAAGACAAATCAAAAGCATTAAAAATGACACACATTGCACACAAGCACCCTTAGGGTTTCACCCACTTGGTTGCCTAAAACAAAATGGCCATGTTACGCATGCGAAGTATCTTGGCAAAACAAAACAAAAATAAGATCATAGTCCCTCGATGACTCTATCAAAAAGTTGCCTAAAGCAAATGATCCTGGTCCCTCAAACATGCTAAGATACTTGGCAACATTGCTATCATGGTCATACGATGACCCACGCCCGTCCCGTTTACATCCAAAGATAGGTTTGTTTACCAAATCAATGGTAAATCAACAATGTCAAAGGAATAAAATGCACAAGAAAGACATTTGAGTAGGTAGATAGCTTCTAGTTACTTGTATAACTTCAAAACAATCCTTGCTATTTCCAAAAATAAACACATACCCATTTCAAAACAACTTTCAAAACATTGGAACATTTTTCAAAAGACAAACATCTTTGTATACATTCTTACAAATGAGAATCATTACAAAGATTGCCTAAACGATGGCCTCTTTTCAAAATACTTTCAAAACCACACAAAGCACCATTTCAAACAATTTCAAAAGCAAAGCAAGTGATCTAAACAAGTAACTAAGAGCCCATGGAAAACCATGGATGAAAAGGGTGCTAGCACCTTCCCTTTTCATAATCTACTCCCCAAACTCAAGAAAACATCTCAAAGGTCTTTCCTGTGCTTTTTTACCTTTCCTTTTAATAAAATAAAAGTCGGGTGGCGACTCTTGCTAACCGCAACATTTGCAAACACAAACGCAAAACCTCAAGTCAGTTCTCCCACCATATCACAATGAGGTTATGGACGAGCAGAATTCTTCCGACCAGAACTCGTCCAAAGAGAGCACGTCCGGACAAAGTGGTTATGAGAAAACCTTGTCGGGGAAAAGTGCATCAAAACAAGGTATGCTCGAGGCTTCTAGAGAAAATAAATCTGAGGGGATGGACTATATTACACCGGGTCCCCGGAAGATTGCGTCATATTTTACCAAGCATCTTAAGGAGGCGTTCATGGTCGTGGCCGTAGAGATGGACAACCAAACACTGAGGAGGATTGGGTCGTCTTTGTTCTTGGGAAGTGTGATAGGATTTGCATGAATTATGACATCAACCAGTTCCCCATTTACGAGATTGTCTTCAAATACCTGGGGCTCAGGTTGCCTTTCACTAACTTTCAGGTGGCCGTCTTCAATCACCTTCATCTTTCTCCTTCACAACTTTACCCTAATTTGATAGCCTTCCTCCAGGTGTTCAAAATTGTGTGTGAGTACCTAAAGATCAGGGCCACTGTATCCTTGTTTTTATACTACTTTCGTCTCTAATCGAGAGTCATTGATAGGCAGTTCGGATGGGTTTCCCTGAAACAGTTGGGAAGGATTTTCAAGGCTTATCTTGAGTCTGTTCTACAATTTAAGGACATATATAAATAGTTCCAACCCGTGTCAGAGAAGGATATCCTCAATGTATTTATCAGTCTTCCTAAGCATGGTCTAGATGGGTAGCCTGTGTTGACCGGGGAGGTTGAGGAAATTAGGGAGCTTGTGCAAAGGTTCCACTTTCATTGGGACATGGATCATTTTGCTCGCAGTACTGACCATTATATAGTAAAGGCGAGCCAGCTGAGTGCTGGAGATCAGGCAAGCTACGACCAGTTGTTGGCCTTTGTCGATGGAATACCCCTATTCCACTATGTGGGAAAGGGGGAAGGCCCATTTTCGACGGGGATGGGAAGCCCATGTTTGAGTTTGGGCTTATTAACATCAAAGAGCTCCTCGAATGCAACGACCCTTCAAAGTATTTAGGTAGTTGTTTCGTATTTGACTTGCCCTTATTCTAATATCCTATTATTCTAACTCATGCTCATTTTATTGCGGAGAAAATGTCTACTGCTCAGAAATGTATGATTAAGAATGATGTTGCCAAGGCCAAAAAAGGGCGCAGAAGACAGTCGCCAAGAGCCTCCTAGGCACTGATGGAGAAGGCGTGCCTCTGAATGGGTTGGGGACTTTTTAATATGGCCCAGTTGTCGGGCAATCCTCTCCTCTTCTAGTGAGCTCAAGGCCTAAGAGACCCCATATTGGGGACCTGGTAGATTTGACTGGGGAAAAAGGCAAAGAGAGATTTATGCTACCCCCCTGCTTCCACAACAACACTTTCTTTGAAGGCTCTTCTATGGAGGTCCACAAGGCAGAGTCTTTGGCTTTCAGGGAAAGGGATCGTCCGAGAAAGAGGGCCTTATTAGCTCAGGATGTTGCCGCCTTGATGCGGATCCCGGGCACAACGATGATGCACACTGAGGAAGGGAGTTTCGAGGAGCTGGAGCTAAAGAAGATTCGGGTTGCCTACAATTCTCTTGAGGCAAAGTGTAAAAAGTTGAAGACTGATAAAGAGGAGTTGGTGAAGGCGAAGAAAGATCTGATTAAGGAGAGGGATACCCGTGCGGCTGAGAAGAAGGATCTTAAGGATATGGTGGACAAGCTTAAGTCCTCCATGGCCCCTGTTGTACCCCAAAATTTTCCCTCCCATATCCCTCAAGATTTGCCAAAAATAATCTCCAAGTGACTCAAGTTAGCTCAAGAATTGGACAGTCAAATCACCTCCTAAGGCAGTCAATTCAAAATTAGGGTTTCGTGTTGCATCAAGGTCCTCACATCCAAATGACCTCAAGTGCTTCCCAATTTCTTAATATGTTCTCAAGCTCATCCATGTCAAATTTCAAACTTTGCAGAGAAAGTTTGGTCAGTCAATTGCTCAAGAGGCCCAAAAATCGACTGTGTTAGGGCAAAAGTCAACTGTGACCTACAGACAGTCAAACCTCAAAAATTTTTGTCAACATTCTCATTTTGAAGGATAATTCATCATTTGATCAAGGGTTGATTATGATTCATCAAGGATTGCTCAAGATTCATCAAGATTCAAAAGTTGCTAAATTAGGGTTTTGTAGGAAAAGTCAACTCAACTTTGACCAAGCATAACTTTCTCATACTTTATAAGAAATGACCCATCCAAAGCTCATTTTTAAGAGGATTCAATTTCCTACAATACATCTTCACACCCCAAGATCAAGAAATGCTCTCACAAAAAGTTACAAATTTGGACATTATAGGTCATTTTTGAAAGTCAACAAAAACACCTTTTTTTCCAAAGCTTATAACATGATAATGGAACATCAAAATGAGATGATACCAAAAGGGTTGATTATAGGACATCTCAAGGTTTCTAAAAAGTCCAAGAACGCCTCTAAAAGTTCAAAATTGAAGAAGTTATGCATTGTTGAAGTTGGACATTTTTCCAAATTTGGCAAAAGTCAACTATCCTCAAAACTCCAATTTTTGACAAAAGGGCCCACTTTTTTCCACTTGATATAGTCTTGTCATGCCACACACGTGTCCCATCTTTAATTTCATGACCAAAAATTTATTTTTCTATTTTATTTAATTTTTATTGATTTAATTCATTTTAAATCTATATTAATTCAAATAAAATCCAAAAATTAATGGAATGAGATTTTTTTGATCATTGCAGCTTTCAATTAACAAGATACACCTAATCAAATTCGTAACAGGTCTTATTATGCACAAAAAATCAGATTTGAAGCATTTTTGGAAAGCTTATCAATGGTGATCATATCAAATCCCAAACCATGAATGCATAAAGATTGGAAGCCCAAGATTTGACCTAGTGGCTTGCTTGATACATATACAACCTAAAGCAACCAAGAACGGGCAGAAGGAACTGTTGAAACGGCCAGAACGAGTTTGTAAAAAAGCTTGAAAAGTGAGAGATCAAAAACAACATTGGAGCACGATTCAGTCAAAAAGCTCAACACTACTCTCTTCCTTGACATCCAGTGGAGCTATACCAATCAAAACCAAGCCTTTTCATTGCATAAAACTCATTGTAAGTCTCCACGAATATGCCTCTGCACATGAAATCGTAAATCATTCTCCTTGCATCTTTTTTCCAATTTGATTGCACTATCATGCTTAACATTCAAATTCTAACAATTCTGCATTATTTAATTTGATTTTCATGGCCTGTATTGTGATACCCGAACCTAGGGTTCTTGTTCTTGTTTTTTAGGCGTTTCTTATGCAGGATAAATTGAGCCAAACAATGGTTATAGGAATGATCAGGAGGCAGAGACGAACACGTCTATGTTCTTGGATGGCATTTTCATGGCCTGGAGTGAGTTTTGAAAGCAAGCCACGGATCTTCCTGCGGATAAAAATCCGCAGGTAAAGAACTAGGGTGATATGAAGAAGATGATAACGTGGTTGGGCGTGATTGGACCATTCAAATCATTAGCGCGTTTTTTCTTTTATTTCAGGCTTAGCATTTTATTCTGTATATAATATTTATCTTCTATTCCACTAACGAATGTGCAAGCTGGTTGAGTTGGTGAGAGAGGCGTGGCAAAACCCCTTGGGACCTGGGTTCGAATCCCAGGTCCCCCAAAACTTTATTCAATTTTGTCTTCAGGTATTCATACGCAGCATTCCAAGCGTGGACTACCATATGTCCTCAGATCTCAATGTGCCAAGTGGCTTCAGGCCAAGATCCAAAAGCCAGATTTGAGCATCCACCATACTCCCTGGTCAACAAGCACACAGGGAATCACAAGGGTCAAACAGGCTGGTGTTAGTGGGCCAAGAATTGTTAATCATACTCCCTCTTCAGGCCCAAACCCCCATTTTGGTTTATTTCTTTTTCTCTCTATATTTATTTTATTTAATTATTATTATCAAAATTAACCAATTAATATTTTTTCTATAAAATCAGAAAACCCTAAAAAATAATATTTTTATTAATTTCACTATTTTATTATTTTTGTAAATAAACATTAATTAATTTATTTAGTTTAATTAGGAACAACTTTAATATCTTTTGCATTAAATTAAAATTAACATAGAATTAGGGTTTTAATATCTTTTAACCATTCTTATTTTATTTCCTTAAATAATAAAAAAAACCAAAAATATTTTCTTTTCATTAATTAATTCAATTATTAATTTAGACTAATTTTTAATTCAAAAACAACAAAAATATGCTTTATTTAATAAAAAGGGTCAAAACCCTAAAAACACTTCAATTTAATTTTCTCGCGCGCGAATTATTTTTGATCCATATTTCAATATTATAACTTCTTCGAGGATGTAATAGTTTTTAACTTAGGACTTTATTTATTTATTTATCGCTTTTATTTACTTTTCGCAATTTAATTTTAAAAGGGTTTGTTTTTGGCGATGTAAATACCCGACGCCTTGTAATAGCTTAGATTTATTTTCCGCAATTTAATTTCCGCAAACATTAACTGTTAGATGTTTGAATAATAGGCAATGCATGACAAGATCAATTTTAATTTAAAATCAACAGTAGCTCACCATGACATGTACAAAGATAATATAACTGAAAAACAATACACTCGCACATGCCACTCTTAGGGTACACCTCACTTGGTTGCCTCGAACGTGGTCATTGAGTATAGGAAGTTTTAGAGGTCGCCCTCTTGTCCAAAGATCATAAGTTGCCTCGAAACGGTTGTCTCGGTTGAAATGATCTAAGACATTAGGATTACCGCTAAGGCGTCCTAACGTTGCTTTAGTGACCACATATCCCTTAATCGAATTGACCCGAAAACTCCAATGACGGTGCTACTCCTCAATAGTGGAATAGCATTGTCTAAAGGACACTTGTATAGTTTAATCCCTTTTTGAGTAGGTAGATGGTTCTTAAGTACTTTCTCCTTTTAAAACAAAACAAAACTTTTCACACTTACACTCCTTTCAAACAAAAACTCTTTTCAAATCCACAATCACAAAGAAAAGCAAACTTTTGAAAACATAATGAGCAAGTACCTAAGAGCACGTGGATAACCACGGATAGAAAGGGTGCTAACACCTTCCCTTTCTATAATCTACCTCCCGAACCCGAGAAATATCTCAAAAAGGAATTTTTTTTGTGCTTTTGTCCTTTCCTTGTTGGATAAAATAAAAGACGGTGGCGACTCTTGCTTACCACGACATTTTGCGAAAACAAACGCAAAACGCGAACCAGCATTCAAAAACAGTCAGTTTTATTCCCATCGATCACAGCCCCCAACAAGGAGGAGCCTGAAGATGTTAAGGGATTTACAACCAGGGAACAATTAGTTGCTCGCATTCAACGGGCCAACAATAATGCTCTTGTGGAAATCGAGGAAGGTTTCAAGAATGCAGTGGCCCAGATCCACCTTGTGAATCTGGGCGTCGATTTTGACTTGACGGGGACTGGTTTCCTTAACATAGTGGTGGATGGCTAAATAGTTATTCCAGATTTCCTTGTGATGGAGGACAGACATGCGAGAAGTTCTCACCAGTCTCTAGGGGAGCCCGTTAATAAGGTGTCATTGCAGCCCGATTCTGAAGTGTGTCCCCATCCTGAAGAGTAGCTCTAGCCTGGAAATTGATCGGCGCTTATTACTTCTTTATTCTGTCCGGCTTGCATGTCGCATTCTTGTAATATCTGTTTTAGGGGCTCTGCCCATTTTGATGTAATTTTCAGATATCTTTTGCCCTTATGGCCATTATTTTGGTTATATTTTTTTGGACAAGGCTTGGCCCTTTTTATGTAACACCTTGACAATTAAGGCCTTCGTGTTCGTCTTTAATGTTTTCGACCCCGGCGGTCGTTTTCTCTAATATGCACCATTTATGTCTTTACCTTTGTCCGTGCATGATTTATTGCTTATTATTGCTTTTGTTAAGTTTTTACATGTTTGTATGCTCGTCTGCATGAGACGTTTATTTTGCTTAAGAGTTTTTAGGGGGTTTGCTCGTAAGTATTGATGCTCGCCAGTTTGGGGAGACTGGTCAAACGGCCAAGGTAATTTTTGGGCATGAGTTGAAGTTCAGGTCTCGTTTGGGGCCTGAGCTCGGTGGCATGAACTCCCCATCACTAGCTGGGTGTTCTACCATCATGGTACGGTGATGGTGGAGCTCGTTTGAGTTTTCTCTGTCGGGCTAAGAATTTGCTCATTAAAAAAGAGTGGAAACTTGCCCCTTCGTTTAATTCAAGGTGTTATGCATGTACCTGACCATGCACATGTGGTCGGGACTACTATGTCAGTCGTCTTGACAGAGCATGCCGACTATTTTTTAGCCTTAACTATAATATTGTTTCAGTTTTTTGGTGTTTAAGGTCGAGCAAGTTGTTCCCTGTGTAAGCTTTTTAAGTAGTAGGCCCCGCTCTCCGTTTTTGCTCGAACGTGATATGGATCTTTCCAGTTTATGGTGAGCTTTCCCTCTCGAGAGTCTTTGTGATTTCTCTTTAAGACTAGGCTACCGACTTCGAAATCACACTGTATGATTTTGGTGTCATATCGTATGGCAATTTTTTGTTTGAGAGAGGCTTCTCATAAAGCCGCTCCTGTTTGGACTTTTTTGATGAGATCGAGTTCCTCTCTCAATGCTTAGTCGTTCATGTCCTCTTCGAGAGGGGCTTGCGTTCGTCTGGAGGGCTCTCTGATTTCGACGGGGATGACAACCTCGGTTCTGTATGCTAGTCGGAAAGGAGTTTCCCCGGTGGATGAGTGAGTTGTTGTTCGATAAGCCCAAAGCATGTTGTGTAGCTCCTCGACCCACACCTCTTCTTAGTTTAGTCTAACCTTAGTTTGAGGCCTCGTATGATCACCCTGTTTGTGGCCTCAGATTGCCCATTTGTTTGTGGGTGCTCGACGAATGCGGAGTGTTGGACGATGCCTAATTTGGCGATGAATTCCTAAAAGTTTTTATCCGTGAACTGTGTCCCATTTTCGGTGATGATTTCTTGGGGAATGCCAAATAGGGCAAGGACATTTATTTTGTAGAAATAGAGAATGTTTTGCATTTTGATTCTAACCAGCGCTTCTGCCTCTATCCATTTTATGAAGTAGTCTATGACTACTATTAGTTACTTGTTTTGGTTTGATCCTACCACGAATGGTCTGAGGAGGTCCATGCCCCACCACATAAAGGGACAGTAGGATGATAGGGATTTGAGTTTGCTTTGGGGTGCCAAGTGCATATCCTCATGGCGTTGGAATTTGTCACATTTCCTTACGTGTTCTTTAGAGTCATGTTGCATGGTAGTCCAATAATATCTCGCCCATAGTGTCTTTCTGGAGAGGGATCTTCCACCCAAGTGTTGGGTGTTGATTCCTTTGTGGATTTCATGTAGGATGTTGGCGACTTTTCTTTCTTCAACCAGGACGTATGAGCAGGTGTAACACGATGGGAGAACTGACTTGGTTTTTCATTTTATCCCAAATGTCGCGGATAGCAAGAGTCGCCACTGGCTTTTCTTTTGTCCAATAAGGAAAGGTGAAAAGAACAGGAAAGACCTTTTAAGATTTTGAGTTCGGGGGGTAAGTTATGAAAAGGAAATATGTTAGCACCTTTGCAGCCGTAGTTATCTACGAGCTCTTAATTGCTTAGCTCACTTTAATTTGCTTTATGTGTGCTTTGAAAATGTTTCGAAAATTCCAATGTAAGGCAGTCTGCTTTATAATAACCCTTGTATCAGTCCTCAAGAGTGTTTATAAAGTGTTTGAAAGTAATTGTTTTGAAAGTGTGAGGTGTGAAAATTATTTTAGTTTGTGAGCAAACAATTAAGGGTATTGTAATATGGTGGGATAACTTACTTGGGTGTTTTGCATTTTATCGTAATTATTGCGGATAGCAAGAGTCGCCACCGACTTTTCTTTTATCCAATAAAGGAAATGGTGAAAAGAACAGGAAAGACCTTTTGAGATTTTTCTTGAGTTTGGGGGGTAGGTTATGAAAAGGGAAGGTGTTAGCACCCTTTTCATCCGTAGTTATCTACGGGGTCTTAGTTTCTATCTCACTTTGAAATTCTTTATTTGAAATGTATTTGTGATGGGTTTTGAAAGTATTTTTGAAAAGTGCCTTCGTTTAGGCGAACTTTGTAATGATTCTCGTCTCTATAAGAATGCATACAAAGTGTTGAATTTTGAAAATATTTCATCTGAAAGTGTTGGTGTTTTTGAAAGATGTTTTGAAATGTTGTGAGCAAGCAACTACGAGCGTTCTACCTACTCAAAAAGTCTTAGTTCTTTTCCTCCTCCTTTAGATGTTGCTATCTTACCATTGATTGGTAAGAAGCCCTATCATTAGATGTGAAGGGACGGGCGTGGGTCATCGTATAGTCATAGAAGGAAACATTGTAGGATATCTTAGAAATATGTCGTAAGGGTCTAAGATTGTATATTGAAGGCAACATCGAAGGGTCATCGAGGGACTACGATCTTGTATTCGAGGGTCTTTGCTAAAGTATCCCACATTCGAAGGACATGACTAATTTTATCTAAGGCAATAAGTGCGGGCTACCCTAAAGGTGCATGTGTGAAAGTGTGTTGATTTTCATGCGTTGTTTATCTAAAATTATGGTTTTCTATTGGTTGGTTTTATGTCTTTCCAGACAAACCCTAATTACTATCAATAATATGGAAAGCGATAAATTGTGGAAATTTAAAGTCCTACGATATTACAATACTTTTAGGGGATGGGATACAAGTTTAATGAATGAGAATGAAAGCGATAAATCCCTAATTACTATTACAAATCATTAATAATCCAAAAACAACAACAAAAAGTCTCAAAAATCAAGAAGTCTGGTGCCTGGCTGACACGGGCCATGTCCTGTGACACGGGCACCCGTGTCAGAATCCTGTAATTATCCCTGCATGATTTTTCTATCCCAAACGAGCTGACACAGGCCGTGTCATGTGACACGGGCACCCGTGTCAGGACCCTGTCTAACTATTTTGTCCAGTTCCAAGCCTAGTAAGAGGGACATGGGTCGTTACCTGTGACACGGGCACCCGTGTCAGAACCCCGTATTGCCATTTTTCTTGTTTTCTTCCTATCACGGCCTGTGTCATGTGACACAGCCGGCTGTGTCAGACTTCCAGAAGCATTTTTCTGTAGTTTTGAGTGTTTGCAACTCTTTTACTTTGATTTGTCCTGTTTTATTCCTTTGAAAATGAAAGTAAAATGATGTATGAACAAGGATATTACAGTTTGAGAAGACTTACCTCTTGAAGTGAAAACTTGAAATGTGTATGGATATTTCCAGGTGCAATGTGATTATTGATTGAGCTTCCTTAGACCTCCCTGAAGTTATTCCAATCTTTACTTCATGCTGAAAGTGTTTGAAACTCTCCAACCAAGTCAACTTGCAAGACAATGTTTTTGGGTTTGGACGGTGATGATAATGATGTTACAAAAGTTGTTCTTGTGTTTGAACAACTTCTATATGATGTATATGAAGTGTGTGGACGGTTTGTTTGGACAAAAATTCAAGGTTTAAGAGATTTGAAGATTTTGGTTTCTAAGCTCAAGAGTGGAGGTTTTGTGGACAGTTATGGTTTTTTGAGAGTATGAGGGGTTTTGAGAATTTGTCTACACAAAAGAAACTTTGGCCCTTAGCTTGCAAATGACTTCTCTATTTATAAAGAAGGTTTGATAGGATGAGAGAGTTTGTTTTATAAGCTGTCAAAAATTTGGTTTAGTTGAGATGAAACAACCAAGTTATTATGAAAATTGGTGTTCCAATGCATGGTACAAGCATGGTATGAAGTTGCTAGAGGCTTTTAGGCATGTTGCTTCTTACTTTGACATTGTGTATGTGCATAGAAAACAATTGAGAGGCTCGAGGAGTTGACAATTGCATAAAGCGTGCTTTATGTGAATGGCAATGGTGCCTTTGTGCCATAAATGGAATGATACAGTGGACAATACTTGAATCACTTGGATAGTGGTTCAATCAATTGTGTAAACATCTAATTATGGATATATTTGCAAGTCAAAAGGCCTTCCAAGCAAGATTATGCAGCACATCATGCAAATTGGATTATGTGTTCTTCAACCAAATGTCTTGCAATTCAAGAATGGATGCCCAACTTCATGCCCTTGAATCTCCTAGTTCAAGTATGATAAATTCATGCTCTTGGACGTTTTGGAAAGCGTAAAACATCCTCTACAACTTCCGTGTTGGCCATTTTGATAAAATCATTTTGGAACTATGTGAAAAAATGCCAAGAAGTTGGGATAAAATCCTGACCAAAATCTGTTGAAAATTTCTCTAAGTGTTAGATGAAAATGTCATGACTTCAGGAATTTATAACTCAAAATCCAAGCACTTCTAGGACTTTATCAGCAAAGCAAAGTTATATATCTCATCATGATCTATAACTTTCATGTTGAAAGTTTTCTTTGAATCATCTTGCATCTTGGTAAAAGATTGGCATGAAGTTATGAAATAAACATGTGCAAAAACACTTAGAAAAATTTCTAAGTCTTGGAAAGTTTGACTTTTCAAATTGACTTTTGACTTTCTTAATTTCTTGACGATCAAGCTTTATATTCTTGAATTTCTTTATGAATTTTGATCTTTGAAACATAATGTTGACCAAATAGTCAAAGTTTGACTTTTGGTGTATCGGTTGACTTTTTCATCAGTTGACCAAATTTCATCTATCAATCCAATGATCTTGAGAAATGTTTTGAGCCATAAAATTATGTCAGCATGTTGTATTTGAATTATTGAGATTTTACTTTAAGACATTAGATCATGTATTAGATCAAACAATCCTTGATCAGTCAAATACAGTCAAAAACCCTAATTTTGACCATTTTGCCCTTTAGGTGATTTGAACAATTTTCCCGGGGAATTGTGATCCAAACTTGATCAATTGATACATATGACTTTAAAAGGTTGATATTGGTCCAAAATATTGAAGTTTGATTGTAGGTTGACCATTGTTGACTTTTTACTCAATACACAGTTGATTTTAGGTCATCTTGTCAATTGACTGAGCAATTTTGTGATCCAAGACTTGAAACTTGACTTGAGAAATCTTGAGGGTCCATAATGATCCATGAAAGTCATTTGGAGTATTAGAAGTCCAATTGTCCTTGTGCAAACTCAAACCCTAGTTTGAGGTATTGGTGTTGAGGAGATGGCTTGACCTAGTTAATACTTGTGCAAGCTTGAGCTTTTGAAGATCTTTGTGAGCAACTTCTTGAGAAAAGAGAGGGAAAATTTTGGGGTACAACAGCTGCCCCTGTTCAATCTTCTTAAACCTGAAGAGTTATTTGGCGAGCCCGCCATTCGTGACTTGAAGGGGGAAGATGATTAAACACTAAAGTGCCCAGAAATTTACACTCGACTATGTGTTAGTTGATTGTATCAAGAATAGGCTTAAAGATTCCATTTGGATAAGTGATAATGGATTTGTCGGAGATGGGCTTACAGATGCTATCCAGAGTGACTGTTGGTAGAAATTGGAAGAAGTATCAAAATAAATCTTTGGTCGATTTATACTTAAACAGTAGATGTCTTTTGCTTGTTTTTAACTGGAAGAGATAAACCTAACTAGAATAGGTCTGTTGTTTGGTGACATCACTGGGGAAATAATCCTAACTAGAAGAGGTTTGTCGTTTACCTATCTTTAACTGGAAGAAGTGAATCTAACTAGAAGAGGTCTTCGTCTGCTTGTCTTTAATCTGGAAGAAAAAAATCTAACCATAAGAGGTCTTTGTTCGCATGTCTTTAATCTAGAAGAAATAAATCTAACCATAAGAGGTCTTTGTTCGCCTGTCTTTAATCTGGAAGAAATAAATCTAACCAGAAGAGGTCTTCGTCTTCCTGTCTTTAATCTGGAAGAAATAAATCTAACCAGAAGAGGTCTTTGTTTGCCTGTCTTTAATCTGGAAGAAATAAAATTTAACTAGAAGAGGTCTTCGTTTGCCTATCTTTAATCTGGAAGAAATAAATCTAACCAGAAGAGGTCTTTGTTCACCTGTCTTTAATCTGGAAGAAATAAATCTAACCAGAAGAGGTCTTTGTTTGCCTGTCTTTAATCTGGAAGAAATAAATCTAACCAGAAGAGGTATTTGTTCGCCTGTCTTTAATCTAGAAGAAATAAATCTAACCAGAAGAGGTCTTTGTTCGCCTGTCTTTAATTTGTAATAAATAAAATCTAACCAGAAGAGGTCTTCGTCTGCCTGTCTTTAATCTGGAAGAAATAAATCTAACCAGAAGAGGTCTTTGTTCGCCTGTCTTTAATTTGGAAGAAATAAATCTAACCATAAGAGGTCTTCGTTCGCTTGTCTTTAATCTGGAAGAAATAAATCTAACCAGAAGAGGTCTTTGTCTGCCTGTCTTTAATCTGGAAGAAATAAATCTAACCAAAAGATGTCTTTGTCCTCCTGTCTTTAATCTGGAAGAAATAAATCTAACCAGAAGAGGTCTTTGTTCGCCTGTATTTAATCTGTAAGAAATAAATCTAACCATAAGAGGTCTTCGTTCGCCTGTCTTTCTTTTTTCGCCTGTCTTTAATCTAGAAGAAATAAATCTAACCAGAAGAGGTCTTCGTCTGCCTGTCTTTAATCTAGAAGAAATAAATCTAACCAGAAGAGGTCTTCGTTCGCCTGTCTTTAATCTGTAAGAAATAAATCTAACCAGAAGAGGTCTTTGTTTGCCTGTCTTTAATCTGGAAGAAATAAATCTAACCAAAAGAGGTCTTTTATTTCGTTAATTTATTTTTCCTGCAAGGAATAGGGTTAGTTGTACGCAGATGTATGCATGGCATAATTATGTTCTCAAAATAAATGAGATTATGATGTATGCATTTGTCATGTATGTGCTATGATGTATGAATGTGAAACATTGAAGTGCATCTTTGTCTGGAAAATCAATTCTTGACAAATTATTGGGGAGTATTGGGAAGTTGAATCCAGAATTATCGTTGGAGATGAAGAGTATGTGTATCTTCAACTTTGTTTAGAATATTTCTGCGCTGGATTCTAGTCTTGTTCAGAGAAACTCTGTCGGGAATGTTGATTTCTGCTTGGGAAGTAGGGTTCATGGATATTTGGTCGTCCATCTCTCTACTGGGGAATTTAATTCTTATTTACCCTGACCAGGGATAAAAGAGATGGTTAAATTTTCGTCTCGGAGATGATAGTTGACTGGTATCTGGTCGAAATCCAGGCTTTGCAGCAACTTTCTAGGGAGGATGAAGTTAACTGTTATCTGGTCGGTTTCCAGGCTTTGTGGTAACTTTCTGAGGAGAGTGAAGTTAATTGTTATCTAGTCGGATTTCAGTCTTCGCAACAACTTACTGGGGATAGTATCAACTCCATTGAGGACAAGGGGTTTTGTTCGTTGATTTGTAATAGTCTGAGAAAAGACTCGAGCTGGGGAATTTGTAGTCTGTTGGGGAATCTGTAGTTTGTTGGGGAGATAAACTCTATTGAGGAAAGCATTTTGGAGACCTTATTGGGGAGATGAATTCTTTTGGAGACGAACTCCGCAGGGATTCCCTTGTAGTTTAGGACCAACTCAGCTGGGGAAACGATTGTCATGAGATTGGAAATCTGGATGGATACTGTATGAATTCAAATATGTGGGGATAATTTTATTGAAGTAACTCTGTGGGGATATCCCGAATCCTTAAGAAAAATTTTATTACAGTTTTTAAACATACATTTGTTAACAGTTAATCATGTTCATATGCATATGTTCATTCAATTTTAGTCATTGGACGTTTTTGCACTCAAAACAAAAAAGAAAACAAAAAGTTTGCACTTCTAAGTATATTTGTATTGATGTTTTGCCTTTAAACAGGCATTTTTGTACAAGGAGACAGAAATCCTAGTAAGAGGAAATCGTTGAAAGAATGAAAGGAATACAAAGTGAAAACAAAATAATAGCCATGTGAAAGTAATCTCATTGGATTCCAACTCCTCCATTGCCCTTATATCTTTGAACATCATCCCTTACCATTGAAATAAGTTGATTGAATTGATCTTATACCATTGAACTTAGACCTTGGTAATAAATCTTGGTTATGGTTATTTATAGGACATAGTCATACGCTTTAATCCTTAACTTTTTCTTGGACCACCCTTTCGGGTTTTCAGCCCACCAGGATACCCTTTTTTCCCAAGCCGCCCTTTCGGGTTTTCGACTTGTCGGGTATACAATATTTTATATATATCCCTAACTTTTTCCTGAACCTTTTGGTTCTTTGGGATGCCCTTACTTTTGCCTAGGTATGTCGACCTAGCGGGTCATTCTTTATGCGTAGTATTTTTTAACTATGTCTGCATTCACAGGATAAGGGAATTATTCACTGTCCATAGTAGTTAGCATCATGGCACATCCAGAGAATACTTTATTAACAAAAAATAACCCTTCATAAGTGGGAGTCCATTTTCCCCTGAGATCGCCTTGTGGTAAAATGATGCGCTTTATTACCAAGTCGTCAGCCTGGTATGCTCGAGGTTTGATCTTTTTGTTGAATGCCTTGATCATACGCTTTTGATACATTTGACCATGACAGATAGCAGCCATGCTCTTTTCATCAATCAAGTTCAACTGATCTAATCTTGTTTGAATCCATTCATCTTCGCCTAATCCCACTTCTTTCATAATCCTTAGAGAAGGAATCTGAAATTCGACGGGCAGGACAACTTCCATGCCATAGACTAAGGAAAATGGGGTTGCCCCAGTTGAAGTTCGAGCTGAAGTACGGTAGCCATGAAGAGAAAATGGTAGCATCTCATGCCATTATTTGTAGGTCACCACCATCTTTTGCACAATCTTATTTATGTTTTTGTTGGCGGCTTCTACTGCATCATTCATCTTAGGTCTGTATGGAGAAGAGTTGTGATGCTTGATTTTGAACTACGTACAAAGTTTAATGATCATAGCATTATTGAGATTGGTTTCGTTATCAGTGATGGTTATTTCAATGATGTTGTATCGGCATATGAGGTTATGCTTGATAAACCGGGCTATAACATTCTTAGTGATTGAGGCAAATGAAGCTGCTTTGACCCATTTGGTGAAGTAGTCAATGGCAACAATGATGAAGCGGTGTCCATTGGAGGCAGTGGGCTTAATATCTCCAATCATGTCAATGCCCCACATTGCAAATGGCCACGGAGCAGTCATGACATTCAACAGAATTGGAGGCACATAAACCTTGTCGGCATAGATTTGACACTTATGGCAAGTCCTCGAGTGATGGTGTCAATCAGTTTCCATAGTCGGCCAATAGTAACCAGCTCTCAGAATCTTCTTGGCCATAGTGTGCCCGCTAGAGTAATTTCCAAAGATACCTTCATGCATGTCTTATATGATCTTTTCTGCTTCTTTCTTATCCATATAATGGAGCAGGGTAGAATCATGGTTACGCTTGTATAGGATCCCATTGCTTAGGAAGAATTTGGTTGAAAACCTTCGCAAGAATTTCTTATCATTGATGAAATCTCCCTCAGGATACTCTTGTGCTTCCAGATATCTCCTTACTTCATGGTACTAAGGTTTCTCCTAGTCAGTGTCGATCTCACAACAGTGTACGGGTTCGTCAAATCTTTCAATTGTTATTCTAGGAGCCCCGTTGTCCCACTTGACCTTGAACATGGATGATATGGTGGCTAAGGCATCTGCCAACTGGTTTTCTTCTCTTGGAAAATGTTTGAAGGTAACCTCCTCAAAGTATGGGATTAGAGTTAACACAAGTCCTTTATAGGGGATCAGATTTGGATGTTTGTTATCCCATTTGCCTTTAACTTGACTGATTACTAAAGTTGAGTCCCCATAAACGCTTAAGAACTTGATTCTTAGGTCGATAGCAGCCTTTAGTCCCAAAATGCATGCCTCATATTCAACCATGTTATTCGTACAGTCGAAGCACAGTCTAGCAGTGAAAGGTGTACGACAACCTTCGGGAGAAATAATCACAGCACCAATTCCATTACCTAAAGCGGTGGAAGCCCTATCAAAAACCATAGTCCATCGGGATCCTTGTTCAGGTCTGCCATATGGTCCAGGCTTTTCTCAATCAGTTATTAGCATGATATTCTCGTCTGAAAATTCAAAGTTCATGGATTTGTAGTCATCAACAGCTTGATGGGCCAAATGATCCACCAGTACACTCCCTTTGATTGCTTTTTGTGTGGTATACTAGATGTCGTATTCGGTCAAGATCATTTGCCATCTAGTTATTCGTCCGGAGAGAGTTGGCTTCTCGAAGATATATTTGATGCGGTATGTTTTAGAAATAAATAGAGTGGTATGAGTTAGCATATACTGTCTTAGCCGGCGAGCAGCCCATGCCAGAGTGTAGCAAGCTTTCTCAAGCAGTGAATATCTGGATTAACAGTCGGTAAACTTTTTGCTTA
Source organism: Vicia faba (assembly GCA_948472305.1). Lineage (NCBI taxonomy): Eukaryota > Viridiplantae > Streptophyta > Magnoliopsida > Fabales > Fabaceae > Vicia > Vicia faba. The sequence continues at coordinate 1,150,842,364 of OX451737.1, forward strand.
GGTAGTATATTGCATGCTCTTTTCGGCCATACTCGTCATGTTGGCCCAACACACACACCATGGAATTCTCTAATACAGTCAAGTACATAATCAGAGGTCTTCCTTAAACTGGAGGCATCAAGATGGGAGATTCTTGTAAATACTTTTTGATCTTGTCAAAGGTTGCTTGGAAATCGTTGTTCCATCTGGCCACTTGATCTTTCTTCAAGAGTTTGAAGATTGGCTCACAAGTAGTAGTTAGGTGAGATATGAATTAAGCAATGTAGTTAAGTCGACCCAAGAAACCTCGGACCTCCTTCTCAGAATAGGGAGCTAGCATTTCTTGAATGGCTTTGACCTTCACATGATCCACTTCAATACCTTTGCCACTGACTACGAAATGTAGGAGTTTCCCAGACCTTACTCCAAAGGTGCATTTGTTGAGATTCAGCCTTAGCTTGTATTTCTTCAACATCTCAAACAACTTGTGAATATGATCAAGGTGTTGTTCCTCAGTTTGTAACCTTGCAATCATATCATCAACGTACACTTCTATCTCATGATGGATCATATCATGAAATAATTCTACCATAGCTCATTGATAGGTTGCCCCTGCATTCTTCAAATCGAAAGGCATGACCTTGTAGCAGAAAGTGCCCCACTGTATAACAAAAGTGTTTTTCTCCATGTCCTCGAGATCCATTTTGATTTGATTGTAGCCGGAGAAGCCATCCATGAAGGAGAAGACTTTATATTGAGCAGTGTTGTCGACCAAGATGTCAATATGTGGTAGTGGAAAATCATCTTTAGGGCTTGCCCTATTTAAATCCCTATAGTCTACGCACATACGGACCTTCCCATCCTTCTTTGGCACAGGAACCACATTTTCCACTCATTAGGGATATGATGTCACAGCCAGAAAACTAGCATTAAATTGCTTCATTATCTCGGTTTTTATCTTTTCAGACATGTGTGGCCGCATTCGACGAACCTTTTGCTTGACTGGAGTACAATTTTCCTTTGTTGCTAAACAATGAACTACAATGTTAGTATCGAGCCCCGACATATCTTCATATGACCAAACAAACACTTCAACATAGTCATGTAGCATCTGGACCAATCTGCCTTTGATACCGTTTTCCAAGTTGGCGTCAATCTTGACCTTTTTCTTGTCTACCTCTGTACCTAGGTTGATCACTTCATCTGGCTCTTCATGAGGTTGAATGGCTTTCTCTTCTTGCATCAGAAGTCTAGCTGATTCCCCTGGTATTTCACAATCTTCTTTGCCTTCGTCTTCGTCTTGGTTGATTGGATGTTCAAAGTCATAGCTGGCAATAGCAGAGTCGTTCAATGAGACCCAAAGTGGATGAGGATTTGTAAGTGTGTGTGTGTGTATGTGTGTGTGTATGTGTGTGTGTATGTGTGCATGTAAGATACATGGTTATTTTGAAAATGAAATAAAGTGAAATAAGGACAATGAGCTCAAAATTTGAATGTAAAAGAGTCCAATGTTTTTTTATTAAATGATCATATGGCATATGAAAATGAACAAACCCTTAACAAATGGACCATGGTGCCCCGGGTATGGCACATGGCTTAAAGTTAACGTTTCAATAAAATTACAAACAAAGTTCTTGAGTTGATAAAAACAGTAAACTATAATTACTCCTTGTTGAAAGAGATAGGAATAAAATCCTTGGTGTGCCAGTTATTGAGTCCTTCACCAGCAATTGGGTAGATCCAGTCATCAAAATCACAGTCATTGTCGGAGTCTTCAAGAGCATTCACTTCATGATTACTGATGCGAAGAGGTGGTTTTCCTATGCAAGCACGGCTGACCTCCTTTTGGGATTTGGCAGTGAAACCCAAACCATTTTTACCTGATTTGAAAGGGATGTCAGGGAGTTGTCCCCAAATGGTACAACCTCCGTCTTCAATCACAGCATAAGCATCTTTGAGGGAAGTCATCCTTGGCACATCTTTAATAGCTTTTGGAACATCAGGAGTAGCCTTGGCAACAACAACCATTGGAGGGACCACTTCGAAGGCTTGACAAGGAGTTTTTATGAACTCTCCATCCATCTCAACATATTTGAACAAATTTAGATGGATAACCATAAACTCCTCTTCACCACACACGGTAACAGTCTTTTCTTTGACTGGATATTTCAATTTTTGGTGAAGTGTAGAAGTCACTGCTCCTGCCCCGTGTATCAAAGGGCGTCCAAGTAGGAAAGAGTAGGCATGATGAATGTCCATCACATAGAAAGTCGAGTTGAAAGTTTAAGAACCAACTTTGATGGGGAGGTCAACCTCTCCATGTACCATCCTATTTGATCCATCGAAATCCCTTATCACTATGTCACTTGGCTTCAACACCAAACCTTCACAATCCAACTGATTTATGGCACCCTTGGGTAAGACATTTAGAAAGTACCCAATTTCCACCAATACATGGGCTAGAGTGGTTTCTTTGCATTCAATAGAGACATGCAAAGCCTTATTGTGATTTCTTCCAGCTGGAGTTAAATCAGCATCCGAGAATCCCAATCCATTATCAGCAGTCAAACTTACTACACAATTTTCAAACTGATCGATTGTAGTCTCTTGAGGAACATGAGCTTTCTTAAGAAATTTTATTAAGGCTTAAGCATGCGCATCAGAACAAAGCAATAAAGATAGCATAGAAATCTTAGAGGGGGTTTGCCCCAACTGCTCTAGTATCTTATAATCACTTTTCCTTATAATATTCAAAATCTCCTCCATCTCTTGAGTAGAGGGTTCCTCAGTAATAATGTCTTTGGCGGGCGCCTCCATCCTGGCAGGCTCAATCATCTTTTCTTTGCCCCTAGCATCAATACTAGGTTTGTCAACTGTAATATGAACAAGTGTAGTTGTGGTGGTTGGAGGTGAAATGTTAGGAGAGAAGATTCCCCCTGTCCTTGTCAACTTGCTAGAGCCGACAATGTTGGTAATATCAGCAGTCTTATCTTCATCGATCCAGGAGTCTTATCTAATACCATGGTAGTATACTTCAGCGCCATAATTCCATGGTACCGCCTTATCGGAAGAATAAGGGACTGGCTCCGGTGTGGTAATTATCAATGGAGCTATCTTTGGTTCATTGGAAATCCTAATAGGACCCTATGAAGTGATCCTAATAGGCTTGTTGGAGATAGTGATGATGGATATGTCTTCAACTTCTTGAGGCACAACTTCAGTCAAACTTTTTACGAATGGAGTTCTTTCAAACAGGATCTCATGGCTGTCTATCAGGTGTTGGACACCTCTTTTTAGCCATTCACAGCCATTGGTTTGCACAACACAGTAATAACAATCTTCAAGGAAACCAGGGAAAACCCCAACTTTCAACAAATTGTTTTTGACAAACCTCAGTGGAGTGGTTAAGTCATTAACATAGGAAACAAAAGCAGTGTCTTCAATAGCGTTGACACCTTTTCCATGGTTTGGCATAGGTGCGGTGATTACATTCGGAGTTGGAGGAGGATCAAATTCAATGGTCTTGTTGTCAATAAGGTCTTGGATCTTGCATTTTAATGCCCAACAGTGATCAGTGTCATGTTTGGGACTATTGGAGTGGTAAACACATTTGGCGTTCAGGTTATACTTTGGAGATGAAACATTAGGATTTGAAGGGGGATCATGCAATGTTACCAAATTAGCCTTCAACAGGTGTTGTAGGGCTTTAGATAGTGACATGTTGATCCTTGTAAATTATCTTCTGAATATCAGGTCTTTGGTAGCCAGCTTGTTGTTGTGGTCTTTGAGTAGAGGTCGGATTGGAGATTAGAACTGCATTTACAGATTGACGATGGTCCTTCTTGATATGGCCCCTTGGCACATACACGACATTAGTTTCTTTTTTACCGGTAAAAGGTTTCTTCACAGTGTTCGATGCAGAGGCAGAAGCCATGGGTATTTTTTCACTTTTGATACTGCTCTCAACTCTTTCATTAGTCAAGATTAACTCAGTGAAACCAGATGATGAGCTCCCAATCAGTAAATTGAAAAATGGCCCAGTCAATGTTCTCGTGAACATATCCACCAACTCCCTATCAGTCAATGGTGGTTGTACTCTAACACCAAGGTCTCTCCATTTCTGCGCGTACTCTTTAAAACCTTTATTGGAACCCATTGTCATTCCTTGTAACTGAACTCTAGTCGGCGCCAAATTAGCATTGTACTGATATTGACGGTAGAAAATGGTGGCCATATCTTCCCAGGTATGAATGTTTGAACCCTCCAACTGATAAAATCACTCCAATTGAGTCCCAGATAGACTTTCTTGAAAGAAGTGCACCCACAACTTCTTATTAGTGGTGTGCGGTTAAATTTTACGGACGTAAGATCTGAAGTGAAGCTTTGGGCACGAAACACTATCGTACTTAGCAAAGAGTGGGATCTTGAATTTATGGGGAATAACTACCCCGAGCACCAAACCTAGATCACTAAAATCCAAGCCAGACACGGCTTGAATTTCCACAACCTTTAATCTATCTTCCAGTTGCTTATACTTGTCCTCAGCGTGTGGATACTGTTCATCAAAATAGTCTTCATCCTCCGAGTTTAAATTGTTGCCAACTCCAGCACGGGCACTCCTTACATCTCTGTCTTGGTTCTCATCCTCCTCAGATAAATCTTCTACCACTTGCACTTAAAGGACGGGGCCTTTGAACAAAGCCTTCTTCTTGGTCTTCTTCTTTGCAACCAGAAGTGACATCATCTCTTGCTGCCCTTTGGCCAAGGTAAGCAAGGTTTCTTGAAATTGAGAATTTTGTGTCTGCAAGTCCTTCATATTCTGCTCGAGATCCATCTTACTGAAATAAATAGTAGAAAGATGAGGGAACCTGTGTTGTAAAACCTACTTATGTTATGATGCATGTAGTGTGAATGCAAATGTTTTCAAGTACCTTTAAGATTTAAGTTTGTTTAAACAAAGAAGGAACAAACATTAATTGCATTAATAAGTTCAAAATGGTCACAAAAAGTGCCTCTCGGGCTTACAATGGAAGAAAAAAGAATAATAATACAAATAAACTCCTAAAACAAAAAGGACTCAAGCTTCCCATGAGCGCATCCTCTTTGGTGAAATGTAGGTGTTCAAACTTCGCTCTTCATAAAGTTGTCTCGTAAGCTCCAAAATATTCTTCTCGCTTGCGTAGAATTGGGCTTCAAAGATGTCTCGCTCCCCTTTGAGTTGAATCCATGACCTTTCCAACTCCTAGAGATTAGTCGGCATGTCAAGATGAAGAATGGTGTAGGGGATATCTCCTTCGACAATAGGCTCCACAATGACAGATAAGATGACAGGATATGGCATCATGAGGCTTTGAGCGCAAGCTCGCACCCACTTGAGATAAGGCTCTAATGGGATGGAGTTCTTATGCCCCAATTCCTTGCTATTAACTTTGTTCACCATGCCCCAAGCTCGTACAAATCTTGGACGATAATCTTGGACATCACTCTCATAGTTAAATACAATTCCTTGGACAAGCGCGTCATGAGGATCGTCCCTCCTAGCATACCTAAACTGTCATAGATCCAAGCAAGGATTATAAGTGATACCTCCCCTAATTCCAAGGATAGGGACATTAGGGAATTCCACACAACGGTCAATAATGACAACATTCTCCAAAGATCGAGAACACCAATGCATATTCGAATGTGAGAGTGACATCAACCTACTAGACCATCTCATGCCTTACTCATTATTCAAAATAGTCGAGGAAGGTGCGAAATAAACCACCTAGCCAACAAAGGAGTGCAATGCATAAGAATTCCCCTTCTCTTCATGGTGCGAGTGTGAAGAGAGTGAAAAATGTCTCCAAGTCAGGTAGGCACTGGGTTACGGGATAGAAAAACTTTCACTGCATTCACATCTATGAGTTGGTCCGGATTAGGAAATAGTACCATACCATAGATTAGAAGGGCCAAAACCTCTTCAAAAGCTTGAAAATCTAGAGTATCCCAAAAGAGTTGAGCCTTCTCAAATAGAAACTTGGCTAGAAAACCCTTAACACCGCTTCTTGTTTCTCAGTTTGCCACAATGTCGGATCATTGCAAATGTAAAGCTAAAGCAATTACCTCAGGTCTTGGGTCTTTCTTAACACCGGTGAAGGGTAGTTGATCAAGAATAGATACTCCCAAGAGTTAAGAAAATTCCTCCATGGTGGGCACTTGTTAGTAATCAGGAAATGTAAAGCAATGGTGTAAAGGGTCAAAGAACTAAAAGAGCACTTTCATCATGTCTTCATCAAGGCTTGAGGTAACCAGATTGAGAATTCAACCATGTCTTTTGGTGAATGGAGAATTCTCATAAACCCTTGATGCTAACTCTTTGAGTTGAGGAGGCACTCTTACGAGGTTGATTTGGATAGTATTCCTGAGAGTGAAATCCATGTCCTACAAAACAAAACAAAGATAAATCTATAGGTCCTTGAAATGGTTAATGAAAAAGCTATGGTATGATGTCATGATGTTATGTACAAATAATCATATACAAGTATGCAAACAAGTTCTTAGGTTTAGGCTTGCATGGGGTTTATAAGTAAGTACCCTCTTGAAGTTTAGTTGGTTCAACCTGTCCTAGAAAGTAACCGGATTCTAGGGAATCTCAATATCACTGATCTTTCTTCATCGGACATTGTTTTAGCGCAAGCCTTTTTATTGGCGACTGAAATATCCTGAAAGTTTGATCTTAATGAGCGTAGCATCGAGTATCAACCAACTTCAGACTGCACCAAAGCCGTCTATCTCACTACTTCCTAATGGCCAAGTTGTAAAATTTAAAGATTCTACGGTCAGTTAATGCTTCATGACACTACACAACGGCCCCGTATTCTGCTTGACTGGACTCAAGGGATACAAGTACCAACAAATGTGTCACACTATGAAACAACTGGCCAAATTGTCATCTGATATAAAATACAATGAAGTTGCCATTGAATATCTTTTATCCCGTCGAAGGGAAAAGTAAACATCGAGAAAACCTGAGAAGGGTGAAATCACGATCAAACGACCGAGAGATTGGGCAAGGGAGTCTGTTACGCGAGGGGAAGGTATTAGCACCCCACATGCCTGTAGTACTCTATGGTATCCACTCTTGTTTGTTATAATCTAAGGGTGTGTAAAATCTAAGTCTAGGGCTTAAAGTTGAAAAGGAAATGCATGTAAATAAAAAGGAAAAGAAAGTGTGGGGAAAAGAAAGGAATATTTACAAAGATATGATCGATTAGGCCCCACAAAAGCCTCTGCCTATGTATCCCTTTTAAGGAATCAGAGCAGCCGTAGTTTGGCTCATATATTTTGTTTGGTTTATGTTGTCTAGATAAGAAGACAAAAGCAACAACCAAGATAGCAAAATATCAGATAAAATGACAAAACATCAACGACGATAATAAAATAACAAAACAGGATAACAAGACATCACATGGTAACACAAACTTAGATAAGATGATAAAACGTCAGCATGATAACAAAATATCAGACAAGACGATGAAACATTACACCTAACAATGATATCTAAAATCAAAGTAGGATGACAGACATACGTGATGGCGAAACATCGGTAACAAACATATGCGATGGCGAAACATCGACTAAAAGATGGAAAAATAACATGGCAAAGATGGCGAGACATCAACCAATCAGATGGTAAAACATCACACCTAACAATGATATTGAGAATCAAAGTAGGATAATAAACACATGCGGTGGTGAAACATCGGCAACAAACATATGCGATGGTGAAACATCGGCTAAATGATAATAAGATAACATGGCAAAGATGAAGAGACATCAACAATCCAGATGATAAAACATCACTCCTAACAATGATATTGAGAATCAAGGTATGATAACAAACACATGTGATGGTGAAACATCGGCAACAAACATATGCGACAGTGAAACATCGGCTAAAAGATAGCAAGGTAACATGTCAAAGATGATGAGACATCAATAATCCAGATGATAAAACAATCACACCTAACAATGATGTTGAGAATCAAGGTAGGATAACAAATACATGCGATGGCGAAACAATGGCAACAAACATATGCGATGGCGAAACATCGGCTAAAAGATGGCAAGGTAACATGGAAAAGATGACGAGACATCAACAATCCAGATGATAAAACATCACACCTAACAATGATATTAAGAATCAAAGTAGGATAAGAAACATGTGCGATGGTGAAACATCGGAGAAAAGGTAGCTACATATCATGGCAAAGATGGCAAAACATCAATTTGACAAGGTTTAAAACAAATCCAAAAGGCACACAAACAATTAAGATTGGTTTTTATTTTTTACTTTGAAGAAGGATTTAGATTTATTAGGGATATTTTATGATTTTCCAAGAAAAATTTTTAGTTTTAGGATGCAATATGCAAAGAAAGGAAAAATAACTAAGGGAGACTAGCCTAGCACTACTCCTAATGTTATCATACAGTGATTGACCCTAAGGTTGAGGATGAAAAGGGAAATTTCTAACCTAGTGAGCGTACATGGATTCTTATCCTAAAGTATAGCTTGAAAGCTACTCTAATTGAGCGATCCTAAGGGAAGCAGCAAAAATGTCACAAATCATGTGACAAAGACAAGCAAACAGATGGCAAAACATCTGGACAAACAAAAACTCGAGCATCACTCTAATATCAAACACCTACAAGGTGCAGGCCTAGTAGTAGAAAGGTAGGTCCCTCCATAGACAAGCAACCAAGCATCAGACCAAGGGTCAAGCCCTAATCAAGGGGAGCGTATCACCTGAGTCAACAAGCCATAGAATTATAGGAATATAAAAGGGTCCTTAATTGTGATATCAATTACCAGGGAAAGAGAGATCTGGGGGAAAAGGCATAGTGCATGCATACACTAAGCATCAGTGTTGGTCAACACGAGCTAAAGAAAGCATGGGGATCCGATTGCGGGAACCCTTTTCACTCGCCTTAAAAGGACTTAAATTTATTCAGATCTTTGGCACATGTTCAGAGCATCTACTTGTAGAAAGTGAGCATAGCAACGATGTGGACTGGAATATGCGGGGGTCGATTATGAACCCTTTCTGCTCGCCTCATTTTGAGGACTTATAAGGGTGGGGAGATGCGAGCACAAATGTAAGCACCTGCAGAATACCTACTCAATGGTAGGATTTTAAACAAACACAATTAGCAAACAAGGAACATATGTGGAAATGCCTTAAACAAGTCTTTAAATAAACCAGATGGATTCTTTATAGGTATCAGCAATATAAATCCCCATTATACATCTCTATTCCTACTTGACATGGCAAGGAAAGTGGTAAAATCCCTACTTCTCATGATCTCTAGAAAGCGGTAAATGCTTAAATGAGTTAAATGAGAGAAAATACCAAACGAACAAAAATTCGTAGCGTGGAAAGCAAAGCAGAGAAACCCGAAGAGCTTCATGAAAGATAATAGAGAAATGTATGTTTCCTCTTCAAGGCGCGCAAAATATCTCAATACATATGTCAGAAGCTTCACCAATAATCAACCAGACTAAACCTCAAGCGCTCAATATCACAAACCAACCTCTTATCACGAACTCATGGAATTAAAGTAATAACAAAATGATTATTAACATGGAAAGAATAATTTGGACACTTCAGTTAAATTCTAAAGATCCTAAAAATTCAATTCTAAAATATTATATCATTTTTGTATCATTTTTATCATCAAACTATGAAAAAGAAAATTCAATGAGAAAATAAATGACAAAACTCTAAACAGCCAGGTGGTGTATGAACCAAAATTTAGGTGCTAGACCCATCTGAAGAGTGATCCATGAAGCCTTTTTATCGGTATCAATTGATTTCAGAAAAAAGAAGACTAACGGGCTCAGGGCCCAACCACCACTTCAGTTTGGATCCACACCTTATTTCAGCATATTCAACATATTTATTATTATCAGATTATTATTATTACTATTATAAAAAAAAGAATTGAATGAAAATTGAGAAAACAGGAAACACTGTCATTTATTCGTGGAAGCTAGGGTTCAAGTTGTACTATGACATTCAAAATTCATCGTGAAATCCAAACTTCTCTTCCTCTTTCATGCTCAAACGACACCGGTAAAACCTTCTCCGTCTCCACCGCTCGATCTCTCTGCCACGGCACACTCAATTTCTTAGTGATTCAACCTTCTCACAAGCAAACTCCCTCTGTCTCGCTCGATTCTCTCTCCAATCTCCATTGATTCACAGCATCAACCTTCATCCATCGTTCATCACAGACTTTGGATTTTGAAGCTTCGACTCAACCTCCCGCACGAAGCTTCAATACACCTCGTCTCAGTCGCTCGTCTATGATCTCACCAGATCGAAAGCAAAATCTGACGAAGTAGTCGAGAAAACCAGGTAATCTTTCGTTTCTCCTCTTTGCTCTCTTCGATTCAATCTTCTTGTTCTTTTCTTTTACTCTATATATCTGATGCGTAATGTTGTGGTGATATTGTTGATGTTACAGATATGAGGATGCGATGAATTTGTCGTTGTTGATTGAAGATTTTTGAAGATGAAGCTTGAATAGTGGCTATGAAGAGAATGGTGATGCTGAAGATGGAGATTATGTTGAGATATTGAGGAACAATGATGATGAATGGTGGATAGTGAATGGAAGATGAAGCAGAATCAAGTTTGAGAGAGAAATTTAATGAGTTCTTGTGTGGTGATTCTTCTGCAGTTGAAGAATGCCTCTGAAAGAGATAAGTTTCTGTTTATATAGCCTGTTATGAGCTTGAAAAGTTTGTTAAGTGAAACTTAATCTGAGCTATTGATCTGAAAGTTTGTTATAGAATAAATGGATGAGATTGTTTCTTATTTTGAGGTTTGCTCTGGAAATTTGTTACTTTACTGAGCGGTAATTCTGATATTTTTTTCCATGCTTTCCTTTTCTACTTCCCTGACTTTCTGATTTTTCTGCTGTAGTCCTTTTCTGATTTAAATATGCTAAGCTGGAATTTTGATTTAATTATGATTTGGAATAGATGCAGCGAAATAGAATAGGCTTTTGAACTGATTCTTTCTCTCTGGTTTTCTGTTCAGAGATTTTTTGAACTGGTTACCGATCTGATAAAAAAGGGAACGGCGAGGATGATGAGGTAGCAGTGGAAGATTTGTGAATTTCCCAATCGATCAAGTCCTCTCTCGGTAATATCTTTCTGACTTTTCGAAAGCTTCTTCTCCTCTTCTCTTTCTTCGTGCTCTGAAGGGTTTTTGAATGAGGGAAAATGATGATACAAAATTAGGGCTTCTGTTGGTTCTGAGCTGATAACAGGCATGTGAGAATTCGCTTCTGCTTTGGGCTTCTGACTTTCTGTTTGTTTTTATTTTCTGAGATGTCATCATTTCATTTTTTTTATCGATATGTTGTAGTTTCTATTGAGAGAATTTTTGCAGTTGGGCCGGACTTATGCGATTTTGTTTGCATTCTGTTTTGCTACAATAATTGTGATGTGAAAATTAGTTGCACTGAGTAGTGAATTGCATCCTCTTACTGTGAACCAAATTCCTTCTTTTTTGTGATTCGTAGTAGAGGAAACAGGCCCGCGATTACTTGCTTGAAAATTAATTTGTGTGAACCAAAATTGTATGAGGCTTTGATTGTTGCTTGAAAATGATTGAAAACCAACCTTATTTTCTGGTTCCTATCAACACCCTAATGATGAGATCGTAAAATGAACCTTCTTGAAAACTTTTGACTTGTGTTCAGGTTCTTGATTGTTAACCATTTTTGTTTTTCTTATTTCATGAGTTGATTATTGATGAGCTTGGAAAGGTGATAGAGGAAGACTTGAATAAGGCAAGACAAAGTTGAAGAAGATTATGGACAAACTTGAAGATCATTGGTGAAGTTTGGCATAAAGAACATGATGGTTTGAAGAAGTCGCAAAAGTTTTATATTTTTAGGACTTAGAACCTTTGTAGAAATTGTAAGACTAAAGACAAACTTTGTAATAAACTTGTAACTTCAAAGTATAAGACTTGAATGAATGATGTTTGAAAAGTTAGAAAAATATTGAACTTGGAGCTTATGCCATGGAAATTCCATTTGAAGTTTTAGTTTAGGATTTATACTCTTGCATCTTGACTCTTCTAATTGAAAAGTTTAGAAATTTGGGATGATGAACCATCTTGAAAACAAATGAAATTCCACGAATTTAGAATTTGGTCCCTTGTAAACTTAATTCCCAAAAGTCAAACTATGTTTTCAAGCGAAAATCAACGAAAGACTCAAAGAAATTTCCTTGTATTCAAGTGTAAAATTAAATTTCCACTTACTCTCTACTTTGCAACTTTCCATATCCTTTGCAATCTTGAATAAAAAATACCAATGAGATGAAAAACAAAAGATACTTCATAAGAATTTTGGAATAAAGAATCAAACTTCTATTGACTTTGACCAAAATCAAAACCCTTATCCATGCTTTAAACTCCCAAGACGATCCTTCAAATTATGCACACATCAAACATTTGTATGAGATAGCTTGAAGCTTAAACCATGAACCAAAGACTTACGCACTTCACTAATAAACCCACTCTACAAGAAAACCTTTTATCATCTCCTGAATAGGGAAATGAACCATAACTTTTGACCAAAGAGAATTTCCACTAAAACAAGTTTGGTTTAGAAACACCAACCAAAAGAAAACCCTAACTCTACAAGATTCTTGGATATCATACCTCAAGTTCTTATTCAAATGAAAGGAAAGTCAAACGAGAAGGATACAGGATATAAACCCTAATCTCCTAATGATCCTCAGTTGATGAGTGAAAATGTACTGAGACAATACCCATGATGATGATGCTTCAAGAATTTGGCTTAGATAAGCCTCGATCACTTTAATTGGATAAAACCCTAATTTTGACTGATGATTCCCAGAAATGTGATTCCCTTTACAATCAACACAATCTTCAATCTTCTGATAGTCCAATGAGATGGATAAGATATCTTGAGATATGAGATACCTTTGGGACTTGAAATATCCAGAGGTTAAGACAATAAGGCTCTTCTTGAGCAACTTGTCAATACAATCAACTTATAAAGCTTGAGGAAGAATTTATAACTAAAATACTTTGATCCCATCATAATGTATGAATGCAATGCAATATGATGTTTATGATGAAACATAAGCCTAAATCAAGATGGTAAGTTTTGGGGTGCAACAGCTGCCCCTATTCGATCGTCTTTAGCGTGATAAGTGAGAAAAGTGACAACTTTCGAGCGTTCAAAGTTGAAGATGATCGAATATGAAAGAACCTGAAAATTTACACTCTTGAAAAAGAAGAAGAACCCACCCCCCCCCCCCCCCCCCCGAAGATAAAGGATGGCAGCAAACATGGGATTTAAGAAAGGTTGGACAAACTAAACTTCTGAACAAAGTGCCAGGATAAAACCGGATTACTAAAAGGGGGTGAGATAAACTCAAACCAAACTGAGAATACACAAAACTAAACTCTCGAAAAGTACGCGGGGCAGAGTGGCTAGAGTGCATGATTCTAGGAGCACCTACTAATCTCAACCTAAGATAGACAGTATGAGGGAACTGAAAGAATCCCAAGAGTGAGGAACAAAACGAGACGAAACTCGACCCATAAAAACTAGTTAGACAAAACTAAACTAGATGAGTACCAGGACGAAACTGGATTTCACGCACGGGTAACGAGGCAAAACTCAACCCATAGCAAAAGTGATGAGAGTGCATGTTTCTAAGAGCACCTATTGGTCTCTAACCAAGGGAAGACAGTGAGATGGAACTGAAAGATCCCAAAAGTTATAAGAGAGACAAAGTTTCAACGCAAGATAGACAGTATGAAGGAACTGAAAGAATCCCAGGAGTAAGAAACAGAACAAGGCGAAACTCGACTCATTATAACTAATTAGACAAAACTAAACTAGATGAGTACCAGAATGAAACTGGATTTCATGCACAGGCGACGAGATCAAAACTCGACCCAAAGAAAAATGATGAGAGCGCATGTTTCTCAGAGCAGTTGTTGGTCTCAGAGCAATCGATAAATAGTAACAAAGACTGATAGAAGAATCAAAGGAACAAAGGAGACTTATTTCAACCAGGGATGCAGTTACGAACACTGCAAAGAGACTCGGTAAACAAAAACCAATAAAGGGTTCAGTAAACAAACATTGACGGATGTCCAAGGTATGAAAACAAAACGAGATGAAACTCGACACATTATAACTAGTTAGACAAAACTAAACTAGATGAGTACCATGACGAAACTGGATTTCATGCACGGGTGAGGAGACAAAACTCAAAGCTCGACCCAAAGCAAGGTGATTAAGGCATACAACTAAAAACCTGTTGAAATTAAATATCAGGACGAAACTGTTATTCAAAAGGTATATCAATAGACATTGGAATGAACCGACGAGGGTAGTGAGAATAAGAGAAAATTACGTCAGGATAAACTGAACTACAACAAAAGAAAACACTCAATCATTCAAATGATTAACATCAACAGGATATTTGTAAGGGGTGAACTTGAGGTATTGAGAATGAAGACCTCGCTGGGACATAATCCAAAGTTTTAGCAAATTCACTAGGGAAAACAGAAACAGTAATGGCTTATGTTCTGATGCATGTTTGAATTTTTTTTGTAGCGTAATGCTCCATATAATGGAAATGCTACACGTTTTGGTATATGAAATGTAATGATGCATGTTTAAATGTTTCACCGAAATGGCCAGTTGTGAGGCCAACAACCAAGAAGTCAGAATCTAACAAGACTTGCAAAAATATAATGCAAAATCTGCCGGGGAAGAGAACATATAAGTAATTACTGGAAAGAAAACCCTTGGAGAGATGAAACTCTATAGGGAGTAACAACTGAGTAACCGGTAGAAACAAACTACAAACACTAAGAGGAGTTATAAAAATAAATTGCAAACTATGTTGGAGAAGACCGAGTCGAAACTGGTCAACTTCAAGAAGGAATGCCAAATGAAGATTGGGCATTGTGGGAGAAGATCAGGGCGAGATTGTAGCTTCTGAAGGAAAATGCCAAATAGAAATCGGCTGGTGTTGGAGAAGATCAGGGTAAGACTGTAATCTCTGGAAAAGACGACGTGCAAACATGTTGAGGATGATACCAAGATAACAAACCAGATGTGGGAATCAAAACCCTCGCTGGGGAAACTTCCGTCGAAAAGTCCTCCACTGTTTGCCGAAGATTAACAAAATCTCAATTAATCGACCACCAACGACTACACTAAGGATAAGGATGCCCCAAGCAACCAATTAGCTGGGGAATGAGAGATCAGGACGAGGAATCTTTAATCGGCAACTCCGCTAGGGAATTGAAACTCCTTCAGACTTTGAATCCTCATCTAAGCAACTCCACTGAGGACATGAGACATCTTCAAACTTGAAGTCTCAGAACGAAGCCCTTCTCTTGAAAAAGATTTATGAGCAACAAAACTCTGCTGAGGAAAAAAAATCCGCTGAGGATACAAAACTCTGTTGGGGAGTATTTTGCTGGGGATTCCAGAACCTTTGGTATGCAACCAAAAAAAATAGACCATGAAGATAGTCAAACAGTGTCGACTTTATTGGGGATATGGAAATCTCATCCAACATCAACCCTACTAAGGATGATAAAAGATTCTTTGGATATTAAATGCCCCAAGTCACAACCTAGATGGGAAAATGAGAATTTATGAATGCAAACTTCAATGAAAATTTAGATCGAAATGTAAACTCCGCTGGGAATAGTCTTTATTAAGAAACGGGGTAATGCTCATCCAGACATGGTTGGGGAATGAAAGTATCCAAAAAAAACCTTATCAACCTCGAGAATCCCTCACATGACAATGCTGAGGAGGACTAACTCTGCGGGGAATTCCCTGTTCCAGAGTTCAAAAGTTAGAGGTAAGACTCTCGCATGGGTGCTGACAAGCTGCAACTTACAGAGTGAACGACAATTCCTCGAGAGGACTTCATGGGATCCGTACCATCATTGATATGCTTCCCCAGGGTAGTGGAACTTTGAGAGACCGATCCTCAACTTGACTGCCCCAGATTGGCAAAACAAAAAAAAATAATAAACACTTGCCAAATCCTGATAAAACTTGCAAAAATAAATTACAAATTCCGCTAGAGAAGATCAGATCAAAACTATAACAAATATGAGGAAACGTCAAATGGATACTTGACGTTGCTGGAGAGAACACCGACAAAGTGGAGCTACGGGAAATCAAAATTCACCTGACTTTTCTTTGATAACTTGTTAATTTCTCATTGGGGATAACTTCCTGGGGAGAATACTGCAAAAATAAATTATAGTGTAGAAGAAATCTTAACCTATGTTCCACCTCTTAACCTTCTGGGAAAAGATCTAATATCTCCTTCAACAGATGAAGAGAACCTTGCTGGAAATTGGGATTTCTTGATATAAGTCCTCAATGAAAGCGATTTCGACTGGGGAAACGTGAAAATTCTTAAATAAAATAATTCTAACCAGACCACACCGGAGATACTACCGCTGGGGAGTAACAATCTTTACTTGGGGAAAAGGAGGTGTGATCGGTGGATCTGGAACTGACTGTTTAACGCTGGTTCGCGAAATGTCGCGGAAGCAAGAGTCGCCACCGTCTTTTATTTTCTCCAAATGGAAAGGACAAAAGCACAGAAAAATTCCTTATAGAGATTGCTCTCGGTTCGGGAGGTAGATTATAGAAAGGGAAGGTGTTAGCACCCTTTCTATCCATGGTTATCCATGGGCTCTTAGATACTTGCTCATTTGTGTTTTCAAAAGTGTTTGTTTGCTTTTCAATTGTGGGTTTAAAAAGTTTCTTTGAAAATTTCAGTTCGACTCTTGTATCAGTCCTCAAGAGTGTTTGAAAAGTTGCTTTCGAAAGCTTTTTGAAAAGGTGTCGGTGTGAAAAGTATTTTTGATTTGTTTTGAAATTAGAGCAAGTATCTAGAGTCGTCTACCTACCCTAAGGAATTCGTCTGTGTAAATGTCCTTAAAGTAATGCCATCCCACCATTGAGAGGTAGGTAGCACCACCATTGGAGGTGTTCGGGTCAATTCGAGGGTTCGGGACATGGTGATCACCGGAGCAATATGAAGACACCTTAGAAGCTACCCTCATGCCATGTTCATGGACATGAGGACTTACTAAAACATCCTCTACTCGACGATCACCTTTCGAGGGGCAAGGCAACAGTGAGACGTACCCTAGGGGTGGTGTGTGATTTGTGTATCGTTTTCAGATATTTTTGTCTTGTTCATGCATTGGTGATCTACGCGTTGCTTTTATTTTGACATTCATTCTTTCAAGCAACAGTTAACAGTTAAAAATTGCGGAAATATAAAAGGTCTACGCTATTACAAAGGCGCGGGTCCACATCGCCAAATTAATCCAGGACCCGATTTGAAATAAAATAAAAAATGCGGAAAACATAAATGTCTAATTAAGCTATTACATGGCTTTGGGAGAATTACATAAATATTCACAAAAATAAAATGCGAGAATAAGCAAAATCGGGAATGCGAGGGCGTTGGACCCTTTTAAGAAAATTAAATTACAATTATGAAATTAATTAAATTTAATGAGAAAAGAGAAGTTATTTTTGAGTTTTTCGTATTTATGGATTTTTATGAGAATTAATGGAATTAAAACCTAGTTCTAACTATTTTTAATTTATTAAAAAAAAAGGGGCTTTTTAGTTTGACCTAATTATTTACATGGTAATTTATTTACAAAAATAATAATTAATAATTAAATAGGGTGGAAAAAAAAAGGAAAAAACGGTATAAAACCCTAATTCTACATTTTTTTAGTTTATTACAAAAAATATTAAAATTTAAACCTAGAATTAAGACTAAATCAATTAGTACAATTTATTTATAAAATGTATTAAATAAAATATTTTTGTTTTTTGTGACTTTCTGATTTTTGGTATTTTTGGTACTTTTATAAAATTTATTTTTTGTGAATTAAAAGAAAACAATTGAATTAAAACAAATAATAAAAAATAGAAGAAAGAAAAGAGAAAGAAATATAATACACTAGGGGGGTTCTGCCCCAATCTGGAGGTATTGTCCAGCAATTAGGCCCAATGAAGCTTGGCCTTTTCTGACTTCTCAGTAATCACGTGCGTATGCGTTGACTGAAGCATTCCATAGGCTTTGGATCTGGACCATTGGACTGATGTTATGGGACGTGTGGCAAGCCAAGATATGAGGCTGCATGGTAGGCCTCAGGAAGCAAGCTACACAGAACCACGTTAGGAAGAAAAATATGAAACAAAGTAGGGGACCTGGGGATCGAACCCAGGTCCCAAGGCTTACCAATACCCTTCTCCACCAACTGAGCTGCTTTGTTACTTTGTAATGATAATGGATAATAATTAATATATAAAAAACAAAGCGCTAATGCTATTAATCAAAGAAAACGCGCTAAAGTTTGAATAACCCTATCACATGGAGACAAGTCATCATCTTCTCCACTCGTTTGCTCTTGGCCTGAAAAAATAAAACAAGATTGCGGGGGTTTTAAACCCCCACTACATGATATATGAAAAAATAGCGAATAGGCCCTGGTTGCTCATAAATTGAGCGCGACCTATGCAATGGATTCGTATGAAGCTTCTGGTTTTAATGGCCTTGGTTTCGTGTCTCAATTTTTCCAGAACAAAGAAGCCCTAATTTCACAGTTCTGAAACCCTAGCAAGCTTCAATGGCAACTTCACGTACATAGCACGAAAACTCAATTAAATTGCATGGTTAGTTTCAGCATGATTAGATTAATGTAAAACAACAATTAAATTGTATGAAAAATGCCCAGAAATTGAAATACGATTATGCATAAAGTATGAGAAATTTCAATTTCTATCTACCAATTCTTGATGCTATGGGCGTGGAAGAGGATTCAGTCAGGTTCAGTGATGTCTTAGGAAGCTTTTGGGATAGTTCTTTTGTCTTGAATCGCTTTGGAATGGTGTTTTCAGTTTTGATTTTTTTCACAAAAATTGCAAAGTGCATAAGAGGTTTTGGGCGCAGCTTGGAGGTTGTGTGCATTAGGTTTAGCTTCTGACTTATATGAGGGATGAATTAGGGTTGAAATTTGAGCCAAAAGATCCATGTTTTGATGAATGAAATATTTGATTTTAATGGCAGATTTTTTCAATCTTTTTCATGTGTTTTTGATTCCAATCATGGCCAATCTTTCCAATTTGGGTGTGCACGAATCTTCAATGGCCAATGAGAGCAAATGCTGCATAAAAAGATTCACATACATTTGTTTTAGTATTTTTTTCATATTTTATTTAATTAAATGAATTAATAGTGATTAAAAATTCAAATAAATAATAAAAAATGATGAAATAAATCCCCTTTGGGCCAAATGGTCGTGCATAGTATTTGGATGATGAATCTTGGAAGAAAATGTGGCCCATTAGCAATTTTGAGGCATTTGAAGTAAAGTTGACTTTTCAAAATTCCCAAAAATTTCCCAACTTCCACAAGGCATATCTTGCTCAATTTTTAAGATTTGATCATGTTCTTGGACATTTTGGAAAGGTCTTGAAGTCCTATAACCAATGCCTTTGGTCCCATGTCATTTTGATTTACCAATATCAAGTTATGGTCTTTGACTTAAAGTGCCTTTTTTGTTGACTTTTGAAAATGACCTATAATGTTGAAATTGATAACTTTTTGTGAGAGCATTTCTTGGACTTGAAGTGTGAAGAGGAGTTGTATGAAATGTCTTTATCTTCAAAATGAGCTTTGGATGGAATTTTTCTGATAAACCATGTGGAAGTTATGCCTTGGTCAAGTTACAGTTGACTTTTTCAGCTGTCCAAATATGGAAACTTTTGCATCTTGAGACTTTTTGAGCCATGCCTTGAAAATCATGATCAAGAATTGATCAAATGATGTTTGTGGCTTCAAAATGAGATGTTGACCAAAAATTTGAACTTTTGACTGTCAAATGACCATTTTGCCCCTACAGTTGACTGTAGGGCAATTAGGGTTTTTGACTGTGCAATTTTGTGCTATGAGTCTTGAAACTTGACATGAGGATGCTTGACCATGTTTATAGGCATGTGGGACTTGTTTAGACCCTTGGAAACTTCAATTTCTTTGTCAGAACCAAAACCCTAGTTTTTGACTGTTAAGAGGCCTTTGAACTGTGCAACCCTTGGGGAGATTTTGAAGCTTTGACTTTGCAACTCTTGAAGAATATGGGAGGGCAAATTTTGGGGTACAACAGTTGCCCCTGTTCAATCTTCTTAAACCTGAGGATGAAGATTGGCTGACGTGCCTTTCGTAATCCGAAGGTGGAAGATGATTGAACACTAGAGTGCCCAGAAATTTGCGCTCACATAGTAGTGTGATGGTGGGAATGGGCTTATAAATGCCATTTGGAGATTAGTGGATAGGAAGATGGGCTTATAGATGCCATGCCGAGAGGTGATGGATAGGTGGATGGGCTTATAGATGTCATCTGGGTGTCGATCGCGTAAGAGATTCCTTAGCGAGAACTTGCGTACCTATAAAAGAAAATGATTACCTGACCTGTTACAGGAGCTGGTCTTCAAACTCTTATGTAGATGCGCCCTGACTGGTTACAGGAATTGGATCTGGAGCTTCAGAAGATTATGAATGAACTAGGGATGGTTACTACCTCAACGGGACGGTGAGAGAACCTTGGATGATTACTACCTCAACAGGAACGCTGAGAGAACCTTGAATGATTACTACCTCAACAGGAACACTGAGCGAATCTTGGACGATTACTACCTCAACAGTAACGCTGAGAGAATCTTGGATGTCTTCAACTGGATAAGAAACAGGGAGATCTTAGGGGCGATCTGACTGAACCAGAGAAGGCCTTGACTGGATAAGAAACAGGAAAATCTTAGGGTCGATTTAACTGAACCGGACAAGGTCTTGAAATCTTCAACTGGATAAGAAACAGGGAGATCTTAGGGTCGATCTGACTGAACCAGAGAAGGCCTTTGACTGGATAAGCATCAGGAAAATCTTAGGGTCGATTTAACTGAATCGGTCTAGGTCTTGGAATATCTTCAACTGGATAAGAATCAGGGAGATCTTAGGGTCGATCTGACTGAACCAGAGAAGGCCTTTGACTGGATAAGAATCAGGAAAATCTTAGGGTCGATTTAACTGAACCGGTCTAGGTCTTGGAATATCTTCAACTGGATAAGAAACAGGGAGATCTTAGGGTCGATCTGACTGAACCAGAGAAGGCCTTTGACTGGATAAGAAAGAGGAAAATCTTAGGATCGATTTAACTGAACCAGGCTAGGTCTTGGAATCTTTAACTGGATAAGAATCAGGGAGATCTTAGGGTCGATCTGACTGAACCAGAGAAGGCCTTTGACTGGATAAGAATCAGGAAAATCTTAGGGTCGATTTAACTGAACCAGACTAGGTCTTGAAATGTAGCTGAGAACTTAACTGGACCTTTCCTGAAAGGTAAAGGTCAGTCATATGCAATGCATGATATGGATCAAGCAATGATGTTCTCAATATAAATGAGATTTGTAAGATATGATGCGTATATGCATGCTATAATGTATGAAAATGTGATGTTTATGAACGTATATCTTCGTCTTAGGAAAATAAATCCTTGACGGGTGCCGGGAAGTCACTCATGGGCTGATGTTGGAAAATAGATTTTGCTTCCGCTGGGGATGATAGTTGCAAGAATACTGGTAGGAGAAGATAACTCCGTTGGGGAATAAACTTGGCGAATGGATTACTCTGCGGGGAGAAAAGTACTCTAGTGACCTTGCTGGGGACCAAAACTCTGTGGGGAGAGAGGTACTTTGCTGAAACGTTGATGGTAACTTCGCTGGGGATACCATTGTTATGTTGGAAGTGTTTAATAGACTTCGCTGGGGATAAGAAGACTTTGCCGAGAACGACCTTTCCGTGGCTTTTGGCTGAGGATAACTCAGTTATATCCTGGTAAGGAAATAACTCTTTGAATAAAGTCGGGGGACACGTTTGGGCTCTGCAGGGGACAAGCTTCCAGAATCTACTAGGGATAAGCTTACTGCTTGGGGAGATGGATTCCAACTTTCCTGGGGAAACCTGGATTGGACTCTCCTGGGGAAATTTTGAACTATACTGGAAGTAACTCCACTGAATGTTTGATATACCGCCGGGGAACAATCCTTAGGCCAAGACTGTCGGGGATGCTTGTTAAGAATACATGTATATTGCTGGGGAATGTTGAGATCTGCTGGAGGATACCCAACTTCCTTAAGACTGATAACAGCTTGGGGAGAGTGCACTGACTTGCTGGCTCACTCTCTGGGGAATTAAGATGTATTGGTCATGTTCTTCAGCTGAACCTACCTTGATACCTTGGTGGACGAAACATTTAGATTGCTTAGACAACTCTTTATTGCCCCTGTTTCTACTGTTACCTGTAATTAATCCTTTGTTTCGTATGCAAATATTCATGAGTTAGCAAATTATTGTCAATGCATATATCACAAATTGAACCTTGGACGTTCTTCGCAAAACAAAACAAAAAGAAAAATACAAATGGCAATTTGAGCTGAAAAGTGATTTTTGTATTGATTTTGAATTGCCTGTAAATAGGCGTTTATGTACAAGAAGCTGACGTCCTAGTAAGAGAACGCCGCTGAACAAAAGAGTTTATACAAATTTGTACGAGAGAAAATAAAACAGCTGTGTGAAATGAATGATCCACTGGGTTTCAACTCTGCTATTGCCTTTATATCTTCGAGCATCTCATCACTTGATGACCTTAGTTGAAGATGAAGCTGATCGATCGATGTCGTTTGAACTTGATGTTGATACCGGATTCTGGATGCAAAGTGATTCAATGAGACATAGTATTACGCTTTATCCCTAACTTTTGCCTGGACCGCCCTTTCGGGTTTTCAGTCCACCGGGATACCCATTTTTGCCCAAGCCGCCTTTTCAGGTTTTCGACTTGTCGGGTGTACAGATTTTTTCATTCCATCCCTTCATTTTGCCCGAACCCTTTTGGTTCGCCGGGAAGCCCTAATTTTTGCCTAGGTATGTCAACCTAGCGGGTCTTTTTTCATGCGTAGTATCTTTTTACTATGTCGGCATTGGCGGGGCTAGGGAGGTCGTCACCATCCATGTTGGTTAGAATCATGGCTC
The DNA here is from genome assembly GCA_948472305.1 of Vicia faba. Taxonomy (NCBI): domain Eukaryota; kingdom Viridiplantae; phylum Streptophyta; class Magnoliopsida; order Fabales; family Fabaceae; genus Vicia; species Vicia faba. Next base: position 1,150,865,543 of record OX451737.1, read on the forward strand.
CTCCTGAGAACACATGTTTAACCACAAATGGCCCTTCGTACGTAGGGGTCCATTTGCCCCTTGGATCACTCTGAGGAAGAATGATGCGCTTGATTACCAGATCCCCAACTTGATATTCTTGTGGTCTGACCTTTTTGTTAAATGCCCTGATCATCCGTTTTTGGTACGTCTGACCATGACAGATAGCAGCAAGTCTCTTTTCGTCAATAAGGTTTAGCTGATCAAGTCGTGTCTGAATCCAATCGTCTTTACTCAGATCTGCATCCTTCATTATCCGGAGAGAGGGTATCTGCACTTCGATCGGTAAGACTGCCTCCATACCGTAGACCAAGGAGAAAGGAGTTGCCCCGGTTGACGTCCTTGCTGAGGTACGGTACCCATGTAGAGCAAACGGTAACATCTCGTGCCAATCTTTATAAGTCACTGTCGACTTCTGCACGATTTTCTTAATGTTCTTATTTGCTGCTTCTACAGCCTCATTCATCTTCGGTCTGTAAGGAGAAGAGTTGTGGTGCTATATCTTAAACTGCTCGCAGAGCTCAGTGATCATCTTGTTATTGAGATTGGTACCGTTGTCTGTAATGATCCTTTCTGGGACGCCATATCGATAGATCAGATTATGCCGAATGAACTGTGCTACAACAGTCTTAGTTACCGTAGCGTAAGAAGCTGCTTCAACCCACTTCGTGAAGTAATCGATCGCTACCAGGATGAAGCGATGCCCATTGGACGCTGTAGGTTTAATCTCACTGATCATGTCTATGCCCCACATTGCAAAAGGCCAAGGCGCAGTCAGAACATTTAGAGGAACTGGAGGAACATGCACCTTGTCTGCATAAATCTGGCATTTGTGACATGTCCGAGAATGCTGGTAACAGTCGGCTTCCATTGTGGACCAGAAATACCCTGCCCGAAGGATTTTCTTTGCCATAGTGTGTCCACTGGAATGTGTTCCGAATGTCCCTTCGTGCAGCTCTTCCATGATCCTTTCTGCTTCAGTTTTATCCACACAATGCAGTAAGGTCGAATCATGGTTTCGCTTGTACAGAATGCCGTTGCTAAGGAAGAACTTCGCTGCGAACCTTCTCAGAAACTTCTTATCGTTGACAGATGCACCTTCAGGGTATTCCTGAGTTTCCAAGTATCTCTTCACCTCATGGTACCAAGGCTTCTCAGTTACCAATTCAGTCTCGAGATCACAACAGTATGCCGGTTCGTCCAGTTTCCAGATGATGATCCGGGGAGCCTCATTGTCCCATTTGACCTTGAACATAGAAGACATCGTAGCTAACGCGTCCGCCAATTGATTCTCCTCTCTCGGAAAGTGTTCAAAGGTTATCTCTATGAAGTGGGGGATCAATGTCAACACACATTCTCTGTACGGAATAAGATTCGGATGTTTCGTATCCCACTCCCCTTTGATCTGATTGATCACGAGAGCGGAATCTCCGAAGACACTCAGAAACTTGATCCTTAAGTCAATCGCAGCTTGGAGACCCATGATGCACGCCTCATACTCCGCCATGTTGTTGGTATAGTTTAAACATAGCCGGGCAGTGAGTGGAGTATGAGTGCCTTGAGGGGATATTATCACAGCGCCGATACCGTTACCCAAAGCGTTGGAGGCTCCGTCAAAGTGCATAGACCATCGGGATCCTTCCTCAGGTCCTTCATCCGGTCCAGGTACTTCACAATCAGTCACTATCATGATGCTCTCGTCCGGAAACTCGAAGTTCATTGACTGATAGTCGTCTACTGCCTGATGTGCCAAGTGATCTGCCAATACACTTCCTTTGATGGCTTTCTGAGTTGTGTACTGGATGTCGTATTCCGTCAAGATCATTTGCCATCTTGCTATTCTCCCAGACAGAGCAGGCTTTTCAAATATGTACTTTATCGGATCCATCTTTGAGATCAACAAGGTAGTGTGAGTCAGCATATACTGTCTCAGCCGGCGAGCAGCCCATACCAAAGCGCAGCAAGTTTTCTCGAGCAGTGAGTATCGGGTCTCACAGTCGGTAAACTTTTTGCTAAGGTAATAAATGGCATGCTCTTTTCGGCCAGACTCGTCATGCCCCAGCACACACCCCATTGAGTTGTCAAGTACTGTCAGGTATAATATCAGAGGTCTCCCCTCAACCGGTGGCATAAGAATGGGTGGTTCTTGGAGATACTCCTTGATTCTGTCAAAAGCAGCCTGACATTCATCATTCCAACGTACTACCTGATCTTTCTTCAGCAGCTTGAAGATTGGTTCACAGGTAGCGGTCAGGTGTGAGATGAACCGGGCAATGTAATTCAGTCGTCCCAGAAAGCCTCTGACTTCTTTCTCTGTCTTGGGAGCTGGCATCTCTTTTATGGCTTTTACCTTGGCAGGGTCCACTTGAATACCCTTATCACTTACAACGAAGCCTAGCAACTTTCCAGATCTTACCCCGAAGGTGCACTTGTTCGGGTTCAACCTCAGCTTGTACAACTTCAGGCGGTCAAACAGTTTCTGCAGAGGATCAAGGTGCTCTTCCTCAGTTTGGGACCTTGCAATCATGTCGTCAACATACACTTCTATCTCATGATGGATCGTGTCATGAAATAAAGCAACCATGGCACGTTGGTAGGTTGCCCCAGCATTTTTCAGTCCAAAAGGCATGACCTTGTAGTAGAAGGTGCCCCACTGAGTAACAAAGGTAGTCTTTTCCATGTCTTCAGGAGCCATCTTTATCTGATTATACCCTGAAAAACCGTCCATGAAAGAGAATACTTTATGCTGAGCAGTATTATCAACAAGGACATCAATGTGAGGTAGAGGGAAGTCATCTTTGGGGTTGGCCCTGTTCAGATCCCTGTAGTCGACACACATTCTGACCTTTCCATCTTTCTTAGGTACCGGCACCACATTAGCAACCCACTGAGGGTAAGAAGTCACTGCAAGGAACCCGGCGTCAAACTGTTTCATAACCTCGGCTTTGATCTTCTCAGACATCTCAGGACGCATACAGCGGATTTTTTGCTTGACCGGAGGGCAGTCTTCCTTGGTAGGCAAGTGATGGACCACAATGTCAGTATCCAACCCGGGCATATCTTCGTAGGACCAGGCAAAGATCTCCACATAATCATGTAGCATCTGAGTCAACCGTTGCTTCACGCTGAGCTCTAGGTTGGCACCAATCTTAACCTCCTTTCTGTCTGTATCAGTTCCCAGATTTATTGTTTCCACTGGCTCTTCATGTGGTTGAATTGCCCTTTCTTCCTGAAGTAACAGTCTTGCAAGCTCGCCAGGCACTTCGCAATCATCTTCACCTTCGTCTTCGGCTAAGTTGATCGGATTTTCGAAGTCATAACTGGCAGTAGCAGAGTCGTTACCAGTGAGATCCAGAGTGGATTGAAACCTGTATGAGTGAGTGTGTGTAAATACAGTTGTTTTGCAATATATAAAGGAAGGAAAGAAAGAAAAGGAGCATAAGATTTGAAATGCGAGAAAACGTCCAAGATCTTTATTCATGATATATGAAATGACAATTAATATGCCCTCACACATGAAGCCACGGTGCCCCGGGTAAGACACCGGGCCATAGAGTTTTAATTGTTTATTACAAATACCAAAACAGAAGAATTCATTACTCAGTAACAAGAGAAACAAGTAGGTTATCCTTTGCAATCCAATTGCTAGGTCCACTGTCAGTCGCCGGGTAAATCCAACTGTCGAACTCAGCTTCATCCACTTCATCATCCTCTCCGATAGCATTGACTCCATGGTTAGGCATGGGAGCAGTCACCACATTGGGCTTCTCAGGTGCCTCAAACTGTACCTCCTTGGCGTCAATAAGATCCTGCACTTTATTCCTTAAGGCCCAACGGTCATCAGTGGAATGCCCCGGGCTATCGGAGTGATAAGCACAGCGGGCATTTGGATTGTACTTGGGAGAGGCAGTATTCACCACTTTCGAGGCCTCCCTGACAGTCACTAAGTTGGTGGACAGCAACTGCGGCAAGATTTGCGATAGGGTCATACTCAAACGGGTAAACTCTCTCTTGGGTCTTTCAGCCCTTTGAGGATTGGTTTGCCTAGGAGCGGCAGCAGGTTTAGCAATCATCACCGCGTTGACAGACTGGCGGCGCTCAGGTTTCTCTTGTCTTCTAGACCCATATACAGCACTGGCCTCCTTCTTAAAGGGTTTCTTCTCAGAACTTGCAGATGCACCCTTCTGAATTTTGCCAGACTTCATCCCAGCCTCTATTCTCTCTCCAGTCAGAATAAGATCAGTAAACCCTGCAGACGAGTTACCGATAAGATGATTGAAAAATGGCCCAGATAGGGTCCCCAAGAACATGTCTACCAACTCCCGGTCGGTTAACGGAGGCTGCACCCTTCCAGCTAGATCCCTCCACTTCTGTGCATATTCTTTGAAACCTTCGCTTGACCCTAGCGACATACCCTGGAGTTGGGTACGTGTAGGGGCAAGGTCGGCATTATACTGATACTGCTTATAAAAAGCAGTAGCCAACTCCTCCCAGTTACGAACTTTGGTCCCATCCAGCTGATAGAACCATTCGAGATGAGTCCCTGAAAGACTCTCCTGGAAGAAGTGGATCCACAAGTTCTTGTCCACTGTGTACGATTGAATCTTCCGCACATAAGATCTGAGGTGTAGCTTGGGACAAGACGCCCCGTCATACTTGGTGAAGGATGGTGCCTTAAACTTGTGAGGAATAATCACACCAGTAGATAAGCCTAAGTCTCAGAAATCCAGCCCAGGCACTTGTTGGATCTCCATAGCATTCAGTCTGTCTTCCAACTATTTATACCGGTCTTCAGCCGGAGGATACTGTTCCTCATTGAAGTCAGTCTCGTTGTCAGAGACCACTGGACTAGGACCTTTTCCCCCTTGGGGACTACTCTTGCCTATAGAAGAACCAGCCTCCTCATTCTGCAGAGTGTTGCCAAACCTTCGGCCCGAGTTGAAAAGAACAGTTCTCTTCTTCTTCTTCTTCTCCTTCTTCTGGATTAAAGCCTTCAGCTCTTCTTGGCCCTGAGCCAAACCCATGATTAGTTCCTGAAATTGCGCGTTCTGCGCCTGAAGAGCCTTGATAGACATCTCGATTGATGATGAGTCAGGATTCATGATGCTGAAATAAACAGCGAAGAACAGTAAGCAACCTGAAAAGAAGAAAACCTGCTATGCACATGATGAATGGAATGCGTATGATTTATATTTTCAAAGACAATCGGGAATCAACTTTGTAAACAAAAAGGAACACACTTCATTAGATTCAACTTTGAAACTTAAATTGTTCAACAGGTTGCCCTTAGGCGTTACATAAAAGGGAAATACTGAAAAGGGAAATAAAACTGTAAAAGAACATCCAGAGCTCTTTATTGATCCCATGGTCTCCTCTTCTCAGTACGGATGTAATCATTCAGAGCTCGCTCATTCTCCAACTGCTTTGTCAGCTTCTGGATCTTCAATTCCTGCTCGTTGAACTTTTCCCGGTAAGAATCCCGCTCTTCTCGCAATTGAGACCAAGACCTCTTTAATGTCTCATAATCAGTAGGTATCTGAGGAGGGAGGACAGTTGGAGGAACACCATCTTTGTCGGGATATTCAAGAATGACGGGTCTGACAGCTTCGTATGGCATACCTAACTTTTGAGCATGGATGCGAACCCATTTGTAGTAGGCTTCCATAGGTAGAGAAGTCTTTGGCCCCAACTCTTGTGGGTCAGCTTTATGAACTTTGTCCCAAGCCTTGATGAACCTACGACGCAGCTCGTCACTATCCACCTGAAACTCAAAACTGATGTGAGGCACTAACATCTCATGAGGCCCTGCTCTTCTGGCCCTTCTAAACTGTCGGAGTGCTAGACATGGATTGTAAGAGATTCCTCCTTGGGTACCAATCAAAGGAACATTAGGATATTCCCCGCAACGATCAATAACAGCTACCTCATCCAAACCTCTGAGAGTCCAAATGATGTCCTTATCAGTGAGAGACATTAACCTATGAGCCCAACCTCTTCCTTCTTGGTTCTTCAGAACGAACTTAGGGAGGTGCGAAATAAACCACCTCACCAACAAAGGGATACAACACCATAGAGTTCCTCGTCTTCGGGAAGTACGAGCATGAAGTTGTTGCAGGATATCACCCAAGAGAGTGGGCACAGGATTCTGAGACATAAAGATCCTTATGGCAGTGACGTTGATGAAGTTATCAGGATTAGGAAACAAGACTAACCCATAGATCAAGAGAGCCAAGATGTCTTCATATGCCCTAAAGTCCAAGTCATTCCAGAAACTGTTAGCTTTACCAATTAGAAACTTGGCCAAGAAACCCTTAACTCCGCTTCTAGTCACCCAGTTGTCCATTACTTCTTGATGGGTCAAAGGAAGAGCTGCAGCAACCTCCTCAAGCCTGAGGGTCTTTTCCCAACCAGTAAAGGGAGTCTGATCCAAGATAGGGATACCAAGAAAATCAGAGAACTCTTCCAGGGTAGGAACCAGCTGGAAGTCTTGAAAGGTGAAGCACTGGTACAGAGGGTCATAGAACTGGGTCAGGACACTCATCAACTGTTGATCCCGCTTTGCAGTGACTAAACTGAGAAGAGAACCATGCCTCTGGATGAAGGAAGTGGTATTTGGAATCCTGCTAACCAACTCTTCAAGCAACTCAGGTGAGTGAACAAAGTTGAACCGGATAGTATTCCTTCGTACAGGCATCATGGTGTCCTACAAAACAGAGCAAAGGTGAAACCCTCTTGTCTTTGAAATGGTCAGTCCTTATGCAGGATGCATGCAATGCTCATGATGTTATGATGTTATGATAAAGCACACCACAAATATTTACAAAGGCAAACATGGTAAGGCACACAAGTCACACAAGACAAGCCCTTAAAGTTTAGGCCAGCATAAGGTCTAGGTATTACCCTCTTTCAGTTTGTTGGTTCATACTTGTCCTATCAAAGTAACCGGGTTCTTAGAGGATCCCAATATCATTGACTACCCTCAATCGATCATAACTCCAGCATCGCAATCTTTTCTTGTGGCCAGAACCATCACGAGAGTTTATCCTCAATGGGCGTAGCATACTGCTACTGTTCTAATGGCCAAGTTGTGTCTTTTAAGGTTCTAAGGTTGTTGGTGCTTAATGACCCCTCAGAAGACTCATATTCTCCTCGTTGCAACACAAGGGATATCGGTACAGACCAAGGTGCCACACCAACGTAGCCACTGCTTCACCCGTGTCGGTCTACGCCGGACAGGTCCCTCACAGCTTATGCTACCTAAACAGGGTATCCCCAGATCCGGGTTAGGATCTATGTAACTCCCATGCAACCCATAATTTAAAGCAAGCAAGTCAATACAATTGAAAACACAGTTATAAACTATCCTAAGGTACACCTCACTTTATAAATAGTCCCCAGCAGAGTCGCCAGTTCTGTGATCGGTGGATCTGGAACTGACTGTTTAACGCTGGTTCGCGAAATGTCGCGGAAGCAAGAGTCGCCACCGTCTTTTATTTTCTCCAAATGGAAAGGACAAAAGCACAGAAAAATTCCTTATAGAGATTGCTCTCGGTTCGGGAGGTAGATTATAGAAAGGGAAGGTGTTAGCACCCTTTCTATCCATGGTTATCCATGGGCTCTTAGATACTTGCTCATTTGTGTTTTCAAAAGTGTTTGTTTGCTTTTCAATTGTGGGTTTAAAAAGTTTCTTTGAAAATTTCAGTTCGACTCTTGTATCAGTCCTCAAGAGTGTTTGAAAAGTTGCTTTCGAAAGCTTTTTGAAAAGGTGTCGGTGTGAAAAGTATTTTTGATTTGTTTTGAAATTAGAGCAAGTATCTAGAGTCGTATACCTACCCTAAGGAATTCGTCTGTGTAAATGTCCTTAAAGTAATGCCATCCCACCATTGAGAGGTAGGTAGCACCACCATTGGAGGTGTTCGGGTCAATTCGAGGGTTTGGGACATGGTGATCACCGGAGCAATAGGAAGACACCTTAGAAGCTACCCTCATGCCATGTTCATGGACATGAGGACTTACTAAAACATCCTCTACTCGACGATCACCTTTCGAGGGGCAAGGCAACAGTGAGACGTACCCTAGGGGTGGTGTATGATTTGTGTATCGTTTTCAGATATTTTTGTCTTGTTCATGCATTGGTGATCTACGCGTTGCTTTTATTTTGACATTCATTCTTTCATGCAACAGTTAACAGTTAAAAATTGCGGAAATATAAAAGGTCTACGCTATTACAAAGGCGCGGGTCCACATCGCCAAATTAATCCAGGACCCGATTTGAAATAAAATAAAAAATGCGGAAAACATAAATGTCTAATTAAGCTATTACATGGCTTTGGGAGAATTACATAAATATTCACAAAAATAAAATGCGAGAATAAGCAAAATCGGGAATGCGAGGGCGTTGGACCCTTTTAAGGAAATTAAATTACAATTATGAAATTAATTAAATTTAATGAGAAAAGAGAAGTTATTTTTGAGTTTTTCGTATTTATGGATTTTTATGAGAATTAATGGAATTAAAACCTAGTTCTAACTATTTTTAATTTATTAAAAAAAAAGGGCTTTTTAGTTTGACCTAATTTTAACCTGATTATTTACATGGTAATTTATTTACAAAAATAATAATTAATAATTAAATAGGGTGAAAAAAAAAGGAAAAAACGGTATAAAACCCTAATTCTATATTTTTTTAGTTTATTACAAAAAATATTAAAATTTAAACCTAGAATTAATATTAAATCAATTAGTACAATTTATTTACAAAATGTATTAAATAAAATATTTTTGTTTTTTGTGACTTTCTGAATTTTGGTATTTTTGGTACTTTTATAAAATTTATTTTTTGTGAATTAAAAGAAAACAATTGAATTAAAACAAATAATAAAAAATAGAAGAAAGAAAAGAGAAAGAAATATAATACACTAGGGGGGTTCTGCCCCAATCTGGAGGTATTGTCCAGCAATTAGGCCCAATGAAGCTTGGCCTTTTCTGACTTCTCAGTAATCACGTGCGTATGCGTTGACTGAAGCATTCCATAGGCTTTGGATTTGGACCATTGGACTGATGTTATGGGACGTGTGGCAAGCCAAGATATGAGGCTGCATGGTAGGCCTCAGGAAGCAAGCTACACAGAACCACGTTAGGAAGAAAAATATGAAACAAAGTAGGGGACCTGGGGATCGAACCCAGGTCCCAAGGCTTACCAATACCCTTCTCCACCAACTGAGCTGCTTTGTTACTTTGTAATGATAATGGATAATAATTAATATATAAAAAACAAAGCGCTAATGCTATTAATCAAAGAAAACGCGCTAAAGTTTGAATAACCCTATCACATGGAGACAAGTCATCATCTTCTCCACTCGTTTGCTTTTGGCCTGAAAAAATAAAACAAGATTGCAGGGGTTTTAAACCTCCACTACATGATATATGAAAAAATAGCGAATAGGCCCTGGTTGCTCATAAATTGAGCGCGACCTATGCAATGGATTCATATGAAGCTTCTGGTTTTAATGGCCTTGGTTTCGTGTCTCAATTTTTCCAGAACAAAGAAGCCCTAATTTCACAGTTCTGAAACCCTAGCAAGCTTCAATGGCAACTTCACGTACATAGCACGAAAACTCAATTAAATTGCATGGTTAGTTTCAGCATGATTAGATTAATGTAAAACAACAATTAAATTGTATGAAAAATGCCCAGAAATTGAAATACGATTATGCATAAAGTATGAGAAATTTCAATTTCTATCTACCAATTCTTGATGCTATGGGCGTGGAAGAGGATTCAGTCAGGTTCAGTGATGTCTTAGGAAGCTTTTGGGATAGTTCTTTTGTCTTGAATCGCTTTGGAATGGTGTTTTCAGTTTTGATTTTTTTCACAAAAATTGCAAAGTGCATAAGAGGTTTTGGGCGCAGCTTGGAGGTTGTGTGCATTAGGTTTAGCTTCTGACTTATATGAGGGATGAATTAGGGTTGAAATTTGAGCCAAAAGATCCATGTGTTGATGAATGAAATATTTGATTTTAATGGCATATTTTTTCAATCTTTTTCATGTGTTTTTGGATGATGAATCTTGGAAGAAAATGTGGCCCATTAGCAATTTTGAGGCATTTGAAGTAAAGTTGACTTTTCAAAATTCCCAAAAATTTCTCAACTTCCACAAGGCATATCTTGCTCAATGTTTAAGCTTTGATCATGTTCTTGGACATTTTGGAAAGGTCTTGAAGTCCTCTAACCAATTCCTTTGGTCCCATGTCATTTTGATTTACCAATCTCAAGTTATGGTCTTTGACTTAAAGTGCCTTTTTGTTGACTTTTGAAAATGACCTATAATGTTGAAATTGATAACTTTTTGTGAGAGCATTTCTTGGACTTGAAGTGTGAAGAGGAGTTGTAGGAAATGTCTTTATATTCAAAATGAGCTTTGGATGGAATTTTTCTGATAAACCATGTGGAAGTTATGCCTTGGTCAAGTTACAGTTGACTTTTTCAACTGTCCAAATATGGAAACTTTTGCATCTTGAGACTTTTTGAGCCATGCCTTGAAAATCATGATCAAGAATTGATCAAATGATGTTTGTGGCTTCAAAATGAGATGTTGACCAAAAATTTGAACTTTTAACTATCAAATGACCATTTTGCCCCTACAGTTGACTGTAGGGCAATTAGGGTTTTTGACTGTGCAATTTTGTGCTATGAGTCTTGAAACTTGACATGAGGATGCTTGACCATGTTTATAGGCATGTGGGACTTGTTTAGACCCTTGTAAACTTCAATTTCTTTGTCAGAACCAAAACCCTAGTTTTTGACTGTTAGGAGGCCTTTGAACTGTGCAACCCTTGGGGAGATTTTGAAGCTTTGACTTTGCAACTCTTGAAGAATATGGGAGGGCAAATTTTGGGGTACAACAGGAGGGTATCTTTAAACCATAAGCTTGAGGTTCATAACTTGATTGAGGAAATATTTCAACCATACTCTATCACTAGGAATAAAGAACCCTTATACTGCCAAGGATATGAAGATCCATGTTGGGGTAAGCAACCTTACAAAATGAACTCTTGTCGGGAATAAGATATTCTTCGTATGAGAAAATCAAAAAATATACTACTATTGGAAATACGAGAATCTTCAGCTCCACTGGGAAATAAGGATGTGCTTCAAACAGAGCAAAATCCAGCTATGATGCTCTATCATAGGGCTAGCAACCACAATAGCATACTCTTTTGGAGAAGTAACACTTATCAGCATCCAAGATTAAGATCTATTGGGAAAAGAGAGAATTTGTGAATAAGTACTTTCGATGAAACGACTCTATTAGAAAAATGAGAATTCCTGAACAAGAGATTTCCTGATAAGGCAACTTCACAAGGGAGATAAGGATTTTTGAATGAGAGATTTCTGAAGGCAGCTCTGCTGGGGAAAGGAGAAATTTGGCATAAGAGATCTTAGACAAAGGTCTTTTCTGGAGAGATGAAATAAACCTCAACACAAATTAGCTAGGGGGAATGAAAATTCCTGAGAGTGAGATCTCAAATAAGGAAGCTCCATTGGGGAACGGGAAATCTTGGACAAGATATCCTCATCAATAGCCTTCTCTAAGGAAGTGAGATGATGCTCCCATGACTTTGTTAAGAAACAAAACATACATGAATAGTCTTTACTGGGGATAACAAAAGATTCTCAGCATAACGAACTTCAAACCCTACTTCTGCTATGGAGATTAAAGAATTCTTCAATAAGAAATCTTTATGAAGTGACTTTGCCGGGGAACAGGAGAAATTTCCGAAGGAACTCTCGACTTCAGCTGGGGATAAGAACACTCCACCTCAGGGAATAAAAATTCTATTTTGCTAGGTGATGCTGGGGAGACAATACTTCAAGCACTTGGAGAATAAGACTCTCTTAATATGAAATTCCAATTAGTCGGTCTTTAAAATTCTCTGCTTTGGGGAGATTTACTTAGGAGAAGTAGAAACTTCAGATCTCCGTAGAAACCCATGACTAATCTCAAATGGATTTGTTCTTTATGAAGTGACTTTCATCGGGGAATAAGAAGATATTCAACCAAATCTTTAGTCCGAGTAAAGACGCTCTGCCCCGAGGAATAGATATTCTCTTACAAACACAAACATGTTAGATTTAATGGGAAATGGAAATTCCATATCAAAAGATCACAACTTTGTTGGGCGATATCGGGAGACAAAGCTTTATGCATCAGGAGAATGAGACTCTTTTAATCTAGAATTCCAGTTGGTTAATCTTAAAATTTCTTATTTAGGAAGACTTACTGGGGAGCAATAGAAACTTCAGTGTTTCTTCGGAGGAAATGATCTAGGTTAAGGTTACTTTAATCATCTTGAAGGATGTTGCTCTGGTAATGGAGAATTACACAGATAATCCAAGAAAATGATAACTTCTATGAAACATATCACTGAACGTGCCCCACGCATAGTGTGACAACTTTGTTGGAGAGGGTCCTTTTGACTTGAGATAATCTGCCCCCAGATTATTCGAGCTCTGAGTAATCCTCTGGCACAACAGGTCTATGGAGAGATCCGTCTAATCTCGACATAACTGCTTCATGATTGACTAACCTTTTAAAAGACTCTCCTTGAGAGGACTTCCCGAGATCTGTAATGAGAATGGAACTTCTGACTTGAGTTAGAGATAAAGATCTCAACTTCTGATGAAGGGACAACAATTCATTGACTTTAAATTCTGATGAGCTGAAGATAACAATTCTGACTTCTTCCCATGCTCTTCAAATTCAAAAGTTGTTTAGCCTACGACTGGACTTAACCTGATCAACTATGAGGTGGAGAAATGCCCATGTATAATGTTTTTCCCCAATCCGTATGGATGTTAAAGAACTCTCCTTGAAAGGACTTCCTGAGATCTATACCATATAGATAAATTGCCCCAGTGTTACAAACTTTGAAACACGGCTTCCGACTAATCAACATTAGAAGTGGCTTCAATAAATCTTGGGTAATGGACACTGATCACTCGACACTTGAGAGATTTGTCGAATCTCGACATAACTTCCTCAGATTGACGAGACTTTGAGAGTCAATGGATATTGACTTGATTGCCCCAGATTAGCAGAATCTTGGCAAACCATTTCCTCACCTCATGCTCACAGCGGAATGAGAAGTTCACAGAGTTTGGAAGTTAACACCTCCTCAGGATAATTGACTTACGTCTCAAAACAAGCTAGTACACAACCATACTTCTCAACTCAAACGGCTTCGTACACAAGCATATGTTTGAAAAAAATTGTCCTTCGGGACCAACTGGAAATGATACGCCATTTCCCAACAGAGACTTGTGGGCAGACAAAATTTCTGCACAATCATCAAACAAATAGTTCTTGATCGACCTCTCATACTGGTCTTCTTCAATTCAAATGAGTAGCTAGAAAGCATGCCCTAGATTAAGATCATTCTTTTCAATAGATTCCTGAAGCAATTTGTGTCTCGCGATAATCAAACTCTTCATCTCATGCTCATTGTGCAAGCTCGCTTGATGTTTAAGCACTTTTTCATATGCAAGGGATATTTTATCCTAAGAATGATAAATCTAATGCAAATCATATACTTGTCTTGAAGTTAGAAAACTTTTATTGAAAAGATACCGAAACATCAGAAAAAAATTTGTTCAAAGAAAGTAAAAGGGGGAGCAATACCAACTCAAAAAGTTTTTAGCAAGTCTCCTAGGAGTCAGGTTACCGTATTCTCGTAACAGTTTTGCTTTCGAATTAACCATGCTTCAATTAGGACTTTTAAGGGTTGTAACGTGGCCTAGTTCACGGTTTTTAGAAAAAAAAGTTTTTAAAGCTCAAAATTATTTGGTGCTCACCCATTCTGCATGATGTTGTCCAGTCCTACATCCAGATAACTTGACACTGACATTCATCTCTCAAAAGAGTTTATAATGGTTGAGGAATCACATCAATTTCTTGGACACGATAGTCACTTAATCTTTGGTTTTAGGGTGTTCTATCACACGAGTTTTATTTTGATGAGGATTCTTATTAGATAATCCTTTTCTGCCTTTCGGGCTTTTCAAATTCTTTTTCGCTTTCCCTAGCTTTTTCCTGGACAAATTCTTTTGAGTTTCAATTTGGAAGTCCAGCGGGATGCCCTAACTTTTTCCTAAGCGACTTGTTTTCAAGTTTTGACTTAACGAGCTTTTTGTTTATTTCTTATTCATTTCCTTTTCTTTTATTTTGAACAAGTCGTGTGACCCTAAGTATTTTAACTTTTCAGAGGAAAGTGACTGCCTCATTCCTTGGTCGGCGAGGGATAACCATTGTTGTATCGATTTGATCTCGACCTCAGAATTTTGTGAGGAAATAACCATTGTGGTTTTGATCTTTTTCCGTCCTCATAACGCGAGGGATAAAATGTGGTGATCCTCAGATAGGACACTCCTTCTGAAATTTGAATGCTCGATCAGATTAACTGAACATTTACCCTGCCCCGGGTTAAGAATAAGGTTTTTTTTTCGAACAGAAAAGAAACTCCTGCTTCGAAAGCTCAGAGGGGTTAACGAGGGTCTATCTCTCTTATATCTCTGGTGTTTAGGGATTGAAATAAGACATGTAAATCGTCAACAAGGTTTTTACTCGAGAGCATACCATTTGGAATTCCAGGTAAATTTTCGTCATCCTCCCTCCAGAGCCATTGCTTTTTAACAAGAGCTGAACATTGAAAACATAGTAAAACAAATAATAATAATAATGAATGGATTAGTTCAAGACAAACATATTCAATGCATTATGATTAACATTCAAAAAGATGAACAAGTTTGCATACAAGAAAGTATTGAACAAACAATTAAGATTGCAAATGAAAATGCAAATGAAATTTCAAATTTCCATGTTGAGGAGACAAGACTCTGTATGGACTGATTGCTTCAAACGATCTTCAGCAACCTTGAGGCTCACTTGGATAAGAGATTCCATGCTGACCTGGACACAACAGTCTCTGAACTGCTCCAAGCTTAGACTTTATCTCTGAATGACAAACCATTTTCAACTGAATAGCCGAGTGCCCCAAAATATACTCACAGAAGATTCTCTTAAAAGAAAAGGTGAATGATATACCAAGTGAAGTTGCATATCCTGAATCACCAAGTATCTTCTACCACACGGGAAAGGCGCAACCCATATTCTCTTGCAATCTTCAACATCACGGCCAAATTCCCCAGAATGGGAGACAGACTTCTCTGTCTTCTTCTATCTTTGCTTAAAAGCTTTGCCCCATGGATTCACTTGGGGGAACAAACACTGATTGTTGAAGAGAAGATCAGGTGGCCCAAAGTTGTAGAGAGTACCCCTGATTAAATAATTGGTGCCCTGGCGAGGTAACCATATCTGACGTTGACAACAAGATTTGGAAGGGGATTTGTAGACGGTACTGAAGTACGGAGCCTAACCCACTGAAGCTCAAACAAGCGTGGAAACAAATGAGAATAAAGCACTGAGATGGGATCAAAATCGTTCTCCAAACCTATTCTGCTCTTGCTGATAAAATAAAACTCTTGAATTCAACTGGTAAATGGGAACCATCTGCTGATAAGATGTTCCAAGCACTCAAGACAGTGGATGAAATCCACAATGCACTCCATGGTTTTGAAAGAAATCCCAAAAAGATGAGGAGAAGAGAAAACTCATGTTGCAACAGTCGGTGTTAGATTGTTGACACTATCATCAAGACTTCCATGACCCGGCTCCACTGAGTCTTCAACTGATTATCTTCCTTCTCGAAGAGTTCCCGAGGCCAAGGCTTGCACGTATACCACAAATAACCACATTTGAATCTTCATCCCGGCCAATACCCCACAAAGTTGTTTCGTAGCTGATTTCTGAACATGCAACAATGGTGAGTCAAGTCTGATTTTGAAGAGAATACCAAGTTTGAATATGAAATCCCCAACTCCGAGTACCTGTTATGAATGAATGAATATGCATGAGGTGCATGAGTTGATGCAATGCCATGTTCGATCATTTCCAAGGAACCCACATGCTTTTAATTTTGATTTTAAACTAGTAAGAGGTGAAGAAGCGCAACATAAATCTCACAGGCATGGTTCCTTGTAAATGGAAAGAACATGTGTGTTAAAATGATGTTAACAGATTATGTATTCAAGAACAAGGGATCAAGGTTCCATAAACATGGAAAATGGTTGCACTGTCTCTACACTGAATGATGAATATCACCGAGTCAAAGTTCTGACACCATGTTGGAACACAAAAGAGCCAAGTACCAAATGGATCAACAACTGCATGAGACCAAGATCTCCCTATCTTACAAGATTATTGCTGCATTGCCGAAATAAACGGTAATCACAAGGTGAGAAGTTCGGAGCAAAACCGAGAGAATACACAGTTACCGATAGTATCAAGTCACCATCCAAAACACACAGTAACTATCAGAACATGGTCACCAACAGAACTCAAGTCAGCAATATAACCAAAGTCACTGTCAGAAATAGAGTCACCATTTGTAACTATAAGAATCAATCATATCTCCCCACTCACAGGTGAAACTAGGTTAGGGTAAGGCACAGGTAACTCAGAATCATGGGTACGCCTGAAGTCACTATCATCGAAACACCTATGTGAAACAATAGTGCCCCATTTGTAATCTCATATGAGCATGGATGACATGATCGCACTAGAAAACCAAAGTCGACTAGCCGTTCATGTTACACTTTATTCCTAAGGTTCCTATGGTTGTCACTTGGTCTGGGTATTGGGCCTTTTACCTCTTGTAACACCCACCCAGAGAGACAAAGAACAATAATAATACCAGCATATGGAAAGCAATAAAATGCATGCACAAACATATACAAGCAGTGTATATAAAGTTGTAAATAACTTGAAGTAAATAAACACCCAAAGATATAAACAAGCAAGAGCTAGGATCGACTCCTGGATGGACCAGCAATAGGTCGATCTTTCCCCAGTGAAGTCGCTAGCTGAAACAACCGGCTGAACCGTCATCTGATATAAAAATCAATGAAGTCGCCACCGAACGTCTTTTATCCCGCTGAAGGGAAAGATAAACATCGAGAAAACTTGAGAAGGGTGAAATGACGATCAAACGACCGAGAGATCGGGCAAGGGAGTTTGTTACGCGAGGGGAATGTATTAGCACCCCAAACGCTCATAGTACTCTACGGTATCCACTCTTGTTTGTTCTAATATAAGGGTGTGTAAAATCTATGTCTAGGGCTTAAAGCTGAAAAGGGAATGCATGCAAAGAAAAAGGAAGAGAAAGTGTGGGGAAAAGAAAGGAATATTTACAAAGATATGCTCGATTAGGCCCCACAAAAGCCTATGCCTACGTATCCCTTTTAAGGAATCAGAGAAGCCGTAGTTCGGCTTATATATTTTGGTTGGTTTGTGTTTTTTATTTAAGAAGACAAAAGCAACAATCAAGATGGCAAAACATCAGATAAAATGACAAAACATCAACGAAGATAATAAAGCAACAAAACAGGATAACAAGACATCACATGGTAATGCAAACTCAGATAAGATGATAAAATGTCAGCATGATAACAAAATATCAGATGAGACAATGAAACATTACACCTAACAATGATATCTGTGATATGGTGGGAGAACTGACTTGAGGTTTTGCGTTTGTGTTTGCAAATGTTTCGGTGTAGCAAGAGTCGCCACCGACTTTTTATTTTATCCTAAGGAAAGGTCAAAAAGCACAGGAAAGACCTTTGAGATGTTTTCTTGGGTTCGGGGAGTAGATTATGAAAAGGGAAGGTGCAAGCACCCTTTTCATTCATGGTTATCCATGGGCTCTTAGTTACTTGTTTAGATCACTTGCTTTTGCTTTTCAATTGTTTGAAATGGTGCTTTGTGTGTGGTTTTGAAAGATGTTTTGAAAAGAGGCCATCGTTGTGGCAACCTTTGTAATGATTCTTGTTTGAATGTATACAAAGGTGTTTTGTATTTTGAAAAGATTTCAATGTTTGAAAGTTTGATTTGGGAATTGTTTTGAAGTTGTGTTGTGAAGTGTATTTGAAAATAGCAAGGATGTTTTTGTAAGTTTTGATCAAGTAACTAAGAGTTGTCTACCCTATTTTACTCAAAGATCTTTCTTATGTTTTTAACCCTTTTGACAGTGTTATTTCACCATTGCATTTGGTGAATAACCTTGTGTTAGGATGTTAAGCGGGACAGGCGCGGTTCATCGTATAGACCATGATAGCAATTGTGTCAAGTATCTTTGGCAGATTTTTGAGGGACTTGATCATTTTGTTTAGGCAACCAAGATAGCGTCATCGAGGGACTATGATCTTTTGTTTTGTTTTTGTTTTGCCAAAGTACCCAACATGCATAACATGGCCCATTTTTAAGGCAACAAGTGGATTTTAACCCTAGGGGTGTATGTGTGCATTGTGTTTGATTTTCATGCATTTATCTTTGATTAGGTCAAGCTATTTGTTGATTTTGGATTTTTGCATACAAACCCTAATTCTCTAATCATGGCATAATTGAAAGCGTAAAGTGCAAGAATTAAAAGTCTAAGCTATTACAACATGATTATGGGGATGGGGGTACAATCTTTGAATGGGGGGGGGGGGGGGGTATTTGACAAGAAATATAAACCCTAATTTACTATTACATCCAAATTGAATTCACAATGCATAAATATTAAATGGACAATATTTAAATAAACAAAATAAATAAATATATCAAATAATATGAATTATGCAAAAAAGGTTTTTGTTTGTTTATGTATGTAAAAGTATTTAATGTAAAAAAAATAAAGAAATAAATAAAAAGATTAATTTTATTTGTTTAAGGGTAAAACCCTAATTTCTTTAAGAAAATAAATACATTATATTATTTATATACAATAAAATATATTAATATATACAAAATAAAATATACTTAGAAAAAGTATTTTTTAGTATAAATAATAATAAAAGTAAAAATGTAATATTTTGTATTTTTTTATTCTAAAGTATTTAATAAAATAAAAGTATATATTTATATATGTATTTTTTATATTAACTATGATAAAATAAAATAAAATATATACAAAAATAAAATATATTTAGAAAAATACTTTTAATATGAATAAAAATAAAGAATAAAAATAAAAGTATAATTTATATATTATTTCTAAGTTTTAATAAATAGGATAAAAGTATTTAAAATGTTTTCTATGTTAGAAAAATAAAAATAAAATGCAAAATAAATGTGAAAAAATTATGAAAATATTTTTGAGTATTTTTTATATTTGGGAATAAACAAAAAAAAGTCAGAAATGAAAATAAAAATTTGAAAATATAA
Organism: Vicia faba; assembly: GCA_948472305.1. Taxonomy (NCBI): domain Eukaryota; kingdom Viridiplantae; phylum Streptophyta; class Magnoliopsida; order Fabales; family Fabaceae; genus Vicia; species Vicia faba. The sequence continues at coordinate 1,150,884,884 of OX451737.1, forward strand.
AAGTACAAGAAATTGGGCCAAGGGATGCAAAAAGGAAAAGGGGAGGTGCCAAAAGCAGCCAGGCCAAGCCCAACCCAAAACTTCATCTTCAACCTCTGGCTTTTGAAAAAAACGCGTGTGTCCCCTGTGCAAACTACCAGATCCTGTATACGAGCTCTATTGCAAAAACACATAACGTCAAACTTTTAGAGAATTTCAAGACGATTCCAACCATATAAATAACTTGTCTTAACTCTCAAAGACCAGAGAGAATTTCTCTAGCCCTAAAATCTGACCTAGTTTTTTCAGCATGTTCATGGATGAAATTCTCTTAGCACACTTAATATAAATGAAAACTGAGCATATGTACAGCTTCATGGCAATGAATACTACATTTTTTATTTACAAACCTAAAGCTAAATATTCCTAAATAGAGAGATAGGAAGTGGACAAAAACCTGTTTCAGTTGACTTCGTGTAGGGAAATGTAGTGCTTTTAAACAAGGCTTGAGATGTCTGGGAGCTTGCTTGGACTTCACTTGACCTTCTCCAATAGCCTGCTTGCCTTGAATGTACTTGAATCAGCCTATAGAACTCAACCTGCACAAGCTCAAAATGAAAATGGCAAATACTGTAAATGGAGTTACAGTTGGTGTTTGAGGTTTGGGATAGCTTGGATGAGTTGAATAGAAGGTGTTTGAAGCAACTTGGGGCAAAACACACGAGCCAAATGAGTTGTAGAACTCAAGTTGCAGATTCTGCCCTGTTTTGCCAAGGGAATGTGATTTCTGGCTATGGGGTGTTTAGAGGCTCAAGCAATCGTGTTTCTAGCTCAAAGGGGTGTGAGAAAGATGTTCAAACTGTTTGCATAAGTTGATCTTGGCTGATGTTCAAATTCTAAGGTTTTTGACAAGTTTCTTGTTTTTGAAGTAAAAATGTGGAAGTCATTGGAACAGGCCTGTACAGGCTATCCTTATGCTTGCATCTCTTGCCATTGGCCCCCTCAACTTATGGATTTGATTAGCTGCAAAAGATTTGGATCAATGCTCAAGAAATCAGTTTTGACATAAAGCATGATTTAAGCAAAAATGGAAATTTGCCTTTTTATACTTAGGGCTTAATCTTGTGTACAATGTCCAAATGACCAAAACAAAAGCTTAGACTGGTGGATTTGCATTTAATTATGGAGTGTGAAGTGGTTTAGAGGCCTGTAAACTAGTGTAAGGCATGCTGACTTGAAAATGCAACTTGTATGAACATGAATATGCCATGGATGAAAAGTGAGTTTTTGCCAACTTCAAGCCTTCGATTCTCCCTAACCACAAATGTGTTTGAGGAGTTCTTAGACAATTTGGAAAGCTTGCAACATGCTCTATAATCCTTATTTGAAATTCAACTTGAGATTACAAGTGGAACTATGTGAAAAATGGCCAAGAAGATAGGTCAAAATCCTGCCTAAACTAGGGCAAAATTTCACTAAGTTAAAAGTTTTAGGGACCCTTGTTCCAAAAATCATAACTTGAGATCCAAGCTTCTTTTGAGAAAACTTTGTGAATAAAATTTGTATACTTTGTGGAGGACTACAACTTTCATGTTGGAGGTTTTGTTTTAATCCAAATGCATCATGGTGAAAATATGGGGCAAAGTTAGTAAAAATTAAGAAAATTTCATAACTTAGAAAAATTATAAGTTATGAAATTTTTCAACTTTAAACCCTAATTTGCAATTTTGGGTTTCTTGATGAACAAGTTTCATTTTTTGACATATCTTGATGAAAAATGACCCTTGGCACTTGATTTTGACCAAAAATTCAAAGTTTGACTTTTCAAGTACAGTCAAATTTTGATCAGTTGACTGAAAAATTCATCTGTCAAATCAATGCAATTGAGATCTTTTGAACTTGTTGAATAGGTAAATATGATGCCATTGAGCCCTTGAGTCCTTGGTTGAGCCTAATTTGCCATTGGCTAGGTCAAAAATTCAGAAATTGCCTTTGTACAGTCAAAACCCTAAAAATGACCATTTTGCCCTTTTGGTGATCTGATCAAATTTCTTGTGGAGTTGTGGTCCAAACTTGATCAAATGGTTCATATGAGTTCATAATGTTGATGTGGGTCAAAATTCATGAGGTTTGACTGTAAATTGGCCATAGTTGACTTTTTCCCCAATACAACTGATTTCTAGGTCAATTGTCCAATTGACTGGGCAAAAATTTGATTCAAGGCTTGAAACTTGGTATGGACAAACCTATGAGTCCAATATGAAGTATGAAAGTCAATTTCAGCATTGAAGGTCCAAAAATATTTGTGCAAACTCAAACCCTAATTTAGGTCATCAGTGCAAGGAGATGTCTTGAGCAGTGCAAAAAACGCTAATCCTATCTAGAGTTCAAGGAGCTTTGTGATGAGAAATGTTGATAAAATAAGAGGGAAAATTTTGGGGTACAACAATATCTAAAATCAAAGTAGGATTAAAACATACATGATGGCGAAACATCGGTAACAAACATATGCGATGGGGAAACATCGGTTAAAATATGGCAAAATAACATGGCAAAGATGGCGAGACATCAACCAATCAGATGATAAAACATCACACCTAACAATTATATTGAGAATCAAAGTAGGATAACAAACACATGCGATGGTGAAACATCAGCAACAAACATATGCGATGGCAAAACATTGGCTAAAATATTACAAGATAACATGGCAAAGATGACGAGACATCAATAATCCAAATGATAAAACATCATAGCTAACAATGATATTGAGAATCAAGGTAGGATAACAAACACATGCAATGGCGAAACATTGGCAACAAACATATGAGATGGTGAAACATCGGCTAAAAGATAGAAATGTAACATGGCAAATATGATGAGACATCAAAAATCCAGATGATAAAAAAATCACACCTAACAATGATATTGAGAATCAAGGTAGGATAAAAAACACATGTAATGGCAAAATATCGACAACAAACATATGGGATGGCGAAACATCGGCTAAAAGATGGCAAGGTAACATGGCAAAGATAACGAGACATCAACAATCCAGATGATAGAAAATTACACCTAACAATGATATTGAGAATCAAAGTAGGATAACAAACATGTGCGATGGTGAAACATCGGAGAAAAGATAACTACATATCATGCCAAAGTTGGCAAAATATCAATTTGACAAGGTTTAAAATAAAGCCAAAAGGCGCACAAACAATTAAGAATTGTTTGTATTTTTTACCTTGAAGAAGGATTTAGATTTATTAGAGATATTTTATGATTTGCCAAGGAAAAGTTTTAGTTTTAGGATGCAATATGCAAAGAAAGGAAAAATAACTAAGGGAGACTAGCCTAGCATTACTCTTAATGTTATCATACAGTGAGTGACCCTAAGGTTGAGGATGAAAAGGGAAATTTCTAACCTAATGAGCATACATGAATTCCTATCCTAAAGTTTAGCTCGAAAGCTACTCTAATCGAGCGATCCTAAGGGAAGCAGCAAAAATGTCACAAATCCTGTGACAAAGACAAGCAAATAGATGGCAAAACATCTGAACAAACAAAAACTCGAGCATCACTCGAATATCAAACACCTACAAGGCGCAGGCCTAGTAGTAGAAATGGAGGTCCCGCCATAGACAAGCAACCAAGCATCAGACCAAGGGCCAATCCATAGTCAAGGGGAGCGTATCACCCAAGTCAACAAGCCATAGAATCATAGGAATACAAAAGGGTCCTTAACTGTGATATCAATTACCAGGGCAAGAGAGATTTGGGGAAAAAGACATAGTGCATGCGTACACTAAGCATCAGTGTTGGTCAACACGAGCTAAAGAAAGCGTGGGGATCCGATTACGGGAACCCTTTTCACTTGCCTTTAAAGGACTTAAATTCATTCAGATCTTTGGCACATGGTCAGAGCATCTACTTGTAGAAAGTGAGTATATGAACGACATAGAGTGGAATATGCGGGGGTCGATTATGAACCCTTTCTGCTCGCCTCCTTTTGAGGACTTATCGGGGTGGGGAGATGCGAGCACAAATGTAAGCACCTGCAGGATACCTACTCAATGGTAGGATTTTAAACAAACACAAGTAGCAAATAAGGAACATATGCGGAATTGCCTTAAACAAGTCTTTAAATAAACCAGATGGATTCCTCACAGGTATCAGCAACAGAAATCCCCGTTATACATCTCTATTCCTACTTGACATGTCAAGGAAAGTGGTAAAATCCCTACTTCTCATGATCTCTAGAAAGCGGTAAATGGTGAAATAAGGTAAATGAGAGAAAATACCAAACGAACAAAAGTTCGTAGCATGGAAAGAAAATCAGAGAAACCCGACGATCTTCGTGAAAGATAATAGAGAAATGTATGTTTCCTCTTTAAGGCGTGCAAAATAGCTTAAGACATATGTCATAAGCTTCATCAATAATCAACCAGACTAAACCTCAAGCGCTCAATATCACAAACCAACCTCTTATCACGAACTCATGGAAAGAAAGTAATAACAAAATGATTATTAACATGGAAAGAATAATTTGGAAACTTTAATTAAATTCTAAAAATCCTAAAAATTCAATTCTAAAATATTAGATCATTTTTGTATCATTTTTATCATCAAACTATGAAAAAGAAAATTCAATGAGAAAATAAATGACAAAACTCTAAGCAGCCAGGGGTGTATATTGGATCCAAGTGGTGTATGAACCAAAATTTAGGCGCTAGACCCATCTGAAGAGTGATCCATGAAGCCTTTTTATCGGTATCAATTGATTTCAGAAAAAAGAAAACTAACGGGCTCAGGGCCCAACCACCACTTCAGTTTGGATCCACACCTTATTTCAGCATATTCAACATATTTATTATTATCAGATTATTAATATTACTATTATAAAATAAAATAATTGAATGAAAATTGAGAAAACAGGAAACGATGTCATTTATTCGTGGAAGCTAGGGTTCAAGTTGCACTGTGACTATCAAAATTCATCGTGAAATCCAAACTTCTCTTCCTCTTTCATGCTCAAAAGGCATCGGTAAAACCTTCTCCATCTCCACCGCTCAATCTTTATTCCACGGCACACTCGATTGCTCAGTGATTCAACCTTCTCACAAGAAAACTCCCTCTGTCTCACTCGATTCTCTCTCCAATCTCCATTGATTCACAGCATCAACCTTCATTGATCATTCATCGCAGACTTTGGATTTCGAAGCTTCGACTCAACCTCCCACACGAAGCTTCAATGCACCTCGTCTCAGTCGCTCGTCCATGATCTCACCGGATCGAAATCAAACTCTGACGAAGTAGTCGAGAAAACCAGGTAATCTTTCATTTCTCCTCTTTGCTCTCTTCGATTCAATCTTCTTGTTCTTTTCTTTTACTCTGATTCTCTGATGTGTAATGTTGTGGTGATATTTTTTGGTTTACAAAGATGAGGGCGTGATGAATTATTCGTTGTTGATTGAAGATTTTTGAAGATGAAGCTTGAATAGTGGCTATGAAGAGAATGGTGATGCTGAAGATGGAGATTCTGTAAAGAGATTGAGGAACAATGATGATGAATGGTGCATGGTGAATGGAAGATGAAGCAGAATCAAGTTTGAGAGAGAAATTTTCTGAGTTCTTGTGTGGTGATTCTTCTGCAGTTGAAGAATGCCTCTGAAAGAGATAAGTTTCTGTTTATATAACCTGTTATGAGCTTGAAAAGTTTGTTACGTGAAACTTAATCTGAGCTATTGATCTCAAAGTTTGTTATAGAATAAATGGATGAGATTGTTTCTTATTTTGGGGCTTGCTCTAGAAGTTTATTACTTTACTGAGCTGTAATTCTGATATTTTGTTTTTCCACGTTTTCCTTTTCTACTTCCCTGACTTTCTGATTTTTCTGCTGTAGTCCTTTTCTAATTTAAATATGTCGAGCTGGAATTTTGATTTAATTCTAATTTGGAATAAATGCAGCGAAATAGAACAGGCTTTTGAACTGATTCTTTCTCTCTGGTTTTCTGTTCAGAGCTTTTTTGAACTGGTTACCGATCTGATAAAAAAAGGAACGGCGAGGATGATGAGGTAGCGATGGAAGATTTGTGAATTTCCCAGTCGATCAAGTCCTCTCCCGAAAATATCTTTCCGAATTTTTGAAAGCTTCTTCTCCTCTTCTCTTTATCCATGTTCTGAAGGGTTTTTGAGCGAGGGAAAATGATGATACAAAATTAGGGCATCTGTTGGTTCTGAGCTGATAACAGGCCTATGAGAATTCGCTTCTGCTTTTGGCTTCTGACTTTCTGTTTGTTTTTATTTTCTGAGATGTCATCATTTCATTTTTTTTACTGATATGTTGTAGTTTCTTTTGTGAGAATTTTTGCTGTTGGGATGGACTTATGCGATTCTGCTTGCATTCTGTTTTGCTATAATAATTGTGATGTGAAAATGAGTTGCACTAAGTAGTGAATTGCATGCTCTTACTGTGAACCAAATTCCTTCTTTTTTATGATTCGTAGTAGAGGAAACAGGCCCGTGATTACTTGCTTGAAAATTAATTTGTGCGAACCAAAATTGTATGAGGCTTTGATTGTTGCTTAAAAATGATTGAAAACAACCTTATTTTTTTATTCCTATCAACACCCTAATGATGAGATCGTAAAATGGACCTTCTTGAAAACTTATGACTTGTGTTCAGGTTCTTGATTGTTAACCATTTTTGTTTTTCTTATTTCATTAGTTGATTATTGATGAGCTTGGAAAGGCGATAGAAGAAGACTTGAAGAAGGCAAGACAAAGTTGAAGAAGATTATGGACAAACTTGAAGATCAATGGTGAAGTTTGGTATAAAAAAACATGATGGTTTGAAGAAGCGACAAAAGTTTTATATTTTTAGGACTTAGAACCTTTGTAGAAATTGTAAGACTAAAGACAAACTTTGTAATAAACTTGTAACTTCAAAGTATAAGACTTGAATGAATGATGTTTGAAAAGTTAGAAAAATATTGAACTTGGAGCTTATGCCATGGAAATTCCATTTGAAGTTTTAGTTTAGGATTTATACTCTTGCATCTTGACTCTTCTAATTGAAAAGTTTAGAAATTTGGGATGATAAACCATCTCGAAAACAAATGAAATTCCATGAATTTAGAATTTGGTCCCTTGTAAACTTAATTCCCAAAAGTCAAACTATGTTTTCAAGCGAAAATCAACGAAAGACTCAAATAAATTTCCTTGTATTCAAGTGTAAAATTAAATTTCCACTTACTCTCTATTTTGCAACTTTCCATATCCTTTGCAATCTTGAATAAAAAATACCAATGAGATGAAAAAACAAAAGATACTTCATAAGAATTTTGGAATAAAGAATCAAACTTCTATTTACTTTGACCAAAATCAAAACCCTTATCCATGCTTTAAACTTCCAAGACGATCCTTCAAATTATGCACACATCAAACATTTATATGAGATAGCTTAAAGCTTAAACCATACACCAAAGACTTACGTACTTCCTTAATAAACCCACTCTACAAGAAAACCTTTTATCATCTCCTGAATAGGGAAATAAACCTTAACTTTTGACCAAAGAGAATTTCCACTGAAACAAGTTTGGTGTAGAAACTCTAAACCAAAAGAAAACCCTAACTCTACAAGATTCTTGGATATAATACCTCAAGTTCTTATTCAAATGAAAGGAAAGTCAAACAAGAAGGATACAAGATATAAACCCTAATCTCCTAATGATCCTCAGTTAATGAGTGAAAATGTACTGAGATAATACCCACGATGATGATGCTTCAAGAATTTGGCTTAGATAAGCCTCAATCACTTTAATTGGATAAAACCCTAATTTTGATTGATGATTCCCAGAAATGTGATTCCCTTTACAATCAACACAATCTTCAATCTTTTGATGATCTAGTGAGATGGATAAGATATCTTGAGATATGAGATACCTTTGGGACTTGAAAGATCCAGAGGTTAAGATAATAAGGCTCTCCTTGAGCAACTTGTCAATACAATCAACTTCCAAATCTTTAGGAAGACTTGATAACTAAAATACATTGACCCCGTCACAATGTATGAATGCAATGCAATATGATGTTTATGATGAAACATAAGCCTAAATCAAGAGGGTAAATTTTGGGGTGCAACACACTAACATAGCCATCGCTTCAACCATGTTGGTATACCCCGCATAGTCCCCATGATCTATTGCTACTTACCTAATAATGTTCCATGATCCGGGTAGAGGAAAAACCCAAACAAGGATCCAAAACGTAAAGTAAACAAGTCAAACAATGAAAGAATTTTAAAAGTGATATAGTCTCTAAGGTAACCCCACTTTTAAGTATTTCCCCAGCAGAGTCTCCAGTTCTGTGATACGATGGGAGAACTGACTTGGGTGTTTTGCTTTTTATCACAATTGTTGCGGATAGCAAGAGTCGCCACCGACTTTTATTTTATCTAATAAAGGAAAGGGTGAAAAGAACAGGAAAGACCTTTTGAGATTTTTCTTGAGTTTAGGGGGTAGGTTGTGAAAAGGGAAGGTATTAACACCCTTTTCATCTGTAGTTATCTACGGGCTCTTAGTTGCTAGCTCACTTTGAAATGCTTTGTTTGAAATGTGTTTCTGATTGGTTTTGAAAGTATTTTTGAAAAGTGCCTTCGTTTAGGAGAACTTTGTAATGATTCTCGTCTCTATAAGAATGCATACAAAGTGTTGACTTTTGAAAATATTTCATTTGAAAGTGTTAGTGTGTTTGAAAGATGTTTTGAAGATGGTTGTGAGCAAGCAACTATGAATGTTATACCTACTCAAAAAGTCTTAGTTATTTTCCTCCTCCTTTAGATATTGCTATCTTACCATTGATTGGTAAGAAACCCTATCATTGGATGTGAAGGGACAGACGTGGGTCGTCATGTAGTCATAGAAGGCAACGTTGTAAGATACCTTAGAAATTTGTCGTAACGGTCTAAGATCGTTTACCGAAGGAAACATTTGAAGGGTCATTGAGGGACTATGATCTGTATTTGATGGTCATTGCTAAAGTATCCCACGTTCGAGGGACATGATTGTTGTTCTCAAAGCAACAAGTGAAGTTAACCCTAGAGGTGCAAGTGTGCGAAGTGTTAGTTTTCATGCATTTATCTTGAATTAGGGTTATCTACTTGTTGATTTTATCTTGCCATACAAACCCTAATTACTAGCAATTATTCGAAAGCGATAAATTGCGGAAATTTGAAGTCCTACGCCATTACATCGTTTAGGGGATGGGGATACAAATTATAAAATGGGGATGAGAGCAATTAAAACCTAATTACTATTACAACAAAATGGAATAAAAAGTCTCAAAATCAATATTTTTGGTATTTAGGCTGACACGGGCCATGTCCTGTGACACGGGCACCCGTGTCAGGACCATGTAATAATCCATGTGCGTCTTTTTTTTGTCCCAACTGAACTGACACAGGCTGTGTCCTGTGACACGGGCACCCGTGTCAGAACCCTGTCCTGCCACTTTACCAATTTTTTAATCCAGTAAGAGGGACATGGGCCGTGTTCTGTGACACGGCCACCCGTGTCAGGACCCTGTCCTGTCATTTTTTCAAGTTTTAATCCCAGTAAGATTGACACAGGCCGTGTCCTGTGACACGGGCCATGTCTTGTGACACGGGCACCCGTGTCAGAACCCTGCCTTGCTATTTTGTCCTATTTTCTTCCTGACACGGCCTGTGTCAGGTGACACGGTCGGCTCTGTCAGACTTCCAGAAGCATTTTTCTGTGATTTTTAGTGTTTGCAACTCTTCTATTCTGATTTGTCCTGTTTTATTCTTTTGAAAATGAAAGCTAAATGATGTATGAACCGAGATATCACAGTTTGAGAAAACTTACCTCTTGAAGTGAAAACTCAAAATGTGTATGGATGTTTCCAGTTGCAATGTGATGATTGGTTGAGCTTCCTTAGACCTTCCTGAAGTTGTTCCAATCTTTACTTTGTGTTGAAAGTGTTTGAATCTCTCCAACTAAGTCAACTTGCAAGACAATGTTTTTGAGTTTGGAAAGTGGAGATAATGATGTTATAGAAGTTGTTCTTATGTTTGAACAACTTCTATATGATTTATGTGAAGTATTTAGATGGTTTGTTTGGGGAAAACTTACAAGGTATGAGATTCAAAGATTTGGACTTCAAAGCTAAAAGATGGAGGTTTTATGAACAATTCTGGTTTTTTGTGAGTGAAGGGATTTTGAGTGCTAGTTTCTCTTTTTCTTTTTTTCTTGCTTGCAAATGACCTCTCTATTTATATAGAAAAGTTTTGAGAAGTTGAAGTAATCAGATTTGTAAGATAACAAATTATGGTTTGGTTGGAATGCAAATATCAAGTTATGCCAAGTCTTCCATGGTCCCAAGATGAAGTACCAAAGTTGTTGGCATAGAGGGGATACTTTCCATGATTTATGGTGGAGTATAATCATAAGTAAGCAAGGTATGGGCTCAAGACAAATTTTGTACCAAAAGCTTGCTTTTCAAGAATAGCAATGGTGCCTTTATGCCATAAATGGAAAGATCTTTTGGACAATGGCTCAAACACTTGGGTAATAGCTCAAGAGTATGTGTAATAATTAAATTATGGTGATATTGGAAAGTTAGAAGGCCTGCAACATAATATTATGCAGCATAGCATGTAGATTGGATCATGTGTTCTTCAACAAAAAGACTTGTAATTCAAGGATGGATGCCCAACTTCGTGCCCTTGAATCTCCTAGCTCAAGTATGACAAATTCATGTTCTTGGACATTGTGGAAAGCTTGAAACATTGTATAAATTTTTCATGTTGACCATTTTGGATAAATAAAATTGAAACTTGATGAAAATTTCCAAGAAGTTGAGATAAAAACTGACCAAAATCTGTTAAAAATTTCACTAAGTGTTTATACAAAAATGTCATGACTTCATGGGCTCATACCTTCAAATATAAGCATTTTTTGGACATCAACCCTCTAATACAATGTTGTAGAATTAAACAAGATCTACAATTTTCATGTTGAAATTTTTCTTTGAATCATCTTGCATCTTGGTGAAAAAATGGTATGAAGTTATGAAATAAACATGTACAAAACACTTAGAAAAATTTCTAAGTCTTGGAAAGTTTGACTTTTCAAATTGACTTTTGACTTTCTTGACTTCTTGATGATCAATCTTGATATTTTTTTAATGTCTTGATGAAGTGTGATCTTTGAAACTCAAATTTGATCAAAAAGTCAAAGTTTGACTTTTTAGTGTACAGTTAACTTTTTCATCAGTTGACCAAATTTCATCTATCAATCCAATGATCTTAAGAAATGTTTTGAGCCATAAAATTAGGTCAACATGTTGTATTTGAATTCTTGAGATTTTACTTTTAGCCATTAGATGATGTATTAGATCAAACAATCCTTGATCAGTCAAATACAGTCAAAAACCCTATTTTTGACCATTTTGCCCTTTTGGTGATTTGAACAATTTTCTTAGGGAATTGTGATCCAAACTTGATCAATTGATACATATGACTTCAAAATGTTGATATTGGTCCAAAATCTTGAAGTTTGATTGTAGGTTGACCATAATTGACTTTTTACCCAATATAGTTGATTTTAGGTCATCTTGTCAATTAACTGAGCAATTTTGTGATCCAAGACTTGAAACTTGACATGAGAAATCTTGAGCATCCATAATGATCCATGAAAGTCATTTGGAGTATTAGAAGTCCAATTGTACTTGTGCAAACTCAAACCCTAATTTGAGGTATTGGTGTTGAGGAGATGGCTTGACCTAGTCAATACTTGTGCAAGCTTAAACTTTTGAAGATCTTTGTGAGAAACGTCTTGAGAAAAGTGGGGATAAATTTTGGGGTACAACACCACAGTTTCCAAATGCAACAAGGGAGGCTACTCTAGAGGTGCATGTGTGCAAGAGCGATTCAGTTCAGTTATTTATCTTGATTAGGGTTATCTAACGATTGATTTTAAATCTTGCCATACAAGCCTATTACTAATAGTTATATATATATATATATATATATATATATATATATATATATATATATATATATATATATATATATATATATATATATATATATATATATATATATATATATATATATATATATATACAAGCAAGCATAATATAGGTGCAGAAGTAAAATGCGGAAAAGTAAACCCTAATTAAGCAATTACAAGGCTTTGGGGCAGATACAATAGTATAAATTTGCGAGAAATAAAACTACAGCTATTACAAAAAAAACTGTGCGACCTATACAATTTCTCTAAGAAAGTAAAGGGGCAAATAAATAAGAAAATGTTAGAAAAGATGTTTTAAAGTCCTAAAATCTAAAACGTTAGAAATTAATTTTTTTTTTTGTGTATTTTTGTAGAAAATAATTGAAGTTAATAATTAATAAAAACCTAATTATTCTAATTAATTTTAAAAATTAAAAAATAAGACCTAAAATCTAATTAAATGAAAAAAGTTAATTAAGAAAACCTATAAGACTATTTTTTTGATTTTATGTAATATTTTGATTTTATATGTTTTGATTTTAATTGTAAAAAAGAAATAAATTAGTGGAAATGGAGTTTCAAAGAGAGACTATGATCGTGCCCCTAGCCATGATAACTCATCATCCCTGCGTTAAAGCTTGCATTTTCTTATTCAAACTTGTTCTAAACACCATGATGAACTCATCTGTACATACAAAATTAGTTAAATATGCATAGATTAAAAGATTCGAATTCAAGAAAATTACCAAAACCGGTGGGCTTGTGTAAGCTATTCCAGACATTAATAGATTTGTTTCTGGACTTAGTGAGATTCCTGGGAGCTTCAGGAACATGATTTGAGGCTTGGTTTTGATTGAGAGTGGCTGGAAATTTTGATACGAGTTTGCACCTTTCTTTGAAATTTTGTGATTTTGAAACCTTGCTTCTATGACAGCCACTTTGTCTCTTTTGCACTTGAGTGTTGCATGTATTTATAGAGGAATGAAATAGATCAAAACAAGGCAAAGATCTTGTACCATTATGTCACAATTCATTTAAAGAAAACACATTGAAATCTTTCCAAAATTGTTTTAAAAACATTCCAAACTTGAAGATTCTTGTTCCCAACATGTTTTCACGGTTTTGGCAAGATCTTAAGAGGTCTTGGGCCTTCTAGAAGATATCCAAATGAAGCCCACGCGCCCTTTGGTCCATCAGCTCATATTTTATTTTATTTATTTTGAATTAATTTGAATAAAATCAAAATAAATAAAAAATAAAAAATAAAAAATAAAAGTAATGTATAAATGGATTTAAAGGTCCTCTAACATGTTATAAACATGTTTGAACCTCGAAAGTTAGGCCCATTAGTCCAAAAGTTCAAGATTGTCCAATTGAAGTTTCATGCATTCTTCAAAAATTGCTTAACTTGCACCAGTCATATATCACTCAGTTTTTATCTTTTGAAGGTGATCTTGGATTTTTTGGAAATATCAAGATGTCCTCTACAACATCTATGCGAATCATTTTTGCATTTGAAGACTTTATCTTGATGTAAGTTGCCTTGACAAAAAGTGTCTTTTTGTTGACTTTTGAAATGACCTATAATGTTTTGGCCCATATCTCTCAAATGAAGCATTTTTGAACTTGAGCTTAGAGAGACAAAGTTGTAGAGAATTGAATTTCCTTCATAATTAGATTTGTTTGGGGGAAACTGATGAAGCATGTGAAAGTTATGCTTGGTCAAATTTCAGTTGACTTCTCCTAAGGAAACCCTAATTTGGCAACTTTTGGCTTTTGATGATTTGAGGGTTTTTCTTGAGGAATCATGATCAACCCTTGTTAAAATGATGTATATCACTTCAAAATGTTGATTTTGACAAAAAATCTTAAAGTTTGACTGTATGTTGACCATGGTTGACTTTTTATCCAATACATTTGATTTTCCATCATTTGAGCAGTTGACTGAGCAAACTTGTGATACAAGGCATGAAACTTGGTATGAGCATTCTTTGAAGCATATGAGGAGTCATGAAAACCATTTGAATCATTGGATGTCCAATTTCCTTTGAGAAAAGCAAAACCCTAGTTGTAGGCTAATTGCTTAGGAGAAGACTTGTTTGATCAATTCCTTGAGTAATCTTGAGCAATTAAGAACCCTAGGAAGATGAGGAGGCCTCTTGAAATAATTTGATTTAAAAATAAGAGGACAAATTTTGGGGTACAACAGCAGGCTCTTTTCCTGATATGCCTACTTCTTTTTGGTCAGGTGGGAGTTCCTCCATTGTGAGGTAGTTGTACACTGGGGTCATCCAATAGTTACTGTCACTGATGGCGCACACGTCTAGGGTCGGGGAGCATTTTTCAATGCTTGGATGAGGAAGTATTTCCTGTATCACTGATTTGTTTCCCCCTTTATTCTTTGTGCTCGCCAGTTTTGACAAGATGTTTGCATGAGTGTTATGTTCATGGGGAACATGTTGTACATCTACGATGTTGAACTTCTTAATTCTCTCTCAAACAAGAGTCTGGTATTCGGAGAGATGGTCATTTTTGATCTGGAATTCTCCTTGTACTTGGGAGGCGATGAGCTGAGAGTCTACGAAGATCTTTACTTCTTCGACCCCCAGGTCTTCGGCCAGGCGTAGTCCTACTAGAAATGCTTCGTACCCGGCTTGATTATTTGAGGTTGGGAAATACAGCGTGAGAGAGACTTCGATCAAGATCCCTTCCTCGTTTCCTAATATAATGCATGCTCCACTACCCATTAAGCTGGAAGCTCCGTCCACGAAGATGGTTTATTTGTGTGCTCCGCTCGTGGGGGAGGCTGGAGAGGTCATTTATGCCACAAAGTCGGCCAGTACCTGGGCTTCAAGGGCTTTCGTTTTCTCGTATTTGATGTCAAACTCAGAGAGTTCCAACGACCATTTGAGCATTCTTCCTTCCATGTCAGGTTGGTCGAGTAATTGCTTCACTGGTTGGTCTGTTTGGACCATAACCGTGTGCGCTAGAAAGTAGTGCCTTAGCCTCCTTGATGCATTAATGAGCGATGAGGATACCTTCTTGATTTGCTGGTGTAGCGGTAGAAATATTGAGACAAAGCCAATAGATTGACTTAACTCACATAGATCAAAATAAAAATCGCCACCATGCTGTATTGTTTCCAAAGGAATGGGAAAAGAGCGAATAACCCAAAAAGAGGGGGGAGAAAATCTAAGTTCGAGGGTTGGTTATGCAAAGGGAATGTATTAGCACCCTAAACATCTACGATACTCCGCCAAAACCTCTTTGAAAATTTGTATATTTTGGCTATAAAATGTTGTATAAAAATTAGATGGTGGAGATAAGGAAAGAAATGTTTTTTTTTATAATTTTTGCACCCGCCGCGGTTGCGAACCTTTAGTGCCTACATACCACCTTTCATGCAATAGGGGATCAGGGTACACGTAGTTCACCTTTTAAAAAAATTTAAAAACAAACACAAGTGTGTTGATTAATTTTAAGAGATGAGACATTATCATCATTGTCCGAGTGGGAAACATACTTACTACCCACAATTATGAGAAAGGAGAATTTGCATCATCTCAAAGTGGAGGATATGGCTTGGATTTTAAAATCAACAAAAGCCTTACTCGACACGCAAGTGGAAAATATATCACTTTACTATATATCATAGAAGTATAGTTGTTTGCATCACTACAAGAATTGACAAGAGTCTAATCTTTTTGAGAAAATTTTAAAGATAAAAGCCAAAATGGAAAAATAGTTTGAATGAGATTGATTGACTTTTAGTCTTCTCACAAAAATGTCTAGGTATTATTAAATTGATTAAAGTTTGATTAAGAAAACATTTTTTGAAAATGTATGGACCTAAGTCCAAGTTTATGATGAAAGTGGTTCAAGTTTTAAAACATGAAGAATTTTCGAAAGGAGTGAGAAGATTTTGAAATTAAAGAAGATGGGAGGAGATGAAGGGACTATCCTAAAGCATATGGTAAAATCTAGGGAAAAGAACCTTCTAACCAACAAGAAGCCAACACTTGACACAATGAGTCAATGTAGAATTCCATCCTTTGAATTTAAAGTCAAATAAGCAAAGGTAATAAACCTCTTAAGAAAACCAAGCTTCAATTGCATTAAGTCTTCAAAAATTGGGCAGAGTAACGGTTGTATACAGATGAATTCTCTATCACAAACAAAGCATGTAATCACAATAACCTGCACACAAAGCAAATAAACAACCCAATGTCTTGGGGTAAATCCCAAAAGCTCCAGACAAAATAAAAGTTGAGGTCACAAGGTCTCAGAGTAGGTCAATGTCTCTAATCCTAAGTCCAAGAAATCCATCACTCCATAATGCCAAGGATAGTAACCAAGTAGTCCAGATAACATTAATGTTTTTTAGGGTTCAAGTTGATTATTAAGTATCTTCAAAAAAATGAAAAGCTCAAATGAGCAAAATGAAAATGACATAAAAGTAAATGCTCAAGTGAGCAAAGATGAAAATAACATGGAATGTAAATGCTAAAATAAATATGTTTAAAGTAAAGGCATATAGTAAAAGCATAAAATAAAGTCAATTGTTAGGAATTAGTGGTTAGTTGAATGACCATCTTAAAACTTGCATTTGGAACTCATTAGAGGATTGATAGAACCAAAACCTCTCAATAATAAGTTGCATTTGCTTTTTGTCAAGTATATCATCCATTTAAGAATTCTTAAGGCAAAATTAAATGATCAATGATATTTAAGTGATCCACTTTGACCAAAATTGATGAAGATTCATTAGAGGATTGGTAGAACCAAAGCCTCCTAACAGTGATTCTCAAGGTTATTGAATCAAATAGTTCAAATCAACATACTTGGGCTTGCAAACATGGGTTTGGGCCAGAAATGATCATTTCCCAAATCGAGACAAAATTTAGCACCATGTTAAGCATTCGTAAGTGGACTTATATAGAAGTCGCACCTATTTTGAGGCTGGTCAATAGCAATCTATGTACCATATGTTTTGAGACATGATATAGGAATCATGCTCCAATAACATTTAGTACAATAAGAATGGGATAAGATGAAGAGGGATGGGGTGAGAAATAAACCACATTTGAACTAAAAATTTAATCAAACTATTATTAAAATGATTCATCCATTTTTATGGAGTTAGACTCAACACCATGGATCCAATGATGTTAATAAAGTTCATGATCCAAATTTCATAGTACAAGATCAACCAGAATATATATAAAAAATAAAATTGTATTTAAAATAAGAAAATAAGATTTTAAAAATGAATTAAAAAATGAAATAAAGAGGAAAAATAGCAATTAAATTCAAAATAATAATAAAAATAAACATGACTATAGAAAAATCAGAAATGAGCTCAAATATTTATATACAAATTTTGGTAATTTTTTTAAGTCAGAAACTATTTTTAAAATTAAAAGAAATAGACAAAATAAACCAAAAATGAAGAAAAATAGTAAAGTCAGAAATAAAAAATAAATGAGGTCACCAATATTTGTCAAAAGGTCATTGGATCTTTCCCTAATTTCTCCAGAATTTAAAAATGAAGAAAAGTATTTTTTTAACAATTAAAACAATTCAAATAAAGTGAAAATTTATAAAAAAATATCAAAACACAAAATAAAATTGTGAAAAAATAAAAATCAGAAAGAGGAAAATCGAAAGTATTTTTCTTAATTTTTTCAGATTTTTTGAAGTTGAAATGGATTTTTTTTATGATTTTTTTGAAGTTTAAAACAATTTAAATATAAAAATCAGAAAATAAAATAAAGTCAAAAAAATATGGATTAATGGATGAGAGTCAAGACGCATTAGTAAGCTAATCCAATGGATCAGACGCGATGTACATATCATGGTCATTATTGAATAAAGCACTGAATCAAATATTAAATCACATTTTTGAAAATTTCAAATGGCACACTTTCATTGGTTGAAGGATGACACGTTGGTCATCTTCAACCTCCAGCCAGTCTTGAAACCAGGTTCCTCAAATTGTAAAATTAGAGCTCGAGACCGATATCATTCGCTTCGTCTCATCAAGACGAAGACAATCACATATTCGCGAAAATTTATATAAATTGTAGCTCAGTCATTTTGGAAGAGAAGTTTTGAAAAGGGATTTGAAATTTCATGGTCAAAACGTGTTTCCAGTTGAAAAAAAATGTTGTAACTAGAATCAGGATGATGAGAGCTTCACAATAGTATCAAAGTTTGAGAGAATTTGTGAAGGAATATACTTATTGAAGTTAAGTTGCAGAGCTCTGAAACTGGACTTGGCTAGCACGATTCAGGGGGTTTTAGAGCTTAATTCTTCTTCTGTTAGCTTCAGTGAGGATCAAAGAAGGTGAATTGACAAAGAAAAATGATTGAGAAAGGCTGTAAGAGTAAATTCGAAGTTGCAGAAAATTGTGTTCAAGAGAGAGTTTGGCAGGGTGATTCTGGCTTTCCAAGCTTGAGAAAATGAATGAGGGATGATCCTCTATTTATAGGGAAGTGAATAGAATACTCAAGCATGTGAAATGATGATGTTTGGAGGGAAATCGTGTGAAGTTGCAAACAAGAAAAGTGTGACTTATAATTTGATTAAAACTCATCCAATTCTTGTGTTTTATCATGCTAATCACTTCTGAAGGTTCACTAAACGTGACTAGAAGCAAAAACGCGCAGCAATTTTGTGTTTAGAAGCCAAAACAAGGATTTCAAATTCTAACTTTTGGAGAAACTTCAGTTTCAAGTTACCAAAATCAAATCAATGGCATTCTCAACTCAAGGGGTCTTAAGACATGATTCTTAAAGCTTTATAAAGATGAGGTTACAAGCTTTATAATATGCAAATAATGGGATCAAATGGATACTTGATCTGAAAGTTGCAATGAGTCAAAGTTGAGAAAAAGAGGTTGACTTTCTATACTTAGAAAATTTCTACGTTTTTCTTCAAAAATGACTTATAATCTCTTGCATCCAAACATGGCCTTCCACTTGAAATTTGCTCTTGACTAAAAAAGATGGAATTAAGTAGATCTCTTGAATGACATTTTTAGACTTGAACCATTCAAAATCTCCAAAAATTGAGAAAGTTATGACTTGTTGAAGTTGGCAAAAATTCATGAAATGACCTATAATCTTTTGCATCCTTAGAGCATCTTCCATCCATTTTAACACTTTGCACTTAAAAGATGGGTTGAAGTTCACATCTTTAAGATCATTTTGGACAAATAATGGGCTCAAAGTGATAAAAATTGACCAAGTTATGATCATTTGAAATCACCTAATGGAATTTGAAGGTTCATCTAAAGGACTTGTAATCTTTCTTCATCATCAAGTTTCTTCCATACAAAATTTCCTTGAAACTTTTGAAGTGATTTTTTAATAAAACTTTGAAGAGAAGCATGTCTTTGGAATCATTCAAAAATACCAAAAGATGATTAATATATGCCCTTTTGATGTTCAAAACCCTAGCTCCTAGAGCAAGAAAATGCCTTGGGAAACCTTTGCAATTTTGACCTACCTCTTTAGACAAATACTTTTGTAATGTGAATATGAGTTGTTGAGAATGATAAGTAGAAACCATAGCAACCAAAACCACTTTCAAATCTTGAGAATTGAAGGAGATGTGCACTTGTGATCAATGAATCAAGGATTTGCCCAATTGAGTCAAACTTCTTCAATCAATCCTTGTACCTTTGAACCATCTTTGACAACTTAAAGTATGATGAATCATAATAGACTTTATCATTATATTGCTTCAAAGTATCTTCAATGTTGAGGCTTGAGTCTCAATGAAGCTTTCTTGAGGAAAGCATAGAAATGAGCTCATGGATCTATAGATCAATCTTGATGGAATATGTTGTGATTTCTCCTACAATCATCATCAATTGGGGAAAACACTTATTGTATTCATTAGTTAAAGGATAATCAAAACATAAATGATCATAAAATACAAGTCAAAGTGTTTGGTGATTCCCCATAGAGCAAAGCTAAAGATGGGGAGAAGAACCAAAACCCTAGTGTGTGATCTTGTTGTGATTAAATTGATATGATGTGATAGAGGGATCTTAGGGTCAAAAATTGGGGTACAACAGCTAGTATCTTACTTGAGGACCTTGTAAGGCTTTTCTTGTGAAATAAATGGGTTTATGTCCCTCAGGGGTCTCCTGAATAAGGGTTGCACTGACGGCCTCGGATGCCACGAGCAGATAGAGGTATATAATTTCTTCCTTGTTTGGTCACGAAAGAATCAATGGTTATGATAGCGCCCGTTTGAGGTGGAGGAGGGAACATTCACATTCCTTTGCCCATACAAGTGCTGCCTCCTTACGAAGAAGTTTGAAAAGTGGAAGTGCATGCTGGGCAGATTTTTCCACGAAGTGTGATAAGGAATTGAGCATTTCGTTCAGGGTTTGGATCGATTTCTTCGCGTTTAGTGTCGGGAACTCAGAAAATGCCCGAAATTTGTCAGGGTTGGCTTCAATTCCTCATTTTGTTAGGTATAAATTGAGGAACTTTCCTGCCTGCACACCGAATGTGAATTTCTCCGGGTTGAATCACATTTTGCATTTCCTCGCTTAGTTTAAGACTTTCTTTAGGTGGAGTGCATGGTCGGTTTCCTTATGGGGTTTTACAATCATGTCGTCCATGTAGACTTCGAGCATATCTATGTTTTCTCCTTGGGAGACTTTGTTCATCATCTGTTGATATGTAGCGCATATGTTCTTTAGGCCGAAGGGAATTACGCTGTAGTAATAGTTACCCAATTCATTCATGAAAGCCATGTACTTTTTATCTATCTTCGCCATGGGGATCTGGTTATAACTAGAATACACATCCATGAAAGACAAAAGTTTAAAACCTGCAGAATTATCAACTAATTTATCTATATTGGGCAGAGGATATGCATCTTTGGGGCAAGCCCTGTGGAGATCGATATAGTCAACACACATGCACCATTTTCCATTAGATTTCTTTACAAGTACAAAATTGGAAATCCAAGTTGTATATTGGGCTTCACAAATAAAATTTTCCTCTAGGAGGTCTTTTACAGCTTGCTCAACAGCCTCTGTTTTCTTCGGAGACTGCTTGCGCCTACGCTGGGCGACTGCCTTAAGGGTAGGATTTATCATCAGATGGTGACAAGCTATCTCTGGATCCAAGTCGGGCATCTCTGTTGTGCTCTAGGAGAACAAGTTTACATCTTCGCTCAGGCATGCATTCAGCTGTCTTTTCGCCAAGTTGGGAAGGTCAACATCGATTCTGACTCCTTTGAAGGGTCGTTACTGAGGGGAATAATTTCGAACTCCCCGTCAGGAATTTGTTGTACTGGGTGTGCAGACTCTTTATTGTTGGTTGACAAGGAGGAACTTTCTGGGTCTAGTAGGGGCTCTTTCCCCTTCTTCTTCTGCTCTCATAGATCTTTTTATGAAGCAGCTGTCGAGGTTGATTATATCGACGTGTGGCGGCGACTTTGGCTCTTTGGAATTACTAGGCTGAGCAGGTTTGTTGGCTGTTCTAGGCCTTAAACCCTTGGCGGCTACTTCAAAGCATCTCCTTGCGACATGTATGTCCCTGGGGAGGGTGGAAACGAGTCCCTCCTCGGTGTAGTATTTCATCTTCAGGTGCATAGTGGAGGGCATCGCTATCAGTTTAGCTATAGCAGACCTCTTGAAAATGCACTGATATAATGATGGGCAGTCCATCACGAGGAATTGTGTTTTGATAGATTTGGTCATTTTTTCCGCCCCGAGCGAGACGATTATCTCGACATAGCCTCATGGTTTGGTTACAGAATTGTTGAACCCCTGGAGGTCGGAGCCCACATAAGGGGTCAGTGATTTTCGTTGAGCTGTTAGGTGGTGAACAGTTGGGAGTACATGATGTCAACCAAGCTTCCTTGATCGACCAAAATGCGCCTGACATCGAAATTGGCCATTCGTTCTCGTACGAGTAGAGGGATACTAGAATTGAGAGCTTTGTTGGGAAATTCTTCCTGGTAGAATGATATGGGAGTGGAGCTTCCTCGAAACTTGTCGAGGGTGGCATTCTTGTCAGAGCTAGCATTCATTAGTTGCTCGAATCTTCTCTTCACTTAGCCCATGATACATTTGTTAAAGCCCCATCCAAATATAACCATCGTTAACGAAAATTTCTCCCAAGGACTGTGTGTTGCAAAGTACAGGGGGTCTTGTCCAAGTCAGGGATGTAGAAATCTTTCGGCCTGATGATGCTCATTACGACGGGCATGAGGGCTTTGTCAGGGGAAGGCTTCTCTTTCTCGACTTTCTTGGACTCCTGGGTGTCCTCGTGGGGACCTTCTTTCTTTTTATATTGCATGAGATGCCCATCTCGAATGAGGATCTCTATGGCATCTGTCAGGTGGATGCAGTCTATGTTGTATGTCTGTGGCTCTTGTGGAACTGGCAGTATTTACTTTTGTCTGTCTTTGGCTTGGATGAAGTTTCTCAGGAAAAGCAAACCCAAACTTATTTGAACTCCGCGTTCATGGAGCCGGTCAGAATCCGCTCGCACGAAGCATTGGGGGGCGGGGGGGATATAGTCGTGGAAGCGACCAATTAGCCCCTTATAGTCTCCTGAATTGCGGGATTTATCGTCTCTTTTCTTTTCTGCTCCTCGAAGGGATATCAAGGGCTCGTAATTCTTTGAAAATTTTGCGTTCTCACGATGCCGCAAGTCTCACGCATTGTTGGCAGCTTCCTTCTCCTCATACTGGATATACGCTTGTGCCTTGAGTAGGAGGGAATCTAGCGTTGCAAGAGTTTTTATGCCAACTACCTTGGTAAAGTTACTGCGAGGGTGTAAGCCTCGCTCGAGGAGGTACTTCTTCATCTCGTTAGTCTTGAGGACCTGAATGACTTCTTCGTTGAATATTCCGATGTATGCTCGGAGGTGTAGCAATAGAAATGTTAAGACTAAGCCATTACATTGACTTGACTTATACAGATCAAAATAAAAATTGCCACCACGCTTTATTATTTCCAAAGTAATGGGAAAAGAGAGAATAACCCAAAAGAGGGGGAAAAGATTCAAGGTAAGGGGGTTTGTTATGCAAAGGGAAGGTATTATCACCCTAAACATCTACGGTACTCTGCAGGAACCTCTTTGTAAAATCTGTATATTTTGGCTATAAAATGTTGTATAAAAATAGATGGTGGAGGTGAGAAAAGAAATATTTTTTTATGATTTTTTCATCTGCCGCAGTTGTGAATCTTTAGTGCCTACGTACCACCTTCCGTGCAATAGGGGATCAGGGTACACATAGTTCCTCTTTAAAAAATTTAAACACAAGTGTGTTGGTTAATTTTATGAGATAAGACATCATCGTCATTGTCCGTGTGGAAAATATACTTACTACCCATAATCATGAGAAAGGAGAATTTGCATCATTTTAAAGTGGAGGATATGGCTTGGATTTTAAAATCAACAAAACCTCACTCAACACCCAAGTGGAAAATATCTCTCTTCACTATATATTGTAGAAGTATAGTGGTTTGCATCACTACAAGGATTGACAAGAGTCTAATCTTTTGAGAAAAGTTTTAAAGTAAAATCCAAAATGACAAAATGGTTTGAATGAGATCGATTGACTTTTAGTCTTCTCAAAAAAATGTAAAGGTATTATTAAATTGATTGAATATTGTTTAAGAAAATGTTTTGAAATGAATGGACCTAAGTCCAAGTTTATTGCGAAAGTGGTTCAAGTTTAGAAACAAG
This sequence comes from Vicia faba, assembly GCA_948472305.1. Lineage (NCBI taxonomy): Eukaryota > Viridiplantae > Streptophyta > Magnoliopsida > Fabales > Fabaceae > Vicia > Vicia faba. The sequence continues at coordinate 1,150,908,622 of OX451737.1, forward strand.
AAAAGTTTTCAAAAAGAGGGAGAAGATTTTTTTAAATTAAAGAAGATGGAAGGATATGAAGGGACTATCCTAAAGCATAAGATAAAATCTAGGGAAAAGAACCGTCTAACCAACAAGAAGCCAACACTTGACATTATGAGTCAAGATAGAATTCCCATTCTTTGGATTGAAACCAAGCAAGGATACTAAACCCCTTGATAAGACCAAACCTCAAATGTATTAAGTATTCACAAAAATTGGGCAGAGTAACGGCTATATACAGATGAATTCCAGATTACACACAAAGTATGTAATTATAATAACCTACACACAGAACAAACAAACAACCCAATGTCTTGAGGTAAACCCCAATAACTCCAGACAAAATATCAATTAAGGTAACAAGGTCTCCAACATAGGTCAAGGTATCTAATCCTAAGTCCAAGAAGTCCAATAATCCATAATGCCAAGGATAGTAACCAAGTAGTCCAAGTAATATTAAAGTTTTGTTTGTTCATGTTGATTATTAAGTATCTTCAAAAGGAAAAGAAAAGTTCAAGTGAGCAAAATAAAAATGGCATAAAAGTAAATGCTCAAGTGAGCAAAGATGAAAATAGCATAAAATGTAAATGCTAAAATAAATGGTGCATAAAGTAAAGGGCATAAGATAAAAGCATAAGATAAAGTCAATTGTTAAAAGTTAATGGTTAGTTGGATGACCACCTTGAAACTTGCATTTGGAACTCATTAGAGGATTGGTAGAACCAAAGTCTCTCAACAACAAGTTGCATTTGCTTTTGTCAAGTATATCATCCACTTAAGAATTCTGAAGGTAACATTTAATGATCAACGAAGTTTAAGTGATTCGCGTTGACCAAAATTGATGAAGATCCATTGGAGGATTGGTAGAACCAAAGCCTCCTAACAATGAATCTCAAGGTTATTGGATCAAAGGGTTCAAATTAACATACTTGGGCTTGCAAACATAGTTTTGTGCCACAAATGATTATTTTCTCAAATCGGGACAAAATTTAGCGCTATGTTAAGCAATCATAAGTGGACTTATGTAGAAGTTGCACCTATTTTGAGACCGATCAATAGAAATATATGTACTTCATGTTTGGATAAATGATATAGAGATCACTATCCCTTAACATGTAGCACAAATAAAAAAGAAAGGGATAAGATGAAGAGGGAGGGTAATGATAAGCTAATTTGGATCACTATCTTAAATTTCTTTCATCTTTAAATTTAATTGCTCATCTCAGTGGATTAAAGTACTAAACATATCATTAATCCAAAGAACCAAAATGAATTAAATAATCCACTCTTAGGTATATTTGAATTAATGAACATTTATCCAACTTCATCTACACCTAAAGTCCATTGAATTTAAAGAGAAATTGGACGTTTAAAGTTGCAATCTAAATCAACAATCAAAAGGAGTGAGTAGAAAAAGAGAGATGGATCAAAACAACCCTAAGAAGAAAATACATTTTGGCTCTGTTACAATCGATTGCACTCTGAGAGCAATCGATTGCATCAATGCTTTTTTTTAAAAATACGTAAAATCATTATGTGACAATCAATTGCGCTCTGGGAGCAATCGACTGCACTCTGTGAAAAACAGCAAATCAGCATTTCAAAAGGCTAAATTCTTGTTCAAACTTTCCATCAAACACCTTATGGTCATGGATTTAATTGAGCACGAAAATTCCATCAAATTATAAGAAAATAACACCAATGGAATCACAAAATAATGCTCAATGAATCAAATCCAAAGATCAACAAGAGATCACATTGTGAAAGATGGAGATCCAACTTACCAAAGGTAGATCTAGAGAATTATCAAAACAACTTCAAGAATTTGCTTCAATTCAGCCCTAATAATCAATTTCCCAAGCTTGGATGTAGAGAATTGATAAAGAAAAAGTGTTTGGATGAAGGTTTAGCTCAAAGATTAGTAAGCTTCAATGCAAAGCTTACTAACTTTTTTTTGAAAATGGAGCTTTGAGTGAATTTGGTAGATGGAGGGAATTGAGAGATCTTTTAGCAAAGTGAATCTGTCTATCAAAAGATTGAGATTTGAATGAAATGAAGACTCTATTTATAGAGTTTAGGCTTGGGATTAGTGGTGGTTTAGAGTTTGGTTTGGGAAATGAAATTAGGCTTGGTAATTGATTCTTGGAGCCAAAATTTGAATTAATGATATTTCTTTCAAAAAATGAAGAAAAATTGGAGCCAAAAGAATGACAAGCTTGAAATTGCTGATTTTTTTCTTCAAAATTTCACTCTGTGCAATCGATTGCACTCTGAGCAATCGATTGTACAGTGAGTTTTTTCCAAATATTACGTAAAATGCACTTTGTGCAATCGATTGCACTCTAAGAGCAATTGATTGTTCAGTGAAAAAAATGAAAATTTTAAATTATTTTTCTTTGCAAATAGAGATTTTAGGGAAATAATACCGGAAAACCTTATTTGTCAGATGCTTTGACTCGGTACCTACAAAACACAAATATACAAAGACAAAGACAAATATTTTTTGTAGTTTAATTAGAAGTTAGTCAACAACGCATAAACAAAATATACCATTAAGGTGATTGGAGATCCCTTAAGAGAAAACTTAAAGATAAGAGATAGAAAAAGAGGAAGAACCAACCCTAATGTGATCTTGTTATGATCGAGTTGATATGATATGATAGGGGAATCTTAGGGGCAAAAATTGGGGTACAACAGCTGCACTTATTTAAGTGTCTTCTATCCGGAGATGTGAAGATTAAAAATCTTTGTGTTGATGCGATTGAAGATACTTAAATATAAAACAAGCCCTATTTTTGGCCCTAAGATACCATGCAATGCTTATGATTATGAATGCAGATGAATAAATCTAAAGGGATGCAAGACACCACTGGGGATGTAGCAAAGGAAACAAGAATCAAAAGAGAAACTCGACTAGGAAAATAAATCACCGGTGGAAAAAAGACTTGACTCTATTGAGGTAAATCCCAAAGAGGAGATAAGGCATAAACTCAACCAATGAGGAAAGACAGTAAAGGATAAAAGTGATCGAGTGATAATTGTGAACTACCAACTCAATAGTCGAAGGTAGAAGATAAAAAAGACACTGGATCACAGATGACGGTAAACTACCAACTCAATAGTTGAAGGTAGAAATAAAAGAATAACACCAACATTCACTGAAGGTAGAGAGGAAAGAATAACACCAACATTCACTGAAGGTGAACTACCAATGTTCACTGAAGGTAGGGAGAAAATAATAACACCAACGTTTACTGAAGGTGAACTACCAACGTTCACTGAAGGTAGAGAGGAAATAAAAACACCAATGTTCACTGAAGGTAGGGAGAAAATAATAACACCAACGTTCACTGAAGGTGAACTACCAACGTTCACTGAAGGTAGAGAGAAAAGAAATAACACCAACATTCACTGAAGGTGAACTACCAACATTCATTGAAGGTAGAAAAAACATATTGATAATAACAAGTTTCCTCAAAATTTTGGCATTTTACCTAGAACGGGTCTCAACTTCTTCTTTAACCGGGGCATTTCGCCTGGAAAGGGTAATATAAATTGTCTCAAATAAAGAGACTGTCACTTGTAAAGATTTCTCAACAAACTGTCTGTCATATTGGAAAGACTTTCCATCAATTGGAGTAATTTGACAACAAACTGTAAACTACCCACTCATAGAGAAGATAGCAAAAAAAGTAATGTCGACTTTTACTGAATAGGAATGGTAAGATAATACCGATAAACACCAATATTAGGGGTGGTAATAAATGATTGGCACTAGTATCTATCACTGGAAACAAAAGAACTTCTTCAGAGCAAAGTGAATCTCAATGACGAACTATCTCCTATAATGACGAGACTACTATCCATCGAAAAAAGATCTCAACAACGAACTATCTCCCATAATGATGAGACTACCATTCATCAGAGTACAAACGAATTTTCTCAGGGAAATAACGTACTTACTGGGGAAGTACAAGTTGCTCAAATAAAGAGACCTGCTACTTGCTGTTATGGGAAGGATTGTAAAAAATGACTTCCTGGGAAAATGCCAATATATTCCTGCTGAGGAGATAAAGTCTTCTCATGCCAAGTGTGATCGGTGGATCTGGAACTGACTGTTTTAAAGTTGGTTTCGCGAAATGTCGCGGTAAGCAAGAGTCGCCACCGTCTTTTATTTTCTCCAACATGGAAAGGACAAAAGCACAGAAAAATTCCTTATTGAGATTAGTTCTCGGTTCGAGAGGTAGATTTATAGAAAGGGAAGGTGTTAGCACCCTTTCTATCCATGGTTATCCATGGGCTCTTAGATACTTGCTCATTGTGTTTTCAAAATGGTTTGTTTGCTTTTCAAGTGTGTGTGGGTTTTGAAAAAAAGTTCGTTTTGAAAACTTCTAGGTAACTCTTGTATCAGTCCTCAAGAGTGTATGAAGTATTGTTTGAAAACTTTTTGAAAGTGTAGGTGTGAAAAGTATTTTGTTTGTTTTTGAAAAGAGCAAGTATCTATGAGAATCTACCCACCCTAAGGAATTCGTCTGTGTAGATGTCCTTTAAAGTAGTGCCATCCCACCATTGAGAGGTAGGTAGCACCACTGTTGGAGGTGTTCGGGTCAATTCGAGGTTCGGGACATGGTGATCACCGGAGCAATAGGAAGACACCTTAGAAGCTACCCTCATGCCAGGTTCCCGGATCATGAGGACTTACTAAGACATCCTCTACTCGACGATCACCTTTCGAGGCAAGGCAACAGTGAGGCGTACCCTAGGGGTGGTGTGTGAATTGTGTGTCATTTTCAGATATTTTTGTCTTGTCATGTATTAGTGATCTACGCTTTGATTTTATTTTTGGGCATTCATTCTTTCATGTTATTGCTTAACAGTTAAAGGTGCGGGAATTTAAAGTGCGGAAAAGATAAATGGTCCTACGCTATTACAAAGGCGCGGGTCTACAACGCCAAATTAATCCAGACCCGATTTTAAAATAAAGTATAAATTAAAAGAATTAAAAGTGCGAGAGGTATTTACAAGGCTTCGGGAGAGGTACATAATATTTTAAAACGGAATAAAATAAATATGCGAATAAATAAGAAATTAAGAACGAGGGCGTTGGACCCTTTTGCAAAAATTGAATTAACGATGAACTAATTAATTAAAATTAAAAAGAAAGCAAGAATTTGTTTTTTTTTTGGTATTTTATGTTTTTTAAGATTTTTATGAGAAAGGGGAATTAATTAAAATTAAAATAAAGTGCTAAACCTAATTCTAATCGTTTTTAATTTATTAAGAAAAATGTTGAAGTTTTTAACCTAAAATTAAACCTAATTTTCTTGTATGTAATTTAATTTATGAAAATAAATATTTATTTAATTATGAAAGAAAAATAAAGGGATGAAAATTAATTAAACCTAATTCTACTTCTTTTTAGATTTTTTATTTAAAGTATTAAAATTAAACCCTAATTTATACTAAATTCAATTATATACAATTTGTTTATGAAAATAATTAAAATAAAATTATTTATTATATTTTGCTCTTTTTTCTGATTTTTATTGATATTTTATGTTTTTTTGAAAATAACTAGTTAATTAATAAAACAATAAAGAAAATAAATTTAAAAAAATATGAAGAAAATATAGAGAATTGCAAACCAGGGGGGTAGTAGTCCCAAATTAGGAGGTATGGCCTTTAGCAATTTGGCCCATTTAGCAAGGCCTGGTGGACTTTTTGAGTAACGTGTGGCGCGTTGACTGGGGACTCACCATGCACCTCAAGCCATGGCCTTGGATCTGATGGAGCTGGACGCGTGTACGCTAGATTCTGAGAGTGCATCATGATCTTTAACGTAGGCGCTGCATGTGAATGTTAAATGAAAAATAACATAGAAATTATTGAAGACCTGGGGCTCGAACCCAGGTCAGGAATGTTAACAGCTCATATGCCTTGCCACTGAACTATTGCACGCGTTGTTATTATTAAACACACAACAAAATATTATAAAAGAAACAAAACGTTAGTGGATCTCTGCGCGCGAAATTTTAAACTGGCCAATCCGTTGACGCCACGAATTCATCTTCTTCGCGTAGTGTTATTTTCCTGAAATACATAAGCAAAGAGCAACGGTTTTCAAACGTTGCTGAAAGTAAGATATGAGAAAATAGCGAATGGCCCTCTGACGCTCATAAATTGAGCGCGAGGGTGGGTTCAAGATCGTCCAGGTGTGCTTATTCTCATGGTATGGGTCTGGAAGGCCAATTTTCCTTTGTCTCAAAAGCCCTAATTCCAAGGTCCTGTAACCCTAGAAATCGACCATGGCGAAATCGTCTATACAGCTCAAAAACATAATTAAACGCATGGGTTAGCTTGCAAACACTTCACTGATCATGAATATATAAGAAAAACGTTATGAATGTGCATGGATATTAAAACATGATAATGAAAAAAAATGGCAAAAGTGTGACTTCTGGGTACCGTTTCACAGCGTTTGGATTGATGTTTTTGATTGGAATATGTCCAATGATGCTTGAGGAAGCTAATGAGATAGCAATCGTGGCTTGAAACCTCCTGCAAGTTGGTTTTCAGATTTGAGATTTTTTTGTAAAAAGTGTGAGTTTGTTTTCAAGGTTCCTGCGTGGCTTCTTGTCCAATCTTGTTCTGTATCAATTGTATAGGTCTTATGCAATGTGTAGGAAGAGAAATTATGGCTCCATAATGCATAGCCTTAAATTCCAAGATTCTCCATCAAACTCCATAACCAACTTTCCATTTTTGAGTCCATTTTTGAATTCTTGCCTTGTTTGCTCCTTTGCACGAATTTGGTAGGCACATAATGATGCTTCAAGGTTAATCAAAACCAAATATTCCCTTAAATTAATTTTTTTGAATTTCTTTTGATTTTAAAAGATTTAAAATTAATTAAATCCAATAAAATCAATAAAAATGAAAAAATTAATTAAAAAAACTGAAATAAAAGGTGGGACACGTGGGAAGCATGGCCAAGTTAATTCAAGTGGAAAAAGTGGGCCCCTTTTGTCAAAAATGAGATTTCAAGGATAAATGATTTTGGCCATTTCACAAAAATTTCCCAACTTCTCCAATGCATAACTTGCTCAATTTTTAAGCTTTGCTCATGTTCTTGGACATTTTGGAAAGGTTTTTGAGTCCTCTAACCAATGTCCTTGGTCCCATGTCATTTTGATTTACCAATATCAAGTTATGGCCTTTGACTTAAAGTCCCTTTTTGTTGACTTTTGAAAATGACCTATAATGTTGAAATTGATAACTTTTTGTGAGAGCATTTCTTGGACTTGAAGTATGAAGATGAGTTGTAGGAAATTTCTTTCTCTTCAAAATGAGCTTTGGATGGAATTTTTCTGATAATCCATGTGAAAGTTATGCCCTGGTCAATTTCAGTTGACTTTTTCAACTGTCCAAAAATAGAAACTTTTGCATCTTGATGATTTTTTAGCCAAATTTTGAGAATCATGATCAAGTATTGATCAAATGATGTTTGTGGCTTCAAAATGATATGTTGACCAAAAATTTGAACTTTTGACTGTCAAATGACCATTTTGCCCCTACAGTTGACTGTAGTGCAATTAGGGTTTTTGACTGTGCAATTTTGTGCTGAAAGTCTTGAAACTTGATATGAGGATGCTTGACCATATTTGTAGGCATGTGAGACTTGATTGGGCCCTTTGAAACTTCATTTTCTTGATCAGAACCAAAACCCTAATTTTGCTTGCTTAGGAGGTCCTTGCACTGTGCAATCCTTGGGGAGATTTGAAGCTTGACTTGGCAATTTCTTGAAGAATATGGTAGGGCAAATTTTGGGGTACAACAGTTGCCCCTGTTCAATCTTCTTAGACCTGAGGATGCAGATTGGCTGACGTGCCTTTCGTAATCCGAGGGTAGAAGATGATTGAACACTAGAGTGCCCAGAAATTTGCGCTCACATAGTGGCAGTGATGTGGTGGGAATGGGCTTATAGATGCCATTTAGAGATTGATGAATAGGATGATGGGCTTATAGATGCCATCTGGATGTTAATCGCGTAAGAGATTCCTTAGCGAGAACCTGCATACCTGCAAAAGAAAAAAGAGTACTTGTCATGTTGCAGGAGCTGGTCTTCAGATGCTTGGTATGGATATGTCCTGACTGGTCACAGGAGCTGGATCTGGAGCTTCACAAGATGATGAATGAACCAGGGATGGTTATTACCTCAGCATGAATGGTAAGAGAACCTTGGGTGACTTTAACTTCAACAACGCTCGTTGAGAAAATCTTGGTGGGAATTACCATCTTCGTAGTATCGGGAAGAGAACCATAGGCAATTATAATCTCAAAAGCGGACGTTTGAGAAAAACCTGGAATGGAATTATCACCTCCACAACGTCGGGAGAGAAACATAGGAAATTATAATCTCAAAAGCGGGCGTCTGAGAAAAACCTGGAATGGAATTATCACCTCACTCACCGTCGGAGAGGGAACCATCTGAAAAGGAATTATCACCTCACTCACCGTCGGAGAGGGAACCATCTGAAAAGGAATTATCACCTCACTCACCGTCGGAGAGGGGACCATCTGGAAAGGAATTATCACCTCACTCACCGTCGGCGAGGGAACCATCTGGAAAGGAATTATCACCTCACTCACCGTCGGAGAGGGAACCATAGGAAAAGGAATTATCACCTCACTCACCGTCGGAGAGGGAACCATCTGAAAAGGAATTATCACCTCACTCACCGTCGGAGAGGGAACCATCTGAAAAGGAATTATCACCTCACTCACCGTCGGAGAGGGAACCATAGGAAAAGGAATTATCACCTCACTCACCGTCGGAGAGGGAACCATAGGAGATTATAATCTCAAAAGCGGGCGTTTGAGAAAAACCTGGAATGGAATTATCACCTCCACAACGTCGGGAGAGAACCAAAGGAGATTATAATCTCAAAAGCGGGCGTTTGAGAAAAACCTAAAATGGAATTATCACCTCCACAACATCGGGAGAGAACCAAAGGAAATTATAATCTCAAAAGCGGGCGTTTGAGAAAAACCTGATAACTTCTACTGAGTCTTCATCAGAAAAATCTGTTGGGAGTCGATTTAGCTGGACTAGAGAAGGCCTTGGACTGGATAAGAAATCTTTGGGGGCGATTAACTGAACCGGTCTAGGTCTTGAAATATGATTGAGAATTTAGCTGAAACTTTCCTGAAAGAATAGAGGTCAGTCATATGCAATGCATGATATGGATCAAGCAATGATGTTCTCAACATAAATGAGATTTGTATGATATGATGCGTCTATGCATGCTATAATGATGTATGTGATGTTTATGTATGTATGTTTTCGTCTAGGAAAGTAGATCCTTGACGGGTGCCGGGAAGTCATATCCGGGGCTGATGTTGAAGAATAGATTTTGCTTCCGCTGGGGATGATAACTTCAAGAATACCGGTAGGAGAAGATGACTCTGTTGCGGAAAAAACTTGGCAAATGGAAGATTCTGCGGGGAGAAAAGATACTCTAGCGACCATGCTGGGAAGCAATATTCTGTGGGAAGAGGGGTGCCTTGTTGAGCGTTGATGATAACTTTCCGTGGATACCATCGTTATATTGGAAGTGTTAATGGACTTCGCTGGGGATAAGAAGACTCCGTCGAGGACGCTCTTTCCGTGGCTTTTGGCTGAGGATAACCCAGTTATATCCTGTTAAGGAAATAACTCTTTTTAAATAAAGCCGGACGACGCGTTCGTGCTCTGCGAGGGGATAAGCTTACTGCTTGGGGAGATGACTTCCAACTTTCCGGGGGAAACTGGATTGGATTCTCCTGGGGAAGTTTTGAGATGTATCGGGGGAAGTGACACCACTGAATGTTTGATATACTGCCGGGGAACAATCTTTAGACCAAGACTGTCGGGGATGCTTGTTAAGAATATATGCTGCTAGGGGATACTCAACCTTCCTTAAGGTCTGATAACTTTGCTTGGAGAGGAGTGCACTGACTTGCTGGCTCACTCTCTGGGGAATTAGGACATACTGGTCATGCCCTTTAACTGAACCTACCTTGGTACCTTGGAGGATAGAACAATTAGATTGCTTAGACAACTCTTTATTGCCCCTGTTTCTAATGTTACCTGTAATTAATCCTTTGTTTCGTATGCAAATATTTATGAGTTAGCAAATTATTGTCAATGCATATATCACAAATTGAACCTTGGACGTTCTTCGTAAAACAAAAAAGAAAAAAACAATTGGCATTTTTAACTGAAAAGTATATTTGTATTGATTTTTGAATGGCCCAAAAATAGGCGTTTTGTGTACAAGAGGCTGACGTCCTAGTAAGAGAACGCCGCCGAACAAAAGAGTTTATACAAATTTTGTACAAAAGAAAATAAAACAGCTGTGTGAAATGAATGATCCCACTGGGTTTCAACTCTGCTATTGCCGTTATATCTCCGAGCGTCTCATCACTTGATGACCTAAACGAAGATGAAGCTGACTGATCGATGCCGTCTGAACTTGATGTAGATACCGGATTCTGGATGCAAGGTAATCAATGAGACATAGTATTACGCTTTTATCCCTAATTTTGCCTGGACCGCCCTTTCGGGTTTTCAGTCCACCGGGATACCCATTTTTGCCCAAGCCGCCTTTTCAGGTTTTCGACTTGCCGGGTGTACAGATTTTTCATTTCATCCCTTCATTTTGCCCGAACCCTTTTGGTTCGACGGGAAGCCCTAATTTTTGCCTAGGCATGTCAGCCTAGCGGGTCTTTTTATGCGTAGTATCTTTTTACTATGTCTGCATTGGCGGGGTGAGGAAGATCGTCACCATCCATGTTGGTTAGAATCATGGCTCCTCCTGAGAACACATGTTTAACCACAAATGGCCCTTCGTACGTAGGGGTCCATTTGCCCCTTGGATCACTCTGAGGAAGGATGATTCTTTTGATTACCAGATCCCCAACTTGATATTCCTGTGGTCTGACCTTTTTGTTAAAAGCCCTGATCATCCGTTTCCGGTACGTCTGACCATGGCAGATAGCAGCAAGTCTCTTTTCATCAATAAGGTTGAGCTGATCAAGTCGTGTCTGAATCCAATCATCCTCATTCAGATTTGCATCCTTCATTATCCGGAGAGATGGTATTTGCACTTAGATTGGTAAGACTGCCTCCATACCATAAACCAAAGAGAAAGGAGTTGCCCCGGTTGACGTCCTAGCTGAGGTACGGTACCCATGTAGAGCGAACGGTAACATCTCGTGCCAATCTTTATAGGTCACTGTCATCTTCTGCACGATTTTCTTGATATTTTTATTTGCTGCTTCTACAGCCCCATTCATCTTCGGTCTGTAAGGAGAAGAATTGTGGTGCTGTATTTTGAACTGTTCGCAGAGCTCAGTGATCATCTTGTTATTCAGATTGGTACCGTTATCTGTAATAATTCTCTCAGGGACACCGTATCGGCAGATCAGGTTATGCCGAATGAACCGTGCCACAACAGTCTTGGTCACTGTAGCATAGGAAGCTGCTTCAACCCACTTTGTAAAGTAATCAATCGCTACAAGGATGAAGCGGTGCCCGTTAGATGCCGTAGGTCTGATCTCACCAATCATGTCAATGCCCCACATTGCAAAAGGCCAAGGTGCGGTCAGAACATTCAGGGGAACTGGAGGAACATGCACCTTGTCTGCATAAATCTGGCACTTGTGGCATGTCCTGGAATGTTGGTAGCAGTCAGCTTCCATTGTGGACCAGTAATATCCTGCCAGAAGGATCTTCTTCGTCATAGTGTGCCCACTGGAATGTGTACCAAAGGTCCCTTCATGCAGCTCTTCCATGATCCTTTCTGCTTCAGTCTTATCCACACAACGCAGTAAGGTTGAATCATGGTTTCGCTTGTACAAGATGCCGTTGCTAAGGAAGAATTTTGCCGCGAACCTCCTCAGGAACTTCTTATCGTTGACAGAGGCACCTTCAGGGTATTCCTGAGTTTCCAGATATCTCTTCACCTCATGGTACCAAGGCTTCTCAGTCACCGTCTCCGTCTCGAGATCACAACAGTATGCCGGTTCGTCCAATTTCCAGATGATGACCCGGGGAGCCTCATTGTCCCATTTGACTTTGAACATAGAAGACATTGTGGATAACGCGTCCGCTAACTGATTCTCCTCCCTCGGGAAATGTTCAAAGGTTATCTCTGTGAAATGGGGGATCATTGTCAACACACATTCTTTGTAAGGAATAAGATTCGGATGTTTCGTATCCCACTCGCCTTTGATCTGGTTGATCACGAGAGCGGAATCTCCGAAGACACTCAGAAACTTGATCCTTAAGTCAATTGCAGCTTTGAGTCCCATGATGCACGCCTCATACTCCGCCATGTTGTTGGTGCAGTTGAAACATAGTCGGGCAGTGAGTGGAGTATGAGTGCCTTGAGGGGATATAATTACAGCACTGATACCATTACCCAAAGCATTGGAGGCTCCGTCAAAGTGCATAGACCATCGGGATCCTTCCTCAGGTCCTTCATCCGGTCCAGGTACTTCACAATCAGTCACTATCATGATGCTTTCATCCGGAAACTCGAAGTTCATTGACTGATAGTCATCTACAGCCTGATGTGCCAAGTGGTCTGCCAATACACTTCCCTTGATGGCTTTCTGGGTCGTGTACTGAATGTCGTATTCTGTCAAGATCATTTGCCATCTTGCAATTCTCCCAGACAGAGCAGGCTTTTCGAATATGTACTTTATAGGATCCATCTTTGAGATCAACAAAGTAGTGTGAGTCAGCATATACTGTCTCAGCCGGTGAGCAGCCCATACCAAAGCGCAGCAAGTTTTCTCAAGCAGTGAGTATCGGGTCTCACAGTCGGTAAACTTTTTGCTAAGGTAATAAATGGCATGCTCTTTTCGGCCAGACTCGGCATGCTGCCCCAGCACACACCCCATTGAGTTATCAAGTACTGTCAGGTATAGTATCAGAGGTCTCCCTTCAACCGGTGGCATAAGGATAGGTGGTTCTTGGAGATACTCTTTGATTCTGTCAAAAGCAGCCTGACATTCATCATTCCAACGTACTACCTGATCTTTCTTCAGCAGCTTGAAGATTGGCTCACAGGTAGCAGTTAGGTGTGAGATGAATCGAGCAATGTAATTCAGGCGTCCTAAAAAGCCTCTGACTTCCTTCTCTGTTCTAGGAACTGGCATCTCTTGAATAGCTTTAACCTTGGCAGGGTCCACTTGAATACCCTTGTCGCTTACAACGAAGCCTAGCAACTTCCCAGATCTTACCCCGAAGGTGCACTTGTTCGGGTTCAACCTCAGCTTGTACAATTTCAGACGGTCAAACAGTTTCTGCAGATGATCAAGGTGTTCTTCCTCAGTTTGGGACCTTGCGATCATGTCGTCGACATACACTTCTATCTCATGATGGATCATATCATGAAATAAGGCAACCATGGCACGTTGGTAGGTTGCCCCAGCGTTCTTTAGTCCAAAAGGCATGACCTTGTAGCAGAAGGTGCCCCACTGAGTAACAAATGTAGTCTTTTCCATGTCTTCAGGAGCCATCTTGATCTGATTGTAGCCTGAAAAACCATCCATGAAAGAGAACACCTTATGCTGAGCTGTATTATCAACAAGGACATCAATGTGAGGTAGAGGGAAGTCATCTTTGGGGCTGGCCCTGTTCAGATCCCTGTAATCGACGCACATTCTGACCTTACCGTCCTTCTTAGGTACTGGCACCACATTAGCAACCCACTGAGGGTAAGAAGTCACTGCAAGAAATCCGGCATCAAACTGCTTCATAACCTCGGCTTTAATCTTCTCAGACATCTCTGGACGCATACGGCGGACCTTTTGCTTAACTGGAGGGCAATCTTCCTTAGTTGGCAAGTGATGGACCACAATGTCGGTATCCAACCCGGGCATGTCTTTGTAGGACCAGGCAAAGATCTCCATATAATCATGCAGCATTTGAGTCAACCGTTGCTTCACGCTGAGCTCTAGGTTGGCACCAATCTTTACCTCTTTCCTGTCTGCCTCAGTACCCAAGTTTATTGTTTCCACTGGCTCTTCATGGGGTTGAATTGCCCTCTCTTCCTGAAGTAACAGTCTTGCAAGCTCGCCAGGTACTTCGCAATCATCTTCACCTTCGTCTTCGGCTAAGTTGATCGGATTTTCGAAGTCATAACTGGCAGTAGCAAAGTCGTTACCAGTGAGATCCGGAGTGGATTGAAACCTGTATGAGTGAGTGTGTGTAAATACAGCTGTTTTGCAATATGTAAAGAAAGGAAAGAAAAAAGGAGCGCAAAATTTGAAATGTGAAAAACGTCCAATGCTTTTATTTATGATATATGACAGTAACAAACAAAAGCCCTCATAAATAAGACCAAGGTGCCCCGGGTAAGACACCGGGCCATACAGTTTCAAGTTATTGTTTATTACAAATCCAAAACAAAGAAGTTCATTACTGGGGAACAAAAGTTATGGGTGTAAAGTCTTTAGCAGTCCAATTGGTCAATCCACCAACAGTCGTCGGGTAGATCCAGCTATCGAACTCTGACTCCTCCACTTCGTCTTCCTCTCCAATAGCATTCACTCCTGAGTAGGTGATGAGCACAGGAGGTCTTCCAATTCTCGCCTTGTGCACTGCCTTCTGAGCTTCTGTGGTGAAACCCAGCCCAAACTTGTTAGTCTTAGGAGTAAGATCAGGGAGCTTTCCCCAGTTTGCACATTCACCTCTTTCGATCACAGCCCGGGCGTCCTTTAAGGAGGCCATCTTCAAAGGAGAAACCTCTTCAACCACTGCTTCTGCTGCCGCCAAAGTTTGTGGCACCTCCTCAAAATGTTGAAAGGGGGTCTCAATGAACTCCCCATCCATTTCCACGTACCTGAAGGAGTTGAGGTGGCTGACCATGTATTCCTCTTCCCCTTGCACTGTTACAATCTTCCCCCTGACCGGGTATTTGAGCTTCTGATGCAATGTGGAGGTCACAACTCCAGCCTTGTGGATCCACGGGCGACCCAGCAAACAAGAATAGGATGGACGGATGTCCATCACATAGAATTTTGAATCGAAGACCTGTGACCCAACCCTGATTGGGATGTCCACCTCACCATGTACCATTCTTTTGGACCCGTCAAAGGCCCGGACAACAATGTTACTTGGTTTGAGCTCTAGACCCTCACAGTCCAGCCTATCCAGAGCCTTCTTGGGCAGCACGTTTAATGAAGAACCAGTGTCAACCAGCACATGAGCAAGAGTAGTGCCCCTGCATTCAATGGAGACATGCAGGGCATCATTATGGTTCTTCCCTTTTGCTGTCAGATCGGCATCAGAGAAACCCAGGCCATTGTCAGCGGTTAGGTTGGCCACACAGTCGGTGAACTGGTCGGCAGACGTCTCTTGGGGTACGTGGGCTGTCTTTAAGAAAGCAATCAGAGCCTTGGCATGGGCCTCTGAACACAGCAGCAGTGACAACATGGAGATTTTGGAGGGGGTGTGCCCCAGCTGTTCGATAACGTTGAAATCACTTTTCTTTATTATCTTGAGGATTTCTTCCATTTCCTGCCTGGAAGCCTCAACAATGGTCTTTGGTGCCTCCGTCCGGGCAGGCACATCAGCAGCAATCCCCTTGCCCCGAGTATCAGATGACTCGGCAGCAGGGGTGGACACTTGGTCAGGGGGAGAAACAGGCACACTGGCAGGTGTGAAGACCAAAGGCCTATGAATTACCGGAGGAGCAATGTCTGGCGAGAACAGTCTTCCACTACGAGTGACCTTAGCAGGCCCAGTGATGTTGGAGACACCAGCATCAATGTTGAACTCTTGTTTCACACCCAGAACGTAAACATCTGCCCCATAGTGCCATGGGACAGCCTTATCAGACTTGTAGGGGATGGGTCCCGGAACAGTAATGGTGATGGGAGCAATCTTGTGAACCGGCAAAATTTGGACAGGCTTCTTTGAAGGAGCCTTGGAAGGGTTGTTGAAGATGGTAACAATTGACACTTCTTCAACAGGGGCAGCAGGAACAACAGTTTTTCTGAACAAAATCTCTCTACTATCCATCAGGTTTTGGACGCCTGACTTCAGCAGAGAACAACCAGCAGGGGAAGCAACACATAGAGGGCAACCTTCGCTACATCCCGGAAATAAACCGGCTAGCAACAGGTTCCTCTTGATCGTCAGCAGCGGAGTAGCAACATCATCCACCGAAGCTACATACAAATCCTCCTCAACAGCATTCACTCCATGCTGGGGCATGGGAGCGGTTACAACATTCGGCCTCTCAGGCGCCTCAAACTGTATCTCCTTTGCATCAATAAGGTCCTGAACCTTATTCTTTAGGGCCCAACAGTCATCTGTGCTATGCCCCGGGCTATCAGAATGATAAGCACAACGAGCATTCGGATTGTACTTAGGAGATGTAGTATTGGGAAACTTCGGAGCCTCCCTGACAGTCACTAAATTGGTGGATAGCAACTGTGGCAGGATCTGTGATAAGGTCATGCTCAAGCGGGTAAACTCTCTCCGGGGTCTTTCAGCCCTTTGAGGATTGGTCGGCCGAGGAGCGGCAGTAGGCTTGGCAATCATTACCGCACTGACAGATTGGCGGCGCTCAGGTCTCTCTGGTCTCCGGGAGCTATATACAGCACTAGCCTCCTTTTTGAAGGGTTTCTTTTCAGCATTGGAGGAGGCAACCTTCTGTATCTTCCCCGATTTTATACCGGCCTCGATCCTCTCACCAGTCAGGATCAGATCAGTAAACCCAGCAGAGGAATTACCAATGAGATGATTGAAAAATGGACCAGATAGGGTCCCCAAAAACATATCCACCAGCTCCCGGTCTGTCAATGGTGACTGCACCCTGCCAGCCAGATCTCTCCATTTCTGGGCGTACTCCTTAAAACCTTCACCCGACCCTAGCGACATACCCTGGAGTTGGGTACGCGTAGGAGCGAGGTCGGAATTATATTGATACTGCTTGTAAAAAGCAGTGGCCAGATCCTCCCAGTTACGAATGTTGGTCCCATCCAGCTGATAGAACCATTCGAGGTAAGTCCCTGAAAGACTCTCCTGGAAGAAGTGGATCCAAAGGTTCCTGTCTGCTGTGTAAGGCTGGATCTTCCTTACATAAGAACGGAGGTGCATCTTGGGACAGGAAGCCCCGTCATACTTCACAAAGGCAGGTGCCTTGAACTTGTGTGGAATCACCACCCCAGTAGATAACCCCAAGTCTCCGAAATCCAGTCCAGGCACACGCTGAATTTCCATAGCTTTTAATTTGTCCTCCAGCTGCTTGTACCGGTCTTCAGCAGGAGGGTACTGTTCGTCGTTGAAGTCTGTTTCAGTATCAGAGACCACAGGAGTAGGGACCTCCCTTTCTTGGTGACTACCTTCCCCCACAGATGGAGTAGTCCTCTCAGCCTCAACCTGTAAGGTGTTCCCGAGTCTGCGCCCAGTGTTAAATAGCACAGTCCTCCTCTTCTTCTTATTCTTCTTCAGAAGCATGGTCTTCAACTCTTGTTGACCCTGAGCCAAACCCTTGATCAGCTCCTGAAATTGGGCGTTCTGCGCCTGAAGAGCCTTGATAGATGCCTCGGTTGATGATTCAGGGTTCATGATGCTGAAATAAACAGCGAAGAACAGTCAGCAGCCTGAAAAGAAGAGTACATGTGATGCATATGATGAATGATATGTGTTTATGCAATGCATTCAAGAGTTCGAAAATTCAAATTTGTGGTAGACAAAAAGGAACACACGTTATTATTAAGAAAATAATTGTTCAGTACATTAAAGCCTCATAGGCAAACATTACAAAGCAGATCAGTCCCAAAAGACACTACGCATCCTCTTCGGAGCAATATAGGTATTGAGATTCCTTTCCTCGTGTAGTAGGCGGGTGAGCTCCAGGACCTTCTTCTCACTGGCATGTAGATTGGTTTCCAGAGAATTCCGTTCTTCCTTAAGCTGGATCCAACTCTTCTGCATCTCTTCCCAGGACGTGGGCATGTCGGGATGTTGAATGGTGTAGGACACCTCTCCTTCCAAGTCTGGCTCTTTGATCATGGGGAGAACATGAGGATAGGGCATCACCAGCTTCTGGGAGCGGGCTCGTACCCATTTGAGATAAGGCTCCAATGGGATGGAGTTCCTGTGCCCCAGGGTCTTGCTGTCTATTTTGCTGGGCATCCTCCAAGCTTTGATAAATTTCTGGCGAAGTCCTTGCGTATCATTGTCGAAATCAAAAACTATGTCAGGAATTAACATCTCATGAGGGCCATCTTTCCGAGCATAACCCAACTGTCTCCAAGCCAGGCACGGGTTGTAAGTAATACCTCCTCTGATTCCAAGTAAAGGAACATTAGGGTACTCCCTACAACGATCAATGATAGTGACATCCTCTCTGGACCGAGAACACCAATGTATATTTGCATGTGTAAGAGTCATCAACCGTTGTGACCACCTCAAACCTCGCTCGTTCTTCAAAACTGATTGTGGAAGGTGCGAAATAAACCACCTTCCCAGGAGGGGAGTGCAGCACATAAGAACACCCCTTTTTCTCATGGTTCGAGTGTAACATGAGTGAAGGATGTCCCCCAGCAACGTAGGTATAGGATTCCTGGACATGAAGACCTTGACAGCACTGATATCTATAAGTTGATCTGGTTTAGGGAACAACACCAACCCATAGACAAGGAGGGCTACAACTTCTTCAAAGGCTTGCAGGTCAAGGGAATTCCAACACTCTTGGGCCTTCTCAAACAGAAACTTTGCCAAGAATCCTTTGATACCATTTCTGGCTTCCCAATGCCCCTTGATGTCAGATGGTTGTAGGCATAATGCTTTAGCCACTTCTTCAAGTTTTGGTTCCCCTTCCGTACCGTTGTAGGGTAGTTGATTGAGAATGGGAATCTTCAGAAGCTGGGAAAACTCTTCTAGAGTAGGCACCAGCTGATAATCCGGGAAAGTAAAACAGTGATGCAGAGGGTCAAAGAATTGGAAAAGGACCTTTACCATCTCTTCCTCAATATTGGTATTGACCAGGCTGATGAGTCTACCATGCCTTTCACTGAATGACGAGTTCTCGGGAATCCTGGATGTAAGCTCATTGAGCTGAGGAGGGACCCTTATGAGGTTGATCTGAATTGTCTTCCTGCGGATAGTTTCCATGTCCTACAAAACAAGAACAAAGATGAAGATTCGAACCCCTGAAATGGTTAGTGGATGCATATGATGCTGTATGATGTTATGATGCTATGATTAAACACACCACAAATATTTACAAAGGCAAACATGTAAGGCACACAAGTCACACAAGACAAGCCCTTAGAGTTTAGGCCAGCATGGGGTCTGGGTATTACCCTCTTGAAGTTGGTGGGCTCAAACCTGTCCTATCAAAGTAACCGGGTTCTAAGGATCTCAATATCATTGGATTGCTTTCATTGTTCATCGTTTCGATTTGGCCACTGACTGGCGATCAAAATATCCCAAGAAAACAACCCTCAATTGAGTGTAGTATCGAGTATCAACCGACTTCGGAGTACACCAAAGTAGTCATCTCACTACCCTAAAGAGGCCAAGATGGTTCAATTAAGGTTCCTAAGGTCTGTTGATGCTTCACGACACCACATGGAGGCCCCGTACTCTCCTTGATTGACTCAAGGGTTACCGGTACACACCAAAGTGCCACATCAACGTAGCAGACTGCTTCAACCGTGTCGGTATACCCCGCACAGTTCCCTCACAGCCTTGTTGCTACTTTCTAAGAAGGTATCCCCAGATCCGGGTTAGGATCTATATAACTCCCAAGACAGTCCCACAATTTAAAGCAAACAAATTAAAGAAATTGAAAACACAGTTATGAACTAGCCCTAAGGTACACCTCACTTTAAGTTTAATAGTCCCCAGCAGAGTCGCCAGTTCTGTGATCGGTGGATCTGGAACTGACTGTTTTAAAGCTGGTTTCGCGAAATGTCGCGGTAAGCAAGAGTCGCCACCGTCTTTTATTTTCTCCAACATGGAAAGGACAAAAGCACAGAAAAATTCCTTATTGAGATTAGTTCTCGGTTCGGGAGGTAGATTTATAGAAAGGGAAGGTGTTAGCACCCTTTCTATCCATGGTTATCCATGGGCTCTTAGATACTTGCTCATTGTGTTTTCAAAATGGTTTGTTTGCTTTTCAAGTGTGTGTGGGTTTTGAAAAAAAGTTCGTTTTGAAAACTTCTAGGTAACTCTTGTATCAGTCCTCAAGAGTGTATGAAGTATTGTTTGAAAACTTTTTGAAAGTGTAGGTGTGAAAAGTATTTTGTTTGTTTTTGAAAAGAGCAAGTATCTATGAGAATCTACCCACCCTAAGGAATTCGTCTGTGTAGATGTCCTTTAAAGTAGTGCCATCCCACCATTGAGAGGTAGGTAGCACCACTGTTGGAGGTGTTCGGGTCAATTCGAGGTTCGGGACATGGTGATCACCAGAGCAATAGGAAGACACCTTAGAAGCTACCCTCATGCCAGGTTCCCGGATCATGAGGACTTACTAAGACATCCTCTACTCGACGATCACCTTTCGAGGCAAGGCAACAGTGAGGCGTACCCTAGGGGTGGTGTGTGAATTGTGTGTCATTTTCAGATATTTTTGTCTTGTCATGTATTAGTGATCTACGCTTTGATTTTATTTTTGGGCATTCATTCTTTCATGTTATTGCTTAACAGTTAAAGGTGCGGGAATTTAAAGTGCGGAAAAGATAAATGGTCCTACGCTATTACAAAGGCGCGGGTCTACAACGCCAAATTAATCCAGACCCGATTTTAAAATAAAGTATAAATTAAAAGAATTAAAAGTGCGAGAGGTATTTACAAGGCTTCGGGAGAGGTACATAATATTTTAAAACGGAATAAAATAAATATGCGAATAAATAAGAAATTAAGAACGAAGGCGTTGGACCCTTTTGCAAAAATTGAATTAACGATGAACTAATTAATTAAAATTAAAAAGAAAGCAAGAATTTGTTTTTTTTTTGGTATTTTATGTTTTTTAAGATTTTTATGAGAAAGGGGAATTAATTAAAATTAAAATAAAGTGCTAAACCTAATTCTAATCGTTTTTAATTTATTAAGAAAAATGTTGAAGTTTTTAACCTAAAATTAAACCTAATTTTCTTGTATGTAATTTAATTTATGAAAATAAATATTTATTTAATTATGAAAGAAAAATAAAGGGATGAAAATTAATTAAACCTAATTCTACTTCTTTTTAGATTTTTTATTAAAAGTATTAAAATTAAACCCTAATTTATACTAAATTCAATTATATACAATTTGTTTATGAAAATAATTAAAATAAAATTATTTATTATATTTTGCTCTTTTTTCTGATTTTTATTGATATTTTATGTTTTTTTGAAAATAACTAGTTAATTAATAAAACAATAAAGAAAATAAATTAAAAAAAAAATATGAAGAAAATATAGAGAATTGCAAACCAGGGGGGTAGTAGTCCCAAATTAGGAGGTATGGCCTTTAGCAATTTGGCCCATTTAGCAAGGCCTGGTGGACTTTTTGAGTAACGTGTGGCTCGTTGACTGGGGACTCACCATGCACCTCAAGCCATGGCCTTGGATCTGATGGAGCTGGACGCGTGTACGCTAGATTCTGAGAGTACATCATGATCTTTAACGTATGCGCTGCATGTGAATGTTAAATGAAAAATAACATAGAAATTATTGAAGACCTGGGGCTCGAACCCAGGTCAGGAATGTTAACAGCTCATATGCCTTGCCACTGAACTACTGCACGCGTTGTTATTATTAAACACACAACAAAATATTATAAAAGAAACAAAACGTTAGTGGATCTCTGCGCGCGAAATTTTAAACTGGCCAATCCGTTGACGCCACGAATTCATCTTCTTCGCGTAGTGTTATTTTCCTGAAATACATAAGCAAAGAGCAACGGTTTTCAAACGTTGCTGAAAGTAAGATATGAGAAAATAGCGAATGGCCCTCTGACGCTCATAAATTGAGCGCGAGGGTGGGTTCAAGATCGTCCAGGTGTGCTTATTCTCATGGTATGGGTCTGGAAGGCCAATTTTCCTTTGTCTCAAAAGCCCTAATTCCAAGGTCCTGTAACCCTAGAAATCGACCATGGCGAAATCGTCTATACAGCTCAAAAACATAATTAAACGCATGGGTTAGCTTGCAAACACTTCACTGATCATGAATATATAAGAAAAACGTTATGAATGTGCATGGATATTAAAACATGATAATGAAAAAAAATGGCAAAAGTGTGACTTCTGGGTACCGTTTCACAGTGTTTGGATTGATGTTTTTGATTGGAATATGTCCAATGATGCTTGAGGAAGCTAATGAGATAGCAATCGTGGCTTGAAACCTCCTGCAAGTTGGTTTTCAGATTTGAGATTTTTTTGTAAAAAGTGTGAGTTTGTTTTCAAGGTTCCTGCGTGGCTTCTTGTCCAATCTTGTTCTGTATCAATTGTATAGGTCTTATGCAATGTGTAGGAAGAGAAATTATGGCTCCATAATGCATAGCCTTAAATTCCAAGATTCTCCATCAAACTCCATAACCAACTTTCCATTTTTGAGTCCATTTTTGAATTCTTGCCTTGTTTGCTCCTTTGCACGAATTTGGTAGGCACATAATGATGCTTCAAGGTTAATCAAAACCAAATATTCCCTTAAATTAATTTTTTTGAATTTCTTTTGATTTTAAAAGATTTAAAATTAATTAAATCCAATAAAATCAATAAAAATGAAAAAATTAATAAAAAAAACTGAAATAAAAGGTGGGACACGTGGGAAGCATGGCCAAGTTAATTCAAGTGGAAAAAGTGGGCCCCTTTTGTCAAAAATGAGATTTCAAGGATAAATGATTTTGGCCATTTCACAAAAATTTCCCAACTTCTCCAATGCATAACTTGCTCAATTTTTAAGCTTTGCTCATGTTCTTGGACATTTTGGAAAGGTTTTTGAGTCCTCTAACCAATGTCCTTGGTCCCATGTCATTTTGATTTACCAATCTCAAGTTATGGCCTTTGACTTAAAGTCCCTTTTTGTTGACTTTTGAAAATGACCTATAATGTTGAAATTGATAACTTTTTGTGAGAGCATTTCTTGGACTTGAAGTATGAAGATGAGTTGTAGGAAATTTCTTTCTCTTCAAAATGAGCTTTGGATGGAATTTTTCTGATAATCCATGTGAAAGTTATGCCCTGGTCAATTTCAGTTGACTTTTTCAGCTGTCCAAAAATAGAAACTTTTGCATCTTGATGATTTTTTAGCCAAATTTTGAGAATCATGATCAAGTATTGATCAAATGATGTTTGTGGCTTCAAAATGATATGTTGACCAAAAATTTGAACTTTTGACTGTCAAATGACCATTTTGCCCCTATAGTTGACTGTAGTGCAATTAGGGTTTTTGACTGTGCAATTTTGTGCTGAAAGTCTTGAAACTTGATATGAGGATGCTTGACCATATTTGTAGGCATGTGAGACTTGATTGGGCCCTTTGAAACTTCATTTTCTTGATCAGAACCAAAACCCTAATTTTGCTTGCTTAGGAGGTCCTTGCACTGTGCAATCCTTGGGGAGATTTGAAGCTTGACTTGGCAATTTCTTGAAGAATATGGTAGGGCAAATTTTGGGGTACAACACCAAGATAAATGCATATTCTCAAACCAGGGCTCGAAGCTTGCAGAAATCCAAAGTAATAATATTGTCGGGGATCATAGATTCAAACCAGAAATAAACCAGAATGAACCAGTCAACCAAAACAATACCTCGTGAGAAATAAGCTCAAAGGGGAAATTCAATCCATCTAGACAAAGAGCTATATAGGAAGGCTAAAGTAAAAACTCCAATGAGGGACAACTCAGTGGGGAAATTGAAAGGATATACACTTTTTGCTTAAGGTTGACACTCTATTAGAGAGAGGATAACACAACTCTGATAAATAGGATAATATGCCAACAAGATATTAGTGAATGCAAATGAGCAAGGATTTGCTAAATTCAACTATGCATGATGTCTGTATGAATGTATGAGTGTTATTATGTATATGTTAACAAAACAGACATATAACACAGGGGATAACCAGACAAAACCAACTCAGGTATAGTCAATACTCGGCTAAATCACATCCAAGATGAAAATTCCATAAGAAAATAAGCACCAACTGAGGAGACAGATTCCTATTTTGCGGCTTAACTTCATTGGGGAGGAACATAATCTGAAAGTAATCGCATCACAGTAATAAAGCAGTACAGATACAGGGATATAACATCCTCCTCCAGGCTTTACCAGGGAATAACACATGGACTTTAATGGGGAAAACAAATGATTCACGGTTTGTACTTCTATTGGGGATTGCAATACTGATTTCAATAAGGCAGATGAAAACCATATCATCAAAACATCAACTGAGGATCGTGCTGACTTCATTAGGGAGGACAAGAATACATCTATGAGGGGAAACCAAGATACATTCTTCAATATTGAGAGCGAGTATTGCACCCACTTCTCTGGGGAGAAAGTATGAAACCTCACAGGGCTAACAACTTGGGGAGCTAAGAAGTCAAACATTATAGTAAGAAATCAAACCCAACACTTGGCAGGTGAAAACCCAAAAAGTTGACAAATGTCTTAACACTTCTCAGAAAAGATACTTCCCTGGTCTAATTGCTTGGGAAAAAACAACAAACAATAATGCCAACACTGCAAAAAGAGCGACATTTTGCAAATAGTTCCATCTTAGCACACAAAGGGAGAAGGAACTTTCGTCATATGAGTGAAGTCTTCACTGGGGAATCTGGGATAGAGGCTTCATACCATGCAAACCCGAAATTAAAATGAAACAAGACCTGACTGGGGGAAACGGGATCACAAACCCGATGTCGCACCATACATCAATTGGTATCATCTCTAACTATCTGAGAAAACAAGAAGATCATACATATATCAGCAAAAGTGACCTAGGAGAACCTTCCCGGGGAATCAAGAAGTTAATATTATAGTAAGAAGTCAAAATTATGGGGATTTTAAATCAAACTCAACACTTGGTGAGAGAAAACCCGAAAAGTTAACAATTGTCTCAACATTTCTTAGAAAAAATATTGCCCTTGTCTAGCTACTTAGGGAGCACATAACAACAATAATGTCGTAACTGGAGGGAGCAATACTCTACAAGAGATTTTATATTAATTCTAAATACACAAAAGAGAGAAAGAACTCCATCAAATGAGAAAAGGCTTCATATCTCTTTTTAAACTCTGTTTGATCACCACCTGGCTGGGTAAAGAATCACACTCAACTAGAGAAATCTGCAACAAAACTGGAAAAATGGGATTATAAACCCAACACCATAGCACAACCCGTAGGAAACCTTTTAATTGATCAACAATTGTTAGAGGAATCGAGACACACATATACAAAACATATCACAAGAAACAATCATGCTTGAGGAAGATTCTCGACTTGGGGTAGACACAACAACTATCTTGACGAAATCTGGATATGCCCTTGGAAACCAATCTGGTGTCCCAAGCTTACCATGTTGATCAAAGTAACTTTCATAACTTGCCTTTGGCTGCATGCTTTTAAGATAACCTTTCTGATCAAATGGCTTCTAGAGATTTGTCAAATCTCGATATAATTACCCTATATTAGCTTAATGTTGCATCCTCTTTGCTCCATAACTCTTCTCAGTAACATGCCTTTTACTGATACTCAAATGTAAACTTCCATGATATCAAGCAGTTGTTTTACAAGCAGAAAAATGTCTATTCTAAGAATGAAAATTCTAATGCAACAATTATGTAAGTATTGAAGATTTTATTTGAAAAGATGTCGCAAAACCTTATGAACGAATCACTAGCCAAGATGCGACATGGATTTTTTGTATGAAATATAACAAAAGCAATATGATACCAATCACAATAATTTAGCAAAATTAATGGGAGTCAGGAAACACTATCTCATTAGAGTATGCTTTCGAAATAAACCATGTTTCAATTAAGACTTTTGAGGGTTGTAACGTGGCTTGGTTCACGATTTTAGAAAAAAGTTTTAAGGCTAAAAAATATTTGGTGCCCACCCCCTTCGTGATGTTCTTCAGTCATAAGTTCAGTTAACTTGACACAAACATTTATCTCTCAAAAGAAATTTTGAGATGGTTGAGGAATCAAACAAGGTTTTCTTTGGACATGCAAGTCATTCATTCCTGCTTCTTTTGGGTTTCTTGTCACACGACTTTTTTCTTTGCTGAGGATTTCACACTGTAATCCTTTATCGCATTTTAGGCTTTCCATTTCTTCCTTGCTTTCTAGAGAAATTCCTTTTGACTTTGACTCTGAAGTGCAGCGGGATGCCCTGAGTTTTGCCTAAGCGACTTGTTTTTTCAAGTTCCGACTTAGCGGGACTTTTTGTCTCTTTCTTTTTTCATCATCATTTTTTATTTTTTATTTTTTATTTTTTTATTCATATCATCTTTTTCTTTTTTTCTTTTTGAACATGTCGCGTGACTTCGAGTCGTTTGTGACTTGTTGGAAGAATTGTGACTGCCCTATTTCTGGGTAGATGAAAGATAATCGTTGTTGTATCGTCATCTGTTGATCTCCTAGTGTGCGAGAGATAGCCATTAAGATATAGTCAATTGACACACCCTCCTGATAAGTGAAGATTAACCATTGCGGTTTTGACTTTCCTCAACCTTTCGAGGGATAACCATTGTTATATCCTTAGATGCGCACTCTTGATAAGATCTGAATACTCAATTAGATTAACTAAACACTACCCTGCCCTGGGTTAAAATGAGGTTTTTTTAATAGAAAAATAAACTCCTACTTCAAGGCTCAAAGGGGTTAACAAAGGTTTCACTCCCTTATATCTCCGGTGTTTGGGAATTTGAAACAATGCATGTACATCGTCAATAAGGTTTTATCCAAAAGCATACAACCAGAAATTTTGTGTTTTAATATCATCATCCTCCCTTCAATTTCTGCCTAGGCGAGAGAATGGGTAACAAGTTGGTATCATAAAGCAATTTAAAATTGAAAATGAATACGAGTGAAACAAATTAGTTTCTTCAAGACAAACATACTCATTGTATTAAGATTAAACATTCAAATGCAAACAAGTTCTTACATGCAAAAAGTGCAATGATAAACAAGAAAAATAACAAATGAGAAAGAAGTAAAAATGCTAATAAACTAAGAAAACTCACTTATTTGGACTTGCGTTGAAGGAAACATTTCCCAAACTTTGGAACTACCACCAACAAAGATTCATTCATGCTCTGCTAAGGGGTTATTTTGAACATTAGGGCCAATGTCCTTAAATGAAAAGATACTGCTTCAGACCAACCTCTGAACTTCAACCTTCAAAGAAAAGCAATCTTCTAAATCGTGCCCAGGAGCATCCTGATGAAAGGCACAGGAAGCGTCATCCTTATATCCTCTTGGCAATTTTTAGGAACAACTGGTCGAGATCGGGTTTGAACCAGATTCTTCTTCAACAAAGAAGGATACAACTATGTGTATATCATTGGAAGTGGATCAAAGCTCATTTTCCTCTGATGACCTTGCCCTTGATTTTCTTGTTGAGGTGCCCTCTGATATGTAACAGCAGTCAGAGTCACATTAACGACTGGCGTCACAAAAGCAACTTGTTGGTTCCTATTATGAGATCTCCCTTGCCTACCATGAAGTATAATGTATGAGTCTTGCTATTTATTTTTGGAATAACTATTACCATACTTCTTAGCACCATTAGACGAGTCCTCATCTTTAGATAGACGACCTTCACAGACAGCTTCCTCTAAGTTGACTCCCATGCTTACCATTTCAGTAAAAATCATTGGGTGCACTCGCCACCATTCTCTCATAATATAATGCACTTAGTGTCTTCAAAAAAATCTTTGTCATTTATTTTTCTTCCATTGGAGGAATCATTTAGGCGACTACCTCACGCCATCTCTGGGCATATTCCTGGAATGATTCCTTGTCCTTCTCGGCCATGGCTCTCAATTGATCACGGTCAAGTGCCATGTCCACATTGTATTTGTACTGTCTGATAAATTCTTCCCCCAAGTCGTTAAAAGAATGAACACTTGCACTGCCCAGGCTCATGTACCATTTCAACGCTGCACCGGTTAAACCGTCTTGAAAGAAATGAATCAACAAGCGTTGATCATTTGTATGAGTAGAAATTCTCCTTACATACATCACCAAGTGAGCACGTGGATAAGTGTTGCCCTTGTACTTTTCAAACTCCGGTACTTTAAACTTCGCAAGTATCTTGAAATTGGGAACCAAACACATGTCATTCACATTCTGCCCAAATAACTCTTTTCCCCTGAGGGCCTTCAATTCTTTTTGCATTTTGTTAAATTGGTCTTGAAAATCCTCTATTCTATCATAGAAACCCAGGCCTTCACTCGATGGAAGAAAAGGACGATAAGCTTCGTCATTAGCAAATGGCACAATATTCACCGAAGGAGGTGCAACAGGAGTAACATGCATTACAGGAGGTGTAGGAGTAACAGTAGTCTGAAAAACTGGAGTAACTTGAGAACCAAGATTAAAACCTTCAGGCATAAAGTTCTCTGTCATTACCCATGGACAACCTTGAGGCATTCGATTTTGAACAACAGTTGGAGTAGTAGACACAGGAACAGTCGAAGCTTCAGTAGTAACTATTGTCTGTTGAGGTTGAGCAATCGGTGGCTGATTATGAGCAGCCACCAAATATTCCATCAGAGTAGTAAGATTGGCTATACCGGCCTTCAGAGTAGGAACTTCCTCGCGCAGCTCACGATTCTCTTGTTTTAAGTTGTCCATCTTCCTTCTGAAATTAACTCGAGTATTGTACCGGTGAGACAACTTGCTGGACAAAGTAAAGAAGCTTGGTGAGACACCTGGATATGAAAAGAAATGCAAGAATTATGTACAATATGATGCATGATATACAATGCATATGATTGTTTAAAAGTTTTAAAACCAAGTTTTCAAATAACTTTTGAACATTATAAATGAATTGCAAACATCAATTAAAGACATAATTGGGATAGCTGAAAAACTAATTTTATTAATATTGGGAGGATTACATTGGAAGTACAAGACTTCACTAATCCTAAACAAAAGAAAGAGAAAGCTAAATCCTCAGGTCCAAATGAACTGCATCCAATTAAGATCCAACACCCTATTGTAAAATCTTCTTGAGCTTGAATTTGGAATGCTAAAGAATAATAAATATTCTTGCACTCTTCTCTTCTACTTTGCTGATAATCGGAAAAATAAATCATCGATGCAAAGGATTTAAGAACTATATCAAAAGCGTGGAGAAATCCATCTTCAAGATAGCTAGGAGAATTTGAAGTACCAAGGACTAGATACCAAGGATTAAGGATTTCTCAATTCTTCTGAATCATGACTCTTGACATTGTACTTCTTAGTACTCTTTCCAAAATCCATAATTATAAAACTTGTGATGTTTGCAAGCAAAAGTCTTAAGTTCCTTAAAATTTGGTTAAAACAATGCTCATGGGTACATGTATGCATGATGCAACAATCACACACAAGACCACAAGCATATGGTTCATAGGTTCAACGTCGCGAGCATGAGGTTGAAGGTACTACCCATAAGGTATTGGTATAAAAGTTATCACCTTCTGGACAAGGTTCTAGAGGTTCCCAGAGTCTATATAATTCCTTTGGCTATTACCAACTTCCTGATTAACTCGGTAATTAGTAATATTCTCAAGAAAAACTCCTTCGAACGTAGTATCGCGTGACAACTATTTTTGGATTACTCCGTCATAGCTTCTGCACTACACCTAAAAAGGCCAAGATGGGTTAGATAATCTACGGTCCTCAGTTTCAGTAGGCTCCCAGGTCGAAAGCAATACGTCTTCCTGATTACTCGGTAAACGACACTACAATCAAAGGGGCCTCCATTGAGTGGGGGATCTCATATCTCCTTTTTCAGTATTACTCCCTCAAAGTCAACATGACTATACCGCTCGTCCTATCTTAAGTTTTCCCAAGTCCGGGTATAGGACTCATGAGAAATCACCAAGCACCCTGGAAACTAGGAAAAATCCAGACAAACATATATACAACATATAACATATAAACAACAATAACAAATATACAGATATAAACAAAGACAGGTTTAACCCACTTAGGGATGGACCAGCAAGAGGTCAATATTTCCCCAGTGAAGTTGCCATTTTTTCCTGTAGCGGTAGAAATATTAAGACTAAGCCATTTGATTGACTTGACTTATACAGATCAAAATAAAAATCGCCACCACGCTTTATTGTTTCTAAAGAAAGGGGAAAAGAGAGATAACCCAAAAGAGGGGGAAAATATTCAAGGTAAGGGGTTGGTTATTCAAATGGAAGGTATTAGCACCCTAAACATCTATGGTACTCCGCAAAAACCTCTTTGTAAAATCTATATATTTTGGCTATAAAATGTTGTATAAAAATAGACCGTGGAGGTGAGAAAAGAAATATTTTTTTATGATTTTTGCACCCGCCGCGGTTGCGAACCTTTAGTGCCTACATACCACCTTCGGGCAATAGGGGATCATGGTACACGTAGTTCCTCTTTAAAAATTTTAAAACACAAGTGCGTTGGTTAATTTTATGAGATAAGACATCATCGTCATTGTTCGTGTGGAAAACATACTTACTACCCACAATCATGAGAAAGGAGAATTTGCATCATCTTAAAGTGGAGGATATGGCTTGGATTTTAAAATCAACAAAACCCCACTCAACACCTAAGTAGAAAATATCTTTCTTCACTACATATTGTAGAAGTATAGTGGTTTGCATCACTACAAAGATTGACAAGAGTCTAATCTTTTGAGAAAAGTTTTAAAGTAAAAGCCAAAATGGCAAAATGGTTTGAATGAGATTGATTGACTTTTAGTATTCTCACTAAAATGTCAAGGTATTATTAAGTTGATTGAAGTTTGTTTAAGAAAATGTTTTGAAAATGCATGGACCTAAGTCCAAGTTTATTACGAAAGTGGTTCAAGTTTAAAAACAAGAAGATTTTTCAAAAGGAGGGAGAAGATTTTTTAAAAATGAAGGAAAATTATGGTATATTTATAGGTATATTTATAGGTATATAAATGAATTATGGTATATTTATGGTATATTTATAGGTACTATAAACTTATTTAACCCTTAAAATAAACATCAGACAAAAAATATGATAAAATATACACATAGTACTTATAGTACTTGTTGATTTCTCTAAAGAATTAAAGAAATATATAATGGTTAGTAAGATTTTGTACATAATGCAGTTTGATTTGGTTTATAAAATATAAACCGCAAACCAAACTCAATCTCATAGTTCTATTAAAAAATGACCCAAACACATCCGAACCAAATGTTATTTTTTGTGATTTTAGTTTGGTTTGGCTCGGTTAACGATTTTTATATGGCCGGTTCGATTTTGAACTCTCCACTTTGTGGGGGTGTGAACTCCTTCAAATTTCAAAAAAAATTAATGAATAATAAAAAAAATGGTAAATTAGATAAAATCACACAAAAATAAAATTGGAATATTTTATAAAATGTAGGGATATGAGAATAAGTGTAAGAATATGGGGTAAAAATTTCTGAAATGTCCTATTTATTTTAATTCCAACTTTGTAATATATTTTAGGGTTAAATATACAACACCTCACCTGCAAAGTGAGCGACATTCAGTTTACCCCTGTAATATTTTTTTCCTTCCGATTCTCCCCTTATAATGTATAGATTCTATCATTTTGACCCTTAGTTGACAAGTTATACAATAAATCTTCATTTATACTTATGTAGTAGGTCTATGTGGTTTATTTATTTATTTATTTAAGAACACCCAACCGAGGAACCTTCGCTCATTTACAGAACACCCAACCATTGGGCTAGCTACTTCCATTTGATAAATGAAACTTAAAATACCCATTTAACTTAAAATATCCATTTAGCTTAATTGGAAGGAAATCCCCAACCTAAATTCCTCCGACATCGTTCCATTCTCATTCACGAACAAGTTTTGTGTTCTTGTGGTCGATTAGTGAAGAAATGTCGAACTCATAAAGTTGTTTCATCTCTATCTCAAATTTCGGAACCATAGAAATCATATACATTTAAAAAAAACTCCACCTTTTCACTACAATTGGATCTCAAGGACTTCAATAATTTTCCTGTGATTTCAATATGAAATTTGTACTCTCTTCATCCCGTTAGTTTCTGGAAAGTTAGTTTTTTTTTTTGTGAAATTGGGAATTCAATTTTGAAGATATTAGGGTGAAGTAGTACCATTGTTGAATTGGTGTTTTGAAGGCCATTAGTGTAGTTACAGGGATAACAATTTTGGGTGGTGGTTGTGCAATTTTTACGGTTAAATGGTTGTGATACATTGCCTTGTAGACTGTTAATATGATTCCACACTGATATTAGCGAAAATAAAAATGCGTGATAGATGGTCGTGATGTTGCTCACTAATGAAAAGGAAAAGGAAAAAGCATGATAAATGAAAATAAAATTGATTCCTCACTGGTGTTGCTCTTCTATGAATGACTGAAAGTTGATTTCGTGTGATAAATGATCGTGATGAAAATTCATTTGATTGTTGAGACAACATTACTGTGTTCTTATAAATAAATTTGAGGGAATTATTTACAGATGAAATCCACTAGCCCAGTGCTTGGGCGCTTGACACAAGTGCGAATGTTCCTGGGTTCCAATCCCATTGAAATTAACTTTTTAGAAGTTATCATGTTTTCATATGAAAGTGGAAGAATATTGACATGTCACTAATTAAATTAAAAAAAAACACCTAGACCTGCCATGTAAGCATAAATGAAGATTTTGTGTGCAACTTGTTAATTAAGGGTCAAAAGGATAGAATTTTTACATTGTAATGGAGGAATCGAAAAAAATATTACAGGAGGTAAATTGAATGTTGCTCACTTTGCAAGGGGTGTTGTATATTTAACCCTATAATTTATTTGGACATAAGTGAATTTGGTCGCTCGAGTGACCATTTTTAAACTAGTCATATTTTTTTCTTTTTATTTATTTGTTATTTATACTGATACTAATTGAGCTTAGAGATTAACTGATATACACTATCACTATAAAAAGTTTTATATCACTGATACATCATAATCATTCATAAGTAGCAGTGATAAAGCAGGCGACCCATCCTGTTTAGGTCCGCCCCGTTTAAGTCTGTCCAAAAGTGGGGTGGGACGGGGCAGACCAACTTAGGCGTCCGAGCTCAAAATTCAAGCCCACCTTATTTATTAACGAGTTGGAAGGTCGGTCCACTAATTTTTTATTTTATTTTTATTTTTCAATTTGATTTACTACATAATTTCCAATTTTTTTTAATTATTATTAAAGAGATCGACAAAAGATTTAAAAAAAAAAACGCATAATAAAACTTTACCATGTCTTAAGTCCAAACAATTCAAAAAATATAATAAATAAAGACCAATTAAAAAAGCAACAAAATAAACTCAATCACAATAAAAAGAAGTATCAAAATAAATAAATAAACGATACATATCATCCTAATTCTATTTAAAAACTAACTACTAAAGAACTCAATTAAGATTTTATACAAGACAAATTATATAATAAACAATTACACTGCATAAAACATCACAATGCATAAAATAGTAGTACATAAAATATCAACAATCGACTTTCTCAGTTTTTACATTATATAACCTATTATATAATAGTTAAATCCTAAATTTGTCACACGTATACACTAATCAAATCATTTATTTACTTAAAATCAACATCTATTTCTAAAGAAAACACGTGAGTTAATGTATTGACAATTTAATAATTCTGCATGCCATACGATTGTTCTTTTATTTCAAGTTTTTTTAATCAACACATGTATTACAAAATTATAGAGAGAACATTGAACTTATAATTCAATTTGCGTTTATAATAGTTTAAAATACAATTCAATCATCGTAATCCTAAGAGAAGAATGTTGTTTTTATAGTTAAAGTTATTTAAATTCTAAATAAAAAATAAAAAATTTTAACAAAAAGTTCGCACGCAAAATCCGTCCCGCCCCGTTTTTTTAAGTAAGTTAGGTGAGGTGGACCAACTTAAAATACCAAGCCAAAAATCTCAGTCTAAATCACAAAAAATAACGGGTCAAACATATTGACCGACAAACTCAACCCGTTTTACCACCACTATTCATAAGTGATATTTTAAACGTGATTAAAAAAGTCAAATACATATTAAAATTTAATAAATATTAATTAAATACGTAAAATATGTCACTACATTTCAATTAAATTCTATCTATTAATTAATTATATAAAAGTTAAAAATCAAATTAATTAGAGAAATACACAAATTAAAACTTTTAATACAATAACTTAGTTATAATTTTTCAACCAATATTTTTGAAAAGTAGAAAAAGTTAATACGTAGTATTTATAAAATCAATTAACTAATTACAACTATTAATTTGAAAATTCTCCTTTTCAGAAATATATTTGAAAAATTATATTTCCCTTGTACGCGAAGCCCTGTGCTGCTTGAAAGCTTTGTTGCCTTGCAGTAGTTGGTGTTTGAGTTGTGTTGACGGTGAATTGAAAAGACGAGAACTCTCGAGAAGCATTCGGAGCTTGTAACCGTCTCAGGTAACGAGCTCTAACCCTTGAATCACGTTACTATGAATTTTGTCTCGCTCCGTTCACTTTTGTGTTTGTTGTTAAAGTTAAATCACCATAACCTCTAACAACTGAGAAAGAAAGCCTAAAAATAGGGGTTAGGTTTTGTAAAATACTAACGAAGATGATGAGATATATGGATAATTGTTTGAATTCTATGATTCTCTAATTTCATTGGTTGGTACTGTTGGGGGCTATGAAGCACATACACCGAGTTTGATCCCGACACTGATACTGATAATAATTTGAAAAATGAATAAATTAAACATAATCACAAGTGTTGTTGCGTGTGTTCGATATTGACACGAACACGGACACCCCTTTTATTAGAGGTGTCAGTGCTACATAGGTTGGGGGTGCAGGAAGACAATCTAGTGTTTGTGTTGTTGTTTAACAGGGGTACGCATAAGGTGTTTGTGAAAATGCCTCAAACAAGGTTAATTCCTGGATTGAAAATTTATTCTAAACTTTCAGCCTGACAAATAACTACAGATATAATTGTATCTATTTTTTGTTTTTGTTTTTGGGTTTAGCCAATCAATTCCGATCCACTTAGTGAACCGACTAATCTGATTTCGTGGTTCAGAGGGACGACTCACTGGTCAAGTCTTGTTTCCACCAAGAATCGAACTCGGATAGTACCCGAACGATTCGTCCTTAGTGGAAGCTCCTTTCCCACTAGAGCCCAAGTAACTTGGTTTAATTGTATCTATTTTTATTAGTTACGATGATGGGAGTTTTGTTGAAGACAATTGCTTTCTCTTTGATGTTTATGTTTAAACCCTCTTCCACACTTTCTATAACTAGATCAGTCCAGCTTTTCTATTGATAATATTGCTATACCTGTATATGTGACTATGTTTCTGCAGATTTTGATATTCAAGAGTGTTCCGAAACCGATAGCCTTGTGCAGAAGCTGACAGTTCTGTTTAGTTATCTCCAGTGCGTGCCTGCTTTTCAATGGTAAACAGTCTCCCATGCTTTTTCTACTTTGATTCTTCTCCTTTCCCACTGTTGTTGATATTTAAAGTTTGAATGACATTTCTGAAGGAAGCACAACAGGACCAGAGTTTGAATCTTGAGGAGTGCTTGAAATTATTGAAAGGAGCGAGAGATGAGCAGCGTCTGGCTGGGCTTCTTCTGGTCACCAAGTTTTGCAAAGCTGATGATCACTCCTCACTACGCAGGGTTTACGAGGCTGTTGGTTCTCTCTTTCTTGATCGGCTACTCAGAACTGGTACTTGCTCTTCCATTTTCCACTGATTTTTCGCCATATTCAGTTTGTAATATATTATTGACGTTATCTTTATCTTCTACTAAAAAGGTATGGGAAAAGGAACCATATCCAGTAGCAGGGACAGCAACCGGGATGCATATTTGAACCTGTCGATTGCAGTTCTTGCTACCCTTTGTCGTGTTCCAGAGATTGCATCCTCTGAAGACATGGTTTCCAAGATCCCAATGATATTGGAAGTAATTTCCACCCAGTACGGTGTTTTTCTTTTCTTTCACATTACTTATTCTAATCCCCCCCTCTCAATTTTCATGATCCCACCTATATTAAAAGAGACTGAGTGAACCAACTAAGTTACCTTGACTGCATCATATAATATAAGTGGTTGTTACTTAAACAATTGTCAATATTGTTTAATGTTTAAATTGAAGGTTAACTATGAACTACCACTTTCAAGTTATTATTACTATTATTTTCATTACTTTTGTTAAAATATTGCCATGCAGTTATTTTCTTGACCCTGGTATATCTATGCTTTAAAGATAGATTAGCTATGTCTATTATGCTACCTTACAAAGGATTAAATTAAGAGTTTCATTTATGCCAAACCAAAAACCCTACGAAGAAGAGTGTGGGAAGCCGTATCAGAGTACAGTTATGGGAATAAGGATATATAGATTGTATTTTTCTGGGACAATTAATAAGGTTTATACTTTGGTAAACATTGTTTTTTATTTTTTTTGGTTTCTTAACCTCTTTCTTTATCAAGTTGATTAGATGAGTTAGATTTTGTTGCGACTTTTATTCTAAGATCAGGTTATATCCCCATACTCTGTTTGTTGAACAGATTTATGAAAATGAAGAAAATCCAATCACTTACTTATTTTCAAATGGCGGGTGCAAAATTTAAACTCTGCATTAATCCTTTATAAAGCACACATTTGCTACTACTACTACAGTAAAATTGTTAGTTGTAGGCCTTCTTTATTATTGTAAAACTTGAGATCTGTCCAACGGATGGAAAAGTGTGGCCCACACCACATTATGTATCAGTAGTCTTTCATTTTCTTTGTTTTGAAGAAGTAAAATTTCTTTATAATTTTTGTCGAATTGTTTTTTAGATCTTGCTCATCTGTTCTTGAAGAATGTTGTGAGTTTTTATACTTGGTATCAACTGCTTCAGAAAATGGAATCATGCGATTTTATGAATCTAGAGGCATCAAAGTACTAGCTTCTCAGTTGTTTTCTCTGCAAGATGGTATGATATTTTGTCTGCTGCACCTGGATAGTTTTTGAGTAACCATCTAACTATTGCAAATACTCTACCAGTATGTGAATAGTGAACTTTTGTTCCCATGTTTTTGTCTATGCATCATATTTCACAGTGGTCAAACATTGTGCAGGTTCACATCTGGTGGAAATATCTATTAAACTTTTGCAATTGATTCTGAGCAAGATATCGTTAGACACAATCCGGAATGAGTACTTATCCGAGCTCTCGGTTATTGTGAGTGTACTCTTCATATTTGTAATTGTGCTTTTCAGAGATTTGTGCTCTCATTTTGATTTTGTCAGCTTGCTTCATGTTAAATCAACTTTTATTACCGTAACTCTCTGCAGGTGGCTGCAATAGCAAAGCAGTTTGCTATCTTGCATAATTCCTTGAAATTTGAAGCTCTCCACCTCCTTAATTCCATTCTTTCTTCAACAGATTCGGTATGTAATAACATCTTAATCTGTTATTTTCAGTCATATGGTCTCTCTATAATACTACCTCCGTTCCTTTTTATAAGAGAAAATTCATTTTTTAGGTTCATTGAATAGTCAATGTATCTAGTCTATAAATAGACCAAATACATTAGTTTTCAATGAATCTAAAAAATGACTTTTCTCTTATAAAAAGGAACGCAGGTAGTACAATATAATAGAATTCTAACCCGCTTGTTAAAGAAAGTTCTTTTAACTAAACTATGTCACGTGAATTTGGTATATTTTGGGCTGTTGTCTGTGCTAAATACTTATCCCGTTGCTTCTGTAAAAGAGCTTGGTTCGTGTTTTCTGTATTTGAGAAACTTCTTTTGTGATGCAGGTCTAAAGCATATGCATGTTAAAATATTCTCACCTGAACTTTTTGGTTTTGTTTTGTATACCTATTTATGGGTTGACAGTCGCTATTCCTGGCGAGGTTATGTACACTTTGTATTCATTTTGTCATGCAATTAACTTCAAGTTCTTTGTATTTTCAGTCACAACTTAAAACTCTCCAATTACGGCCTCAAGATAGCTGGTCACACAATATCCGTGTTGGTATCATGGCCATTTTGCAGAATCGTGTTGGTATGTTTAGACAATTTGCTGAATTATATTCATTATACTATTTTACGGTTTTACCTTTTATTCTCTATTTCTCTTTGTTCCCGTACTAAGCTCTTAAAGTTGGAAATCTACCGGTGTCTCTTAACTGATAAAGGTGTATACCAGCAGTGTGATAATGAAAGGTTCCAAGTCTGCAAGTTTTGTTATGATAGCAATTAGCAAGAAAAGGTTGTGATTGTCGTAAAAGGCCTAAGGAAAAAATCAGGAATATGGAAGGAAATTTTAAAAAAGGATAAAGTGGTGATTAGAGATAAGTGATTGAATTACTCTAATTAACATCTTGAGAATTTGGGGAAACATGTTAAGCAAACACATATTGTTTTATCAGGGAAAATAGTCCATGGTCGGCCCAATAAGAAAGAGTAGGAAGGGCGAATATCCATCACGTAAAAAGTTGAATCAAAGGTTTGGGTTCCAACTTTTATGGGGATGTCCACCTCCCCATGCACCATTCTCTTTGAACCGTCGAAGGCCCTTACCATTATATTGCTGGATTTAGGATCGAGGTTGTTAATGTACATTAACTAGTTTAGGGTAATTTGGCCCATATGTTAGGTTGTATGTATCCTAATGATTGGTTAATGAAAGAATTATTTAGTTCCCTTCCATTCAACATGGTATCTAGAGTTCAAACCCTAGGTTAATATGCTACTCCCTTCCACTCAACACTCCTTTTTTTCTGGTGGGATCCCAATTTCTTGCAGCTCTAACATCTTCCGGTGATGTTGCTCTTTTTATTTTCTGTGATGGATCCTCGATGTACATTGCTCTAACTTCTGCCATGACTGCATCCGACTTGTTCCGTTAGTTGATCCACCAAAGGATGCCGCCATGCTCCACTGCACATGTGTTGCCACTTGTCTTTGTTAGCACATTTTCAGCCCATCACCCCCGACCAAACAACAAACACTGCTTTCGTTTGCGCTTCTCTGTACTGCTATTGCTTCTTTCCCAGTAGATTGTGGACCAATAGACAATTATGTGGATCCCTATGGCTAACATGACCATAGCATTAACATTTAGCTGTTGGAAACTAGATGGAAATTTGGACTATTGCTCCATCACCCAATCAGCTATTTCATTGAATTATAAGGTATGCTAAAGGTTCTCCAGTCAAATTTTTATACGAGAATCAAGGTCACTCAGGTAATTGGTTATTCAGTTACTAGTTGGATTAGTTCCTCTTTTGATAGACATTCCACCTAAGAATTTTGTGTTCTTGTTGTAGGTAACTTTTTCTGGTGGAAAAGTAAGAAGTAAGGTTGAGTCTAGATCTAGTGCCATGGCAAAACGTTGAGCTATGACTTTGGTTAAATTTGTATAGATTAAGCAACTAATTCATGAACTAAAAATTGTAGAGGTCTTACAAATAATGTTGTTCTTTGATAATTAAGTTGTATCATGTTGCATCTGACCGACTCTATAACTAAAGAAACAAACACTAAAGCGGATTGCCACTTTATTAGGAAAAAAAAACTCTTTTTGATTGTGTTATCTTCAGACATATAGATACTGTTGAATAATGAGAGAACAAGAGGAAGGTTGGATTGAATCCGTGTGTGTGAATTACACATCGGAACTCATTATATATAATAGGAGGCATAAATGCCATAGTAATTACATAATATTCTATAATAATTACATAATATTCTATTTCCTATTTACATGATATCCTAATTACTTACAGAATATTCTATTTACATAATATGGAATATTCCGATATCTAACACTCCCCCTCAAGCTGGAGCATATATGTCATATGCACCAAGTTTGTTACAAATATAATTAATTCGAGGACCTCTTAAAGGCTTAGTGAAAACATCAACTAACTGATCATTTGAATTGACAAAACTAATGCTGACATCTCTAGATAAAATCTTCTCTCTGATGAAATGACAATCAATCTCAATGTGTTTGGCTCTCTCATGGAACACTGGATTTGATGCAATATACAGAGCTGCCTGATTGTCACAAATAAGTGTCATATGTGAAACTTCCTCGAATCTCAGGCCGTGAAGCAATTGTTTAAGCCATATAAGCTCACAGGTTGTTATTGCCATGGCTCGATATTCTGCTTCCGCACTTGACCTTGCCACTACACTTTGTTTCTTACTCTTCCAGGAAATTAAGTTACCACCCAAGAAAACACAATAACTTGAGGTGGATCTCCTATCAGAAGGAGAACCTGTCCAATCTGCATCTGAGTATCCTACAACTCGAGTGTGTCCCTTGTCTTCATAGAGAAAGCCTTTTCTTGGAGCTCCTTTAATATATTTCAAGATGCGAATCACAGCTTCCCAATGCCCTTCACAAGGAGAGTTAAGAAATTGACTTACCACACTAACAGGAAATGAAATATCTGGGGAGTAACAGTGAGGTAATTCAGTTTTCCAACTAATCTTCTATATTTTCCAGGATCAGAGAGTGGCTCCCCCTGAGCTGGCATAAGTTTAGCATTGGGATCCATCGGAGTGTCAACTGGCTTGAAATTTAACAGTCCTGTCTCCTCCAAAATATCCATAGCATACTTCCTTTGTGAAATCACAATCCCCCGTTTGGATTGGGCAATCTCTATGCCCAAGAAATAACGAAGTCTGCCGAGGTCTTTTGTCTGGAAATGATGACAAAGGTGTTGTTTTACCTGTGTGATTCCTGATGATCATTACCTGTAATGACAATGTCGTCCACATACACAATTAAGTAAATACTCCCAACAACTGAGTGACGATAAAACACTGAATGGTCAGCTTCATATCGCGTCATACCAAACTCTTGAATAACAGTGCTTAATCTCTCAAACCAAGCCCTAAGAGATTGCTTAAGTCCATACAAAGACTTATGAAGACGACAAACTAGTCCAGAAGACTCCTCCTGAGCAACAAACCCAGGAGGTTGCTCCATATAAACTTCCTCACACAAATCACCATGGAGGAATGCGTTCTTGATGCCAAGCTGGTAAAGGGGCCAGTGGGAATAGCTGCCATAGAGAGAAATAATCGAACTGAGGCCATTTTAGCCACGAGAGAGTAGGTATCACCATAATCTAGGCCAAACAGCTGTGTATAACCTTTGGCCACTGAACGTGCCTTGAGACGATCAACTTGTCCATCAGGCCCAACTTTGACTGTGAAAACCCACCTACAACCTACAACAGATTTCCCAAGAGGAAGAGGAACAAGGTCCTACGTGCCACTGTTTTGAAGAGCGCACATCTCATCGAGCATAACTTGTTTCCAGTCAGGGTGAGATAAAGCATCACCTACAGTCTTGGGAATAGACACAGAAGACAAAGAGGAAATACAAGCATAATGCAAAGAAGACAAGCGATGATAAGACAAATTAACATAATGAGAAGATGGATTACGAGTGGAACGTATACCTTTGCGAAGTGCAATTGGGAGATCAGTCTCAGGGGGCAGGACCGAAGGGGACGAAGGAGTTGGAT
This sequence comes from Vicia faba, assembly GCA_948472305.1. Taxonomy (NCBI): domain Eukaryota; kingdom Viridiplantae; phylum Streptophyta; class Magnoliopsida; order Fabales; family Fabaceae; genus Vicia; species Vicia faba. The sequence continues at coordinate 1,150,950,440 of OX451737.1, forward strand.
CCGGAGGAGAGTCTATGGTGATTTCTGCATTAGTTGATGGTAGTGGAGGTGGCCGTGGTCGACGCCGATAAACCTGCAAAGGAGCTAATGGGGGTGGATTGGCTGACAAAGGAGACAGAACTACGTTTGGTGGGGCAGTAGTGGGAGATGAAGAAAATATGGGTGATAGGGACTCAGACCCTATAGACGTCTCAAAGTAAGGGATTGACTCAAAGAATGTGACATCAGCAAAGACGAAATATCGACGAAGAGACGAGGAGTAACATTTATATCCCTTTTGGGATCTTGTATAGTCTAAGAACACACTTATGAGAACGAGCTGAGAGTTTGTCTAATCCAGGACTAACATTATGGACAAAACATGTAGACCCAAAGACTCTAGGCTGTAATGGGTGAAGAGATTGGTGAGGAAATAGAATAGAGTGAGGGATCTGATTGTTGAGGACAGATGATGACATCCTATTTATGAGATAACAAGCCGTAAGGACAGCACCACCCCAAAAATGTTGAGGAACATTATTGTGAAGTAAGAGTGTCCTAGTGGTTTCAACTAGGTGTCTATTTTCACGTTCAGCGACTCCGTTTTGTTGTGGTGTGTGAGCACAAGACGTTTGATGAAGCATACCGTTAGTAGCCATGAAAGTTTGAAATTGAGTAGATAAATATTCTCGAGCATTGTCACTGTGCAAAGTACTAATGGATATACCAAACTGATTTTTGATTTCATTATAAAATGTTTGAAAAATAGCAAATAACTCCGATCGATTATAAATAACCAGGTACATCGAGAATAATCATCAATGAAGGTAACAAAATACTTAGACCCTAAAGTGGAAACAATGCGACTAGGACCCCAAACATCCGAATGAACTAGAGCAAACGGAGACTTAGAATGACGATTGACACGACTCGAAAAAGAATTACGAACATGTTTTCCTAATTGACAAGACTCACAAGACAACAAGACAACGTAGATAACTTGGAAAGGTTGGGCACTAACTTTTGTAACTTTGCAAGACTTGGATGTCCTAACTGAGCATGAACCAGGAGGGGAGAATCCACCACGGAACCAACATGTGCAAATGGTTGAAGAAGATAAAGACCATTTACTCACATCCGGTGTCAATCATCCGTCTCGAACTCCGGTTCTGCAAGAAAAAAAAATCTTTGGTGAATGAGATAGTACAATCAAGAGATCGAGTCAAACGACTTAGAGACAATAAGTTAAACGGAGATCCGGGTACATAAAGAACATTAGTAATGGAGAGCGAGGGAAAAAGGTGGATAGTACCAGTACCCTGAGATTGAGTTTGGGAGCCATTTGCTAATGTGACAAAGGGTAATAAACCAGAAGTAGAGAATGAAGAAAAAAGAGATTTATTATCAGTAATGTGATCAGTGGCGCCTGGATCAAGGATTCATGGACCAAGAGATGTGGAGTGAGAAAGACCAGCAAAAGAATTACCCGTGTGCGCAACAGAGGCAGTGGAACTAGCGGCCTGGCACTCCTCATACCACTTGATAAAGTCGTTGAAGATAGCAGGTGAGGTGGCAGAATCAGTCGGAGTAGCAGCCTGTGGAGGTGTGGAGGTGGAGCGGTCTGGGCAACGTGGGCAGTCCGAGGAGAGGGACGTCCATGTAAAGCATAACACCGATCAATAGTGTGGCCAAGCTTATGAAAATGATCACACTTAGGACGAGGCTTTCCTGTCTTCTGAGAAGGAATATCGGAAACCAAAGATGAAGCACGGTTACCGAAAAAAAATTGGCGCCGATAGATAGTGGATCTACTGGGAAAACACGAATTATGGTTGCCTCTTGTTAGGCTCTAGATACCATGTTGAATAATGAGAGAACAAGAGGAAGGTTGGATTGAATCCGTGTGTGTGAATTACACATCGGAGCTCATTATATATAATAGGAGGCATAAATGCCATAGTAATTACATAATATTCTATAATAATTACATAATATTCTATTTCCTATTTACATGATATCCTAATTACTTACAGAATATTCTATTTACATAATATGAAATATTTCGATATCTAACAGATACAAATGACCAACTAAATGGTACTCTTACTTTGTCCCCTTATGGGTCTTTGATTTTGGCTCATTTGGAATAAGCTGGGTGCATATAACCTCGATGCTCCCACTTGAGAGGGGCGTGGTAATATACATAGACCATTTTAGGTTAGTTTGGCCTATTAGGTCCACATGTTAGGTTATAAATACTGTATGTATACTTATTCTTCTACCTTACTGATTGGGTGATGAATGAATTACTTTATTCAGTTTTATTTTCAACAGAGGTGGTATTGAGGATTTAATATAAAGAAAGGTTTGCAAACTAAAAAAAAACTAGTCATGCATACTAAGTATTGCCGTGGGGTCTTTTTCAGTAAGTTCTTGTCTTGTTTTCAACTAGATTAATTGCTTAATTTTCCATTCATACGCAGCTACTGCTGAAAGGCTTCAGGCTCTCATTTTAGCTGAGTCTATGGTTTCCATATTTGGAGAAGATTGGCTGATTAGCAAAGTAAGCACTAACGAGACACAAGATCCAACTCCAGCTGACATGTATGCTTTTATCGTTAAATGAGATAACTTATAAGTCTGTGCATTGAATGCTTGTTGTTTCTTTTTCTCACATGTTGTGATTTTAGGTGTTTGTTGCTTGTCTTGGAGCAATCGAGAGTTGAAATTGCTGTTCTTTTGAATGAGTTGGCCTATTTAAAATATGAAGCGCCTCAAGATACCTCGACTACTGTTGAGGCATATTCTCTTAAGCAACGAAACGTGGCTGTTGCCTACTCTTTGGTTGAGAAGATAATAAAACTCATTTCAAATGTTGATGAAAATGAAGGTATATATTCAATGAAATACAATTCACTTGGTCTATAAATTACATTTTTCCCCTCTACTTTTAGGACAATTACTAACACCAAAAATGGTCCTTTTGCTCAAATTCAGTCCATTTGGGCTTCATTTGGTATCATACTATTGAAACTAATTGTATGTTTGGGTGGAGGGTTTTGGAGGGGAGTACCTATTTTTCTTTTTTAAATTTAGGAAGCTATAAACTTTCTAAAAATATTAAATGGGTTTGACTTATTATATTATCATTTATCATATTATTCTTACAACAACAACCAAGCATTATCCCACTAAGTGGGGTCGACTACATGGACATATTAATTTTCAATTTTTTTAACTCTTAAATATGTATCAAATTATAGACTTAGTCCTCCAAAACCCATCTCCCAAAGATACCCGAAAGGTATTTGAGTAAGAGGAAAACAAAGATAAAAGAGACTGAGAAATACTCTTCTGTGTATTGATGTGATGTGATAAGATTTTATGAAATATGTTCTAGATACTCAACTGTTTCAATCCATGCGTTTCTCTCACATTGTGGGCCAAATAGCAACTGAAGTTAGGCAGGGACCCGAGGGGATAATGCTCAGTCTCTTTTTCCTTTTTTCCCTATTATCTGGTGTGATGGTTAACTTTATGCAAGTTTTGGTTATACCTTTTCCTACTGGCGTCAATTATGTGGTAATCTCTTTTATAGCCGTCTTGATTGCTTGAAATGTGATTCTCATCTCACATCTGATGCTAGTTGGCACTGTTGGAAACTGTGGGTTTGTTCTTGTGAATTGGATATAATTTATTTCTTCATCACTAATGCTCTATAGGGACCCTTCTCGATGATGACACATTAACAAAGCTGATACTACAACTTAATGAGACAATTGCTGTTGTGCTAGAGTATTTAGAAGATGCAAAGGTGAAACTGATTTTTATTTAATTTTAACACTGAATATATCTCAACAATGTATAATGGTGAAATTCGACAGGAACATGGTCAAAGGAAAGGGGATGGTTTACTTGCTTCAGTGCGAATCATTGGAAGGTATGATCTTTTACATTGCCTCTTTGCATTACTTGTACTTAAGCACTTGATTGATTGGTGCAAGGTTATGAATTGACATTTAATTATTCCCTTGAATGATTTAACTATAATGTGTCAGAGACATTTTTCATCCACTTTATGAATGTAGTGCACAATGTTATATGGCAGTTGCAACTTGATAGACCGATCTAAAAGTTGTTGCACCAGGAAAGGAAAAATGTAAATTTTATCTATTTTCCGAAGGCTAATTGTAAACTCTACGAAGATCTTAGTTAATTTTAAATACTTTGTTGTTTCTCCAATCTCCATGCCCATCCTCCAGAGAAGAGGGGTTTTTTGTCATGGATTAACTATTCTAGAAGCTTATATTGGTTGAGATTCTTTTTACTGCTCTCTACATCTTTAACTTTAATTTTTTGAGAGGAAATGTTATGATTTATGAACTATTATCATGTATTTGTTTCAGCTATCTTGCAGAAGCACCGCTTGCATGTAAGGAAAAAGTTCAAGATCTTTTAGGGTATATGCTTTCAATCGAAGGTGCAGATGAACAAAGGTATCTTTAAATCGATAGTTATTCATAAATATTTCTCTCAACGAGTATTTTGGGGCCTGAATAGCTTTTGCTTAGATAAATTCTTCGCTGCAGGCCCTTCCACTCTGTGTGCTTTCTGCTGCCTATGTTGTGTCAAATTACTATGAAGGTTGAAGGATGCAAAGCTCTGGCTTCGTGTGGAGGACTTAAGGCTGTAAGTTATTCTCTTGCTCGGATATTTTTGGTTATATTTTATTCTCTTTTTCCTCTTCCATCTTTATCGGTTTATAACTGCATTTTAACTTGAAGGACATTTACGAATAAATCAACAAAATGGTAATGATTACTTTCTCATTGCATAGTTCTATTATTTGTATTCTAACATGGATTTTGTATTTATTGAAACAGCAGTATCATTTGATAACATTACTAACAGTTTTTTTGGCTATAAATATAATGGGTCTATTTGCAGGTTTTAGACTGCTTCAGTAAATTAATTGGGTCAAATGTTTATTTGGTTGAGGATGATGGCCGTGTCTTCTTGGCATGTGATACAATAATGAACCTTCTACTGAAGGTGATATTCTGATTATAATAACCAGCCTTGTGATACTATATTAGTTATGCAAAGTCCTGACACGAGTTACACCGTTTTGACTGCAGAAAAACAAAGTGCAGTTTATGTTAGATGAATCGGCTTTTGTTGATCTTCTTAAAGCATTGGCTTATTGGTCAGGTACCATACTTGGTTGCATCCATCAGAATGAGTATTTTCATTTTGCACTATCATATATGATCAATATATTTGGTTGTTCATTTTATTGCTTACAAAAAGTGATAAGTGCAATGCTGCATGTGCAAGGGATAGCTTCAGGGTTGAAATTATTACAAAGTACTGATGAACATCTTAACAAGAATTTTAATTGATTTGTGAGAGGATGTGAAATTTTTGCTTAGAGATTGAGTAGAAGATACTGTACCCTAAGGTGTTCTATGATTACAAGTAAAGCCAAACATTGTTTTGCTTTTATGATGTAAGCCAGGTGTGACTTTTCTGTTACTCAGTGCAATCAAAGTTGAGTTAACCTTGTTAAATATTTTGTCTTTGTTTCCATTTGGGTGATATGGACTGCAGAATGAGTAAAACTTGTGATGTCAAAACTAGTATTTATGTCATTAATGAGTGGGAGCGAAGTTAAGTTGTGACAAACAAGAAAAACACACGACTTAAGTCTTGAAAGGTGAAACCTATGGCATCATTCAGTCGTGCCAGAAATAGGTCTATAATCAGAACCAAGACGTTTCAAATTTTGGAAGAGTATTTGGTCTTATCTTATAAATACCAGACATGTGAGTGTTTGGAAGAGTTTATGAAAAACTGCTTGTGATATGTTCATTAATTGGTTTCTGCTAATTTTCATAAGCTTCCCATTATAATTTAGGATTTAGAAGAATTTATATGGAGTTTCTTCTCATTTCTTCTTTGATTGCAGAAATAATTTATACATAAACACTTGTGTGATCCATATGTGCCTGATTAAGTTTTTCATTCAAACAATTCCTAAAAAGGAAAGGCTGGGGTGGTGGTTAAACTTGCACACTAATTGAACAGCGGGGATTTTAAAAATATCCCTTACCTTTTCCTGGGATATTAAGTGGCTATGTTTGGTCTTGTTCTTTTCATGAGCCCCAAGAGAAAATTTTGATTCTTAATTTTGTAAAAATCCTAATGCATTCGATAAAATGTTTCGAAAAACGAAACATTTAACCATGAAATAAATTTTATGAATGATTTTAGCTCAGGCAAATACCATCAATGAAGTCCACAGTGTTTATTTGTTTATATATTGAATTGAAATTATTGTGGAGTAAATCAGTAGTTTTACATCTGTTCCTGAAACTTACATGGTTTGCAGAAAATACTGATGACATGTCAAGTAAGATGATGGCTTCGAGCATTTGTGCACTGATATTTGATTATACATCAGAAGAGGCTCTTTTAAAGAATCCTGATTTCAATCATGGAACTCTTAGAAGTCTTTATCATCTCATTGCAAGATGTCTGGCTTCATCGGAGCAGGTGAACAAATTATACTGCTGACCTGGTTCAATAAATTAAGATAGTGAAAATATTTTTCATTTTATGATTAATTGAAGATATCTGATTGCTTGTTCCTGGCGATGAGCTTGATTATTTTCAACTGAGAACTGTTCCTCGATATATTAGAACTGTCTGGACCTCAGATGCTAAAGCACTATTATAGTGTCATAAGCTCAATAAACATGTTATATGTGAGTTTTATGGATACAACTCCTCACTCAAGCATGCTATAATCTTTACCCTTGATCTATAGTAAATGTATTATCAACTAGTTAAGCACTGCAGTATATCATTGTTGGGAACTATCACGTGTTACCACATTGGTTTTGACACCATTTCCTTATACATTTTCTACAGTTGGAGTTTACTTACTCTTCAATTTTAAATAGCCCTTTTGAAATTTTACTAGGTTTCTTCTTTCATCTGAATTGGGCCCGTTCGACCACTTCACTCAGAAATTTAATGTTTCAGTGGTGGCTATTTGTATTTTAATTTCACAATTACTCAAATACTTGGTAATCTGTTGCAGGATAATAGAGTAGTTTACTAATATGCCCTTCATTTTATCTTTCTATTCTGTTTTGCTGAGCTGTCAGGTTTGTTAGTGGTGTGCTGTTAGCTTGTTATGGCCTCACACCTTTTCTGCTTTGTATCACATGGCTATATAAAGTAGCCTCTTGTATTACTGTTAAACAAATAATACAATGAGAGTTTCTTTTAATTCTCTCTCTTTACCTATTTCTATCATGGTATACAGAGCATAATTTTTTTTCCGATCCATGGAACCTTTATTCCCTTCCTCTCAGGTGAAACTTTCTCACCTAATTTCTGTTAAGCTTGACGACAAGAATTTCAAACAGTGGAAGCAGCAGATTGATGGCGTCGTCCGTGGTCATCGTCTTCAACGCTTTGTCACTGTTCCGGTGATTCCGCCACCGTCTCCCTCAGATCCTGCATCTCACAGTGCGTTTCTTGAGTGGGAACAGCAGGATGCTCTCATTTGCACCTGGCTTCTCTCTACCATCTCCGATGCTCTCCTTCCTAAGCTCGTTGACTGCAAGCATGCGTGGCAGGTGTGGACAGAAGTTCATCGGTACTTTGATGTTCTTCTCTCCACCAAGGCTCGTCAACTTCGTTCAGAACTCCGGCGTCTTACGAAGGGTTCACTAACGATTACTGAGCTTATGACGCGTTCACGTGACATCAGTGAGTCGCTAACCTCCATCGGTGATCCCGTTCCTCTTCGTAACCTAATTGAGATTGTTCTTGATTCGTTACCTGAGGATTATGATTCTATTGTCGCCGCCGTTAACAGCAAAGATGACGTTAGCTCCTTGGAAGAGTTGGAGTCTTCCTTGCTTGCTCATGAGTCGCGATTGGAGAAGCATCGCAAAGCTGCGATTACAGAACCGGCGACGGCGACGATCAATCTCACTCAAGCAACACCTTCTCCCACTCCAGTCGCTTCTGATCAAGTCATCTCCGAGGCGTTTCCTCAAGGAACGAGTCACGTCACCGCTAATGCTGAAAATCATTCCTATGGTGCACGTGGTGGTCGTTCTGGTCGCGGTGGTGGTCGTTTTGGTCGTGGAGGAGGTCGTTTTGGGAAATCACCGTGTCAGATTTGTCACAAACCTGGTCATGATGCTTCAGTATGCTACTATCGTTATGCCAATTCAAGTGGTGCTAGTTATCCACATCATCGAGCTCCCTTCAATCCTTTTCACGTGGCTCCTCGTGCTGTTTATCCTGTGCAGCTTGCTTATGCTTCTCCCAGAGCTGCGCCTCCCAGATCTTCTGCACCACAAGCCTTTTATGCAGGTACTGAAGCTAACAGTGCAAACCAGTGGTGGTATCCTGACTCAGGAGCTTCTCATCATGTTACTCCTGATGCCTCTAATGTGTCTGACTCTGCCTCCGTGCCTGGAACTGAACAAGTTTTCATAGGTAACGGCCAAGGTTTGTCCATCAACTCTGTAGGTTCTATGTCTTTTCCCTTACCTCACAAACCTCATCTATCTCTCACTCTTAACAATCTCTTACATGTCCCTCACATCACCAAAAACCTTATGAGTGTGAGCAAATTTGCTCAAGATAATTCTGTATTTTTTGAATTTCATCCTAAGTTTTGTGTTGTCAAATCTCAGGCTACTTCTGAAGTCTTACTCAGTGGTCTTGTTGGTGCTGATGGCCTCTATAAATTCTCCAATCCAGCTGCTCCTCCGTTGTCCAAATCTTCTTCCTCTTATAGTTCTAGTCATAGTTATCCTGCAGCATACAATTGTAATACTTCCTATAGGACGGATGTTATAGATTCTATATCTCAGTGTACTGAATCTGTTGCAAATCATACTATAAATCCTTTGTCTTCTTGTAATGAATCTTGCAATTATAATGTTACAAGTACCTTTTTCAATTCTTCTCTAAACTCTGTCAGTACTGTTTTACCTTCCTCACACTTTAATGCTGCAAATTCTATTGCATCCAATAAATATGTGCTTTGGCATACTAGGCTGGGACACCCCAATCATCATACCCTCACTGAAATCTTCAAACTGTGTAATCAATCCTTTCCATCTAAACCCCCTGCTGAGTTATGTCACGCTTGCTGCATTGGCAAGTCTCATAGACTTCCTTCTTCTTTATCTACCACAGTTTACTCTCATCCCTTTGAGCTGGTTGTATGTGATCTTTGGGGTCCTGCCCCTATGCAATCTTCCAGTGGTTATACCTATTTCCTAACCTGTATTGATGCCTTCTCTAGGTTTGTTTGGGTTTTTCCTCTCAAACTTAAGTCTGACACCATGGTTCAATTTCTTCAGTTTAAGAAAATGGTTGAACTTCAGTTCAATTGTCCCATTAAATGTGTCCAAACTGATGGGGGAGGTGAGTTTAGGCCTCTTACCAAATATCTCACAGATTTAGGGATTGTTCACAGATTCACTTGTCCCCATACACATCACCAAAATGGCCTTGTTGAACGTAAGCACAGGCACATTGTTGAGACTGGTCTCACACTCCTTGCTCAGTCCACCCTTCCCTTAAAATTCTGGGATCATGCCTTTGTCACAGCTGCATATCTCATTAACAGACTTCCTACACCTATACTTGACAATGTCTCACCTTATTTTAAATTACTTCACAAAAACCCTGACTATACTATCCTTAAAGTCTTTGGCTGTGCATGTTATCCTTTTTTCCGTCCCTATAATTCTCATAAACTTGATTTTAGATCTCAACTGTGTATTTTCCTTGGATACTCTACCTCTCACAAAGGCTATAAATGCCTTGCTTCAGATGGTCGCATTTTTATTTCCAAGGATGTTGTTTTTAATGAAGCAAATTTTCCTTATTCCACCTTGGTTTCTTCTTCAAAATCTGTCTCTCTTCCTAACACTCCATCCTCTTCCTCTCCCTCTCTCAGTTTTCCTCCTGTTTCCTCTGCTCCCTCTACTTCTAATCTGTCTTCTATGCCTTCTTCTTCCTCAAATTCTGCTTTTCCTCAACTTAGCAGTCCCACTATTTCTAATTTTTCTCCAATCTCTTCTTCCTCTTCCTCTGCTGCTCCCTCTAACAACTCTTATTCTTCTGGTCAGCAACCTATCCCTCAACCTCTCACTGCCATTCCCATTACCTCTTCTCCTTCTTCCTCTCCTGCCCTCATTCTCTCTGATCCAGCTGAAGCTAGCACTCTTTCTCCCTCCTCTTCATATTCCTCTCCTTTAGTTGGTCCCTCCCCTGGCCCTAGTCCTATTTCCCACCCTGCTGCCACAGCTTTACCTTCCATTCACCCTCAAAACATCCACCCTATGCAAACTAGAGCCAAAAGAGGAATCACTCTTCCTAGACTTCACCCTACTCTATTAATAGCCCACCTTGAACCTACATCTGTTGAGCAAGCCTTGGCTGCTCCTAACTGGTTTCAGGCCATGAAGGAAGAACATCAGGCACTGCTGAGAAATCAGACCTGGACTTTGGTGAAAGCTCCTGCTGGAAGGAAGCCTATTGGATGTAAGTGGGTGTTCAGGACTAAGGAGAATCCTGATGGTTCCATAAACAGGTATAAAGCCAGATTAGTGGCTAAAGGGTTCCATCAAAAGGCTGGTGATGATTTTCAAGAGACTTTTTCTCCTGTCATTAAACCTGTTACTGTGAGAATTGTTCTTTCTATTGCTGTTACAAACAGGTGGCCATTGCAGCAGATTGATGTTAACAATGCCTTCCTCAATGGCACTCTTGAAGAAGAAGTCCTTATGCAACAGCCCCCTGGCTTTGAAGTTGCTGACAGAACTCTTGTTTGCAAGTTAAATAAGGCTATTTATGGTTTAAAACAGGCTCCTAGGGCCTGGTTTGATAAGCTAAAGTGTGCCTTGGTTCAACTCGGGTTTAAGGCTAGTAGATGTGATCCTAGCTTGTTTTTGTTGCATCAAGGTAAACTTCAGATTCTAATTCTGGTCTATGTTGATGATATAATCATCACGGGTAGTTCTGCTCCTTTTATAGCTTCCTTGATCAAGCATCTCAATAATTCTTTCTCTCTCAAACAGCTGGGACAACTTGATTATTTCCTAGGGATTCAAGTGACTCATCTCCCTAATGGTTCTCTTCTCTTATCTCAGACTAAGTACATCACAGATTTGCTTTCAAGGCTTAATATGTTGAATGCCAATCGCATGCCTACTCCCATGGTCTCTAGCAGCAAATTGTCCAAGGTTGGGTCTGCTGCGGTTGATGACCCTACTCAGTTTCGGTCTGTGGTTGGTGCCCTTCAATATGCTACCTTAACTAGGCCAGAGATCTCTTTTTCAGTCAACAAAGTCTGTCAGTTTTTGTCCAATCCTTTAGAGGATCATTGGAAGGCTGTTAAAAGAATCTTAAGGTACCTAAGTGGTACTCTGCACCATGGTCTTCTCCTTCAGCCTGCTCCTATTCAGCAACCAATGCAGTTGCTAGGGTTCTGTGATGCAGACTGGGCATCAGACCCTGATGACCGGAGATCTACTTCAGGGGCCTGCATATATCTTGGGCCTAATGTTGTTTCCTGGTGGTCCAAGAAGCAACAGCTTGTTGCAAGGTCCAGTGCTGAAGCGGAATATCGCAGTATGGCTCAGCTAGCTGCTGAACTCATTTGGATTCAGTCCTTGCTCAAGGAACTCCATTATTCCTCTCAAGTTCCTAAGATCTTGTGTGATAACTTGAGCACTGTTACTTTGGCTCACAATCCTATTCTTCACAACAGGACTAAGCATATGGAGCTTGATATTTTCTTTCTGCGAGAGAAAGTACTCAGCAAAAGTCTGACTGTTGTTCATGTACCAGCTCAAGATCAATGGGCTGACATTCTCACTAAGCCCCTCTCTGCTGCCAAGTTTGTTCCTCTTCGTTCCAAGTTGCGTGTGTATGATAAGGCTGCTTTGACAAGTCTGCCATCAGCTTCTAAGGGGGACTAATAGAGTAGTTTACTAATATGCCCTTCATTTTATCTTTCTATTCTGTTTTGCTGAGCTGTCAGGTTTGTTAGTGGTGTGCTGTTAGCTTGTTATGGCCTCACACCTTTTCTGCTTTGTATCACATGGCTATATAAAGTAGCCTCTTGTATTACTGTTAAACAAATAATACAATGAGAGTTTCTTTTAATTCTCTCTCTTTACCTATTTCTATCACAGGATACTAACTCGGATACGGATCTATATGAAATTATCTCTACTGGTAAGTTTCTTCTTTATTTTTTGTCATTTGAACATTAATCCAAGGCTTTCTGAAAGTTGCTTTTTTAACTTGTGATTATTGTGTAGGTTTCTCCCGATGGGCTCATCGGTACCCCCACATCAGAGAGGCAATCAAAATATGATTGGGTAATCAAAATATGATCTTAATTTTCCTAATATTTATTAGGTTTATGTGAATGCTTTTGATGTGATATTTGTGTTGAGTAATATAATTCAGTTAGAAGGTGGATAGTTACTTGGTTAATTCTCAATGCTCTATATTTTGAGCACTCTATTCATTTCACAAATCTTTTAATATGATTGGTTATGTAAATACTATTAAAAAAATACCAAGCATGTAAAAATGTAAATTAAATCAACATATAATATAAGATTTTGAACCTTAAACTAATTAAAGACGAGTGAATCGCACACATGTATCATCACGCAATAAAAGGTACACCTACTAAATTACTAAATCAATAAAAGGTACTACTAATATAAACCTAATTAAGAGCTTTTGTCAGGTAAGGCTCCCATCCAAGGAGGCAACATTCCTATTTGCTCATGAACAGTCTTGAACAGAGGTGGCAACATCTTGTACACACCAGCAAGATCCTTCATACCCATTGCACCTTCTGTTATTCCCCCACCATTGCTCCATATACTAATCTTAGGCTCAAGTCCACGAATTGCCTCAGCATTAATCTTTGCAATCTCTTGAAATATGCCACCATCGATCATCAAGTAATCCCTTAGAGCTTTGTAGTTTCCTCCAAGTGCAGTGAGAAGTGTACTTATATATACTCCTTGAGATTGCCCAAGTGTCACAATCCCCTCTGCTTCCTTCTTCTTTGCATATAGATCTGCTTCAGCTGCTTGCTTTCTAGCATAAAATTTTGCGTCTGCCAATGCAATCTCTGCTTCTGCCTCTGTCTTCTTCTCATACAGAATTGCTTCTGCCTCTTTTTGTTTCTTGTACAGTTCCCAGTTTGCTTCTTGTACCTACAATTTCAATCATCAAACGATATACTACTTTTATAATGACATACTAAGTTAGCAACTGTTAAACGAAAAGCTTAATCAGATAATGAAATCATTTTTAATATGCATATAGGTATAGAATTCATATACTATGCTTAGTAGTTGTTCGATAATTCATAGGTATTCAGTAGTATCTATGAATTATCGGCTCCATCAATTAACATTGCTCTACTTCTCTTTGTATCATGTCTATCCTATCAAGTGAGAGCCTCTGGCTTTTGACAAGCAAACAATCAAAAGCCAATTGTGATCTCATTGTAGTGTCGTAAAAGGCAACACCAAGTAGGTCCATTGAATTTTCAATTTTCATGTATGATGTTTGTAAATATGTAGTGCGCCGATTTAAAAGATAATGAATTCTTTCACGCAAACAACTTTATCATTTAAAAAACAAGTTTATCAGTTACTTATACAATTTTCATAGAGTAAACTAACCTTGGTTTCATATTGAACACTGGCTTTACTTAGAAACTCAGCTTTAAGCTTCTCAGTTGTTGTTAAAGCATTCATCTTCACTTCACTCCTCACTTTTATTCCTTCCTTTTCACCCTCCATTTCTCCGCACGGCAATAACCTTCGTCTCTGCATCAATTTTCGCTGCATTCTGCTGCGTTTGTCCTCTTCTCAATTTCGAACCAATCTCACCTTTCATAGTAGCTTCTGCCACATCTACTTTAGCTTGATTCGCTGCTTCTATTTGTGTTTTTTGCCCTAAATATGAGAAATACTCATGACCTGGAACATCAACCAATTGTTTAACATTTGCATTGTAAATCAATAATCCAAACTGGTTAAGTTCAAGTTGGACTTTCTCGAATACTTCTCTTTTAAACTCTTTTGTTCCTCTGAAAACCTCTTCCATCGTCATTGAAGCAACGAGTACACGTGTCTCGCCTTCGACGATTCCTTGAACAAGTTGATTAACATGATTGGAAAGCTTATCATGTGGTGAAATCAGTTTGGCGTATTTGAGGAGACTTTCATGATCGTTGGCACGAGGACCGATTGTGAAGACGGCAGGGAGAACAAAAGGGAGCTTCTCAGCGCTCATAGCTTGAACTTCAAAGGTGTAGTTCACCGGAGAAAGGTCGAAGACGGTGTAGGATTGACCAGGAAGAATCCATGCTTTCTTTGCAAGTTTGATGTCTGCGATTCTGACTCCGGTTATTATAAGGCACTCTGATGCTTTTGCTATATACATAATGTTGATTTTGATTTGATATTTGAAAATCTAAAATATAATAAGAACATGGAAACTGACTTCTAATAATGATATGAAACACAACTCACTAAAGTTGAATAAGAGAAATTATATAGCATGAATAATGAATTATTGTATGAAGAAATGTCTAAAGAAGAAAGAATGATTATTATAAAGCTGATAATAACTTTGTTACAAATGGATATTTCTATTCATATCTAACAAACTTATGCTTCGGTTTATATAGTAATCTACATACTATAATTTGAGCGAAGCATACTACAAAACAATTATAAACCATTGTTTTCCTATGGTTTCTCCTGAATTATTGCTCATCAATATTTATCTGAGTAAATGTTGCATTAGGCTTTCAACCAATCCATATTTAGTTTTTACTAAATATGTCCACAATTCTCCACCTCGTTCATAATTTGAAATATTCAAAATTTGGACGAACATGGAATACAACTTAACAAGTTCAAGCAGTGTTGAAATTTGCTACCTGACACAACTTTGGTTAACATGTCCGTTGGATTCTGATCAGTATGTACCTTCGTAAGAGGAATATGACCTTCCTCTACGATATCCCGTACAAAATGATACCTTACATCAATATGCTTGGTTCGAGCATGATGAACTTGATTCTTAGCCAAATGAAACGCATTTTGACTATCACACCTCAGTTTCACATGTTCTTGTTTCATACTTAACTCCTTCTGCTACTGCCATGTACTCGACTTCTGTAGTAGAGAGTGCCACTGTAGACTGTAACATCGATCTCTAACTAACTGGAGTACCGTGTATTTGAAACACATAACCAGTTGTAGACCGTCGTCTATCTAGATCACCAGCATAATCCGAATCAACAAACCCGCTTATTTGACATGTATCTCCACCAAAACACAAACATGTGTCAATGGTACCCTTTAAGTACCTCAAAATCCATTTTACCGCTTCCCAATGTGCCTTTCCCGGATTCGCCATGAATCTATTAACAACACTTACCGCTTGTGAAATATCTGGACGTGTACACACCATAGCGTACATCAAATTGCCAACTGCACTAGCATAAGGTACATTTTCCATGTTTGCCTTATCTTCTGCAGTAGTGGGAGACTGATTACCAGAAAGCCTAAAATGTGGAGCTAATGGAGTAACCACCGACTTATCACCTTTCATTCCAAACCTTTCAACAACTCGCTCTAAATAGCCCTTTTGACTCAAAAACAGTTTTCGGTTTGTCCGCTCTCTTCTAATCTCCATACCCAATATTTTCTTTGCAGCGCCCAAATCCTTCGTCTCAAACTCTTTACCAAGTTTAGACTTCAGCTTATCTATCTCCACATTGCTTTTTGAAGCAATAAGCATGTCATCGACATATAATAATAGATAGATATAATCACCTCCATGAAGCTTCTGAATATAGACACAACTGTCATAACTACTTCTAGAGAAACCTTGTTTTATCATGAAAGAATCAAATCGCTTGTACCATTGTCTAGGAGATTGTTTCAACCCGTAAAGTGATTTTCTCAAGCGACATACCTGACTCTCTTTACCCTCAACCTTGTGACCCTTAGGTTGATACATATATATTTCTTCATCTAAGTCTCCATGCAAGAAGGCTGTCTTCACGTCTAGTTGTTCCAGCTCAAGATCACCATGAGCTACTAAACTTAATAGCACCCAGATAGAAGTATGTTTCACCACTGGAGAAAATATCTCATTGTAATCAACTCCTTCCTTTTGTGCAAACCCTTTGGCCACTAGCCTAGCCTTATATCTTGTACCGTATGACTTAGTATGATCTTCTTTTTTTTATACACCTATTTACAACCAATATCAGTCTTGTTCTTGTGAAGAGATTGCATCTCTTCCTCCATAGAAACCAACCAACTCTCTCTATCTTTGTCTTTGATAGCTTGCTTGAAGGTGACCGACTCATCATCTTCAGTTGAGAGTGCATATTCCACCAAGTTAACCTGCCCATAATGCCTCGGAGGTTTGTCTGACCCAAACTTTTGAACTAGTTTATAATTTCTCTTTGGCCTAGTGGTATCCAAAGATTCCTGTTGTTGTTGTTGTTGTAACACATGTCTATTTTCCTGCTGAACCTCCTCATGATCAAGTTCATCCTCTTCCTCGTCTTCACTAGCGATAGGATTCTCCACCTGACCACGACTAGAATTTGGTTGGTCTTCAGATTCTATCTCAATAACTTGCTTATTTGATATCGTCACATCACCATCATTAGGATTTATAGTTTTTGACAAAGCTACCATAGATTTTTCGTCAAATGTAACATCCCTGCTAATCACAAACTTAGAATCTTCTATACTCCAAAGGCGATAGCCTTTGACCCCTGTTGCATATCCTAGAAAGATAGCTTTCTTGGCTCTATTATCAAGTTTACTATTCTTGACATGATAATAGGCCGTGCATCCAAATATTTTCAGTTTTTCATAATCAGCATGTTCACCCGACCACACCTTATAGGGCGTGTCTCTACCTAAACTCGAATGTGGGGACCTGTTTACAACATAGCAAGCTGTAGCAACCGACTCTGCCCACCATTCTCGACCTAACCCAGAATTAGAGCGCATACACCTCGCTTTCTCAAGAAATGTACGGTTCAGCCTTTCCGTGACTCCATTCTGTTGTGGTGTGCCTCTGACCGTCCAGTGCCTAACAATACCTTCCTGATCACAAAAACTCTTGAAAGCTCCATCTGTATACTCTATACCATTATCCGATCGCAGAGTTTTCAGCTTTTTACCCGTTCTGTTCTCAACCATTGCTTTCCAACACTTGAAAATATCAAATACCTCATTCTTATGCTTAAGAAAGTAAATCCAAGCATACCTCGAATGATCATCAACATATGTAATAAAGTGCCTCGAACCACCCTTAGAAGTAACTGGAGCCGGACCCCAAACGTCAGTGTGTACGTAGTCTAATATTCCCCTGCTTTTATGCTTACTTGTAGAAAACCGTAACCTATGTGCTTTGCCATACACACAATGTTCACAAAATTCCATGCATGGCTTTTTCATGTTCTTCAGCAAACTTTTCTCACCAAGCAGTGATAGACCCTTTTCCGACATATGCCCAAGGCGCATGTGCCACATCCTCGTACATTCAGTTTGGTCTTTACTTCTATTGATTCCAACTGCTAAATCACCAGTGACAGTTTCCCCCATAAGAGAATACATATTTCTGTGACGAACCCCCTTCATCACAACCAACGAACCACAAACAACCTTTAAGCCTCCATTTTCCAAGATTATTTTGCAACCGTTTTCCTCTAATACACCAAGAGAAATAAGGTTTTTCCGTAAATTAGGGACATGTCTCACGTTCATCAAAGTCCTTACCACTCCATCATGCATCTTGATTCGTATTGTACCATACCCCATAATTTTACAGGCATGGTTATTCCCTATTAAAACTGTACCACCATATGTGCTTTGGTAGGTAGTAAACCACTTCCTATTTCACACATATGGTGTGAAGCTCCTGGATCAAGCATCCATCTCCCGGAGATATCATGGTCTTGCTCTGAGACAGAGAAACAATCATTCTCACCATTTGAGACATAACTCGCCTCTTGCAAATCTTGTAGTTTACCTTTGGATTTGTTGCCGTTGTTGGTATAATTTTTAAATAATACTCTCTTATTTGGACAATTTGCTTTAAAGTGTCCAAGCTCACCACATTTAAAGCACGTTCTTTCCGCACGAGCTCTAGATTTTGATCTAAACTTGTCGCCCCTGCCTTGTCCTCTTTCATTAGTCCTCCCTCTAGTAACAAGCAATCCTTGAGCCTGTTCGTTATTTTCTCCACCATTACCAGACATCCCACTAGTAGCAACCTTTCGAAGATCATCCGCTAATAATGATGTTCTAGTCTCATCCATGGTTAGAGTATCACCCACAAGCATCAATCTTTGAACTAGATTTTCATACTTCTTGGTCAATGAAAGAAGCAACATAAGTGCTTGGTCTTTATCATCAATCTTCACTCCTATATCCTTCAAGTCCGATATAATCCTATCAAACTTGTTGACATAATCACGGATTGTGGTGCCTTCCTCCATCTTGCATGTATACAATTTGGATTTCAAGTAGATTCGATTTGTTAGAGTTTTCGTCATGAAATTTTTCTCTAACTTTGACCACACGCCAACAACCGTTGCTTCTTCATTAACCAAGAACGCAACATCCCTCTCAAGGCATAAGATTATGGCTGTCCGTGCTTCAAGAACTAACTCTTCCCAATCCTCATCCTTCATACTCTCAGGTTTCTGTTCTGCTAACGCCTTGTGTAACTTTTGTGATATAAGCAGATTTTTCATCTGCATCCTCCAATAGGAAAAATCATTTTTCCCATTGAACTTCTCTATTTCATATTTCTCAACCTTGACGGTTCCACTAGTAGAAGCCATTATCTTCGATAACCAATAAAAATAATAAAGTTTTACCACTCTACAATTTTACAATTGGCTCTGATACCAATTGTTAGAGTCGCAGCGGAAATTTGGCTTCTAATAATGATATGAAACACAACTCACTAAAGTTGAACAAGAGAAATTATATAGCATGAACAATGAATTATTGTATGAAGAAATGTCTAAAGAAGAAAGAATGATTATTATAAAGCTGATAATAACTTTGTTACAAATGGATATTTCTATTTATATCTAACAAATTTATGCTTCGGCTTATATAGTAATCTACATACTATAATTTGAGCGAAACATATTACAAAACAATTATAAACTATTGTTTTCCTATGGTTTCTCCTGAATTATTGCTCATCAACATTTATCTTAGTAAATGTTGCATTATGCTTTCAACCAATCCATATTTAGTTTTTACTAAATATGTAATTGTGGACATATTTAGTAAAAACTAAATATGGATTGGTTGAAAGCCTAATGCAACATTTACTCAGATAAATGTTGATGAGCAATAATTCAGGAGAAACCATAGGAAAACAATTGTTTATAATTGTTTTGTAATATGCTTCGCTCAAATTATAGTATGTAGATTACTATATAAACCGAAACATAAGTTTGTTAGATATGAATAGAAATATCCATTTGTAACAAAGTTATTATCAGCTTTATAATAATCATTCTTTCTTCTTTAGACATTTCTTCATACAATAATTCATTGTTCATGCTATATAATTTCTCTTGTTCAACTTTAGTGAATTGTGTTTCATATCATTATTAGAAGTCAAATTTCCGCTGCGACTCTAACAGAAACGAAACACTTGTGAAAAACTGAGTGTGTTCTTCTTCCTTATTAGTATTATGGTTAATATCTATATATAGAAATAATTTGTTGGTATTAGACTAATTAAACGCGATCCAGGAGACTACAGCAAAGAGTTAAAAGCGTGAATTGTAGTTTTTTTTGGCGAAAGAATAGCATGAAACTATTAGTGATAGGTATAAGGTGCAGTGACAATTTAAGAACTATTTGTTTCATTATCATTTTTAGTTTTTAAATGTTCATATTTTTTAAGTGGAAAAAAAGAAATTTACCATTAGAGGGTGCTGATGTTGCACTAAACTTGTTGAACAAGTTAACCATTACATGTTTCCAGCGGTGATAGTCTCCCCACAAAATAATAATTTTAAATAGGGAAAATGTTGATAAATGACTTAGAGGTATTGTTTAATTAATTAATTTATAAAGATTTAATATAAATGACTTAGAGATTGTTTAATGTTTTAATATTAGTAAGATTTATCTTAAATCTTTGATTAGATAGCAAGAGTTTCTTACTTTTTATAACTTGTAGTAATGAGTTTAAATTCAGCCTTGAATATAATATATTAATATTAAATTTTTAGTAAATTCTTTGATAACAATGCGTTTTGGTTGGATATCAGTATAGTGTACATAAATTTAAAATTAATTCATTTTAAAATAAAATAATATTAAAATATGATGGTATTGAATATCATTGATTCGTTAATGGAAGGTATCTATATCAAAATAAATAAAAGGGTATCGAGTTGTTTTTTAAGGAGAATTTTGTTTTCTATTGTAGTCTTTCCCGATTCGAAAAATTAGTTTTTATCGTCTTCAATCTGAGGGATAAGTCTCTCTGATACAAAAGATTAATCCATGTAAGTATATAAAGAAGATATCTGATTTATACAAATAAAAAATGATCGTACCTGATCAGAGTTGGACCGTCACAACTGACTTTGAATTGGATTTGAAGAAGATGGGGGATACCTGCAAAATACTCTGATGACAAAGTGAGAGACGAAATGAACAAGCAAGTAAGTGTATAGTTATGAATGAATGAATACCTGACCCTCTCGAAATAGAGGATATTTATAGCCCTCGGCGCTGTGCCAAGGTCCCTTTATTGGGTTGATCAAACAAGCCCAACAAAGAGACTGCCAGGTTCTACGTGAGTAGTGGGAACTTGCACGTGGTCCCCTATCTGGATGATGCTCTCCGCATAATAGGGAGGGTAAAGACGCGATCTTCCCAGGACCCTGAGGACTCTGCGAAATTCGGAGAGGTTGAAAGTCTGCCCTACGAGGAGGGTACTCGAGCAGGGTTTGGATTTGGATGTTCCTCGTCTTGGACATCCCTCGTCGGGGACGTTTCTCGCGGGCACCGGAGTGGCGTAGTCGCATTCGACCAATCATCCAAGATCGGGGTGTGCTCGGAGGATCTAATATTCACCGTGATACGTTTGTGAAGCTTGGATTGGGCCTTACTGGTGATTGGGCCACAGGCAGGTCCAGTCCAGAATAGGAGCCCCCAAGTCGTTAGTCCTTGTACGGGAGTTATGACTTGATTCAAGTTCGCCCTTTCGCGAGACTCGCTTGCGCGACACAGGGGTTTTCAATCGGGGAGATGAGACCTCGCCCGGTTTGTGATTTGCCCCGTGCAGCAAACGAGAAGTGTTCGAGAAGCGCTTGTAGGGAGGTGGTGACGCGTCAGTTAGACACGTGGTGCGACTCTTGGAAACCACAATGCCACCCTAGGGAATATGGTCATCATTGTCTACGCGAGTAGGCGTTGAGGACGGGGGCGGTTTGTGGTTCCCCGGCGCGACGTTTCATATTCCACGTCATCTCTATAAATAGGGCTTCAGAGCCTATAATTTATTTTCACATCTTCACGCTTCTCATATTTTCTTTGTTTTCAGTCATCGTGAGTTTTCCTAGTGTTGCTGAAACCGCCGCGCCGTTTGCTGTGTGATCACCTCCACCACCGTCGTTATTCACTCTTCTTCCAAGTAAGTGTTTTCTCCTTTTGATATCTCATGTTGTAGATAGATTTTGACGGTGTTTTAGTGATAGAATCCCGTGTCTGGGGATTGAGCCCGAGAGATTTAAGCACCCTGGGCGCCTGATTTATGGCTGTGTCCGAGATATTCATAAGTTTAAGCATACGGTTTACGATCGTGCCCGTGATACTCATGTGTTTGGCTAGTAGATTTATGAACCTGATCGGGAGATTCACCCTTTTGTGAGTATGTAGGCTAGTTTTCCCCGTAGTATTCTTGTATCGGGCCAGCAACATTATGAACTTGGTCGCGAGATTCATCCTTCGCTTGTGATATTCATGCTATGCTCGCATTGTTCATGATTGATGCACGTCTTCCGCTGAGGTCGGTGTTTTGCTCGAGGTCCACTTGTTCCCCGTTTTTCGTGCGAATGGTCGTTGGCTCGGTCTGAGTGTTGCTTACTTCTCCCCGTCTTTGTGGCGGAAAAGCGGATTTGCTGTCGAATTCACCGGGTTCCTGTACTTTGCAGGTAAAAATGGCCAATATTCCCGAGTCTTTGGGGCGTAACGATGTCGAGGAAATAAGCACGACGGAGGAAACTATCAACCGGGTAGACACCGTCGATGACCCCACTCTGGATTGGGTTGGTGCTGAACCCCGGGGAATAGCTTCCATCTATAGCCTTTTTAGTAGACAAGCTTACACTATTGTCGAGTATGGCGGCGGTCAAGAGGGATTTCGAAGGAACTTCAAGATTATGAGGCCGACGAGGGATGCCCGTATCTGTTCGGAGTTCACACAGGATGCATTTCCCATGTACGAGATCGTATTTAGAGATCTCGGGCTCCGGTTGCCCTTCAATGACATCCAGGTCGGAGTGTTCAACCATCTGAACCTGGCCCCCTCCCAAATTCATCATAATGCGATTGCCTTTCTCCAGACATTCGAACTCACCTGTCGCTTCCTGAGGATTGGGGCGACGATCCCCCTGTTCTTCAGGGTTTTTCACTTACAACGGCAGTCCCGAGAAGGGAAGCACAACTGGGTGTCCCTTAAGCAGTCGAAGAGACTGTTTATGATCTATATGGATTATGTGCGAGATTTTAAGGATAAGTGGTATATTTTGCAGTCGTCTACCCAGACAACCATAGATTTGTTGTTCGAACCGACCGCTATGGTGGACGAGGATGGAGAGCCGTGTTTGGATGCTGAGGGTAACCCCGAGATTGAGAGAGTCTCTAGGTTTCCCATTCACTGGTGTTCGAGCCATTATGGTCATGGATACTACCATACTCATGTTGGGGGTATGAATGTTGAGGATGAGGAAGCTTATGGCGTCCTAAACAAGTTTGTCGATGGCTTCTTTCCTGGTTGGTGGGTTACAAGGGAAGGGGACGACGTTCTCGATGAGGATGGCTATCCGACGTTCGAGGCGCGCCCGGTCAATACTAAGGCGCTCGTCGAGTGCCAATCTTACAAGCAAGCCGTAGACCTCTTAGGTTTCTTGCTTTGCTCTATTGACGTTGCTCTTTATTTATTTTCTTTAATGTATGTAGCTAACCCAAGTACGCTTCCTTTGCTGGTCACATGGCGGAGCGTCGCGAGAGGTTGCTGAAGCTAACTCAAGACAAGAAAATCAGCAAGAGATTGATGAGGCCGTAACAAGCCACGTGGATGGGCCCACCTCCTGACTTGGGCAGGGAAGGATCTAGTGGGTCCTCGGGTTTCCCGGACGCTGAGCGCCAATCTACTATGATCAGTAAGAAACAGAGTCAACCAGATGATGGGGTCGAAGTGACCGACGGAGGTACGGGTGCCCGGGCCTTCGACCTGCCCTCTACTTCGTGGAGAAGGATTTCTTCGAGGGGTTTCCCTTGTCCGTATCCGGCAACGAGGCCGACATCATCAGGCGGCTTGACAAGGAAGGTCGGAGGAAGCACCTTGCTGCCAGCATGGTCGGGGTGGTAAAAATGGTCGAGATGGCAGTTGTCCTCGCGGGGGAAGGATCAGACTCCATGGATCGGGTCAGAGAGTTGGAGTCGAGAAGGCGGCTCTTGTGGCCAAATCCCGCAAACTGAAGGCTGCCCTCGAACGCTCCGAGGAAATGTTTCGCGAGCAGTCTGACGTGTTGTTGGGGGAGAAGGAAAGGGACGACAGGGCTCTCGAGGAAAGAGATTGCCTCCAGCTTGATAAGGAGCGGTTAGAGAGCGACAACCAACGGCTGTTGAGAGAGGTAGAGGACCTGAAGGCTGTTATGCTGCCCGCTGAGGACGAACCAGAAAGGATGGCCGAGTTGCGTACGCACTCTGATTTTATTGCTCGCATTCAACTCATAGAGTCAGACTGCGTTGGCGCTTTGGCCGATGGGTTTGAGGCTGCGGTGAGTCAGCTGTCCGTGCTAAATCTGGGTTTGAGCATCGAAGGGGCTGGAGTTCTGTCCCAGATCATCGATGGCCGGGTTGTGCCGCCCCCGACTCTCCTGACATCGATGTCAGCACTCCAGGGACTGATTGATGCTTTGTTGGTGTTTGGGTCTGCGCGCCCGTTTATTATTTTTTTGGGCCTGCGTGCCCGTATTTGCTTTTGGGGCCTGGGTGCCCGCTATTATTCTTAGTTTTTTGGCCGTCGTGCTTGAAATGTAATTTTGGATATCGCCGACCCTCGTGGTCGGTATATTATTAATCCTTGTTTGTGATTGCCTGTTCGACGGATGCTTTGTTTGCAATTATCTGATAGTATTTTAGGTATATGATCGACTGTTATTTTGATAATGAATTCTTGGCGAAGTTTGTATTCTAGTGGAGATATCTGTTCGACCCCTGTGACGGTTCGACGTACTTCGAAATGTGTCGAATGCGCGGAGTGGAATCCGCGTGTCGGGCATATGACCGCGATTGGGATCCTACGCCCGTGGCGTAAACTGCCCATCGCGAGCTGGGTGTTCTGCCATGTGGGGTACTTCGATAGTAGAGCTTGATCGAGGTGTCCCTGCAGGGCGTGTACGTTTGGTTCATCGAAGTGAACAACAATATGCCCTCGTTGGTTAGTAGGTCGGGTCCGTACCTCGACTCGCCTACGTGGTCGAGATTTTTCCCTTTGTCGTTTAAAGGTGGATATTCGACGGCGAAAGTCCACAGTTGGTAAGGGCTTTAGCTATAGTATTGTTTCAGCTTCGCAACATTCCAAGGTCGTGGTAACGGTTCTCTATTTAATTGCTCGAGATAATATGCTCCGGTGCCTGTAGCGCCCTGGACGCGATAAAGTCCCTCCCAGTTTGCGGCCAATTTTCCTTCGCGGGAATCTTTCTGGTTCTTTCGCAAGACTAGGCTGTTGACCTGGAATTCGCGTCTGATGACCTTGTTCTCGTGGCGTAGGGCTACTCGCTATTTCAGAGTGGCCTCACGCAGGGCGACTTCCGACCGGATTTCCTCGACCAGGTCGAGCTCCTCCCTCAGGGATTTGTCGTTCATTTCCTCGTCAAGAGGCAACTCCGTTCACCTAGATGGCTCCATGATCTCTACTGGGATGACTGCATGTTGGCTCCTAAATTTGACACGTACTATATATTGGCCTTATAGGCCAAAAATAGAACAAATAAAGCCAAGCTGGAAAAAAACTTAGAGAAAATATCTGAGTTACACATTGATCTTCGACCAGGCATCACCATAAACATTTCGACTAAGAAGGTCCTATGACCTTCGACTAGAAGAACATACCTTCGTGTCAATATCAAAGACGAAGGATATTTGAATTTGAATTGTTGGAGGGAAAGACGGTTTCGCCAACATTTAAAGGAAAGCGACGTGGCTGGAAGAGAGAGGTCGAGGGACATGCAGAGGACACTTGTCTTCATCTTAGAGCAAAGCCATCCCTCGACGGTTACGTAGTTTTAGTATAAAATAGGAAGTCTGTGTAGTTTTTCCGGGTGTTCAACCTATTGTGCTAGTTACTCAAATATTGTCCAAGTACCCGCTGTGTGTGAAAGGATAAACTGAGAAATGTACGTTGGAAACACCACTTTTCATTAATAAAGTCTTTTTTACATTGCTTTGATCTTATTTTACAAAGTTACTTTTCCTACATCTTTACCCGCATTTCTATTAACTTCCTTACTTTCTAAAACCACAAGCATCTTATTTCTGGTCGAACGTGCGCTCTTCCTAGATATCTATTTTCACATCAAACCAACATAAAAATTAGCATATGTTCTGGGATCAATCTGATCGATCCTGCGAGTAACCAAAAGGACTTCCCATTTTGGAGGATCAACGATTGTTTACCAAAAACCACGGTAAATAAATTGGCACGCCCAATGGGATCTTGCTAGTTTTTATCGTCTATTTGTTCATATTATTGCTTTCCTTTTATAAGTATACAACGTTGCATGTTATTAAGAAGTGATAGAATAACCAACGAGTGTACTGTTAGGAAGAGAAATAGCGAAAGTAGAATGGCTAATGAGCCAAATCATGGAGAAATACCTCCACCAAATACTACTGGAACATCGGTTATTACCACCGTTGGAGAAAATATCTCAACTTCCGTTGGTTAAGTACCAATGTTGACCACAAATCAAACAGGACCCTTACTTTCGTATGTGGGTACTAGAGCAGGTTCCCCTTCGACCAATTCTGGGAGGGGACTTTGAGCTCGTCCTCCTCGGTGAAGACCCAATCAGAGGAGTAAAGATTGGTACTGGACTCCCCAACTTGGTGAGAAATCAGATCAAGGCCTGCTTGAGGGAAAATGCGGATTTGTTTTCATGGAGTGCTGCGGAGGTGCCCAATATCGACCCTGAGGTCGCCTGTCATCAACTCGCCATTGATCCAGCCGCTAGGGTAGTAGTACAACGTAAACGTAGGCAGTCTCCGGAGAAAGTGGAGGCTGTTGAAAAAGTTGTAAAAGATCTCCTAGAGACAAATTTTATTTCTGAAGCCTGATATTCAACCTGGCTGTCAAATGTTGTACTTGTTAAGAAAAATAATGGAAAATGGCGAATGTGCATTGACTATATCGATATTGATATGCTGGTCGGTAACTCGGCCATCTATAAAATTCTATCGTTTATGGACGCCTATTCAGGCTACAACCAAATCCCAATGGCAATAGGCGACAAACACTGCACTACTTTCATGACTAGCTCGGGCAACTATTATTACAACGTAATGCCATTCAGTCTGAAAAACGCAAGAGCAACGTATCAGCGGATGATAAACAAAGTCTCTTGCAACCAAATCATGGATATGCTCGAGGTATACATGGACGACATGATCATCAAGTCCCGAGTAGACACCGACCATGCTGCTCATCTCAGGGAAGTCTTTGCCCAAGCAAGGCAATGCAAAATGAGATTTAACCCCGAGAAGTGCGCGTTCTGGGTCAAGGTGGGCAAGTTCCTCGGCTTCTACTTAACAGAACGAGGAATCAAAGCCAATCTCGGTAAGTGCCGAGCTTTCTCTGACCTCCCCACACCTTCGTCGAAAAAATCCATACAAGTCTTAAATGGCATGTTCGCCTCACTATCCCGTTTCGTTGCAAAATCTGCTCAACACGCCCTCCCTTTCTTCAAACTCCTTCGCAAGGAAGCGACTTTCGAATGAACCGAGGAATGCGAGCAGGCCCTACTTCATCTTAAACAGAGCCTCTCGCAGTCGCCTATGTTATCACGACCAGTTGACGGGGAGACCCTGTTTCTATACCTGGCCGTCTCGGTCAAAGCCGTCAGCGTGGCCCTCATTCGTGAGACTCATGACGGACAAAAACCCATTTATTTCACGAGCAAGGCGCTTCAAGGGCCCGAGATTAGGTACCAACAGATAGAAAAGGTGGCTCTGGCCCTCGTCAATGCAGCAAGAAGGCTCATACACTATTTCCTCGCGCACACGATCGTTGTGCGAACAGACCAGCCCATGAAACAGCTCCTAGGTTGACCAGACATGGTGGGTAGAATGTTGAAATGGTCCTTGGAACTTTCAGAATTTGAAGTCCAGTATGAGAGCAGGAAGGCCCTGAAGGCACAGGCTCTGGTCGATTTTGTCGCGGAGATGACCGCTCATAACCCCCCGCAGGGAAGGAGCACAAGTGGATCATCTTTGTCGACGGAGCCTCAAGCTCGATTGAGAGCGGTGCGGGGATCCTCCTCAAAAACGAGGAAGGCGTGGTGATCGAGCATTCGCTCACCCTCTTCTTTCCAACCTCGAACAACCAGGCGGAATACGAGGCCTTACTCGCAGGTCTAAGACTGGCCGAGGATTTAGGCGCCCGTGAGATACAAATTTTCATTGACTCTCAACTCGTCGCGTTCCAAGTTAAAGGGGAATACCAGGCTAAGAACAACAGCCTCATCGAATATCTAAACTTGGTCAGGGAACATATGAAAAAGTTTGACCAAGCAAAAATTTCGCACGTACCACGCGAGCAAAACACACGGGCAAACATACTTTTGAAGCTCGCAAGTATGAAAAAGAAAGGCGGAAACAAATCTGTCATACAAGAATCTCTATCTCGCCCGAGTATCAAAAAATCCACGACTTTACGCGAGGTAAATGCCATCGGAGACAACTCGTACTGGATGACTCCGGTATTCAATTTCCTAACGAAGGGGGAACTTCCCCTGGACCAAAGAGAAGGAGCCGCGACCAAACTACGAGCATGCTCCTACGTAGTGCTCGAGCATAAATTATATCGAAGGGGATTTTCCATCCTACTCTTGAAGTGCATTGAAGAATCTGCGGTCCCCGAGGTACTACGGGAAATGCACGAAGGGATTAATGCCCAACACATGGGCGGAAAGTCCCTAGCACGGAAAGCACTTCGAGCGGGGTACTATTGGCCGACAATGCAGCAAGACACCAAAGACCACGTCAAGAATTGTGACAAGTGCCAAAGGCACGTCGACATGCATCTCGCCCCTTCACACGAGCTGAACACACTATTGTCCCTATGGCCATTTGCCTGGTGGGGAATGGATATCCTCAGACCATTCGTACAAGGGACATACCGAAACAAATTCCTCGTCGTGGTCGTAGATTACTTCACAAAGTGGATAGAGGCCGAAGCCCTCGCAAAAATTACCTCGCACAACATTCTGCGTTTTTACAAACGAAACGTGCTCGCTCGATTTGGAATCCCTCGGGTGCTCATCACAGACAACGGTACCCAGTTCACCGACCAAGGATTTCAAAGCTTCGTTGCTAAACTCGACACCAAACAACACTTTACATCAGTCGAACACCCTAAGACTAACGGGCAAGCCGAGGCCGCAAATAGGGTTATATTGCGAGGACTCAAATGCAAGTTAGGCGAAGCCAAGAGGGGATGGGTCGAAGAATTACATAGCGTCTTATGGGCTTACCGAACGATGCCCCACTCGACTACCGGCGAGACTCCATTCCGACTGACTTACGGTACCGAGGTGGTCATCCCAGTGGAAATCATGGAGCCATCCAGGCGAACTGAAAGGCCCTTCAACGAAGAGTCCTTGAGAGATGAGCTCGACCTCGTAGAAGAAATCTGATCAAGAGTAGCCCTGCGCGAGGCCACTCTGAAATAGCAGGTAGTCCTACGCCACGACAACAAAGTCATAAAACGCGAATTCCAGGTCGGCAACCTAGTCTTGCGGAGAAACCAAAAGGATTCCCGCGAAGGGAAGTTGGCCGCAAACTGGGAGGGGCCTTATCGCGTCCAGAAAGCTACGGGCACCAGAGCATATTATCTCGAGGAATTAAATGGAGAACCACTACCACGACCCTAAAATGTTGCGAAGCTAAAAAATATTATAGCTAAAGCCCCTCACCTGCTTGGGGACTTTTGCCGTCGAATGTTCATCTTCAGTCGATGAAGGGAAAAGCTCGACCACATAGGAGAGTCGAGGTACGGGCCCGACCTACCAACCAACAAAGGCATAATTTCGTTCACTTCGACGAATAAAACATATATGCCCGACAAGAACACCTCTGTCGAGCTCCACTGTCAAAGTACCCCAACATGGCAGAACACCTAGCTCGCGATGGGCAGTTCACGTCACTAGTGTAAGATCCCGATCGCGATCATACGCCCGTCACGTAGATCCCCACTCCGCGCCTTTGACACATTTCAGAGTGCGTCAAACCGACATTAGGGTCGAACATATTTCTCCATACGAACACAAACTTCATGAAAAATTCATAACCAAGATAGCGGTCAGGCACATACATCAAATATTATTATCAGATAACTATTATAAACAAAGCATTCATCGAGTAGACAGTCATAAACAAAGATCAATAATATACCGACCACAAGGGCCGACGTTGTTCAAAATTACAATTTAGGCACGACGACCAAAAACTAAAGGAATGAAAGAGGGCACGCATGCCCCAAATTAACAGCGGACACGCATGCCCAAATACGCCAATAAAAGCATTAATCATTCCCTGGAGTACCAATGTCGACGTCAGGAGAGTCAGGAGGAGGCACCGCCCGACCATCAACATCCTGGGAGAGAACCCCAGTCCCTTCGGTATTCAACCCCGGATTCAGCATGGACAGTTGATTCATAGCAGACTCAAAGCCATTGACTAAAGCGTAACACAATCCGACTCCAGAAGTTGAATTCAAGCGATGAAGTCAGTACGCGTGTGCAAGTCGGACACCCCTTCCGGCTCGTCCTCAGCGGGCAACATAGCAGCCCTCAGATCTTCTACCTCTCTCAACAACCGTTGGTTGTCACTCTCCAACCGCTCCTTATCAAGCTGGAGGCAGTCTTTGTCTTCAAGGGCTCTGTCGGCCCTCTCCTTCTCCCCCGACAACACGTTGGACTGCTCCCGAAACATTTCCTCGGAGCGTTCAAGAGCAGCCTTCAGTTTGTGGGTTTTGGCCACGAGAGCCGCCTTCTCCGACTCCAGCTCCTTGACCCGGTCCAAGGAGTCTGACCCTTCGCCCGCAAGGATAACTGCCATTTTCACCACCCCGATCATGCTGGCAGCGAGGTGCTTCCTCCGATCTTTCTTGTCGAGCCGTCTGATGATATCAACCTCGTTGTCGGATATGGTCAAGGGAAACCCCTCAAAGAAATCTTTTCCATAAAACAGGGTGGCAGGCTGAAGGCCCGGGCGCCCGCCCCTCCATCGGTCACCTCGACTCCACCTTCTGGTCGACTCTGTTTCTTGCTAATCAAAGTAGATTGGCGCTCGGTGTCATGGGAACCCGAGGACCCACTGGATCCTTCCCTTCCTGACTCAGGGGTCGGACCCATTCGCGTGGCTTGTCGCGGCTTCACCAACCTCTTACTGATCTTCTTATCTTGGGTTAGCTTCAGTAACCTTTCTCGACGCTCTGCCATGTGACCTACAAAGGAAATGTACTTGGGTTAGCCACATCGAAGAAAACAAAAAAAAGAAGGCTATCAATAGAGTAAGCAAGAAATCTAAGAGCTCTACGGCCTGCCTGTAAGACTGGAACTCGACGAGCGCTTGTTGATTGGACGTGCCTCGAACGTCGGCTTGCCATCCTCATCAAGAATGTAGTTCCCTTCCCTATGATCTTACACACTCTCACATATCAAAATACAGATCCATATCCACACAGGATCCCATGGGTAACAATTCTGCTATGGCCTATTGTGACTTTGAAAATCTGATCTACCAAGCCGAAGACGAAGGTGAGGAAAATTTTAATGTGCCAGGGGAACTAGCCAGGCTACTACAACAGGAAGAAAGGACCATACAGCCCCACGAAGAACAGGTTGACACAGTTAACTTAGGTACCGAAAAGGACAAGAAAGAGGTCAAGGTAGGAGCCAATCTGGAACCCAGTGTCAAGAAGCGTTTAAATCAGTTACTACATGACTATGTTGAGGTCTTTGCTTGGTCATACAAAGACATTCCAGGACTTGATGCTGATATCACGGTCCATCGTTTACTGACAAAAGAAGATTGCCCTCCGGTAAAACAAAAAGTCCGTCGCATACGGCCAGACATGTTAGAGAAGATCAACACTGAAGTCATGAAATAATTCAACGCTAGATTCTTAGTCGTCACCTCCTATCCATAATGGGTTTCCAATGTTAATCCAGTACCTAAAAAATACGGTAAAGTACGCATGTGTGTGGATTATAAAGATTTGAATATGGCAAACCCTAAGGATGATTTCCCGCTTCCCTATATCGATATTCTGGTTGACAACACCGCATAGCATAAAGTATTTTCCTTCATGGATGGTTTCTCAGGCTATAATCAAATCAAAATGGAACCTGAGAACATGGAGAAAACGACCTTCGTCATACAGTGGGGCACGTTATGTTACAAAGTTATGCCATTCGGGTTGAAAAATGCTGGGGCAACTTATCAGCGCGCCATGGTAGCTCTATTTCATGATATGATCCATCACGAAATAGAGGTCTATGTGGACGACATGATAGCCAAATCTCAAACTGAAGAGAAACATCTTGACCATTTGCAGAAACTGTTTGAAAGGCTAAAGAAATACAAGTTAAGATTAAACCCGAATAAATGCACATTTGGGGTGAGGTCCGGTAAACTCCTAGGCTTCATCGTCAGCGGTAAAGGTATCAAAGTGGACCCTGCCAAGGTGAAAGCAATACAAGAAATGCCTGCTCCTCGCACCGAGAAGGAAGTCAGAGGATTCTTAGGACGGCTAAACTACATCGCCAGATTCATTTCTCACCTAACCGCTACTTGTGAACCAATCTTTAAATTACTGAAGAAAGATCAAGTAGTCAGATGGAATGATGAATGCCAAGCTGTCTTCGACAAGATTAAAGAGTACCTTCAAGAGCCTCCTATTTTGATGCCGCCAGTCGAGGGAAGACCTTTGATCATGTATCTAACCGTTTTGGAAAATTCAATGGGGTGTGTGCTTGGGCAGCATGACGAGTCTGGCCGAAAAGAGCATGCAATATACTACCTGAGCAAAAAGTTTACCGACTGCGAAACAAGATATTCACTGCTCGAGAAAACTTGTTGCGCTCTGGCATGGGCTGCTCGCCGACTAAGACAGTATACGTTGACCCATACTACCTTATTGATATCCAAGATGGATCCAATTAAATACATATTCGAGAAGCCTGCCCTCTCTGGGAGAATAACAAGATGGCATATGATCCTGACAGAATACGACATTCAATACACTACCCAAAAAGCAATAAAGGACAGTGTACTAACCGATCACCTTGTTCATCAGGCTGTGGATGACTACCATTCCATGAAATTCGAGTTCCCAGATGAAGACATCATGATGGTAAACAATTGTGAAGAACTCAGACCATATGACGGACCTGAACAAGGATTCCGATGGACTTTGGTTTTTGATGAAGCCTCCAACGCACTCGGCAAGGGCATAGGTGATGTAATCATATCCTCTGAAGGATGTCATACTCCCTTCACTGCAATACTTTATTTCAACTGCACCAATAATATGGTGGAATATGAAGCATGTATTATGGGTCTCAAAGCTTTCATAGATTTGGGAATCAAATCCTTAAGTGTATTTGGAGATTCAGCCTTAGTCATCAGTCAGATCAAAGGAGAATGGGACACGAAGTACCCTAACCTTATCCCCTACAAAGAATATGTGTTGACATTAATCCCACATTTTAAGGAAATTACCTTTGAGCATTTTCCACGAGAGGAAAATCAACTAGCGGACGCGCTAGCCACTATGTCATCCATGTTTAAACTCAAGTGGGATAACGAGACTCCCCAGATCACCATTGAGCGGATGGATGAACCAACTTACTATCACGAGGTCGATACTGAAGAAGTAGTGGACAAGCCTTGGTTCTATGAAGTTAAGAGGTATCTCAAGGCCCAAGAGTATCCGAAGGGAGCTTCAGTCAATGATAATAAGTTCTTGAGAAGATTCTCTGCTAAGTTCTTCCTCAGTAATGGCATTCTCTAGAAGCGCAACCACGACTCTATTTTGCTTCGTTGCGTAGACAAGGTTGAGGCAGACAAGATCATGACTGATATACATGAAGACACTTTTGGCACCCATTCTAGTGGGCACACGATGGCTAAAAAAATCCTACGAGCAGGGTACTACTGGTCTACCATGGAAACAGATCGCCATCAGCATTCACGTACCTGTCACAAATATCAGATCTATGCCGATAAAGTACATGTGCCTCCAGTTCCTCTAAACGTCCTGACTGCTCCCTGGCCATTCGCGATGTGGGGCATCAATATGATTGGAGAAGTCAAACCTACAACTTCTAATGGGCACTGCTTCATCTTGGTTACCATTGACTATTTCATGAAGTGGGTTGAGGCAGCTTCTTTCGCTTCCGTTACCAAGAATGTTGTGGCTCGATTCATCAAACAGAATCTCATCTGTCGGTACGGTATCCCGGAGAGAATCATCACAGACAATGGTATGAATCTCAACAACACTATGATCACTGCACTATGCGCGCAATTCAAGATCCAACATCATAACTCTTCCCCTTACCGGTCTAAGATAAATGACGCTGTAGAAGCCACTAATAAAAACATCAAGAAGATCATACAGAAAATGAGAGTGACCTACAAGGACTGGCATGAAATGTTACCATTTTCTCTCCACTGTTACCGTACCACAGTGCACACGTCAATAGGGGCAACTCCTTTCTCCTTGGTATACGACATGGAAGCTGTTCTACCAATTGAAGTCCAAATACCTTCTCTAAGAATCATAAAGGATGCATGGTTAAATGAAGATGAATGGATTCAAACTCGACTTGACCAATAGAATTTGAATGATGAGAAGAGGCTTACGACTGTCTGTCATGGTCAGATGTACCAAAAACGTATGATCAAAGCTTTTAACAAGAAAGTCATACGTCAGGTATATCAGGTTGGTGATTTGGTAATCAAACGTATCATATTGCCACAATGTGATCCCAGGGGGAAATGGACTCCTACATACGAGGGACCATTTGTGATCAAAAGCATATTCTCTGGTGGAGCAATGATCTTAACCACAATGGATGGCGACGACCTTCCGCACCCTATGAACGCGGACATAGTCAAAAGATACTACGCATGAATAAAGACTCGCTAGGTCGACTGACCTAGGCAAAAATTAGGGCATCCCGGTGAACCAAATAGGTTCAGGCAAAAATTAGGGATAAAACAAAAAAATTGTACACCCGGAAAGCTGAAAACCCGAAAGGGCAGCTTGGGAAAAAAAGGGTATCCCAGTGGACTGAAAACCCGAAAGGGCGGTCCAGGAAAAAGTTAGGGAATTAAAGCGCATGGCTATGTCCCGTTGGATCACCTTACAAACAACCTTTAGCATCGACTGACAAACTCAAACGGGTCTAATCGATCCAATCAACTTCGGATAAGGAAACAAGAGGATGAGACGCTCAGAGACATGAAGGCTATAGCAGAATGGGAACCCCATGGGATTATTTCACATAACTATCTTTTCTTTGTATCAATTTTCATTTTTTACGACGATATTCTCTTACTAGAATGTTCGTCTCATTGTACAAAAATACTTATTCAAGTTAATACAAAGATATCCTTTTGAAAGTGCAAAACTATCTGTTTTTCTTTTGTTTTCGTGTTTTGTTTGCGAAAATGTCCAATTATTATTTTTGAACATATGCATTTAAACGTGACTATTGTTTACAAATGAACAAAAAAAAGAGGAATAGAAAATAGAAAGACAATCACTAATGGCTTTAAGAAATATGATAATATATTTAGACTATTCCACAAAATCACCCGCAGGTACTTTTCCAGCAAGAGTAGAAGCTGGGACATCCCACTACAGAATCTCTAACATATCTCTAGTATGCAGCGTAATGGTATCAAGTTCTCTCATATCCCTGGCGGAACAAAACTTCTGTTTACCGCTCCAAAGGTTCCCCAGTGAAAGTCGCCCAGTTTCTCAAGATTCCCCAGCAGAATTTCATGAGGTCCACAAGCAATGCACGACGTTTCCCTTTCACAACAGAGTTTATTTCTCTAACAAATGGAAACTCATCAACACTTCAACTTCAAAATACGAAGACTTACACTCTTCATTCCCAGCGGTGCTCAGGGATTTATTTTCCCCGACTCCAGCAACACTACAACATAATGATTAACGTGTTCATACATTACATTTGTACGTTATAAAATTGACAACGCAAATGCATACATTGCAATCTCATTTATTTTGAGAAACAACATTATACCATGCATTTCATACATCATGACATTGCATGCAACTAACCTTTCATCTTTTCAGGAAAGATCAATCAACAGAAAATTGTCGTCAAATTTTCAACAAGTCAATTACAGATCAATTCCCAAGAAAGGACTGGTCAACCATCAACATAACAAATATTTCTTTCAGACCCATGTCGGTTCAGTTTAAATCTCTTAACAGTTTATTCTAATTCTTTCCCGCAGACGTCTTCTCTGGTTCAGATAAGTCTCTCAATGATTTATTCTAATTCTTCTCCAGATCCCTGCTGGTTCAATTTAAATCTCTCAACGGTTTATTCTGATTCTTTCCCGCAGATGTTTTCTCTGGTTCAGATAAATCTCTCAACGATTTATTCTGATTCTTCTCCAGATCCCTGTCGGTTCAGTTTAAATCTCTCAACGGTTTATTCTGATTCTTTCCCATAGACGTTTTTCTATGGTTTAAATAAATCTCTCAATGATTTATTCTGATTCTTCTCCAAATCCCTGCTGGTTCAGATAAATCTCTCAACAATTTATTCTGATTCTTTCCTAGTAGGCACTTTCTCTGGTTCAGATAAATCACTCAAAGATCTACTCTGATTCTCTCCAGTTAAAGAATATTCAAGACCTCTTTTGGTTCAGTTTAAACCTCTCAACGATTTATCCTGATACTTTCCAAATGAACATTTCTGGTTCAGATAAATCGCTCTAAGATTTATTCTGATTCTTCCCAGTCAAACAACATACAAGACTTCTGCTAGTTTCAAATAAATCGCTCCAAAGATTTATTCTAATTCTTTTCCAATTGAAATCAAGTTCAGACTTAGTCCATTTTCTGTCAACAGTCACCTTTGGATGGCATCTACAAGCCCATCTCCAGAAAATCTTCCCCATTCCTCCAAATGGCATCTATAAGCCCATTCACAATTCATCTGCGAGTGTAAATTTCTGGGCACTCTAGTGTTCAATCATCTTCCACCTTCAAGTCACGAATGGCAGATCCACCAATCTAACTCTTCAGGTTTAAGAAGATTAAACAGGGGTAGATGTCGTACCCCAAAATTTTCCCTCTCATTTATCAAGTATTTTCTCATAAGATCTCCTTTGATTCAAGACTGCATAAAGGTTGATCAGCTCAAGACATCTCCTTAAACACTGATGACTGAAATTAGGGTTTGAGATTGCACAAGGATAATTGAACTTTTAATGCCTCATATGACTTTCATGGAGAATTATTGATCCTCAAGATTGCTCATGTCAAGTTTCAAGTCTTGGATCACATTTTGGCTCAGTCAATTGATCAGTTGACCTAAAAATCAGCTGTATTGGGGAAAAAGTCAACTGTGGCCAATTTACAGTCAAACTTCATAATTTTTGATCCATATCAACATTGTGAACTCGCATATGTCATTTGATCAAGTTTGGACCATAATTCCTCAAGAAATTTGATCAAATCATCAAAAGGGCAAAATGGTCAAAATTAAGGTTTTGATTGAGAAAGGGCAATTTTTTATTTTTGACCTAGCAAATGGTTAATTGGTTTGAGACATGATCTCAAGGATTCAATTGCATCATTTTGACCTAATGGCATGACTCAAAACATCCCTCAAGATCAATTGATTGATAATTGATTTTCAATCAACTGATCAAAAGTCAGTTTTGTACAATGAAAAGTCAAACTTTGACTTTTTGGTCAAAATCAAGTGTCAAAGATCATAGTTCATCAAAACATGTCAAAATATGAAACTTGTTCATCAAGAAATCAAAAAGTCAAGATTTCATTTTGAAAAGTCAAAATTTTCAAACAGAAATTTTTCTAAGTGTTGAAAACTTCATATTTTTTCACAACTTTGAGCCAATTTTTTACCATGATGCAAGATGATTCAAAGGAAACTTTCAACATGAAAGTTGTAGATATAAATGATATCTAAAACATTTCTTTACACAACTTCTCCTATAAATGCATGGATTTCAAGTTATGATTTTGTGAATACATGTTCATGAAACTTGGAAACTTAGTGAAGTTTTGCCCTAGTTTAGGCAGGATTTTGACCTAACTTCATGGTAATTTTTCACATAGTTTCAAGGGGAATTTTCAAAAGTGATTCAAAGAGGGATTGTAGAGCATATTACAAGCTTTCTAAAATGTCCAATAACTCCTTGAGATCATGTTTGATCAAGGAGAATCAAACGCATGAAGTTGGCATTTCATTCTTGAATTATAGGTCATTTTCATGATGAACAAGAATTCAAATCCATGCTAGGATGCATAATCTTTGCTTTGCAGGCCTCAAACTTGTTTGACACTCCATAATAAAATGTTTGCACAACTATTAGTGGCTTCAACTCAAGCATTCAATGCATTTCCCATGCTTAATACCATTTTAGGAAGAAAGTGCACATTGCCATTTTGGAAAAGTAGCTTTTGTGCATAAAATCAGTTCTTGAGATTTGCAATTGTTTTCTTCTAATCACACACAACCTATAATCCAAAATAAACTTGTCAAAAGTCTCAAAACAACTCAGCCCATACTTGTACTTTGTCTTGAAACTACATTTTCAATTTTCTTCAAAAACAAGCAAAATCTCATAACTTGTACTTGTGTGATTCTGACCCTCTCAAACCTCACAATATTTTCCTTACTCATGCACAAGTCATTTGCATCAAAACACACACATGCTTAAGCCCTAAAACACCCTAAAAACTCAGAACTGTATCACAAAACTCAATTGATGCATAATCTGACCAAAAACTTGAAACTCACATCTCCCTCGTGCGTTTCCAAGCCTTTTGGTTCCTAAAGCTTCTAAACATAAAATACAACTCATCCCTGACCCTGTTTCATAACTATAACTCCATCTTCATCAACCCCCATAACCAAAAACAGAGCTCCGCAAGTTGACTTCTCCAAAAGTCCTCAGCCACTTTTAGCTCAATCCAAGCATCACATTAGCTTCTTGGGAACTTGAGGAAGCTAACC
This sequence comes from Vicia faba, assembly GCA_948472305.1. Lineage (NCBI taxonomy): Eukaryota > Viridiplantae > Streptophyta > Magnoliopsida > Fabales > Fabaceae > Vicia > Vicia faba. The sequence goes on from OX451737.1 coordinate 1,150,989,354, forward strand.
CAATCACTGGAACTCATCAAAAGCTACTCAAACTCAAAACACGACACCCTCTTGCAAGGTGAGTTTTCTGACTTTTGAACTATTCATATAGGCATTGTTAGGCTTGCATTTATGAAGATAGAATGTAGATATCATTTCCCTGAAACTATACATGTCCATAGATTTCATTTCTGTGGCTTGAGCATGAAGAATTTTGAGTTTAAACTTGCTGAAACATTTAGGTCAGAATTTGGTACTTTCATAAATTCATCTTTATCTTTGAAAGTTAGCTTAAATTTGTTATATGGTTGGATTCGTGATGAAAAAAGTACACAAGTTTCATGTTTACATTTTTGAAAATGGTTGAAGAATGAGCAAGTTACAGATCCTTTGGCTGGAGGTTGAAGATGAAGTACAGTCAGAGCAAGTTTTATCTTATGTATTTATTTTTGTATCAATGTTAACGGATGTATAGCCACCCTAGTGGTAAGGCAGCGCGCTGGTAACCAAGAGGGCGTGGGTTCAACACCCAGGTGCTGCCTTTTGTTATTTTTCACACTTTTTTACATTTTTTTGTTTTCTTTACAGCGCCTGGGCTCAACATTGGGCCTTCTCTTTATTTTGCTGGCTTCTAACCCCTGGCTTTGCTTCAGCACCCCCTGGCCCATACTTTCATTTTCTTATTTTACTTTATTTCTTTTTCCTTTATTATTATTATTATTATTATTATTATTAGTATTATTATTAATATTATTATTATTTTTATTAATAAAAACCCAAAAAATATTTTATTTATTATTTTTACATTTATTTAGTTTATTTAGTTTTATAAAACTAAAAGAACAAAAACATTTTCTTAATAAATTAATTTCTTTCTTAATAATTAATATTTAGGTTTAGGTTTAACCATTATATTATTTTCTTGTAATTAAAATTAATTTAGAACTTAGGTTTCTTTTAATTAATTAATTTTTCTATTATTTCTATTGTTTAAAACCTTTTCATAAATAAAACCCTAAATTTTTTTAAATTTCTTTTCTTATTTAGTTTAAGTTTATTTTATTTTATTTTAAATTAATTTTTTTCTAATTAGGGTTAAGTTAAAATCTTTTCATAAAAATCAAATAAAAAATTATTTCTTTTTCCATTTATATTCTTGCATTTTTATTTTCAATTTTATACAATATTCAATATGGTTGTAATAATTATTTAGATTTAATTTTCTTGCAATTTCCCCATTTGTAAATTTGTGCACCCCTCTCCTAATGATGTAATAGCTTAGTATTTTTATTTTCCGCAATTTAATATTTTATATACAAATGCTAGTTAATTAGGGTTTGTATGGAAAGATAAAAATCAACAAATTAAAAAATCCTAATTCAAAGATAAAACAATGCATGTAAATCAATACACTTGCACACTTACACCCTTAGGGTAAATCCACTTTATTGCCTTATGAAAATGATCATAATACACATGTAAGATATCTTATCAAAAAACAAACAAAATACTAAGATCATAGTTCCTCGATGACGCTACAAAAGTTGCCTTAAGAATGATCTTAGTCCCTTAAAGAAAATGCTAAGATATCTTACAACATTTCTATTCATGACTATACGATGACCCTTTCCCGTCCCTTTTACATCCAAAGATAGGGTTTCTTACCAAATCAATGGTAAGATAACAATATCAAAGGAAAGAGGAAATAAACAAGAAAGACTTTTGAGTAGGTATAATGTTCGTAGTTGCTTGCTCATTTTCAAACCAAAACATCCTTGCTATTTTCAAAAACAAACACCAACACTTTCAAAACATCTTATAAACTTGAAACATTTTCAAAAGATAAACACTTTGTACGCGTTCTTATAGAAACAAGAACCATTACAAAGACACCTTTTCAAAATCACTTTCAAAAACATATTCCACAAACACCTCTTTGAACTATTTTCAAAACAACACATTATACGCGTTCTTATAGAAACGAGAACCATTACAAATACATTTTCAAAAAACTTTCAAAACCCACACCACAAGCACATTTTCAAACAAAAGCAAGTGATCTAGCAAACAACTAATAGCCCGTATATAACTACGGATGAAAAGGGTGCTAAGACATTCCCTTTTCATAATCTACCTCTCGAACTCAAGAAAACATCTCAAAGGTTTTTCTTGTTCTTTTCAACCTTTCCTTTTGGATAAAAGAAAAGTCGGTGTCGACTCTTGCTAACCACAATATTTGTGATCAAACGCAAAATAACCAAGTCAGTTCTCCCACCGCGTTATAGTGTGTCTTAGGTAGAAGTATAGCATGGATAGTGATTACATGATTAGATCGTAACTGGTTGTTTACTGAGGGTCTATGAATTGATACTATTTAGTGGACTTATCCCTGGCTTAGTAGCCCCCATAATAGGTGTTGTTGTACACCGAACTGGGTTAACAATCCCTTGTGTTTTTACTGCTTTTATATTGTTGCATTGTCCTCATATATTTGTATCGTGACATTTCCTTTGACATCACATATCTGATACCAGAATTTCAATTGGTATCAGAGCGGACATTCGGCTCTGTATTTGTGTGAGATCTAGGAAAGATACTTTATGGTACTATATACAAGGAAGGAGGTTTTGTGAACAGACCACCCATTCTGGATGGAAGCAATTATAACTATTGGAAACCACATATGGTGGCCTTTCTAAAATCTCTGGACAACAGGGCTTAGAAAGCTGTCTTAAAAGGATGAAAACACCCTGTCAAATTGGGAGAAGATGGAGAACCTACTCCTGAATTAAAGCCAGAAGAAGATTGGCCTAAAGAAGATGATGAAATTGCACTTCGAAATTCTAAAGCCTAGAATGCTATATTCAATGGAATTGACAAGAACATTTTCAAATTAGTGAACACATGCGAAGTAGCTAAGGATGCCTGGGGGATTCTTCAATATACCCATGAAGGCACATCCAAAGTTAAGATGTCAAGACTTCAGGTATTCACCACTAGATTTGAAAATCTGAGAATGAAGGATGATGAAAGTATTAATGACTTCCATATGAATATTCTTGAGATTGCTAATGCATTCAGTGTTTTAGGAGAAAAAAATACTCGAAGACAAATTGGTGAGAAAGATGCTTAGGTCTCTCCCCAAGAGATTTGATATGAAAGTGACTGCCATAGAAGAAGCACAAGACATTGACAAGATGAGAGTGGATGAACTTGTTGGATCCCTTAAGACATTTGAATTAAGCATCAATGAAAGATCTGAAAAGAAGAAGAAAAGTATAGCCTTTGTAATCAATACTGAAGATGAAGATGAGGATTGTGATCTGGATACAGATGAATGAATATTTAATGCTTTAGTTCTTCTTGGAAGACAGTTTAATAAAGTGATAAAGAAGATGGATAGGAACCCAAGATCAAATGTTAAGAACATCTCATCTGACATCCATAAGTCAAATGAGTTTGGAAGAAAAAGGGCTGAAGAAAAATCCACTCAAGGGAAGGAAATACAATGTCATGGATGTGAAGGTTTTGGTCATATTAGAGCTGAATATCCTACATATCTTAAGAAACAGAAGAAGAATCTATTTGTTACTGGGTCTGAAGAGGACTCTGAGAGTGATCTTGAAGAGGAATATTCCAAGTATGTTAAAGCATTGACAGGAAAATATGTTTCTGATGAAGATTCTAGTAATGGTGAACTAACCTTTGATGAGTTAGCTGCCTCGTACAGAGAACTGTGTCTTAGAAGTGCGGAAGTTTGCCAAGAAGGGGAGAATTAGAAAGCTCTCTGTGATACGGTGGGAAGAACTGACTGTTTTTTGGAATGCTGGTTTGCGTTTTGCGTTTTTTGTTCGCAAAATATCGCGGTAAGTAAGAGTCGCCACCGAATTTTATTTTATCCAATAAGGAAAGGAAAAAAGCACTGAAAAATTCCCTTTTCGAGATATTTCTGAGTATGGGGGGTAGATTATAGAAAGGGAAGGTATTAGCACCCTTTCTATCCGTAGTTATCTACGGGCTCTTAGGTACTTGCTCATTTGTTTTCAAAAATTGTTTTCTTTGTGCTTGTGGATTTGAAAAAGTTTTTGTTTTAAAACTTCAATTTAACTCTTGCTTCTGTCCTCAAGAGTGTAATGAAGTGTTTTGAAAACTTTGTTCGAAAATGAGTGTAAGTGTGAAAAATTTTTTTGTTTTGAAAGAGCAAGTATCTAAGAGCTAATCTACCTACTCGAAAAAGGAATCGTTCTATGCTAATTTACTTTAGACAATGTTATCCCACTATTAGTGAGTAGGTAGCACCGTCGTTGGAGTTTAAGGGTCAATATGAAAGAGGGACATATGGTAACTAAAGCAATGTTAGAACGCCTTAGTGATAACCCTAATGTATTAGATCATTTATTCTAGGCAACAATCTCCGAGGCAACCATTTCGAGGCAACTATGATCTTTTAGACAAGAGGACGATCTCTAAAACAACTTATACTCAATGACCGCTTACGAAGGCAACCAAGTGGGAGTGTACCCTAGGAGTTCGCATGTGCGAGTGATTCAATTTAAAATTAGTTATCTTTGCACATTTTTAGGGTTATCTAACCATTTTAAAATTAAACATACATTCTTGTCATGCATCCTAAATCATACATCTAACAGTTAATATTTTGCGGAATTTAAAATGCGGAAATTAAACTAAGTTATTACAAGGCTTCGGGTATTTACATAGCCAAAAACAAACCCTTCGAAATTAAAGCAATAAATGTAGAATAAATGTCCTAATTAAATTATTACATCCCATGAGCAGTTACATTAAACATCGTAAAAAAATAAATAAAAACGGTAAAGGTAAATAAACGTCCTAATTAAATTATTACAAATTGTGAGCAGATACAATAATTGGGTAAAATAATAATAAAGCGCGTGATTAAAAATTAGATCGATGAGAAATATGGGTTTTGACCCTTCTAACCTAATTAAAAGAAAAATTGTTTTTTTGTTGTTGTTTTTAATAAAAGAAATAAGTTTTCTAAATTAAATATGCAATTAATTAGTTAATTAAATTAATTAATAAAAATAATTACATGACCTATTTTTAGTTTCTTTGGTTAATTTAGGAAAAAATAAAATATAATTAAGTTAGTAATAAAACCTATTTATTCTAATTAGTTTTAAGTTATTTACAAAAAGAAATTAAAATTTTACCTAAAATTAAAATTTAATTAAGAAAAAAAATCCTAAATATATTTTTATGTGATTTTTATATTTGTTTATTGATAAAAAAAGGATTAAAACAAATAAATAAAACGAATAAAACATGAAAATAAAGATGAGCCTAGTAGCAAAAGTAAACAGGAGGTGCAATCATCAGAAATCCCTAGGCCCAAATCTTCGAAAGCTTCATGCTCTAACTATGGTGTTTTTTGATTCTTGCGTGGAACCTATGATTCAACCATCCATAACTGTTATATATAAACTCAAATAAACGTTAGCATACCATAAAATGTAATTTAAATTAGAGATTCAAAGTTTAAAATTTTACCAAACCGGTGTTGTCAAATGGGGGGCGTGCTAGGTGGGTGATTGATTGCTCTTGAGCCTTGTAAGACTCTTGAGTACTTCAAGAGGATGGTTTGAGGTTTGATGTCAATTGAGAGAGACCGGAACCTCGAGATATGACTTGCACCAATTCTTTGATTTCTTGAGAGCTTTTTGAAGAGCTTTTAGAGAGTTTTTTGAAGAGCTTTTTGAGAGCTTTTTAGAGAGGATTTTTGTCCCTTTCAAGCTTGTATGGCTCTATATTTATAGAGGAGAATGAGGATACAAGAAAGCATGGAAATAATCTCCCTCATAATGTTGTGTTTTAAGACCATGATCAAAATTTGAAAAAAATGCCATATTTGATGATTTTATGCTATTTTCACATGTGGATGAACCTGGACATATTTGAAGAGTTATTTCACGAAATCAATTGACATAAACCATCATAAAACTTTTCAAAAATGGATTCACATCAAAATTTACATTATTTCTATTATTTATTTATTTAATTCTGAATTTTAATGAATAAAATATCAAAATAAATAGCATAAATAGTAGAAAAATGTATGGGTGGACTTAAAGGTCGTGGACCATGTTAGGAATGAGTTTCAAACTTGAAAAGATAGGCCTATTTAGAAAAAAATCCAAGTTTGGTCAATATTTGCTTCATGTATTTTTTTCAAAAATTGTCCAACTTTGACAATGCATATCTCTCTCAATTTTAACCTTATGAGGGTGTTCTTGGCCTTTTTAGAAAGCTTAGGATGTCCCTTAAGAGACCTCCTTGGTTTCATCTCAATTGGATCTTCCATGTTCACGTAATAAGCTTTGACCCAAAAGGTGTTTTTTGTTGACTTTCCAAAATGACCTATAATGTCCAATTTCATAACTTCTTGTGAGTGCATATTTTGAACTTTGGAGCTGAAGATGGTTTGTAGGTAATTGCATCCTCTTCAAAATGAGATAAGGATGTGTCATTTGTCATAAAGTATGAGAAAGTTATGCTTGGTCAAAGTTGAGTTGACTTTTCCTACAAAACCCTAATTTAGCAACTTTTGAGTCTTGATGAATTATGAGCAATCCTTGATGAATAATGATCAACTCTTGATCAAATGATTAAATATACTTCAAAATGAGGATGTTGACCAAAAATATTGAAGTTTGACTATATGTGGGCCACAATTGACTTTTGCCCTAGCAAAGTCGATTTTCAGGCCTTTGAGCAATTGATTGAGCAAACTTCCTCTGCAAGGCTTGACACTTGACATGGATGATCTTGAGAAGATATTAGGAAAATGTTGAGAATTTGGGGTCCCTTGGACTCTAGTATTTTGATGCAACATGAAACCCTAATTTCAGGTAGACTGCCTTAGGAGAGAGCTTGTCTGGCCAACCCTTGGACTACCTTGAGCAACTTGGGGATCTTTCTTGAAATGTTTTGAGAAATATGGGAGGGAAAATTTTGGGGCACAACAGTTGTCCCTGTTCAATCTTCTTAAACCTGAAGATTTAGATTGGCTTTCGTGCCTTTCGTGATCCGAAGGTGGAAGAGGATTGAACACTAGAGTGCCCAGAAATTTGCACTCGCATGAAGTGGTAATTATCTTGTGATGTCAGGAATGGGCTTATAGATGCCAATTGGAAATTGATGACGAGGGGATGGGCTTAAAGATGCCATGTGAAGGAGTGTCGATTGCATAAGAGATTCCTTAGCGAGAGCTTGTATACCTGTCGTTGAGGAAGATTCCGCTGGGGAGGGCTGATCTTTGTTGAGAGAAGTAGAATTTTAGGAGCTTCGGTCATCCTTATTCCAATGAGGAAACATCTCAGTTGAATTTTAGGAACTTCGGTCGTCCGTATTCTACTGAGGAATCATCTCTGCTGACATTTAGGAACTTCAGTCATCTGTTGTTCAACTGAGGAATCATATCTGCTGACATTTAGGAACTTCAGTCATCCATTGTTAAACTGAGGAATCATCTCTGCTGACATTTAGGAACTTCAGTCATCCGTTATTCAACTGAGGAAAACATCTATGTTGACATTTAGGAACTTCAGTCATCCATTATTCAACTGAGGAATCATCTCTGCTGACATTTAGGAACTTCAGTTATCCGTTATTCAACTGAGGAATTAACTCTGGCTTAAGGAAGCGGAAGTGAACTACGTATCTAGTTGTGTACAGGCCGCACCGCGACCTACTAGGGAAAGGTGAAACCGATCGTCTTTGATAGGTCTGGGTCTTACAGTGTTGTGGACTGCTGTCTGGAGATAAAAGAAAAGAAACCTGGGTAGTAGGGTTATGATAAGGAATCTGGGTAATATTGCTTCGTGAGGAGTTTGGATAACACTGCGTCAGAAACGAGAAGGAACCTGGATAAGGTTGCTTTGTAAGGAGTTTGGGTAAAACTGCGTCTGAACCGAGAAGGAACCTGGGTAAGGTTGCTTTGTGAGGAGTTTGGGTAAAACTGCGTCTGAACCGAGAAGGAACCTGGGTAAGGTTGCTTTATGAAGAGTTTGGGTAGAACTGCATCGGGGCTGAGGAGGAACCTAGATAAGGTTGCTTCAGGATGAAACTAGGTGAAACTACATCAGGAAAGAGAAGGAACCTAGGTAAGGTTGCTCCAGGATGAGTCTAGGTGAAACTACATCGGGAAAGAGAAGGAACCTAGGTAAGGTTGCTCCAGGATGAGTCTAGGTGAAACTACATCGAGAAAGAGAAGGAACCTAGGTAAGGTTGCTCCATGATGGGTTTAGGTGAAACTACATCTGAACTGAGAAGGAACCTAGGTAAGTTTGCTCCATGATGGGTTTAGGTGAAACTACATCGGGAAAGAGAAGGAACCTAGGTAAGGTTGCTCCAGGATGAGTCTAGGTGAAACTACATCGGGAAAGAGAATGAACCTAGGTAAGGTTGCTCCAGAATGAGTCTAGGTGAAACTACATCGGGAAAGAGAAGGAACCTAGGTAAGGCTGCTTTGGGATGAGTCTAGGTGAAACTACATCGGGAAAGAGAAGGAACCTAAGTAAGGTTGCTCCAGGATGATTCTAGGTAAAACTACATCGGGAAAGAGAAGGAACCTAGGTAAGGTTGCTTCGGGATGAGTCTAGGTGAAACTGCATCGGGAAAAGAAAGGAACCTAGGTAAGGCTGCTTCATGTGAAATTTAGGTAAAACTGCGTCTGAACCGGGAAGAAACCTAGGTAAGGCTGCTTCATGAGGAGTTTAGGTAAAACTGTATCTGAACCGGGAAGAAACCTAGGTAAGGCTGCTTCATGAGGAGTTTAGGTAAAACTGTATCTAAACCGGGAAGAAACCTAGGTAAGGCTGTTTCATAGCTTGAATTTTGTGAGAATTTGATTGTATCTTTCCTGAAAGGTAAAGGTTAGTTGTATGTAATGCATGATATGTATCAAGCAATGATGTTCTCAAAATAAATGAGATCGTGTTGTATGATGCGTATATGCATGTGTCATGGTGTATGGAAATGTAATGTTTTTAGCTGGGGAAAATAAATCCCGGATAGTTAATGGAAAAAAGAGTTGAATTCTTCGTTTCCGCTGGAGACAGTTGATGAAGATGTTTGTAAGAATAAACCTGCAGGAGAGAATAACTTCGTTGGGGAATAAACTAATGAGGAGATTACTCTGTGGGGAGTACATACTCTGCTAGAAGATATGGAGATTTGGAGAAATAAAAACAAAGCTGGGGATGAATTACCGTTGCTGGTGATAGTGAACCCTGTTGGGGATTGAATTTCTGTCTGTGAAAGGAATGAACTCTGATGGGGATGATTTTCCAATAGCGACTTCACTGAGGATAATCTTTTAGACTCTACTGGGGATAATATTCCAGACTCCACTGGGGATAATCTTCCAGTGCTGGTGATAGATAAATTCTGCTTGGGGAGAATCTTACCGACTCATTCGTGGTTCCGAGCCTCAGCTGGGGAGAATTAACATCACTGTCCTTTTCTCACTCTGCGGGGAGTGGATGTTACTGGGACGCATGCCGAAGATATGACGATGGCTTTGCATCAGGAATTTTCTGCCCCGGTATTTGCGGGAGACGGTGCCTGCGGAGGCCCTGTGGATCGAGTATTATCCCAACCTATGAGGTGCTTGGTAACTGCCGATCGGAATGATAAGTCTTCTTCTGGTAGACAAATGGCAAGATGACGGGACATAGCCGTACGCTTTGATCCCTAACTTTTGCTTGGACTGTCTTTTCAGATTTTCAGTCCACCGGGATACCCTTTTTTGCCCAAGCCGCCTTTTCAGGTTTTTGACTTTCCGGGTGTACAAATCTTTTTTGTTTTTATCCCTAATTTTTGCCCGAACCCTTTTGGTTCACCGGGAAGCCCTTATTTTCTCCTAGGCCTGTCAACCTAGCAGGTCTTTGTTCATGCGCAGTATTTTCTGACTATGTCCACGCTCTCAAGGTGTAGGGAGTTGTCACTGGCAGTAGCGTTATGTTGTCACGATACCAGAAGATGTTTGTCTGATCGTGCAAGATTCGTTGCTGGAATTCATGTCCAATTCCCTAAGCGATTCAGATGGAGATTTGCCCCTGGCTATTTGGCATCTTTGAGAGATTCCTTGAATCTTGACTTAACTTCCCCAGATGATGGACAATGATCATGTCTTCCCCTTGGTTGGAAGTGCTTTTTTTCACTTGAGCTGATCCTTTTTATTGAAAAGGTTTTTGTTCACTAGATATTCGTCGTGCGAATTTCTCTGTTGTTGAGCAAATAGTCATATGCAAACAATGTTATTTTAAGAATGCAAAACTTATGTCTGTTTTGAAGTTCTTTGAAAATGCAGTTTTCAATAAAACAAATGAATTTTTGTAAAATGTGATGTCAACTCAGGATTTACAGCAAGCCCTACAGGAGTCAGGATACCTTTTGTAACAGTATGCTTTCAAACTAACCCAGGCTTCAGCTAGGACTTTTAAGGGTTATTACGTGGCCTGGTTCACGGTTCAAGAAACAAAGGAAAAAGGCTCAAAGTGTATTTGTACCCACCTGTTCTTCGTGATGTTCTTCGATCCTAAACTCTGCTAATTGTGCATTAGATCCAGTTTGAGTCTTTGCTCTGATATTCCATTTATAGTTCGGATACTGACAATTTATTTTGAACAGGCAGTCATTTTTATTGCGAGTTTGTAGGATCTCTTTCTTTTTGATTTTATTATCCATGTCTTTTTCCTGAACTGTTTGTTTTTGTGACTACAGCCAGCGGGATGCCCCAGTTTTTTTTCTTAAGTCCCCTTCACAGGTTTTGACTTAATGGGCTTTTATTTTTGAGAGATAATGACTGCCTGTCCTTACGATTATACGGAACCATCACCGTCTCTTGGTTTAGAAGGACGTCTTTGATGCCATTCATTGTGCACCTGAATTAACTGAGAAAACTACCCTGTCCCAGGTTGTGATTAAGGGTTTTAATTTGTGTGAAAAGAAAAAAAAAACTCCTACTTCTTTGGCCCAAAGGGGTTGACGAGGGATTATCTTCCTTATAACTCCACTGTTTAGGATTTGAAACAATGCCTGTACATCGTCAGCAGGGTCTATTCAAAAGCATACTGTAGAGATTTGATATCATTTTCGTCATTCTCCCTCTAAAGGCTTAGAATTTTTTAATCGAGAGTTGATCATCACAAAAATGAAAGCAATTTGAATATAGTGAATACGAATGGATTGATTCAAAACAGACATATGCGCATTAATAAAGTAACAAAGTTTTACATGAATAAATGTTTGAACAATCAAAAGAAAATTACAAATTGAAAATTCTAATGAATAAAATTCTTCTTGTCTGGTCTTGTTACTTCAGAGGACGTGCCTTGGAGGGATGGTTGAAGAACTCAGCCTGACCATCTTGTGTGAATTCCAATGCTCCTTCATCAATCAGGTTTTGAATTTTGTACTTCAACTTCCAACAGTCGTCAGTATCAATGCCTCGGGCTGTTAGAATGGTATGCACACCTTGCATCAGGATTGTAGTTAGGTGAACAAGTCTTGGGATTCAGATAAGGTCCTACCAATGTCACCAGATTCAATCTCAACAGGTGTTGTAAAGCTTGAGACAACGACATGTTGAGCTTGGTAAACTGCCTCTGATTAACTCTTTGTTTATGGAATAGTTGTTATTGGACCCGTGAGGTAGTAGCAACTTGGAAAGGTCCATTCTTCACCATATCAGACCCTTGTCTTCTTGGAGGCTGACCAATGACTTCGTCCCCAGCCCCGATTGTTTGCTTCATACTATTGTGTCGGTCTTGATGAAGCTGGTTGATAATGGTTCTCAGCACTTCTTGTTCCCAAGCTAAGCCTGGGATAAGAGCCATATGCCCTAGCATCTGGTTTCTCATGACACCTAACTCAGCTTGCCGTTGTTCCAACAGTTCGTCCTTATTATCTTCAGGACTTTTCTTGACCAAGTTCCCGACGAGGAGTGTTTTCAACTTTTCCTGCCCCTTGGATAGGTTTAGGAAGATTTCCCTGAACTGGGTCTCTTGAGTATGAAGATCTTGGTTGTCTTGTTGGAGAGCCATTGCTGAAATAAATAGTGAGAACATGAGAGACCTGTACTGGGAGACCTGTTATGCAATGATATGTATGATATATGTATGCAATGTTTTCAAGGATCTCGCGAGGTAAACAAGAAACTGTTAGAATTTGAATTTTCTAGCTTTGATTGAAGAAACATCGTGTTGTTAAGAGTCCTTCTTCAAGAGTCAAACTCACCATATCGAGTGGGTCATAACCCCTGACTCAAGTCTTCGTGTTTTGATCTCTAGACGGCATTGACTAGAGGAAAATAAATCCCCTTTGCTCCTTTCTAGACATTTGATTTACCATAACCTGCATCACAAACCCTTGAGATCCTTGAAATGGTTAAGGAAATGTTAAGGCATGATGTTATGATGTGTATGCTATGGTTAAGGAAAAGTGTGAGGTGATGTAAGTAAACCCTGCAATAAATCCAAATTATTGGATAAGGACTGTAAACAAAACCTGCAAGGAACTCATGTTGTCAGATAACAAGAATGTGCAAGTAGTTCAAGTTTGAAAGCACACAAGTCACACAATAGCCTTTAAATTTCAGGCTAGCGTGGAGTTTAGGTATTACCCTCTTTCAGTTTAGTTGGTTCAACCTGTCCTAGAAATAGTAACCGGGTTCTAGAGGATCTCAATATCACTGACCACCCTCGATCGGTCATAATTCCAGTTTAGCAACCTTTTCATGCAGCCGGAATCATCGCGAGAGTTTGGTCTCAATGAGTGTAGCATACTGCTACTTTTCTATGGCCAAGTTGGTCAATTATAGGTTCTAAGGTCAGTTGGTGCTTAATGACCCCTTAGCAGACCCATATTCTCCTCGTTGCGCCACAAGGGATATTGGTACAAACTAAAGTGCCACACCAACGTAGCTACTGCTTCAACCGTATCGGTCTACGCCGTACAGTTCCCTCACAGTTTATTGCTACTTGCCTAAAGGGTGTCCCCCAGATCCGAGTTAGGATCTATAGTAACTCTGATTCAAACCCACAAAGATAAAGCATACAAATCAAGCAATTGAAAACATAATGAACTATTCCTAAGGTACACCCTACTTATAAGTGTCCCTAGTAGAGTTGCCAGTTCTGTGATACGGTGGGAAGAACTGACTGTTTTTTGGAATGCTGGTTTGCGTTTTGCATTTTTTGTTTGCAAAATGTCGCGGTAAGCAAGAGTCACCACCAACTTTTATTTTATCCAACAAGGAAAGGAAAAAAGCACAGAAAAATTCCTTTTTCGAGATATTTCTGAGTACGGGGGGTAGATTATAGAAAGGGAAGGCATTAGCACCCTTTCTATCCGTAGTTATCTACGGGCTCTTAGGTACTTGCTCATTTGTTTTCAAAAATTGTTTTCTTTGTGCTTGTGGATTTGAAAAAGTTTTTTTTTTAAAACTTCGATTTAACTCTTGCTTCTGTCCTCAAGAGTGTAATGAAGTGTTCTGAAAACTTTGTTCGAAAAGGAGTGTAAGTGTGAAAAAAAGTTTTGTTTTGAAAGAGCAAGTATCTAAGAGCTAATCTACCTACTCGAAAAAGGAATCGTTCTATGCTAATTTCCTTTAGACAATGCTATCCCACTATTAGTGAGTAGGTAGCACCGTCGTTGGAGTTTAAGGGTCAATTCGAAAGAGGGACATACGGTCACTAAAGCAATGTTAGGACGCCTTAGTGGTAATCCTAATGTCTTAGATCATTTATTCTAGGCAACAATATCCGAGGCAACCATTTCGAGGCAACTATGATCTTTTAGACAAGAGGACGACCTCTAAAACAACCTATACTCAATGACCGTTTACGAAGGCAACCAAGTGGGAGTGTACCCTAGGATTGCGCATGTGCGATTGATTCAATTTCAGATTAGTTATCTTTGCACATTTTTAGGGTTATCTAACCGTTTTAAAATTAAACATACATTCTTGTCATGCATCCTAAATCATACATCTAACAGTTAATATTTTACGGAATTTAAAATGTGGAAATTAAACTAAGTTATTACAAGGCTTCGGGTATTTACATAGGCAAAAACAAACCCTTCGAAATTAAAGCAATAAATGTAGAATAAACGTCCTAATTAAACTATTACATCCCATGAGCAGTTACATTAAATATCGTAAAAAAATAAATAAAAGCGGTAAAGGTAAATAAACGTCCTAATTAAATTATTACAAACTGTGAGTAGATACAATAATTGGGCAAAAATAATAATAAAGCGCGCGATTAAAAATTAGATCGACGAGAAATATGGGTTTTGACCCTTCTAACCTAATTAAAAGAAAAATTGTTTTTTTTTGTTGTTTTTAATAAAAGAAATAAGTTTTCTAAATTAAATATGCAATTAATTAGTTAATTAAATTAATTAATAAAAATAATTACATGACCTATTTTGGTTTCTTTGGTTATTTTAGGAAAAAATAAAATATAATTAAGTTAGTAATAAAACCTATTTATTCTAATTATTTTTAAGTTATTTACAAAAAGAAATTAAAGTTTTACCTAAAATTAAAATTTAATTAAGAAAAAAAATCCTAAATCTATTTTTATGTGATTTTTATATTTGTTTATTGATAAAAAAAGGATTAAAACAAAAAAATAAAACGAATAAAACATGAAAATAAAGATGGGCCTAGTAGCAAAAGTAAACAGGGGGTGCAATCATCAGAAATCCCTAGGCCCGAATCTTCGAAAGCTTCATGCTCTAACTATGGTGTTTTTTGATTCTTACGTGGAACCTATGATTCAACCATCCATAACTGTTCTATATAAACTCAAACAAACGTTAGCATACCATAAAATGTGATTTAAATTAGAGATTCAAAGTTTAAAATTTTACCAAACCTGTGTTGTCAAATGGGGGGCGTGCTAGGCGTGTGATGGATTGTTCTTGAGCCTTGTAAGACTCTTAAGTAGTTCAAGAGGATGGTTTGAGGTTTGATGTCAATTGAGAGAGACCGGAACCTCGAGATATGACTTGCACCAATTCTTTGATTTCTGGAGAGCTTTTTGAAGAGCTTTTAGAGAGCTTTTTGAAGAGCTTTTTGAGAGCTTTTTAGAGAGGATTTTCGTCCCTTTCAAGGTTGTATGACTCTATATTTATAGAGGAGAACGAGGAGACAAGAAAGCATGGAAAGAATCTCCCTCATAATGTTGTGTTTTAAGACCATGATCAAAATTTGAAAAAAATGCCATATTTGATGATTTTATGCCATTTTCACATGTGGATGAACCTGGACATATTTGAAGAGTTATTGCACGAAATCAATTGACATAAACCATCATAAAACTTTCCCAAAATGGATTCACATCAAAATTAACATTATTTCTATTATTTATTTATTTAATTCTAAATTTTAATGAATAAAATATCAAAATAAATAGCATAAATAGTAGAAAAATGTATGGGTGGACTTAGGGGTCGTGGACCATGTTAGGAATGAGTTTCAAACTTGAAAATATAGGCCCAGTTGGAAAAAATCCAAGTTTGGTTGCTTCATGCATTTTTTTTCAAAAATTGTCCAACTTTTACAATGCATATCTCTCTCAAGTTTAACCTTATGAGGGTGTTCTTGGACTTTTTAGAAAGCTTAGGATGTACCCTAAGAGACCTCTTTGGTTTCATCTCAATTGGATCTTCCATGTTCATGTAAGAAGCTTTGACCCAAAAGGTGTTTTTTGTTGACTTTCCAAAATGACCTATAATGTCCAATTTCATAACTTCTTGTGAGTGCATATTTTGAACTTTGGAACTGCAGATGGATTGTAGGGAATTGCATGCTCTTCAAAATGAGCTTTGGATGGGTCATTTCGCATAAAGTATGAGAAAGTTATGCTTGGTCAAAGTTGAATTGACTTTTCCTACAAAACCCTAATATAGCAACTTTTGAGTCTTGATGAATTATGAGCAATCCTTGATGAATAATGATCAACCCTTGATCAAATGATGAAATATACTTCAAAATGATGATGTTGACCAAAAATCTTGAAGTTTTACTGTATGTGGGCCACATTTGACTTTTGCCCTAACACTGTCGATTTTCAGGCCTTTGAGCAATTGATTGAGCAAACTTCCTCTGCAAGGCTTGAAACTTGACATGTATGATCTTGAGAACATATTAGGACAAAGTTGAGCATTTGGGGTCCCTTGGACTCAAGTATCTTGATGCAACATGAAACCCTAATTTGAGGTAGACTGTCTTAGGAGAGAGCTTGTCTGGCTAACCCTTGGAATACCTTGAGCAACTTGGGGATCTTTCTTGAAATGTTTTGAGAAATATGGGAGGAAAAATTTTGGGGTACAACAGCTGTCCCTGTTCAATCTTCTTAAACCTGAAGATTTATATTGGCTTTCGTGCCTTTCGTGATCCGAAGGTGGAAGAGGATTGAACACTAGAGTGCCCAGAAATTTGCACTCGCATGAAGTGGTAATTATCTTGTGATGTCAGGAATGGGCTTACAAATGCCATTTGGAAATTGCTGACGAGGGGATGGGCTTAAAGATGCCATCTGAAGGAGTGTCGATCGCATAAGAGATTCCTTAGCGAGAGCTTGTATACCTGTCGTTGAGGAAGATTCCGCTGGGGAAGGCTGATCTTTGTTGAGAGAAGTAGAATTTTAGGAGCTTCGGTCGTCCTTATTCCAATGAGGAAACATCTCTGTTGAATTTTAGGAACTTCGGTCGTCCGTATTCTACTGAGGAATCATCTCTGCTGACATTTAGGAACTTCAGTCATCTGTTGTTCAACCGAGGAATCATATCTGCTGACATTTAGGAACTTCAGTCATCCGTTGTTAAACTGAGGAATCATCTTTGCTGATATTTAGGAACTTCAGTCATCCGTTATTCAACTGAGGAAAACATCTATGTTGACATTTAGGAACTTCAGTCATCCATTATTCAACTGAGGAATCACCTCTGCTGACATTTAGGAACTTCAGTTATCCGTTATTCAACTGAGGAATTAACTCTGGCTTAAGGAAGCGGAAGTGAACTACGTATCTAGTTGTGTACAGGCCGCACCGCGACCTACTAGGGAAAGGTGAAACCGATCGTCTTTGATAGGTCTGGGTTTTACAGTGTTGTGGACTGCTGTCTGGAGATAAAAGAAAAGAAACCTGGGTAGTAGGGTTATGATAAGGAATCTGAGTAATATTGCTTCGTGAGGAGTTTGGATAACACTGCGTCTGAAACGAGAAGGAACCTGGGTAAGGTTGCTTTGTAAGGAGTTTGGGTAAAACTGCGTCTGAACCGAGAAGGAACCTGGGTAAGGTTGCTTTGTGAGGAGTTTGGGTAAAACTGCGTCTGAACCGAGAAGGAACCTGGGTAAGGTTGCTTTATGAAGAGTTTGGGTAGAACTGCATCGGGACTGAGGAGGAACCTAGATAAGGTTGCTTCAGGATGAAACTAGGTGAAACTACATCAGGAAAGAGAAGGAACCTAGGTAAGGTTGCTCCAGGATGAGTCTAGGTGAAACTACATCGGGAAAGAGAAGGAACCTAGGTAAGGTTGCTCCAGGATGAGTCTAGGTGAAACTACATCGAGAAAGAGAAGGAACCTAGGTAAGGTTGCTCCATGATGGGTTTAGGTGAAACTACATCTAAACTGAGAAGGAACCTAGGTAAGTTTGCTCCATGATGGGTTTAGGTGAAACTACATCGGGAAAGAGAAGGAACCTAGGTAAGGTTGCTCCAGGATGAGTCTAGGTGAAACTACATCGGGAAAGAGAATGAACCTAGGTAAGGTTGCTCCAGGATGAGTCTAGGTGAAACTACATCGGGAAAGAGAAGGAACCTAGGTAAGGCTGCTTCGGGATGAGTCTAGGTGAAACTACATCGAGAAAGAGAAGGAACCTAAGTAAGGTTGCTCCAGGATGATTCTAGGTAAAACTACATCGGGAAAGAGAAGGAACCTAGGTAAGGTTGCTTCGGGATGAGTCTAGGTGAAACTGCATTGGGAAAAGAAAGGAACCTAGGTAAGGCTGCTTCATGTGAAATTTAGGTAAAACTGCGTCTGAACCGGGAAGAAACCTAGGTAAGGCTGCTTCATGAGGAGTTTAGGTAAAACTGTATCTGAACCGGGAAGAAACCTAGGTAAGGCTGCTTCATGAGGAGTTTAGGTAAAACTGTATCTAAACCGGGAAGAAACCTAGGTAAGGCTGTTTCATAGCTTGAATTTTGTGAGAATTTGATTGTATCTTTCCTGAAAGGTAAAGGTTAGTTGTATGTAATGCATGATATGTATCAAGCAATGATGTTCTCAAAATAAATGAGATCGTGTTGTATGATGCGTATATGCTTGTGTCATGGTGTATGGAAATGTAATGTTTTTAGCTGGGGAAAATAAATCCCGGATAGTTAATGGAAAAAAGAGTTGAATTCTTCGTTTCCGCTGGAGACAGTTGATGAAGATGTTTGTAAGAATAAACCTGCAGGAGAGAATAACTTCGTTGGGGAATAAACTAATGAGGAGATTACTCTGTGGGGAGTACATACTCTGCTAGAAGATATGGAGATTTGGAGAAATAAAAACAAAGCTGGGGATGAATTACCGTTGCTGGTGATAGTGAACCCTGTTGGGGATTGAATTTCTGTCTGTGAAAGGAATGAACTCCGATGGGGATGATTTTCCAATGGCGACTTCACTGAGGATAATCTTTTAGACTCTACTGGGGATAATCTTCCAGACTCCACTGGGGATAATCTTCCAGTGCTGGTGATAGATAAATTCTGCTTGGGGAGAATCTTACCGACTCATTCGTGGTTGCGAGCCTCAGCTGGGGAGAATTAACATCACTGTCCTTTTCTCACTCTGCGGGGAGTGGATGTTACTGGGACGCATGCCGAAGATATGGCGATGGCTTTGCATCGGGAATTTTCTGCCCCGGTATTTGCGGGAGACGGTGCCTGCGGAGGCCCTGTGGATCGAGTATTATCCCAACCTATGAGGTGCTTGGTAACTGCCGATCGGAATGATAAGTCTTCTTCTGGTAGACAAATGGCAAGATGACGGGACATAGCCGTACGCTTTGATCCCTAACTTTTGCTTGGACTGTCTTTTCAGATTTTCAGTCCACCGGGATACCCTTTTTTGCCCAAGCCGCCTTTTCAGGTTTTTGACTTTCCGGGTGTACAAATATTTTTTGTTTTTATCCCTAATTTTTGCCCGAACCCTTTTGGTTCACCGGGAAGCCCTTATTTTCTCCTAGGCCTGTCAACCTAGTGGGTCTTTGTTCATGCGCAGTATTTTCTGACTATGTCCATGCTCTCAAGGTGTAGGGAGTTGTCACTGTCAGTAGCGTTATGTTGTCACGATACCAGAAGATGTTTGTCTGATCGTGCAAGATTCGTTGCTGGAATTCATGTCCAATGCCCTAAGCGATTCAGATGGAGATTTGCCCCTGGCTATTTGGCATCTTTGAGAGATTCCTTGAATCTTGACTTAACTTCCCCAGATGATGGACAATGATCATGTCTGCCCCTTGGTTGGAAGTTCTTTTTTTCACTTGAGGTGATCCTTTTTATTGAAAAGGTTTTTGTTCACTAGATATTCGTCGTGCGAATTTCTCTGTTGTTGAGCAAATAGTCATATGCAAACAATGTTATTTTAAGAATTCAAAGCTTATGTCTGTTTTGAAGTTCTTTGAAAATGCAGTTTTCAATAAAACAAACGAATTTTTGTAAAATGTGATGTCAACTCAGGATTTACAGCAAGCCCTACAGGAGTCAGGATACCTTTTGTAACAGTATACTTTCAAACTAACCCATGCTTCAGCTAGGACTTTTAAGGGTTATAACATGATCTGGTTCACGGTTCAAGAAACAAAGGATAAAGGCTCAAAATGTATTTGTACCCACCTGTTCTTCATGATGTTCTTCGATCCTAAACTCTGCTAATTGTGCATTAGATCCAGTTTGAGTCTTTGCTCTGATATTCCAGTGATGGTTCGGATACTGACAATTTATTTTGAAAAGTCAGTCATTTTTATTGCGAGTTTGTAGGATCTCTTTCTTTTTGATTTTATTATCCCTGTCTTTTTCCTGAACTGTTTGTTTTTGTGACTACAGCCAGCGTGATGCCCCAGTTTTTTTCTTAAGTCCCCTTCACAGGTTTTGACTTAATGGGCTTTTATTTTTGAGAGATAATGACTGCCTGTCCTTACGATTATACGGAACCATCACCGTCTCTTGTTTTAGAAGGACGTCTTTGATGCCATTCATTGTGCACCTGAATTAACTGAGAAAACTACCCTGCCCCAGGTTGTGATTAAGGGTTTTAATTTGTGTGAAAAGAAAAAAAAACTCATACTTCTTTGGCCCAAAGGGGTTGATGAGGGATTATCTTCCTTATAACTCCACTGTTTAGGATTTGAAACAATGCTTGTACATCGTCAGCAGGGTCTATTCAAAAGCATACTGTAGAGATTTGATATCATTTTCGTCATCCTCCCTCTAAAGGCTTAGAATTTTTTAACCGAGAGTTGATCATCACAAAAATGAAAGCAATTTGAATATAGTGAATACGAATGGATTGATTCAAAACAGATATATGCGATGCATTAATAAAGTAACAAAGTTTGACATGAATAAATGTTTGAACAATCAAAAGAAAATTACAAATTGAAAATTTTAATGAACAAAATTCTTCTTGTCTGGTCTTGTCACTTCAGAGGACGTGCCTTGGAGGGATGGTTGAAGAACTCAATCTGACCGTCTTGTGTGAATTCCAATGCTCCTTCATCAATCAAGTTTTGAATTTTGTACTTCAACTTCAAACAGTCTTCAGTATCATGCCTCAGGCTGTTAGAATGGTATGCACACCTTGCATCAGGATTGTAGTTAGGTGAACAAGTCTTGGGATTCGGATGAGGTCCTACCAATCTCACCAGATTCAATCTCAACAGGTGTTGTAAAGCTTGAGACAACGGCATGTTGAGCTTGGTAAACTGCCTCTGATTAACTCTTTGTTTATGGAACAGTTGTTATTGGACCCGTGAGGTAGTAACAACTTGGAAAGGTCCATTCTTCACCATACCAGACCCTTGTCTTCTTGGAGGCTGACCAATGACTTGGTCCCCAGCCCTGATTGTTTGCTTCATACTGTTGTGTCGGTCTTGATGAAGCCGGTTGATAATGGTTCTCAACTCTTCTTGTTCCCGAGCTAAGCCTAGGATAAGAGCCATCTTCCCTAGAATCTGGTTTCTCATGACACCTAACTCAGCTTGCCGTTGTTCCAGCCGTTCGTCCTTATTATCTTCAGGACTTTTCTTGACCAAGTTCCCGACGAGGAGTGTTTTCAACTTTTCCTGCCCCTTGGATAGGTTTAGGAAGATTTCCCTGAACTGAGTCTCTTGAGTATGAAGATCTTGGTTGTCTTGTTGGAGAGTCATTGCTGAAATAAACAGCGAGAACATGAGAGACCTGTACTGGGAGACCTATTATGCAATGATATGTATGATATATGTATGCAATGTTTTCAAGGATCTCGCGGGGTAAACAAGAAACTGTTAGAATTTGAATGTTCTAGCTTTGATTGAAGAAACGTCGTGTTGTTAAGAGTCCTTCTTCAAGAGTCAAGCTCACCATATCGAGTGGGTCATAGCCCCTGACTCAAGTCGCCGTGTTTTGATCTCTAGACGACATTGACTAGAGGAAAATAAATCCCCTTTGCCCCTTGCTAGACATTTGATTTACCATAACCTGCATCACAAACCCTTGAGATCCTTGAAATGGTTAAGGAAATGTTAAGGCATGATGTTATGATGTGTATGCTATGATTAGGGAAAAGTGTGAGGTGATGTAAGTAAACCCTGCAATAAATCCAAATTATTGGATAAGGACTGTAAACAAAACCTGCAAGGAACTCATGTTGTCAGATAACAAGAATGTGCAAGTAGTTCAAGTTTGAAAGCACACAAGTCACACAATAACCTTTAAATTTCAGGCTGGTGTGGAGTTTAGGTATTACCCTCTTTCAGTTTAGTTGGTTCAACCTGTCCTAGAAATAGTAACCGGGTTCTAGAGGATCTCAATATCACTGACCACCCTCGATCGGTCATAATTCCAGTTTAGCAACCTTTTCTTGCAGCCGGAATCATCGCGAGAGTTTGGTCTCAATGAGTGTAGCATACTACTACTTTTCTATGGCCAAGTTGGTCAATTATAGGTTCTAAGGTCAGTTGGTGCTTAATGACCCCTTAGCAGAACCATATTCTCCTTGTTGCGCCACAAGGGATATTGGTACAAACTAAAGTGCCACACCAACGTAGCTACTGCTTTAACCGTATCGGTCTACGCCGTACAATTCCCTCACAGTTTATTGCTACTTGCCTAAAGGGTGTCCCTCAGATCCGAGTTAGGATCTATAGTAACTCTGATTCAAACCCACAAAGATAAAGCATACAAATCAAGCAATTGAAAACATTATGAACTATTCCTAAGGTACACCCTACTTATAAGTGTCCCCAGTAGAGTTGCCAGTTATGTGATACGGTGGGAAGAACTGACTGTTTTTTGGAATGCTGGTTTGCGTTTTGCGTTTTTTGTTTGCAAAATGTCGCGGTAAGCAAGAGTCGCCACCGACTTTTATTTTATCCAACAAGGAAAGGAAAAAAGCACAGAAAAATTCCTTTTTCGAGATATTTCTGAGTACGGGGGGTAGATTATAGAAATGGGAGGTATTAGCACCCTTTCTATCCGTAGTTATCTACGGGCTCTTAGGTACTTGCTCATTTGTTTTCAAAAATTGTTTTCTTTGTGCTTGTGGGTTTGAGAAAGTTTTTTTTTTTAAAACTTCGATTTAACTCTTGCTTCTGTCCTCAAGAGTGTAATGAAGTGTTTTGAAAACTTTGTTCGAAAAGGAGTGTAAGTGTGAAAAAAAGTTTTGTTTTGAAAGAGCAAGTATCTAAGAGCTAATCTACCTACTCGAAAAAGGAATCGTTCTATGCTAATTTCCTTTAGACAATGCTATCCCACTATTAATGAGTAGGTAGCACCGTCGTTGGAGTTTAAGGGTCAATTCGAAAGAGGGACATACGGTCACTAAAGCAATGTTAGGACGCCTTAGTGGTAATCCTAATGTCTTAGATCATTTATTCTAGGCAACAATATCCGAGGCAACCATTTCGAGGCAACTATGATCTTTTAGACAAGAGGACGACCTCTAAAACAACCTATACTCAATGACCGTTTACGAAGGCAACCAAGTGGGAGTGTACCCTAGGAGTGCGTATGTGCGAGTGATTCAATTTCAGATTAGTTATCTTTGCACATTTTTAGGGTTATCTAACCGTTTTAAAATTAAACATACATTCTTGTCATGCATCCTAAATCATACATCTAACAATTAATATTTTATGGAATTTAAAATGTGGAAATTAAACTAAGCTATTACAAGGCTTCGGGTATTTACATAGGCAAAAACAAACCCTTCGAAATTAAAGCAATAAATGTAGAATAAACGTCCTAATTAAACTATTACATCCCATGAGCAGTTACATTAAATATCGTAAAAAAATAAATAAAAGCGGTAAAGGTAAATAAACGTCCTAATTAAATTATTACAAACTGTGAGCAGATACAATAATTGGGCAAAATAATAATAAAGCGCGCGATTAAAAATTAGATCGACGAGAAATATGGGTTTTGACCCTTCTAACCTAATTAAAAGAAAAATTGTTTTTTTTTGTTGTTTTTAATAAAAGAAATAAGTTTTCTAAATGAAATATGCAATTAATTAGTTAATTAAATTAATTAATAAAAATAATTACATGACCTATTTTGGTTTCTTTGGTTATTTTAGGAAAAAATAAAATATAATTAAGTTAGTAATAAAACCTATTTATTCTAATTATTTTTAAGTTATTTACAAAAAGAAATTAAAGTTTTACCTAAAATTAAAATTTAATTAAGAAAAAAAATCATAAATCTATTTTTATGTGATTTTTATATTTGTTTATTGATAAAAAAAGGATTAAAACAAATAAATAAAACAAACAAAACATGAAAATAAAGATGGGCCTAGTAGCAAAAGCAAACAGGGGGCGCAATCATCAGAAATCCCTAGGCCCGAATCTTCGAAAGCTTCATGCTCTAACTATGGTGTTTTTTGATTTTTACGTGGAACCTATGATTCAACCATCCATAACTGTTCTATATAAACTCAAACAAACGTTAGCATACCATAAAATGTGATTTAAATTAGAGATTCAAAGTTTAAAATTTTACCAAACCGGTGTTGTCAAATGGGGGGCGTGCTAGGCGTGTGATGGATTGTTCTTGAGCCTTGTAAGACTCTTAAGTAGTTCAAGAGGATGGTTTGAGGCTTGATGTCAATTGAGAGAGACCGGAACCTCGAGATATGACTTGCACCAATTCTTTGATTTCTGGAGAGCTTTTTGAAGAGCTTTTAGAGAGCTTTTTGAGAGCTTTTTAGAGAGGATTTTCGTCCCTTTCAAGGTTGTATGACTCTATATTTATAGAGGAGAACGAGGAGACAAGAAAGCATGGAAAGAATCTCCCTCATAATGTTGTGTTTTAAGACCATGATCAAAATTTGAAAAAAATGCCATATTTGATGATTTTATGCCATTTTCACATGTGGATGAACCTGGACATATTTGAAGAGTTATTGCACGAAATCAATTGACATAAACCATCATAAAACTTTCCCAAAATGGATTCACATCAAAATTAACATTATTTCTATTATTTATTTATTTAATTCTGAATTTTAATGAATAAAATATCAAAATAAATAGCATAAATAGTAGAAAAATGTATGGGTGGACTTAGGTCGTGGACCATGTTAGAAATGAGTTTCAAAGTTGAAAAGATAGGCCCAGTTTGAAAAAATCCAAGTTTGGTTGCTTCATGCATTTTTTTCAAAAATTGTCCAACTTTTACAATGCATATCTCTCTCAAGTTTAACCTTATGAGGGTGTTCTTAGACTTTTTAGAAAGCTTAGGATGTACCCTAAGAGAACTCTTTGGTTTCATATCAATTGGATCTTCCATGTTCATGTAAGAAGCTTTGACCCAAAAGGTGTTTTTTGTTGACTTTCCAAAATGACCTATAATGTCCAATTTCATAACTTCTTGTGAGTGCATATTTTGAACTTTGGAACTGAAGATGGATTGTAGGGAATTTCATGCTCTTCAAAATGAGCTTTGGATGGGTAATTTCTCATAAAGTATGAGAAAGTTATGCTTGGTCAAAGTTGAATTGACTTTTCCTACAAAACCCTAATTTAGCAACTTTTGAGTCTTGATGAATTATGAGCAATCCTTGATGAATAATGATCAACCCTTGATCAAATGATGAAATATACTTCAAAATGATGATGTTGACCAAAAATCTTGAAGTTTTACTGTATGTGGGCCACAATTGACTTTTGCCCTAACACAGTCGATTTTCAGGCCTTTGAGCAATTGATTGAGCAAACTTACTCTGCAAGGCTTGAAACTTGACATGGATGATCTTGAGAACATATTAGGACAATGTTGAGAATTTGGGGTCCCTTGGACTCAAGTATCTTGATGCAACATGAAACCCTAATTTGAGGTAGACTGTCTTAGGAGAGAGCTTGTCTGGCCAACCCTTGGACTACCTTGAGCAACTTGGGGATCTTTCTTGAAATGTTTTGAGAAATATGGGAGGGAAAATTTTGGGGTACAACACTCTCATAAATCAGCTGAAGGCAGAAAGAAAAGAGTATCTGAAAACTATCTCTAGTCTGGAAAGTGAAGTGACTTCTCTAAACTCGAATATTGACAGAATGGTCAAATCACTCAAGATGCTGAATAATTGGTCTGACACATTAGATGAAAATTTTCAAGTGGGAAGAGTGACAGGAGACAAGAGTGGTCTAGGGTTTAATGAGAAAAAGGAACCTTATTCAGAAGAACCTTCATCAGATTCTACTCATGCCAAGTCTAAACCAAAGTTGTCGAATCAAATGTCTCAATATCATGACAAACATCATGGAAAAAAAGATTTAATCACACCAGAGAGAAACTTTAGCCCTAGAGGTGTCACCACTATGGAAGGTTTGGTCACATAAGACCTTTCTATTTCAAGTTGTATGGGTACCCTAAAACTGCTCTTCTTCCCAAGACTGATCAGATCTCTCAAAATAGCAAAAAGAAGAATAGTGGGTTCCCAAGACTATTATTGATAGTCTCATAACTCATACCTCTATAGAGTCTCAACCAAAGATGACTGGTACTTTGGCAGTAGTTGTTCTAGACACATGACATGTGTTAAGAATATATTGGTAGATATTAAATCTCACTCCACCAGTTATGTGACGTTTGGTGATGGAGCCAAAGGTGAAATCAAAGGAGTTCGAAAGCTAGAATGTTCAAGAGTCCCAAAACTTGATAATGTGTTACTTGTTAAAGGGTTAACAACTAACCTAATAAGTATAAGTCAATTATGTGATCAGCGGTTCAAAGTAAACTTCACCAAGACAGAATGTCTCGTTTACAATGAGAAGAATGAAGTTATTATGAAAGGAATCAGATCTAAAGACAATTGTTATTTATGGATTCCCCAAGAGTTGAACTTCTCCTCGACATGTGCTTTAGCCAAAGAAAATGAAGTTAAACTGTGGCATCAAAATCTGGTACACTTTCATTTGAAAGGAATGAAAAGAATCATATCAATAGAAGTCGTGATAGGGATTCCTAAGCTCAAGATAGAAGAAGGGAGAGTATGTGGTGAATGCCAGATTAGAAAGAAAACTAAGATGTCATATCAGAAGATCCAACATCTCACCACATCAAAAGTTTTTGAACTTCTTCACATGGACTTGATGGGACCTATGCAAGTTGAAAGTCTTGGTCGAAAGAAGTATACATATGTTGTTGTAGATGACTTCTCTAGGTACACATGGATAAGTTTTATTAGAGAAAAATCAGAAACTTTTGAAGTCTTTAAATATCTCTGTCAAAAACTTCAAAGAGAAAAGGATAGTCATGTCATTAGAATCAGAAGTCATCTTGGAAAGGAATTTGAGAACAATAAATTTGCTGATTTTTGTTCTTCAGAAGGAATCAGTCATGGATTTTCCTCTCCCATTAATCCTCAACAAAATGGGATTGTGGAATGCAAAAACGGAACTCTTCAGGGATATTCCAGAGCTATGATTCATGCTAAGAAGTTACCCTATCACTTTTGGGCTGAAGCTATGAATACTGCATGTTATATCCATAACAGAGTCACTCAAAGAAAAGGCACCTCAGCCACCTTGTATGAAATATGGAAGGGAAGAAAACCTACTGTCAAATACTTTCATGTTTTTGGAAGTAAATGTTACATCTTAGCTGATCGTGAACAAAGAAGGAAGATGGATCCCAAAAGTGATGAGGGAATATTCCCGCGTTACTCTACAAATAGCAGAGCTTACAGATTCTTTAACTCCAAAACTAAGGTTATGATGGAATCCATAAATGTGATTTTTGATGATAGAGGATGGAATGATGAAGAAGATGTCTTAGGAGATGTTAGAACATCTTTGTCAGACATTAAAACAGAATCTAATGTCAGAAGTATTGATCCTAATCCAACTCAAGAAGATTCTGAGCCCAATCAACTTAATAAAGGGCCTTCAATCAGAACTCGGAGAGATCTTCCTAAGGAACTTATTATAGGAGACCTAAATAAAGGAGTTACTACTAGATCAAGAGAAGGGATGCCAAACTCTTGCTTTGTTTTAAAAATCGAACCTAAGAATGTCAAAGAAGCCTTAACTGATGAGTTATGGATTAATGCTATGCAAGAAGAGCTAGAAAAATTTAGAAGAAATGAAGTTTGGGATCTGGTTCTAAGACCTGAAGGGACAAATGTGATTGGCACTAAATGGGTGTACAAGAATAAATCCGATGGAAAAGGGGTGGTTACTAGAAATAAGGCAAGACTAGTTACACAAGGATACACTCAAATTGAAGGAGTTGATTTTGATGAAACCTTTGCCCCTGTGGCCAGACTTGAATCAATCAGACTACTCTTAGGAGTTGCTTGCATTATGAGATTTAAGTTGTTTCATATGGATGTAAAGAGTGCCTTCTTAAATGGCTATATGAATGAGGAATTTTATGTGGAACAACCTAAGGGATTTGTTTATCCAAGCTTTCCTAACCATGTGTGCAAACTGAAGAAAGCCCTGTATGGATTAAAGCAGGCTCCTAGAGCTTGGTATGAGAGATTGACATAATTTCTTGGTGAGATGGATATAGGAAAGGAGGCATAGACAAAACTCTTTTTGTCAAGGAAGAAGAAGGGAAGATCATGATTGCACAGATTTATGTTGACGATATAGTGTTTAGTGGGATATCAAATGAGATGGTTCAACATTTTGTCAAGCAAATGCAGTCAGAATTTGAGACGAGCCTTGTTGGTGAGTTAACCTACTTTCTTGGTCTGCAAGTTAAACAAATGGAAGATTCTATATTCTTATACCAGAGCAAATATGCGAAGAATATAGTAAAGAAATTTAGGATGGAAAATTTCAGTCACAAGAGAACACCTGCTCCCACACATCTGAAGTTGTCTAAAGATGAAAAAGGAGTAAGTGTGGATCAAAGTCTTTACAGAAGTATGATATGCAGTCTTCTATATCTCACAGCTAGCATACTTGACATTGTCTTTGTTGTAGGGGTGTGTGCTAGATATCAAGCTGATCCTAAAGTTAGCCATGCCAACCATGTGAAGAGAATTCTTTAATATGTGAATGAGACAAGTGACTATGGTATGCTATATCCTCATGGATCTAGCTTTGCTTTAAGTGGTTATTGTGATGCTGATTGGGCAGGAAGTGCTGATGGTAGAAAAAGTACATCAGGAGGATGTTTCTTTCTGGGCAATAATCTCATATCTTGTTCCAGTAAGAAGAAAAATTGTGTGTCTCTGTCCACTGCTGAGGCTGGGTATATTGTTGTAGGAAGCAGTTGTTCTCAGTTGGTTTGGATGAAACAAATGTTGACATAATATAATGTCAAACAGGATGTCATGGCATTATTTTGTGAAAATCTGAGTGCCATAAATATAAAAGAAAATCCTATTCAACACAGCAGGACCAAACACATTGAAATCCGTCATCACTTCATAAGAGAGCTTGTTGAAGAAGAGATTGTTGCCTTAGAACATGTAGCTACTGAATTACAACTGGCTGACATTTTGACAAAGGCTTTGAATGCAAACCAGTTTGAGGACTTAAGAGGAAAACTAAGGATATGCATATATGAGGGTTTGTAGCAATTAAGGGCATGTGGGAATATCATTAAAGTGATATTATATCATTTATTATGTTTCCAACAAATTAAGTATCTTAAGCAATCATTCCAAGATTATCTCAAATACTCTCCCACACGCTACGGCATTACTTCTTTCTATTTTCACAACCTCTTCGTTCTCCTTTACAGAAAAAGAACCCTTGTTATTTTTCATCTCACTTTTCAAAAATATTCAAAGATGTCGCAACATCATGCTTCGTCTCCCTCAAAGTGCTCTTATGATGAAGCCAGGGCTTCTAGGTCAAAGTATGTCAACCTTCCCAAGGACCTCTCCCTTGATAAAGTCCTGGTCATCGCTCCTCTGACAACTGTTCCACCTCTTGAGAAGAAGTTCAAGAAACCCAGATCGTTCCATGCAAAGAAATCCAAAGACGAGTTTGACACTTCTAAAGGTAATACTCCTAATACTACTAATGATAGGTCAGAAGAAGACACTGTTAATGTTAATAGGAGTATTGGAGGGTTGGTAGATAGGGTGTTAAATGAGGGTTTTGTTGTGCTTAGGATTTTTATTCCTCTTGCCTGAATGCATGCTCAGGCTGACAAAGGTACTGATCCTCAAAATGCTGCTGAATCATCTATCTTTAAGAAATATGTTGCTGAAAGTAAACTTGGAAATTTTGCTACATATGTTCTAGAAGAAGTGGAAGCTGATGTTGAAGAAGATATTGAGACATCATCTACTGAGAAGGACTCTTCTGCTAGGGAAGATGTTGCTGGCTCCAAAACTGCAAAGAATCCAAATGTGGTGCATGAAATTGCTAAAAGGCTCTAGTCTAGAAGAGGGAAGGTTGTGGATGTCACATCCCCTACCAAGAGTATAAAGAAGAAGACTATGTATGGTCCCTCAAAGCCATGGAGTAAATGGTCCATCCCTTCAACACAAGAAAAGTTAGACTTGATAACTCCTCAGATGATGATGATGAAGATGATGTCCAGAACATCTCACCTAAGAAGAGATCTAAAGTTAAGAAGAAAGCTGCAATGGTAGAAGATGTTGATTTTGGTTATGATGTCGAGGATGATTTCCAGGACATCTCTCCTTTGAAGAAGTCTGCAAGCAAGAAGCCTTTTGTCAGGGTGCTTGATGCTCCTCTTGACAACATTTCCTTCCATTCTGTTGGCAATGCTGAAAAATGGAAATATGTCTTCTAAAGAAGGATTTCTCTTGAAAGAGAGTTAGGAGCAGGTGCACTGGAGTGCAAAGAGATTATGGAGTTGATTTTCTTTGCTGGCTTGATGAAGACTGTCACCAGGTTTGCAAAATGTTATGAGACTCTTGTTAAGAAATTTATTGTTAATATTCCTATAGATTGTGTTGATCGTAGAAGTGAGGAATATTGGAAGGTGTTTGTTAGAGGTAGATGTGTTGAATTTTCCCCTACTGTCATCAATAGATATCTGGGCAGGTCTGAAGATGATTACTGTAAGTTGGAAGTGACTGATAATCAGGTGTGCAAAGCCATCACTATAAACCAAATGAATGATTGGCCCATGAAGAATAAGCTCCCCGTTAGTAAGTTAAGTGTGAAATACGCTATCCTGCATAGAATTGGAGCTGCTAACTGGGTCCCTACCAATCATACCTTAACCATTACAGTTGGTTTAGGAAAATTCATCTATGCTGTTGAAAATAAGAAGTTGTTTGATTATGGTGCTTTCATTTTTGAACAGATTGTAAAACATGCAGGAACCTGTGCTATCAAGATTCCTATTGCCTTTCCATCTCTTATTTGTGGAATTATTCTAAATAAACATCCTGGAATTCTGTGTGGCACTAATGTAGTTTGCAAAAGAGAGTCTGCCATGTCCCTTCACTTCAAGTTGTTTTCAGGTAAACATGTCCCAGACATTGTCTTGACATCTGAAAACAAGACCTCAAGCAAGGATGATATAATTACTGAGTTAATGGAAGCCTGCAAAGAACTTGATGAGGTAATCAGAGTTAGCTCAGTAAGAAAGCTGAAATTTGAAAAGCTGATCAAGGAGGTGCAAAAGGATAACAATGTTGATGATATAGTGGATACTGAAGGAGGAGATTCTAATAATGAAGGAAGTTCTGAAGCTGCCAAGTCTACTGGTCCTTAAGACAGTTAGACTCTATGCCGGTGCCTTCTTTTTTGTTTTTCTTTTGTGTTTTGATCCGTATGTTCTTTTTGGCACTTGTATATGCTTGACACTTGGATATTCTGGTTTGTACTTCTTTTTCTACCACTCTCTTGAATGCATGTTTATTTGGTATATTGTCTAAAAAGGGGGAGAGAAACTGACTGACTAACTGTCTACTGACTAGTAAGTTTGAGGGGGAGCTTCATGTCTCAGAAGATGTTCTGACATCTTCCACTACTAACTACTAATCGAGTTTCTTTTGCTGCTGCTCTGATAATGTGCTCAAATAATATTTTAGCCAAAATTTGCCAAAGGGGAAGTTTGTAAGTGTTTGTTGGTAGCAATTTTGGTAAAACACTGCTTTGGTAATGTTTTGCTTAATGTCTTGACATTTGAAGTAAATCATCTCAACTGATTTTGAATGATGTCAAAGCAAATGTCTTAACATCTCCCTTCTGATCTGAACGTGTTTTTTCAGATTTTCTGTTTCCTGTTTTTAAGCACGCCTTATTCAGGTTTTGTAGTTTATAACTTACGAAAAATATGGAAGAATATTTTTCGATCTGTCTTATCTTTATGAGTTATATCTTGGCATACTTTTATGGAGATATTCAAGGGATTCAATATATTACAAATTTTTTTCCAGCCCAAGCCCATAAAGAAGCTGCTGCGCCTTTATAAGGACTTTCAACCTTATTCGTACAAGAGAAACAATTGAAGAAAAATATATTCTTGGTGTTTAAAAGTCTGAATCTTTAATTGTAATACACTCTAGTATTGTTTCAATATTTGAGTTATTATTTGTTAGTTGAGTTGTAAATTGTGGATCATTCATAAGCTTTTAAGTATTGAATGATTGAAGTTTTTCAAACTTATTAATTATGTTATTTTTCACTGTTAGTGATTAAATAAATTTGAGAAATGCCTCGTACCTAGGTGTGTCTTAGGTAAAAGTATAATACATGTAGTGATTATAGAGAGTCTACATAACACAAGGAGAAAATTAAAATTTTTTTTTGACGAGGAGTTAAAACCTGAACTCACTAATATTACAGAGAGTGTCTGTATATTTAACCCTAAAATTAATTTCCACTTTCAATACATATCTATTTAATTTCTCTAAATTAAATTAATTTTTCTAAATTTTATTTAATTTGTTTTCATATGAAATTGAATTTTATTATTTCAAGAAACTAGTCCTTTGACACGTGCAATGTACGGATTATATTGATATAAATAGCATTATCTAGAATGATTAGAATTGTCTTTAGTAAAAATTTCATTGGAAGAAATAAAGTGCAAATCCTGACCATTAATTATTTTGAAAATATTTGTATTATCTTTAACTAAAAAAAAAAAAAGAAAAGATGAGATTGCACTGCATATAAATCTCACGGGTGACAATCTGTCCCATTTAAAGTTTAAAACAAAACTTACATAAATATAAATTACGAGTTTAAATAAAAAATATATTAAAATTGAAATTATATTAATGGAACACAAAATATATTGACAGTGTAAAAACTCCATCTAAAATATTAAGCAAAAATTATATTAATATAAAATACACTTAACTGGGAGTTTGTAATTTTCTAAAAATTTAACACAAGAATTATTTTAGTTAATTAAAAAGAATAGATTAGAAAATTGATAAAATAAATCACATTAAAACTGATTCCTCCAATCATTTTATTTTTGCTTATCAACATTTTTAGTTTTAATATTTTCTAAACAAATATCCATTTTAATATTTTAAACTAACAAATTTGATAAACATGAAAACCAATAAATACTTGTCATATAATAATAATAATAATAATAATAATAATAATAATAATAATAATAATAATAATAATAATAATAATAATAATAATAATAATAATAATAATAATAATAATAATATAAATTAAAGAAAAAAATACAAAATTATAATAAAATAGCTAAAAACTATTATAAATATAAAAATAAAAGAAAACAATAGAACAATCACATGTTGCTTATAAATTACTCCCTCTGTCCTAAAATATAACAGAAAAAATATATATTTTTTGTCCTAAAATATAAGAGGAAAAAAATCACTTTCATCTTTTTTAAAGTAAAATTAAATAAAATATATATTTAGTTTACATTCTCTCTCATTTTTCCTATAATCAATAATCAATTAGAATTATTTTTACATTTTCTTAAACATTTTATTTCAAAGAAAACTACAAGTTAAATGATTATGTTTCTACTTTTCTTAATAAATTATTTTTTAGTTTTTCTCTTATATTTTGAGACGGAATGGATTATCTTTTGTTCTATCCTCATAAAAAGTAATGAGATAAACTAAAATATCGAACATTTAAATTCATTAATTAAGCCATCAAACTCTTCTATAAACAATATAAAATGAGTTAATTATACCCATTAAAATTTGGTTCAAAAAATTTGATAAACACATAAAAATTAATACATACTTAATACATAATAATACAATAAATTAAAGAAAAAATATACGAAGTTATAATGAAAGTGTTGGAAGCTATAAATGTAAAAATGAAAAAATAAATATGGCGTCTTATGAAGTATCTCTTTTTTTTTTTGAAGACAAGTCTCTTATGAAGTTTTTTAATGAAGACAAATTTCAAGTATCTTAGTGTTAGTTAAGAACTTTTGATTAAATAGAAGAATTACAAGTTAAAGGTTATTATCAAATAAGGAGCAGCGTCGACGCCACTAATAGCTGGAAAAGAGGTGTCGACACAGGTTGTCTAGAATGACTTCAGAGCTTAGCCAAAATTGGATGTTGAGGTTTGAGTCTGTCGACGAGCGGTCGAAAGCAGAAGCGGTTTACAGAGACGCAGTTACCATTGAAGGTTGTAAACAGAACATGAAAGGTTTCAAAGGCAGTTCCACACGAACTCAGAATGTGGTAGTTACGGTTACTTTGTTTATCTATTTAAGCAAGTTTCTAGATTCATTTTAGGGGGTCGCATTTTGTAACATTGTAAGGGAAACACTCAAAGTATCAGCGTTTGAGAGAAACGAGTTAGTTCCAAAAAATGTATGCACGCGTCCAATTTTAATTCAAAGCAATTTACATCTTTTAATTTTTAAAGTGCCTGTTTCATATTTCTTGTCTTTACCCTGCAATTGTCTTTATTTAGTTTGCTACATTTACGTCTTATTTTACCCATTTCAAACACCAAAATCACGTCAAAACTTAACACTAAGAGTGTATGTTGTTTTTACCCTACAATTGTCTTTATTGTGTTAAGTTGTTGTTATTTGCATGTTGTTTTCCTCAACTTCAACACTGAGAGTGTATGATTTTAAGAAGTGGTAGGAAAATGGTGGACCCCAAAAATATTGGTTCCAACGAGAACACACCCCCAGGAGGGAGCACAGTTGCTTCTCAATCCTCTAACATTAGTGTGTCTACGTCAAGTACTGTAGCTATAGTGTCGAATTCTCAAAGTGGTTTGACGTTCTCACCGAATCAACCTGGAACTCCTCGGCCCCTTGAGATAAGTGCTTCCGGGCCATATATGCCTAGTTTCACAAGACACGTGTTTGGTGGAGAAAGAATTTATGGAATACCAACATCATTGATGAAGGGTTTGACGTTTTCTGAAAACACGGCGTCAACATTTTCACCGTACCATGGGTCGGGATCTATGGGGAACCAATTTGGTCATCCGACTGGGTTGGAATTCCCATCCCAAGTAATACCCACTTTCACCAATAGTTTTATTGCTATTATGAGACAACAGATGGATGTAACTAATCCCAAAATGGTCAATATGCTTACTCAACAAATGAGTTTCATACTTAGGCCATTAATCTAAAGTTCGACTCAGAGTTACCAGCAGTTGGCAATTCAAATGACTCGACTAAGAGACTACTTAGGAGCTCCTAGAGTACCAATTTGACCTATTAAACAAGCTCAACCAGAAACATACGTTCGACTAGAAGAAGTGGTCGAAGAGATTATCAACAATGAGATAGAGACTCATGAAGGGGTCGAAGAGATTCCCAGGGTAATCGAATGTCCTCCTGTCGTTATCGTTAATAGGAACCAGAATGCTGACCACATGATCAGGCATGTTTGACATGAATCGTTAGCCGAAGAATATAACCTAGCTGCTATTGTCGAACGTCTTATGATACAAAATGGTATGAATATTGGTTGCCACATGCCTACTTATTCTTCACCATTTATCAGATTTTGTTTTACAAACAAAATTACTAAGGGGATGGAAAGTCCCAAAATTTACTAAGTTTGTTGGTGACGCTGAAGAGTCAACAGTCGAACATGTTGCCAAGTGTAATACGGTGGCAAAACCAACTGTTATACTGGTTTTGCATTTGTATTTGCAAGTGTTGCGGCAAGCAAGAGTCGACATCAAATTTTCTTTTATCCAACAAAGGAAAGGGTGAAAAGAATAAAAATTACCTTTCAAGAGTTTTATGAGTAAGAGGGGTAGATTATAGAAAGAGAAGGTGTTAGCACCCTTTCCATCCGTAGTTATCTACGGGCTCTTATATTCTTAGCTAATTTTGAAATACCTTGTGCTTTGTGTGTTTTGAAAAGTATTTTTGAAAGCGCCTTAGTGTGGCGAACTTTGTAATGTTTCTCGAAATAGTAGAGAACGTATACAAAGTGTTTGAAAATGAGTTTGAAAGAAGTTTTGTGTACGTGTAAAAGTTTGTTTTTAGCATAACATCTAGGAACTATCTGCTTTTACTCGAAAGGGTTGTTCTTTTCCTCTTTTCCTTCAGACAATGCTATCCTACTATTAGTGAGTAGGTAGCCCTAGTCGCTGGATGTTTGAGGGACATTCGAAGGTGCATTTGTACGGTCACAAAGGCAACTGGGCAAGAAACTTTAGTAACTACCCTAAGGTTTTTAAGATCATGCCGAGGTAACTTTGAGAGGGTCGTCGAGGGACTTATGATCTTTAAACCGGAGGGTAGCCACTAAAATATCTCACGTTTCGAGAGTTGCGACTGTTTTTCCGAAGACAACCAAAGTGGGGTACCCTAGAGGTGCGCATGTGAAATTGCGTTATATTCAGTTATTTATCTTTTGCATTTAGGTTTGCTAGAGTTTGTCTGTTATTCTTGCCATACAATCCTATTATGCATACATCTAACAGTTAATAGTTTGTAGAAATTAAAAGTGCGCAAATGTAAATCCTAAACTATTACAAGGCTTCGGGGAGGGGGATTAATTACCTGTCCAAAACTAGGAGGGAAATAGAGCAGTAAATGTAAAAGCCTACTTTAAACTATTACAACCAGGAAGCAGGTACAATAATATGAAAAAAGTGTGAAAGGAAATAACGCGCGCGAAATGAAAATAACGTCTAAAACTTAAAATGGATTTTTGTTTGTTTTTGATCATGGAAAGAAATTTAATTTAAAATCCTAAGTCTATTTAGTTTTAAATTAAAAAAAAGGTTAAAATAATTAATCAATTAATTTACAAAAATAGTTTAATAAAAAAACCTAAAACTATATTTTTTATGATTTTTTTTGGATGATTTTTATAATGTTATAAAAAAAATAAAACAATTAAAAGAAAATAAATAAAACAAAATAAAAAAGTAAATGGGTCATGATAGTAAAAGTAATAGGGGGGGAGATCTGGAATTTGTTTGTGCCCAAACGATAGAACCCAGGAGCTGCGCTGGATCCTATGTTGCTAGCCCTTGAGAGTCCATCATGAAGCTGCATGTTTGAAGGCGTTGGATCTAATGTTGTATGGGTCTGATGGTGCTGATCTGATGGTACATGGTGTACCCATAGGATCACAGTACGCTGGATCTGGAAGAAACATGTTAGAAAAATAAAATACACGACCTGGGTATCAAACCTAGATCTTTCTCATTGCAGAGCATCTTCCTCATCAACTGTGCCAACTATCCATTCGATGATAAAAATAAAATGATAACATTATATTAGGAACAATACAATATTGGTATAAAAATAACATCCGCATGCTCCCTCGCCTGAGTCAACGGTCGGAGAGACGCCAGAGTCAAACTCCGGTCGTCTTCTCCGGTGCACCAAAACCTGCAAACTCAACCAAGCGTTAATTTAAAACCATGTAAAGGACCCCATCCCATGTAAAATCATCCCCTGAATCCAAATCTGGGGTCTATTTGGATTGAAACTGTCTGTATCGTGAGCTTTGAAGGCAAATTCAGATCATGCCCTAATGATGGCACGATCTTATTCCTGCATGTTATCTTACATGTCATACATTCATACAAACACAAACAACATTAGCAACACAAATATGCAAGCAATATGTATTTAAATGGCCTGTAAATATAGTTTTGATTTTGTAAATCCGTACCAATCAGAGATGCTTCGATCTGTAATCCCTGGGTGTGGAACAACTCGTGTAAGGGCCTGGGTGGCTTCCTGGAAGTCTCAGGAGAATGATTTGGGAGTTAGTTTGGATTGAGAAGGCATGCAAATCTAGTTTTGAATTTTGACAACTTATGAGATTTTTGAGAGTTTTGAGATGGTTTTCTGAGGCAGTGTTTGTGTGTGGCTCTTTGAGGCAATTTTTGTGTGTGTCCCCTTCGAGGCAATTTGGTCTTGTATTTATATAGGGGTGTGGTGGTGAACAAATATGGCATGAATCATCCATTAATCACGGCTTTGAAAGCAAAATCGAGAGACTTGAAAAGTTTCCATTTTGATAATTTTCTTTCCATTTTTGAAACATAATGAATCTAGACATGTTATGGTTGGTGTCTTGCTCGAATTTGGGCTTCGAGCTAATCAGTCCAAGCCCAACAAGTTTCATCCCATTAGGTTTTCGTTTCGACTTGCATCTCCATTTCACATCAATTGATTCTTTCGACAAGCTCCCAAGCTTTTTTCTTTTCGATGGCTCTGAGTTCCAATTCGAATTGCTCAAGGCTTCATCATCATGGCTTCTTTGACTTAGTCACCATCTGCATCAATTGTGTAATATGGAAACCCCTCATATCCAATCAGCCTAGTCGAACTCAGTTCTTGTTCCTTTCGATCTCCTTTCCTTCAATTCGACCAATCGAAGTATCACCTCTTCATCTTGACTTGTCGAAGCTTTGTTCTATTCTTTTTTATCTCCTTTTCTTCAATTCGACCAATTGAAGTATCACCTCTTGATCACTATGCCTGAAACATATTGATCCAAAGATTCTAAGATGACTTATATTTGGCTGACTCGACCCTAACGGTCCTTCTATAAAATCATGCCACATTTGAAGATTGCATGTCCTTCGAACCATTAGACTTCCACGTGCTTCTTTGGATAAGATTAAAGCTTTTGAATTCAAAATCTTCTTCTTTTCGAAGCTCCAATTTAATCAACATGACAGTCAAAATTTCTTTCCTTATAATTCTTCGAATAGCTTATATTTCAATAGTTCGAAAATGAACCCTTCGATAACGGTTCAACATAGTGAAGATATTTACTAGCTCTTCATCAATCGAAGACTTCATAAAAGCCTCCTCACAATTTCTTTCGAACTATTATTTCTTCGATCATAGTGTAAATTATTCAAAACTTGTGTAATCGAAATTCCCAGCTAACACTGCTTCGTTGGGCATCTAATTAGAACGCATACTGCTGTCGAAGCTGCTTCAACCAAAAATCTCAGACATATTCTTAGCTTTAGACATACACCTCATCATGTTTCGAAAACTTCTTTTCTTTCTTTCAGCTAAGCCATTATGCTGAGGCGTATAGGGTGCCATGGAAATTGCTCGAAGCTTTTGCAAACCAAACATCTTGGTGAAAAGTGAAACCCTAGTTGGAGGTTCATTGCTTAGGAGGAGAATTTGTCTGGTCACTTCTTGGTCAACCTTGAGAAATTGAGGACCTTAATGAGTATATCTTGAATAAGATAGGAGGGAAAATTTTGGGGTGCAATACCAAGTATCAAACTGAAGCTGGTGATATTGCGAATAATAAAGATTTGAAAATGAAATATTTTCCAAGTTCCATCATAAAGAATGCGTTTATTTGGTTTACAATCCTCCACATTCAGTTCATACTTGGACTCAGATGGAGAGATTATTCCATGAGAAATTTTATACGGGACAATCGAAAATAAGCCTCACAGAATTGGCAAGTGTGAAACAGAAAGCATCTAAGTCAGTTGATGTTTATCTAAATAGATTTAGGCTCCTTAAGGCTAGATATTTTACGCAGATCCCTGAGCATGAGTTAATCGAAATGGTCGTAACAGGTTTAGACTATTCGATTTAAAAGAAGTTGGATACTTAATATCTTAGGGATATGGCGCAACTAGCAAATAGAGTTCGCCAAATTGAGTGTTTAAAGGCTGAAAAAGCCAAAAGTAGTAAATACCACAAGAAAGGAAAAGTTGATTTTGTAGCAACTGAGGAGAGTTTCTCAGACGGAAATGAGTCTGTCAAAGAAACTGAGGTTAATGTGGCTGAACTCCATCCAGAACTTCCCAGTGTAAACCTTTAAGAACGTCGAACGAGAAGAATTCCATCGAAACTGAAAAGAATGGAAAAGCCATCACAAAAACTTTCACTTTTGATATAACTAAGTGTGATGAAATATTTGATTTTTTAATAACTGATGGTCAAATTATTGTGTCGCAAGGCCTAAAAAATCCTCCTTTAGAACAAAAGAAAAAAAGGGGATTTTGTATGTTTCATAATTTTCTTGGTCATAAAACATCTTAATGTGTCATTTTCATAGATTTGGTACAGAAGGCATCGAAAAAGGCAAGCTTCAAATGGGCGAGAAGCCAAAAATGCAGGTCGACACTGATCTGCTAAAATTTGAAGAGGATTTGTATGTTGAGCCTTTGGATTGCATGCTGGTTAAAGCAACTTAGGCTTCAATATGAAGATTATGATGGTTGAAACTACTGAGGGTTTCGACATAAAATTCGAGAATGAACTACAAGCACTATATCCTAAGGTTGATGAATATTTGGCTAATTTTTTCAAGAAAAGTGCAGATTGAAATGATCAAAAGCCAAGATGCGCCCAAGATACAATCCAGTGTATGACGAAAAGCGACTGAGAAATATGAAGTTGTTAAGAAGAATGTTATTTCTATGAAATTATGATGGGCTTAAATTTTGGTAAAACCATTTTAGCAGTAACACGTTGAATAAGATGTTCCAACATTCTGTCTTCAACATGTCGAGTAAGATGTCCCAACAAAGATATAGGACATCGCGTCTGCAGCAAGCTGACAATTATGGATCAGCGAATTTTTAGCTATTGAATTTTCAGGGAATATTCAGTTAGCTTATATGGCATCCAAGATTTACAAAACAGAATATTCTCTGTTGGTTTTCGAAGATTTGATTAGTTTCTAAATATGGAGACATTTTAGGAAACTAATGATTAAAGACCTATTTTCTTGAAGGAGTTTTAGCAGACTTTGTGTAGCCTCACTGCTGCAATTTTGAAGCCCAATCCAGTCCAAAATGATGTTATAAATAGACTGGTATATACCTACTATTAGGTGGAACTTACGAATGTATTTGTGTTAGGGTTTTTAGAATCCTTATTTATGGGTGTAAGTTCTCTTTTAGATGTTCATAAGCTTTTAATCATTGAACATATTGTGTGTCAATTCTCTTAAGCTTTTAAGCATCGAGTCTTGCGTGTTTTCGAAGTATAACTTCCGATTGTTTTTGTTCTCTACTTGTGTTTATGTTTAGAGTTTACTCCAATTGCTGAGTGTAATTGAAGAGGTATTTGAGGAGGGTCTTATACCTAGGCGTGTCTTATGTAGAAGTTAAGCAAAAGGTAGTGATTAAGTGCGTAGGATGTAAATTGGAGGTTTGCTGTAAGGTCTACAAATTGATACTATCTAGTTGATTTCGTCCCTGGGTTAGTAGCCTGCAGAGTAGGAAGTTGTTCTGAACTGGTTAAACATATTATGTGTTATTTACTTTCAGCACTGTTATTTTTGTTTATACATCTTACTATTGTGTGTGAAGTCGGATATCGTGTCTTAACATCTATTAGGACATTTGGGATCTGATAACCAAAATTACAATTGGTATCAGAGAAGGCATCCTGCTATGACTCTGGGTGAGATTCAGGGAAGTTACTTTCTGGTGCAATGGACGAAGGTGTTAGACCTGTGGTTAAAATCCCAATTCCGAATGGTACCAACTATGACAGTTGGAAACCTCGTATGGAAACCTTCATAAAATTCTTGGGTGATAAGGTCTGGAGAAATGTTATTAAAGGATGGGATCTGTTGTACCCCAAAATTTTCCCTCTCATTTTATCAATATTCTCCTCATAAGACTTCTTGGATTCAAGACCAGATTAGGGTTTTCTCAGCTCAAGACCTCTCCTTGCACTGATGACTTGAAATTAGGGTTTGAGTTTGCACAAGGATTTTTGGACTTCCAATGCCTCATGTGACTTTCATACTTCATGTTGGACTCCTAAGATTGCTCATACCAAGTTTCAAGCCTTGAATCACATTTTTGCCCAGTCAATTGGACAGTTGACCTAAAAATCAGCTGTATTGGGGAAAAAGTCAACTGTGGCCAATTTACAGTCAAACCTCATAATTTTTGATCCACATCAACATTATAGACTCATATGAACCATTTGATCAAGTTTGGGCCACAACTCCTCAAGAAATTTGATCAGATCATCAAAAGGGCAAAATGGTCAAAATTAGGGTTTTGACTGTAGAAAGGCAATTTCTGATTTTTCACCTAGCCAATGGCAAATTGGGTTCAAGAATGGTTTCAAGGACTAAATGGAACTATCTCGACCTAATCACAAGGTTCAAAAGATCTCAAATGCATTGGATTGACAGATGAATTTTCCAGTCAACTGATCAAAAATCAACTGTACACTAAAAAGTCAAACTTTGACTTTTTGGTCAAAAT
Source organism: Vicia faba (assembly GCA_948472305.1). Taxonomy (NCBI): domain Eukaryota; kingdom Viridiplantae; phylum Streptophyta; class Magnoliopsida; order Fabales; family Fabaceae; genus Vicia; species Vicia faba. The sequence goes on from OX451737.1 coordinate 1,151,031,718, forward strand.
CAAGGGCCAAGGGTCATATTTCATCAAGATGTGTAAAAACATGAAACTTGTTCACCAAGAAACTTAAATTTGGAAATTAGGGTTTAAGTTTGAAATTTTTCATAACTTAGAAATTTTCTAAGTTATGAAAATTTCTTATTTTTTCCCAACTTTTCCCAACTTTTTCACCATAATTAAATTGGATTCAAAGAAAACTTCCAACATGAAAGTTGTAGTCCTACACAAAATATACAACTTTAATTCACAAAGTTTTCCAAAAATATGCTTGGATCTAAAGTTATGATTTTGTGAATAGGGGTCCATAAACTTTTTAACTTAGTGAAATTTTGCCCTAGTTTAAGCAGATTTTTGACCTAACTTCATGGAAATTTTTCACCTAGTTCCAAGAGGAATCTCAAAATGAATTTCAAATATGGATTGTATAGAATGTTACAAGCTTTCCAAAATGTCCAAGAACTCTCCAAGATCATTTATGGTTAGGGAGAATAGAAGAAATGAAAATGGCAATTTGTCACTTTTTGTTCAAGGCATTTTCACAATGGTTCAAGTTGAAAATCTGTCCTAAGCATGCTTGTACTTGGTTTTACAGGTCCTAATACCTTCTATAATCCAAAATTGAATGCAAATACATTGGATAATGGTCTTATTCTCATCCTTGAAGCATTGCACAAAGAATTATTCAAAAAATGGCATAAAGGTTACAATGCTACTTTGATAAAGCATGTTTTTTGCAATTTTGTTTATCTTAAGCCATTGACCTAATCTCTTTCTGCAAACAAGATCCACAGTTATCAGGCAAAGTTTACCAACTATGTACAACTAAGGAACTAGCAAGTACAAGCTTTTGAGCTTTGTCACTTCAACTTTCTTCAAAAGCAAGCAAACTTGCAAAAGTCCACACAACTTGTCCATCTGATAAAGGCAAGGCTTTGGATCATTCCAAATAATCTCAGAATATTGTAACAAGCCTAAGACACGAACTGATATCTTCTCAAACATCCTAAAACACAAAAATCCCATTTTTTGCCCAAACAGGGCAACCTCTGCAAATCACTTGCCAACTTGAAATTTGCTCGTGCGTTTTGCTTGGAACCACTTCAAACACATCCATACATCACACCTAAGCTGTCCAGGCCTTTGTCAAGCAACTGTAACCCCTATTTCGAGCTTCACCATTTCCATTTTCTGAGTTTGCAGGTTGACTTCTACAAGGAGATTCAAGCTACTTCAAGGCAAGCTGAGCATTGGGAAAGCTTGAGGGAACTTCAAGCAAGCTCACAAGAAATTCAGGCCTCACTCAAAGTGCCCACATTGCCATATTCAAACTCAACTGAGCAAGGTATTTGTCAAGTTTCTATCTCTCTATTTAGGCATCATTAAGCTTAGGTTTGGGAAGCAAAAATGTAGTCCTCAACATGCTTAAGCTGTACATATGCGTAGATTCCATTTATATTAACTGAGCTAAGAGTATTTGGATGATGAACATGCTGAAAAAACTAGGTCAGAAATTAGGGCCATTAAAATTCTCCTTGGTCTTTTAGAGTTAGGTTATGTTTTTTATATCATTGGAATCGTGAGCTCATGAGCTACATTTTCTATGTTATAAGTTTTTGATTTTATGCAAAGAATAACAAGAACAGGATTTGAAGCACAGCACACGTTTTTGGTCTGGAGGTCAGGGATGAAGTGAGCTTGGGCTTGGGCTTGCTGTCTCTACTTTTTGCACCCCCCTGTTTACTTTCAGCACCCCCTTGGTCCATTTTCTATATTTTTGCATATTTTTCATTTCCTTTATATTTTTGACTTTATTATTTTTTTCTGAACATTTAAAAAACCCAAAATATTTTCTTAATTTATTGCATTTTATTTTATTATTTTTATTATTTTTTTGGCATAAAAATAGTTTATTAATAATAATATACTTTATTTTCTTAAATAAAAAACTTGTAAATAATATAAAAATATCATATATTTTTTATTTTTATTATTCATACACTTAAAAAATTATTTTCATGCATATTTTAATTTTTTAGCATTTTGTATATATTTTTATTATTTTCTTGTACATAAAATGAAATAAATAAATAATATAAAGCATATTTTCTTTTAAAACAAAATTAGGGTTTTCACCCTTTCATAAATAATCATTTTATTTTTCTTATTTTAGGACTTAGATAATATTATTTTCTCATGCATAAAACAAATACAAAAACATTTTTTGCATATTTACATTTTATTGCCTATTTAAATACTTGCTTATTTATTTATTTGTATAATAAATTCAATTTGGTTGTAATAGTTTTAGGGTTTTATTTTGTGCAAATATCCCCCATTCAAAACTTGTATCCCCCTCCCCATAATATTGTTGTAATAGTCTAGATTTACTTTACGCATTTTATTGTTTTCATATACCATGATAGTAAAAACTAGGGTTTTGAATGAAAAGACCAAAAATCAAACAAATAGCATGACCTAATACAAGACAAAAATGCATGAAAAATGACAACATCTTGCACACAAGCACCCCTAGGGTTTCACCCACTTTGTTGCCTAAAAATGGCCATGGTGTGCATGCTAGTTATCTTGGCAAAATCAATCAAAACAAAAGATCATAGTCCCTCGATGACGCTATCAAAATGTTGCCTAAAAACAAAATGATCTCAGTCCCTCAAAACTTGCTAAGATACTTGGCAATATTGTTATCATGGTCATACGATGACCCATGCCCGTCCCGTTTAACATCCAAAGATAGGGTTGTTTACCAATGCAATGGTAAAACAACAATGTCAAAGGAATAAAAATGTGTAGGAAAGACTTTTGAGTAGGTAGATGCTTCTAGTTACTTGATCAATTTGCAAACAATCCTTGCTATTTTCAAACAAACACACACACAATTTCAAAACATTTCCATACAAACTTTCAAATATTGAAACATTTTTCAAAAGACAAACATCTTCGTATACATTCTTACAAACAAGAATCATTACAAAGATTGCCAAAACGATGGACTCTTTTCAAAATACTTTCAAAACCACACAAAGCACCATTTCAAACAATTGGAAAAGCAAAGCAAGTGATTTAAACAAGTAACTAAGAGCCCATGGATAACCATGGATGAAAAGGGTGCTAGCACCTTCCCTTTTCATAATCTACCCCACGAACTCAAGAAAACATCTCAAAGGTCTTTCCTGTGCTTTTTGACCTTTCCTTTTGGACAAAATAAAAGTCGGTGGCGACTCTTATTAAACTGAAACATTTGCGAACACAAACACAAAACCTCAAGTCAATTCTCCCACCGTATCACAGAACTGGCGACTCTGTTGGGGAGATGTCCAAAAGTGGGGTTACCTTAGGGTTTTAGATCACCTTTACATGCTTATCTTGTTTGACTTGTATGCTTTACACTTTGGTTCTATTGTTCGGGTTTGAATCCTCTACCCAGATTTGGGAAACATTCATAGGTAAATAGCAATACATTGTGGAATTTGTGCGGGGTATACCGACATGGTCTAAGCAATAGCTATATTAGTGCGACATATTTGTGGGTACCGGTAGCCTTTGAGTCAATCAAAGAGAATACGGGGCCGCTGAGTGATGTCATGAAGCACTAATGGACTTTTAGAACCTTTACTTGACCATCTTGGCCCTTTAGGATGTAGTGAGATGATCGGCTTTGGTGCAATTCGAAGTTGGTAGATACTCGATACTACACTCATTGAGGGTTGTTTTCTTGGAATATTTCGGTCGCCAGTAAAGTGGCTAAACTGAAACAATGAACACAGAAAATAATCCAGTGATATTGAGCTCCTTAGAACCCGGTTACTATTTCTAGGACAGGTTGAGCCAACTAAACTTCAAGAGGGTACTTACCTATGAAACCCCATGCAAGCCTAAACTAGGAACTTGTGTGATTTGCTTGTACATATATACTTGTGCATAACATTATGGACATCATGAAGCATCATATGCATCCACTAACCATTTTAAGGATTTTTGGATTTTCATCTTTGTTCCTGTTTTGTAGGTTATGGATTCACTTCGCAGGAAAACTATTCAAGTCAACCTTGTGAGAATTTCTCCACAACTCAAGGAGCTTACTTCCAAGATTCCAGAGTATTCTCCATTCACTGAGAGACATGGTCGACTTCTCAACTTGGTCAACTCCAACACAGAGGAAGACATGGTGAAAGTTCTCTTCCAGTTCTTTGACCCCCTACACCACTGCTTCACATTTCCTGACTGCCAGCTAGTGCCTACTTTGGAGGAATTTTCTCAACTCTTGAGGATTCCTATTCTCTATCAACTACCTTTCAACGGTACGGAAATAGATCAAAAGCATGAAGATGTTGCTCAAGCCTTGCACTTGCAACCATCAGATGTCATAGGCCATTGGGAGACTAGAAGTGGTGTCAAGGGTTTCTTGGCAAAGTTCCTGTTTGAGAAGGCCCAAGACTGTTGGAATTCTCTAGACCTGCAAGCTTTTGAGTAGATTGTAGCTCTTCTCATCTATGGGTTGGTCTTATTCCAAAACCATGACCAGCTTATAGATGTGAATGCTGTCAAAATCTTCATGGCTCGCAACCCGGTGCCTACTTTGCTTGGAGATATCTTGCACTCTTTTCACACTCGAACAATGAGGAAAAGAGGTGTTCTCATGTGCTGCACTCCTCTTCTGGAAAGGTGGTTTATTTCTCACCTTCCCCAGTTAGTTTTGAAGAATGAGCAGGGTTTAAGGTGGTCACAATGATTGATGACTCTTACACATTCAGATGTCCATTGGTGTTCTTGATCCAGAGAAAATGTTATCATCATCGACAGTTGTGGGGAATTCCCTAATGTCCCTCTACTTGGCATTAGGGGAGGAATCACCTACAACCCCTTCTTGGCTCTGAGACAGTTTGGGTATGCCCGAAGGGATGACCCACATGACATGCTGATTCCAGACTTGGTTTTTGACTTCGACAACGACGATCAAGGACTTCGACAAAGATTTATCCGAGCTTGGAGGATGCCCAACAAGGTAGATAGTAAAACCTTGGGACACAAGAATTCTATCCCCCTTGAGCCTTACCTCAAATGGGTACGAACCCGTGCCCAAAGTCTTATGATGCCTTACCCCTACATTCTCCCTGTGATTATAGAGCCTATTATGGAAGGAGAGGTTCCATACACCCTCCTACATCCTGACATGCCAACATCACTCGAAGACCTGCAAAGGAGTTGGATACAACTCAAGGGAGAACGCGATACTTTTGAAGTCCAATTCTACACAAGCGAGAAGAAGGTTTTGGAACTCACTCGCCAACTTCACGAAGAGCAGACTCTCAACACCTACATTGCACCAAAGAGGATGCGCAACGTCTTTTTACATTAGAATTTTGTATTATTTTGCCCATGGGGCATTGTTGTACTAACAATTCTATCTTATTAGTATGACGTGTGTTTCTTTTTTGTTTAACACAAATTTGAATTTTTCTGAATCCTTGAATGCATTACATGAATACATATCATTCATCATATGCATAAACAGGTCTTCACACCAAGTTTCCTCATCTCTCTGCTGTTTATTTCAGCAAGATGGATATTGAACAAACGGTCAAAGACTTGCAAGCTCAGAATTCACAATTCCAACAACTACTCTTGACCTTGGCCAAGGGGCAGGAGGAGCTCAAGACTCTGCTAGAGAAGGAAAAAGAGAAAAAGAAGAAGAAGAGAGCTGGTGTGGCTACCATGGGCAAAATATTTGAAGGTCAAGCCAGAAGGGTCCTAGATTTTCCATCAACCTCTGAGGAAGGGGAGAGAAAGGGTAAGGAGACTGCAGTGCCTTCAGATTCTGAAGCTGAAGAAGAGGAAGATGAAGACTACTCAGAACAACAATACCCTCCCGCAGATGACAAATACAATAATCTGGAAGAGCGTCTGGCAGCCATGGAGATACAGAGAGTGCCTGGGCTGGACTTTGAAGAGTTAGGGTTGGTATCTGGAATTGTAATCCATCCTAAGTTTAAAGTACCGCTATTTGCCAAGTACGATGGGTTGTCTTGTCCCAAGATGCACCTACGATCTTATGTCAGGAAAATTCAACCACATTCTGCTGACAAAGATCTATGGGTCCACTTTTTCCAGGACAATTTATCGGGGACGCAGCTAGATTGGTTCTACCAGTTGGAGAGGTCTGATGTGCATAATTGGGAAGATTTGGCGGCCTCCTTCTATAAGCAGTATCAATACAATGCGGACTTAGCACCAACCCGTACTCAATTACAGAGTATGGGCATGGTCTCAAATGAAGGTTTCAAGGAGTATGCCCAGAAATGGAGAGACTTGGCAGGACGAGTACAACCACCTCTATCTGAGAGGGAGCTAGTAGACATGTTCTTAGGAACTCTGTCAGGGCCTTTCTTTAATCACTTGATTGGAAGCTCCACTGCGGGGTTCACTGAGTTGATTCTAACTGGTGAGAGAGTCGAAGCCGACATTAAAAGCGAGAAAATTCAAAAAGATGCATCTGCTTCCGCTGCCATCAAAAAGCCTTTTCCAACAAAGAAAGAAGTATCAGCTGTCTACTCTCAAAGAGTCCAAGGAAGAGTTGAGCGCCGGCCAGCGGTGGGGGCCGTAATAATTCAGAAGTCTGCAGCTGATCAGCCCAGAAACAATCAACCCAGAACCAACCAAACAAGGGTGGAAAGGCCTGTACGACAATTCACCCGGATAAACATGACTCCTGCTCAGGTTCTACCCCATCTCTTGAAGTTAAACCTTGCAAGTTTGAAAGAGGCCCCGAAGAACCCGAATACTGCTTCTCTGTACTACCATTCGAATGCCAAGTGTGCTTATCATTCAGAGAGTATAGGGCACGACACCAACAATTGTTGGGCCCTCAAGAATAAAATTCAAGATTTAATAGACGCTAAAGAAGTTGAATTCGACGCCCCTGAAAAGCCGAATGTAATCTCTTCTCCAATGCCAAAGCATGGCCACAATGCCCATGCTGTTGAAGAAGATCTTTTTGTTGCTGCTGTTGACGATTTGATAACTCCGCTACCGATAATCAAGTTGAATTTGTTAAAGGCTGGGATTTTCCCAGGTTGTGAAGAAGATTGTTGCCTTTGTTCATCCTTACCAACCGACTGTCCATTGTTGAAGTTAGGCATCCAACGCCTAATGGATAACCAAGAAATCCTTTTTGAAAAGACTCCTGTTACACCGACTCCTGTCAATGATGTTTCAATAATAACCATATCCGCCAATCTTTCCAAGGTCTCCAAAAGACCTGTTAAGATTACATCCGCTCCAAAGATTGCACCTTTGAAGATAACCATGCCTGGGCCCGTCCCGTACAAGTCCGACAGATCAGTACCGTGGAACTATGGTGGAGAAATCTACTACCACGATATTAAACAAGTTGAATTAACTGAAGAGAGTTCTGATGAAGAGACTCCCGACATTGGAAACATTGCTGGAACGAGCAAAATCACCCGCAGTAGAAGAATTTTCTCTCCAGAGATTGCTCCTCCAAAGGCAATCTTTGGACCCTCAGTTGCTCCTAAGGTTACCCCTGTACCGGTAAACATATATGCGAGAACTCCAATTATTAAAGAAGTTGTAACTCCTGTGGTTGTCCCTTCTGCTCCTGCCGATGATAGAGGAAAAGAGATCCAAGAAGAGCCCATCAAGACGAGGGCTCAACCATTGGTCATCCCCGAGACCTCTCAAAAAGAAATGGAAGAGATTTTGAAAATAATCAAGAAAAACGATTATGATGTTGTGGAACAACTGGGGCAAACCCCCTCAAAGATCTCTATGTTATCCCTGCTGCTTTGCTCAGAAGCTCATGCTAAGGCTCTGATAAGATTCTTGAAGACGGCCCACGTGCCACAGGAAACCTCCGTGGATCAGTTCCAGGAATGTGTAGCTAGCTTAACAGCTGACAATGGTCTAGGATTCTCCGATGCTGATTTAACATCCAAAGGGAGAAAACATAATGATGCTTTGCATGTCTCGGTGGAATACAGAGGGACTACCCTAGCACACGTACTGGTAGACACTGGTTAATCGATGAACATCTTGCCAAAGAAAGCCTTGGATAGAATGGATTCTGAAGGATTAACCTTGAAGCCCAACAATATAATTGTCAGAGCCTTTGATGGTTCTAAAAGGATGGTCCACGGGGAGGTGGACATCCCGATTAAAGTGGGAACTGAAACCTTCAACTCCACATTTTATGTGATGGACATCCGTCCTTCCTATTCTTGCTTGTTGGGAAGACCCTGGATTCACAATGCTGGAGCCGTCACTTCTACTCTGCACAAATGCTCAAGTACCCTGTCCAGGGGAAAATTATAACTGTTCACGGCAAAGAGGAATACATGATAAGCCATCTAAATTCTTTCCGCTATGTAGAATTGGATGGCGAATTCATCGAAACCCCTTTTCAGCATTTTGAAGAGGTAGCTCAGGAGATTGCGGCAACCAAGACAGTATCTTTTGTACCCATGATTACCAGACCTCCGCCTCGGATGTCGTCTCTCAAAGATGCAAAGGCTGTGATTGAAGAAGGAGGAAGCACAATCTGGGGGAAGCTCCCAGACTTTCCTTACAAATCAGATAAATTCGGCTTGGGGTTCACTTCTTCTGCTCAAAAGGCTGTACGCCGCTCCCGTGCCGGAGGGCCACCAGTGAAGATCACCCATCATGGAGTCATTGCTCTGGAGGATAGTGAAGAGGAGAGCAACTTGGAAGACTTGATTTTACCTACTGTTGACGGAGGACTGTGCAACTGGGAAGCAAAAGACTTTGTTCCGATTACTTTCATACCACAATAATTTATCTTTCAAACATTTCTGTTGGTTTATAATAATTCTCAAACAATTCGTACACTTTTAACCTTGTGCCTTACCCGAGGCACATAGGCCCATTTGTAAGGGTTTGATTTTTCATCTTCATATGCCATTTTAATAAATCATGGACGTTTTCACATATAAACTTTTGTGTTCATTGTCTTTCTTTTTACATTTTATTTGTTTAAAGGTGGCTATCCCTTACACACACCCACACTTACAAATGCAGGTACCCTTCCATTCCGGATTCCATGGGTAACAATTCTGCTATGGCCTTCAGTGACTCTGAAGATCTGGTCTACCATGCCGAGTACGAAGGTGAGGAAGATTGTGAGGTGCCAGGAGAATTGGCTAGACTGCTACAACATGAAGAAATGGCTATTCTACCTCATGAGGAGCTGTTAGAGACAATCAACTTGGGTACTGAGGAAGACAGAAAAGAAGTCAGAGTGGGTGCCAACCTAGAGCCAAGTGTCAAAGAGCGCCTAATTCAGCTGTTACATGAATATGTTGAGATCTTCTCCTGGTCATACGAAGACATGCCGGGACTCGATACAGACATCGTGGTACACCGTCTCCCTACAAGAGAAGACTGTCCTCCAGTTAAACAAAAAGTTCGCCGCATGAGGCTCGACATGTCAGAAAAGATCAAAGCAGAAGTTATGAAGCAGTTCAATGCTGGATTTCTTGCTGTTACTTCCTATCCACAATGGGTTGATAACATTGTGCCCGTGCCTAAGAAGGACGACAAAGTGAGAATGTGCATGGATTACAGAGACTTAAACAGGGCTAGCCCTAAAGATGACTTTCCACTACCACACATTGACATCTTGGTTGACAATACAGCTCAGCACAAAGTGTTTTCTTTCATGGACGAATTCTCAGGCTATAACCAGATCAAAATGGCCCCTGAGGACATAGAAAAACTACTTTTGTTACACAGTGGGGTACGTTCTGCTATAAAGTGATGCCATTCGGAATGAAGAATACCGGGGCAACCTATCAACGCGCCATGGTAGCTTTGTTTCATGACATGATGAATCATGAGATTGAAGTCTACATAGATGACATGATAGCCCGATCACAAACAGAAGAATAACACATCGACCATTTGTAAAAGCTGTTTGTCAGGTTGAAGGACTACAAGCTCAGACTGAATCCAAACAAGTGTACATTCGGAGTCAGGTCTGGTAAACTCTTGGGTTTCATTGTCAGCAACAAAGGCATCGAGGTTGATCCTGCCAAAGTCAAAGCTATACAAGAAATGCCTGCCCCTCGCACTGAGAAGGAGGTCAGAGGTTTCTTAGGACGCCTAAACTACATTGCTAGGTTCATTTCTCACCTAACATCTACCTGTGAGCCAATCTTCAAGCTGTTGAAGAAAGATCAGGTAGTTAAATGGAATGATGACTGTCAAGTTGCTTTTAATAAAATCAAGGAGTATTTGCTAGAACCTCCTATCTTGATGCCTCCTGTTGAAGGAAGACCACTAATCATGTATCTGACTGTTTTGGATAACTCAATGGGGTGCGTACTGGGGAAGCATGACGAGTCTGGCCGAAAAGAGCATGCCATTTATTACCTTAGCAAAAAGTTTACAGACTGTGAGACCCGATACTCACTGCTCGAGAAAACTTGCTGCGCTTTGGTATGGGCTGCTCGCCGGCTAAGGCAGTATATGTTGACTCATACCACCTTACTAATATCTAAGATGGATCCAATCAAGTACATCTTTGAGAAGCCTGCTTTGCCTGGAAGGATAGCTAGATGGCAGATGATCCTCACAGAGTATGATATACAGTACACGACCCAAAAAGCTATAAAGGGGAGTGTGCTAGCTGATCATCTGGCTCATCAAGCTGTCAAAGATTACCAATCCATGAGGTTCGACTTCCCCGACGAAGACATTATGACATTGGACAATATTGAAGATTTCAGACCATATGACGGACCTGAACAAGGATCCCGATGGAGCCTGTACTTTGATGGGGCCTCCAATGCACTTGGCAACGATATCGGCGCGATACTCATCTCTCCAGAAGGATGCCATACTCCCTTCACCGCCAGACTTTGCTTTAACTGCACCAACAACATGGCCGAGTATGAAGCTTGTATCTTTGGTCTCAAGGCTGCAATAGACCTGGGAATGAAATCTTTGGTTGTGTTTGGAGACTCAGCTTTGGTCATCAGTCAGATCAAAGGAGAGTTGGACACTAAACATCCCAATCTCATCCCTTACAAAGAACATGTCTTAACGTTGTTACCACATTTCGAGCAGATTACCTTCGAGCACTTCCCGCGAGAAGAAAATCAGCTAGCAGATGCTCTAGCTACAATGTCATCCATGTTTAAACTTAACTGGGATAATGAGGCTCCCCAGATCACCATTGAACGGATGGACGAACCTGCACATTGTCACGATATTAATACCGAAGAAGTAGTGGACCGACCTTGGTTTCATGAAGTCAAAAGGTATCTGGAGGCCCAAGAATATCCTGAAGGAGCTTCAGTCAATGACAAAAAGTTCTTGAGGAGATTCTCGGCCAAGTTCTTCTTGAGCAATGGTATCCTGTACAAGCACAATCATGATTGCATTCTGCTTCGTTGTGTGGACAAGATTGAAGCTGAACAGATCATGGCTGAACTGCACAATGGTACCTTTGGCACTCACTCTAGCGGACATACGATGGCTAAGAAGATTCTACGGGCAGGCTATTACTGGTCTACCATGGAAGCTGACTGCTATCAACATTCCAGGACTTGTCACAAATGTCAAATCTATGCGCACAAGGTACATATACCTCCAGTTCCTCTCAATGTCCTAACAGCTCCTTGGCCATTCTCTATGTGGGGAATCGACATGATTGGAGAGATCAAGCCTACAACATCCAATGGACACCGCTTTATTCTAGTGGCCATTGATTACTTCACCAAGTGGGTCGAAGCAGCTTCCTTCGCATCCGTCACAAAGAATGTTGTTGCCCGCTTCATCAAGCAGAGCCTCATTTTCCGGTACGGCATCCCCGAAAGGATCATCACTGACAACGGTACAAACCTTAACAACACTATGATCACCTCCTTGTGCGAGCAGTTCCAAATTCAACATCACAATTCATCTCCCTATCGGCCAAAGATGAACGGTGATGTCGAAGCTGCGAACAAAAATATCAGAAGATCATACAAAAGATGACAGTCACCTACAAGGACTGGCATGAGATGTTACCGTTTTCTCTCCACGGGTACCATACCACGGCACGTGCATCAACTGGGGCAACACCCTATTCTTTGGTATACGGCATGGAGGCTGTTTTACCTATTGAGGTTCAGATTCCCTCCTTGAGAATCATGAAGGATGCTGGTTTGAGTGAAGACGATTGGATTCAGACCCGACTTGATCAACTTAACTTAATTGATGAGAAGAGACTCACTGCTGTTTGCCACGGTCAGACGTATCAAAAACGGATGATCAAGGCTTTCAACAAGAAAGTCAGACGACAAGTGTATCAAGTCGGGGATCTGGTAATCAAGCGCATCATCTTGCCGCAAAGTGATTCCAGGGGAAAATGGAATCCTACCTATGAAGGACCATTTGTGATCAGGAACATCTTTTCTGGTGGGGCAATGATATTAACCACCATGGACGGCGACGATCTGCCACACCCTGTGAACGCAGACATAGTCAAAAGATACTACACATAAATGAACCGCTAGGTTGACACACCTAGGCAAAAAAAGGGAATCCCGGTGAATCAAAAACCCGAAAGGGAGGTTCAGGCAAAAGTTAGGGATAAATAAAAAATCTGTACACCCGACAAGTTGAAAACCCGAAAGGGCGACTTGGGAAAAAAAGGGTTTCTCGGTGGACTGAAAACCCGAAAGGGAGGTCCAGGATAAAGTTAGGGAATTAAAGCGTATGACTATGTTTCGTCGGATCACTTTAAGGATAATCTCTTTACAAACAAGCTCCGGGCTTCTGATCAACTCAATCATCTTTGGACGAAGCAACGAATGGACAAGATATTCAGAGTTACGAAGGCTATAGAAGAATGGGAACCCCATGGAATTGTTACACATAGCTATCTTTCTTTGTATAAATTTTTCTCATTTTTCATGACAACGTTCTCTTACTAGGATGTCTGTCTCCTTTGTACAAAATACTTACACAAAGTTAATACAAAGATACTTCAAAGTGAAGAAAACTATTTGTCTTTTCCTTTTTACACTTGTGTTTTATTTGAAAACGTCCAATGATTTATTCATGAGCATATGCATTTGAATATAATCACTGTTTACAAATAAACGATTTGGAAAAGATTAATTACTGACAGGTTGAAAGTATAGGAAAACGTCTTTAGGCTATTCCAGGGGAAATCCCTACAGTACATCATCTAGATCCCCAACGGAGCTAAAACCTTGAAATACATGTCCCCAGTGGAGTTATAATTTCAAACCCTTAATTCCCATCAGAGTTAAAATTTCAAACTCCCAATCCCCAGCGGAGCCAAAACTTTGAACTACAGATCCTCAGCGGAGATGAAACTTTCTTCCCCAGCGGAGCTAAAACTTCAACCTTTAGACCCCAGTGGAAATCCTCCAGTTTCCTCAAATTCCCCTGCAAGTTATCTTAAAACCTGATAATTCCCCTGCAAGTTATCTTAAAACCTGATAATTTCCCAGTAAGTTGCTTTGAAGCCTGACAGCTAACCAGACGACAACTTCGGTTAATTCCCCAGTAGATTGGCATACAACCCAAACTCCTGATCTCCCCAGCAAGATAGCTACTCCCCAGCAGTATAGTTATTCCCCACAGAGTCTTCATCATTCCCCAGTGAAGTCGCCAAAGTTTTCATCACTACTCAACAGAATGAAGATTCTCATTCTTAGTTCCCCGCAGAAACCATCAGAGTTTTCCCTATTCCCCAGCCCAGTAAGGATTCCCAGTCTGCCATCCCCAGCAGTCTCCAAAGATTTCTTGTCCTCAGCGATCAAAGATTTTGAATCTCCAGCAGCAGTCAAGGATTTATCTTCCCCAGCAGCAGTCAAGGGTTTTGTAATCCCCAGCTGTCAAGGATTTATTTTCCTCAGCAATACAGCGAATCAGCTTACATGCACATACATTACACTCATATATCATGAACATTGATAAAACACATTTATTGCATCATACATTTCATGCAACATAACTTTGTGTTTCAGCTAACATTTTACCCTTTTCAGGATAAGATTAACATTTATCTTTAACAGATATTCAAAGATTTCAGATACAGTACAGATACACTCCAGACACGAAAGTCATTCTGTTACTCATTCAGATCTCTTATTCAGATACAATACAGATACACTCCAGACACAGAAGTGATTCTGTTACTCACTCAGATCTCTTATTCAGATACAATACGAAATCACTCCAGACACAGAAGTCATTCTGTTACTCATTCAGAATTCAAAGTCAAGATACAATACATATCCACTCTAGACACAGAAGTCATTATGTTACTTATTCAGACCTCAACCTCATGATACAATTCAGATACGCTCCAGATACGGTTGCCATTCTGCCACTTATTCAAATTTCGGGTACAGATACAGTCTAGATACGCTCCAGACACGGTTGCCATTCTGTCACTCATTCTGATTTTCCCTAACTCAGATACATTCCAAACATGGAAGTCATTCTGCCACCTATTCAAGATACAATACAGATACACTCCAGACACGGAAGTCATTCTGTTACTCATTCAGACCTCAGTCTCTAGATACAGTTCAGATATGTTTCAGACACGGATACCATTCTGATACTCATTCTTTTGACTTACAACTTACGGCTCAACAAACAATCTTGGATGGCATATACAAGCCCATCTCTAACAAGATTTTATCACATCTTTAAATGGCATTTTTAAGCCCATTCCCTCAACTACTTCATCGATTGCAAATTTACGGGCACTCTAGTGTCCAATCATCTTTTACCTTAGAGTCACGAACGGCTAACTCGCCAATATAACTCTTCAGGTTCAAAAAGATTGAATAGGGGCAGCTATTGTACCCTAAAATTTTCCCTCTCATTTTATCAAGATTCTCCTCACAAGACTTCTTGGATTCAAGACCAGATTAGGGTTTGCTCAGCTCAAGACCTCTCCTTGCACTGATGACTTGAAATTAGGGTTTGAGTTTGCACAAATATTTTTGGACTTCCAATGCCTCATGTGACTTTCATACTCCATGTTGGACTCCTAAGATTGCTCATACCAAGTTTCAAGCCTTGAATCACATTTTTGCCCAGTCAATTGAACAATTGACCTAAAACTCAATTGTATTGGCGAAAAAGTCAACTGTGGCCAATTTACAATCAAACCTCATAATTTTTGATCCACATCAACATTATAGACTCATATGAACCATTTGATCAAGTTTTGACCACAACTCCTCAAGAAATTTGATCAGATCATCAAAAGAGCAAAATTGTCAAAATTAGGGTTTTGACTGTAGAAAGGCAATTTCTGATTTTTCACCTAGCCAATGGAAAATTGGGTTCAAGCATGGTTTCAAGGACTCAATGGAACTATCTTTACCTAATCACAAGGTTCAAAAGATCTCAAATACATTGGATTGACAGATGAATTTTCCAGTCAACTGATCAAAAATCAATTGTACACTGAAAAGTCAAACTTTGACTTTTTGGTCAAAATCAAGGGCCAAGGGTCATATTTCATCAAGATGTGTCAAAACATGAAACTTGTTGACCAATAAACTTAAATTTGGAAATTAGGGTTTAAGTTTGAAATTTTTCATAACTTAGAAATTTTCTAAGTTATGAAAATTTCTTATTTTTTCCCAATTTTTCCCAACTTTTTCACTATGATGCAATTGGATTCAAAGAAAACTTCCAACATGAAAGTTGTAGTCCTCCACAAAATCTACAACTTTTATTCACAAAGTTTTCCCAAAATATGCTTGGATCTCAAGTTATGATTTTGTGAATAGGGGTTCATAAACTTTTTAACTTAGTGAAATTTTGCCCTAGTTTAGGCAGATTTTTGACCTAACTTCATGGAAATTTTTCACCTAGTTCCAAGAGGAATCTCAAAATGCATTTCAAATATGTATTGTAGAGCATTTTACAATCTTTCCAAAATGTCCAATAACTCTCCAAGATCATTTATGGTTAGGGAGAATCGAAGAAATGAAAATGGCAATTTGTCACTTTTTGTTCAAGGCATTTTCACAATGGTTCAAGTTGCAAATTTGTCCTAAGCATGCTTGTACTTGGTTTTACAGGTCCTAATCCCTTCTTACACTCCAAAATTTAATGCAAACACATTGAATAATGGTCTTATTCTGATCCTTGAAGCATTGCACAAAGAATTATTCCAAAAATGGCATAAAGGTTACAATGCTACTTTGATAAAGCATGCTTTTTGCCATTTTGTTTATCTTGAGCCATTGACCTAATCTCTTTCTACAAACAATATCCACAGTTATCAGGCAAAGTTAACCAACTATGTGCAACTAAGGAACTAGTAAGTACAATCTTTTGAGCTTTGTCACTTCAACTTTCTTCAAAAGCAAGCAAACTTGCAAAAGTCCACACAACTTGTCCATCTGATAAAGGCAAGGCTTTGGATCATTTTAAACAATCTCAGAATATTGTAACAAGCCTAAGACACGAATTGATAACTTCTCAAACATCCTAAAACACAAAAATCCCATTTTTCTGCCCAAACAGAGCAACCACTGCAAATCACTTGCCAACTTGAAATTTGCTCGTGCGTTTTGCTTGGAACCACTTCAAACACATTCCATACTTCACACCTAAGCTGTCCAGGCCTTTGTCAAGCAACTGTAACCCCTGTTTCGAGCTTCACCATTTCCATTTTCTGAGTTTGCAGGTTGACTTCTACAAGGAGATTCAAGCTACTTCAAGGCAAGCTGAGCATTGGGAAAGCTTGAGGGAACTTCAAGCAAGCTCACAAGAACTTCAGGCCTCACTCAAAGTGCCCACATTTCCATATTCAAACTCAACTGAACAAGGTATTTGTCAAGTTTCTATCTCTCTATTTAGGCATCATTAAGCTTAGGTTTGTGAAGCAAAAATGTAGTCCTCAACATGCTTAAGCTGTGCATATGTGTAGATTCCATTTATATTAACTGAGCTAAGAGTATTTGGATGATGAACATGCTGAAAAAACTAGGTCAGAAATTAGGGCCATTAAAATTCTCCTTGGTCTTTTAGAGTTAGGTTATGTTTTTTATATCATTGGAATCGTGAGTTCATGAGCTACATTTTTCATGTTATAAGTTTTTAGTTTTATGCAAAGAATAGCAAGAACAGGATTTGAAGCACAGCGCGCACATTTTTGGTCTGGAGGTCAGGGATGAAGTGAGCTTGGGCTTGCTGTCTCTACTTTTTGCACCCCCCCTGTTTACTTTCTGCACCCCCTTGGCCCATTTTCTATATTTTTGCATATTTTTCATTTCCTTTATATTTTTGACTTTATTATTTTTTTCTGAACATTTAAAAAACCCAAAATATTTTCTTAATTTTTTGCATTTTATTTTATTATTTTTATTATTTTTTTGGCATAAAAATAGTTTATTAATAATAATATACTTTATTTTCTTAAATAAAAAACTTGTAAATAATATAAAATATCATATATTTTTATTTTTATTATTCATACACTTAAAATATTATTTTCATGCATATTTTAATTTTTTAGCATTTTGTATATATTTTTATTATTTTCTTGTACATAAAATGAAATAAATAAATAATATAAAGCATATTTTCTTTTAAAACAAAATTAGGGTTTTCACCCTTTCAAAAATAATCATTTTATTTTTCTTATTTTAGGACTTAGATAAGATTATTTTCTGATGCATAAAACAAATACAAAAACATTTTTTTTGCATATTTACATTTTATTGCCTATTTAAATACTTGCTTATTTATTTATTTGTATAATAAATTCAATTTGGTTGTAATAGTTTTAGGGTTTTATTTTGTGCAAATATCCCCCATTCAAAACTTGTATCCCCCTCCCCATAATATTGTTGTAATAGTCTAGATTTACTTTACGCATTCTATTGCTTTCATATACCATGATAGTAAAAACTAGGGTTTTGAATGAAAAGAACAAAAATCAAACAAATAGCATAACCTAATACGAGACAAAAATGCATGAAAAATGACAACATCTTGCACACAAGCACCCCTAGGGTTTCATCCACTTTGTTGCCTAAAAATGGCCATGGTATGCATGCTAGGTATCTTGGCAAAATCAATCAAAATAAAAGATCATAGTCCCTCGATGACGCTATCAAAATGTTGCCTAAAAACAAAATGATCTTAGTCCCTCAAAACTTGCTAAGATACTTGGCAATATTGTTATCATGGTCATACGATGACCCACGCCCGTCCCGTTTAACATCCAAAGATAGGGTTGTTTACCAATGTAATGGTAAAACAACAATGTCAAAGGAATAAAAATGTGTAGGAAAGACTTTTGAGTAGGTAGATGCTTCTAGTTACTTGATCAATTTGCAAACAATCCTTGCTATTTTTAAATAAACACACACACAATTTCAAAACATTTCCAAACAAACTTTCAAACATTGAAACATTTTTCAAAAGACAAACATCTTTGTATACATTCTTACAAACAAGAAAACATTACAAAGATTGCCAAAATGATGGCCTCTTTTCAAAATACTTTCAAAACCACACAAAGCACCATTTCCAACAATTGGAAAAGCAAAGCAAGTGATCTAAACAAGTAATTAAGAGCCCATGGATAACCATGGATGAAAATGGTGCTAGCACCTTCCCTTTTCATAATCTACCCCCCGAACTCAAGAAAACATCTCAAAGGTATTTCCTGTGCTTTTTAACCTTTCCTTTTGGATAAAATAAAAGTCGGTGGCGACTCTTGCTAAACCGAAACATTTGCGAACACAAATGCAAAACCTCAAGTCAGTTCTCCCACAATATCACAGGATCCTCCAGAGGTTTTTGATGCAGAAGGGAAGGTCACGAATGTGTTAAAACCTGAAGAAGAATGGAATGATTCTGATGAGCTATCTGCTCAAGGAAACTCCAAAGCATTTCAAATATATTCAATGGAGTGGATAAGAATATATTCAAGCATACGAAACGCATATAACACAGTCTCATTTATTTTGAGAACATCATTACACAATGCATTTCATATATCGTGACATTGCATACAACTAACTCTCTACCTTTTCCAGAAAGATGAATAAACACACAAACATCATCAACTACTTATATGACCCGACAATCTTTCCCAAGGCTACATCTGACAAAGGCTATTTCACCAATTTCCTAAGAGGATCATTCTCACAAAATACCTCTTCTGGCTCAGATTAAATCAACCATATATGTAATCTTATACTTCTTCCAGTTAAAGACAGGGAAAGACATCTTCTGGCTCATATTAAATCAACCATAAATTTATTCTGATACTTCTTCCAGTAGACTTTTTCTGGCTCAGATCAAATCAACCATAGATTTATTCTGATACTTCTTCCAGTTAAAGACAGACATAAACATTCTTCTGGCTCAGATTAAATTAAGCGTAGATTTATTCTGATACTTCTTCCAGTATACTTTTTCTGGCTTAGATTAAATCGACCATAGATTTATTTTGATACTTCTTCCAGTTAAAGACGGACACAAACATCTTCTAGCTCAGATTAAATTAACCATAGATTTATTCTGATACTTCTTCCAGTAGACATTTTCTGGCTCAGATTAAATCGACCATAGACTTATTCTGATACTTCTTCCACTTAAAGACAAGCAAAGACATCTTCTGGCTAAGATTAAACCAACCATAAATTTATTCTGATACTTCTTCCAATAGACTTTTTCTTGATCAAATTAAATCAACCATAGATTTATTCTGATACTTATTTCAGTTAAAGACACGCGTAGACATTTTTTGGCTCAGATTAAATTGACCATAGTTTTATTCTGATACTTCTCCCAGTTAAAGACATGCATAGACATCTTCTAGCTTAGATTAAATCAAGCGTAGATTTGTTCTGATACTTCTTCCAGTAGATATTTTTTCTGGCTCAGATTAAATCGACCATATATTTATTCTGATACTTCTTCCAGTTAAAAACAAAAGACCTCTTCTAGCCAGTTTAAATCGAGCGTAGATTTATTCTGATACTTCTTCCAGTTGAAGTCGAGCGCAAACTTAGTCTAAATTCTATCCACAATTACTTTGGATGGCATCTATAAGCCCATATCCTACAATTCTCTATCACCTCTCCAAATGGAATCTTTAAGCTCATTCCTAGTATTACATAAACCAACAACATTACTTCAGGCACATGCGAGTGGAAATTTCTGGGCACTTAAGTGTTAAATCATCTTCTACCTTCAAGTCACGAATGGAGTACATGCCAATCTAACTCTTCAGGTTTAAGAAGATTGAACAGTGGCAGCTGTTGTACCCCAAAATTTTTCCTCCTATTTTTCTTCAAGATATTCTTCTAAGATTCTCAAAAGTTGACTGGTCAAACCTCCTCCTAAGCAATGAGTCCACAATTAGGGTTTTGTGTTTCTCAAGGAATATGGAGTTTAAAGGGTTTCAAATACTTTCATGATTCATCTTAGATCCTCAAAAATGCTTATGTCAAATTTCAAGTCTTGCATCACATGTTTGCTAAGTCAATGGCTCAGATGATTGAAAATCAACTATTTTGAGTAAAAAGTCAAATGTGGTCAACATACAGTAAAACTTCAAGATTTTTGGTCAACATGAATATTTTGAGGTGATATTCATCATTTGATCAAGGTTTGACCATGATTCCTCAAGGAAAATCCTCAAATCATCAAAGATCATTGACTTTTGGCCTAATGCATGACCTAATGGATTGAAGCATGATCTCAGGAGCTCAAATAAAAAATCTTGTCCTAATTACATGGTTCAATACATTTCCAAAGATACAAGTGATTGATAGTTGAAGAAATTGAATCAATTGATGAAAAGTCAACAATCACTCAAAAGTTAAACTTTGACTTTTTGGTCAATATTGGAATTCAAAAATCAAGAATCATTAAAATATTCAAAGTGGGATTGATTAATTCTAAAAAAATTTTAATGTGGGATGATCCTCAAAAAGTTCTTGGATTAAGAGATATGAGCGCATGAAGTTGTGATATTTTTATCTAACACTTAGAAAAAATTTCAACAAGTTTTGGTCAGATTTTCATCTCAACTTCTTGGCCAATTTTCACCAAGTTCCCATTTGATTTAGCCAAAGTGGTAAACATGAAAATTGTAGAAAATGTTTCAAGGTTTCCAAAATTTCCAAGAACACAAATAGATCATGCTTGAGCTAGGATATTCGAGGATATGAAGTTGGCATTCCACTCTTGAATTATAGGTCATTTTTGTGATAAAATCATAATCAAATCTCATAGCCATGCCTTGTAATCTCACTTTGCAGGCCTCTAACCTATAAATCTATCCATAATCATAATATTACATAAACGTTTGAGCCATTATCCAATTGGTGCAAGCTTTAACCAAAACATTTTGCCATTTTGAGAAGAAAGGCAAGACTTCCATTTTGATAAAGTTTTCTTTATGCATTTTGTCAACTCTCCTTGAGCCTATAACTTGTTTCCTCTACAAACACTCAACCCTAACATCAAAAGCAAATCCTATAGAAGATATCAACCACCCTAGAAGAGTTGTACCATGCCTTGGAACCATGACTTTGCAAGAAATTTCAAAGTTCCATCTCAACCAAGCCATAACTTGTTATCTCAAGATTCTGATTACTTCAAACTCTCAAACATTTTGCCTATAAATAGAGAGACCATTTGCAAGCCAAGGCACGAATTAACAGCTCTAAAACACCCCTCAATCTCTCTCAAATTAGAATTGGCGAAAATGTCCAATTTTGAGCTTTTGAAAACTTTAACTTCGAAACTCACAACCCTTGCATATATTTGTAAGCTAACCATCCAAACTCCTTATAATCATCATTTAGAACTTGTCTATACCCATGTTACACTTCTGTAACATCATTATCACCATCTTCCAAACTCAAAAACAGTGCCTTGCAAGTTGACTTGGTTGGGGAGTTTCAAACACTTTCACTATAAAGTAAGCATTGGAACACGTTCAGGGAGGACCAAGGAAGATTTTGGCATCATTTATTTGCACCTGGAAGCATCCATATGCGTTCCGAGTTTTCACTTCAAGAGGTAAGTTTTCCAAACTTTGATATCTTGATTTAAGCATCATTTGCAAATACATTCTAAAGCAAAACTATAGATATCACGCCTCTAAAGCTAATCATATCCTTAATTTTCATTTATATTGCTCGTGTGTTGAGAATTTTAGCTCTGACCAGTTAGGGTTCGTTTTTGGTACTGAACAAAGTTCTTGATAATCTTTTAGTGTTAGTAAAAATAAGTGGCATGGTTGAATTCGTGTTCAAATTTCAAGCATGTTTCGTTTTGGAAGTTTTCAAAATGGTTGAGAAATGAGAGTTTTACAAAATCAAAGAAATGGAAGTTGTTGTTGTCGTTATAGGGAAGAAGAAGAAGAAGAAGGGTGGCGCGAAATAAAAATTTGAAAATTAAGTTCATTTTATGTTTATTGCAAGTGGTATAATCACCAGATGTAACAACCACCCCAAAGGCAGCGCGCACGTATTTAAGTCATACCTATGTCTGGTTCTGGGTTCGATCCAGGCGTGGGGCATTTTATTTTTCTAACATCTTCATTGCAGATCCAGTGTGAACCAGGCATATACGCGCACCATGCATCCTCATGTTACAACCATTAGATCTCATCAAAGTCAGATCCAATGCACCAAGCGCATGCTCCATAGTACATCCCAAAGATCCATCCCCACTGGATCAATACAGGCTCCCGGGCCTCTCAAATTTAGGCCTTTTATTTTTTCTTTCTAACACCCCCAATTTCTTTTATTTACTCAGGCCCATTAAAATTCTTTTTGTTTTTTTTAATTAACTATTTTCTTTTCTTTTAAACAATTTTGTTTAATCAACAAAAATCATAAAATCATACAAAAATTTAGATTTAGGTTTTTAATTAATTAATTTAATTTTTGTTAAATAAAAATTAATTTAATTTAATCACTTTTATTTTATTAATTAATTAGAATTATTTCACGACATGATTCATCATGAGATAGAAGTCTACATCGATGACATGATAGCAAGGTCACAAACTGAAGAAGAACATGTTGATCATCTACATAAGTTATTTGAAAGGTTGAAGAAGTACAAGCTCAGGCTAAATCCGAACAAATGCACCTTCGGGATGAGGTCTGGAAAACTCTTAGGTTTCGTGGTCAGTGGTAAAGGTATTGAAGTTGATCCCACAAAAGTTAAAGCCATTCAAGAAATGTCAGCTCCCCGTACTGAGAAGGAGGTCAGAGGTTTCTTAGGATGACTAAACTACATTGCTTGATTCATTTCTCATTTGACTGCTACCTGTGAGCCAATCTTCAAGCTGCTGAAGAAAGATCAAGTAGTAAAGTGGAACGACGACTATCAAATGGCTTTTGATAAAATCAACGAGTACTTACAAGAACCTTAGATTCTGATGCCACCAGTTGAAGGAAGGCCTCTAATCATGTACCTAACAATGCTAGAGAATTCAATGGGGTGTGTACTGGGGCAGCATGATGAGTCTGGTTGAAAAGAGAATGCAATATACTACCTTAGCAAAAAGTTTATCAATTTTGAAACAAGATATTCACTGCTCAAGAAAACTTTCCGCGCTTTGGCATAAGCTGCTCACCGACTAAGACATTATATGTTGACCCATACTACTTTATTGATTTCTAAAATGGATCCCATCAAGTACATATTCGAGAAACCAACTCTTTCTGGAAGAATAGCCCGATGGAAAATGGTCTTCACAAAATATGACATTCAGTACACCATAAAAAAGCAATCAAAGAAAGTGTACTAGCAAATAATTTGGCACATCAAGCTATAGACGACTACCAATCTATGAACTTCGAATTCCCGGATGAAAACATCGTGCTAATTACAGATTATGAAGAACATGGGTTGTATGAAGGACCTAAGCTAGGATCCCGATGGACTATGGTTTTTGATGGAGCTTCTAACGTACTTGGCAACGAAATCAGTACTGTAATTATCTCTATCAATGGTTGTCATACGCCTTCACTGCCAGACTTTGCTTTGACTACACCAATAATATGGCTGAATATGAAGCGTACATCCTGGGAATTAAAGCTTCTATTGACCTGAGAATCAAATTCCTGAGCGTATATGGGGATTCAACCTTGGTAATCAGTCAGGTCAAGGAAGAATGGGATACGAAGCATCCGAATCTTATCCCTAACCGAGAACTTGTGCTAACCTTGATTCCGTACTTCGAAGAGATTACTTTTGAGCATATCCTAAGAGAAGAGAATCAATTGGCAGACACGTTAGTAACCATGTTATCCATGTTCAAGGTTAGATGGGACAATGAAGCTCCCATAATTACCATTGAAAGATTCGACGAACTGGCACATTGCTAGGAAATTGATACTAATGGAGTAGAAGAAAAACCTTGGTTTCATGAAGTGAAGAGATACCTTGAGGCTCAAAAATACCCTGAAGGGGCATCGATCAATAATAAGAAATTCCTACGGAGGTTCTCGACTAAGTTTTTCTTGAGCAATGGGATTTTATACAAGTGTAATCATGATTCAACTTTGCTTCGCTATGTAGACAAGAAGGAGGCAGAGAAAATTATGGAGGGTATGCACGAAGGCGTATTTAGTACTCACTCCAGTGGGCATACTATGGCTAAAAATATTTTGAGAGCAGGTTACTATTGGTTTACTATGGAAACCGACTGTCACCACTGCTCGAGAACTTGTTATAAGTGCCAGATCTATGTTGATAAAGTTCACGCGCCTCCAGTTCCTCTGAATGTCTTGACCGCTCCTTGGCCATTCGCAATGTGGGGCATTGATATGATCGAAGAAATCAAGCCTACCGCTTCTAATAGACATCACTTTATTCTCGTCACCATTGACCACTTTACAAAATGGGTTGAAGCAGCCTCGTTTGCCTCTATTACCAAGAATGTTGTGGCCCGATTCATTAAGCATAACCTTATTTGTCGGTATGACATCCCCGAGAGAATCATCATAGAAAATGGTACCAACCTCAACAACACTATGATCACTGAAGTTTGCATGCATTTCCAGATCAAACACCATAACTCTTCTCTGTATCGATCAAGGATGAATAGCGCAGTGGAAGCTTCCAACAAGAATATTAAAAAGATCATACAGAAAATGGTTGTGACTTACAAAGACTGGCACGAGATGTTACCATTTGCTCTTCATGGCTATCTCACTTCAGCTTGAACATCAACTAGGGAAACTCCATTCTCTCTGGTCTATGGAGTGGAAGCTATCATGCCTATCGAAGTTCAGCTTCCTTCTCTGAGGTTTATAAAGGATTCAGACTTGGACGAAGACGAGTGGATCCAGACCAAACTAGACCTGTTGAATCTGATTGATGAAAAAAGGCTTGCAACTGTCTTTCACGGTCAGATGTATCAGAAATGAATTATCAAGGCATTCAACGATAAAATCAAGCATCAGGTATATCAGGATGGTGAATTGGTGATAAAGTGCATCATTCTACCGCAAGGTGATCCCAGGGGAAAATGGACTCCCACCTATGAAGGACAATTTGTTGTCAAGAAAGTATTTTTAGGCGGTGCTATGATACTAACCACCATGGACGGTGAAGATTTCTCGTACCCTGTAAATGTGAACATAGTCAAAAGATACTACACATGAAAACGACCCGCTAGGTTGACTGGTGTGATACGGTGGGAGAACTGACTTGAAGGTTTTGCGTTTGATCGCAAATGTTGCAGTTAGCAAGAGTCGCCAAAAACTTTTCTTTTATCCAAAAGGAAAGGTGAAAAAGCACAAGAAAGACCTTTGAGATTATTTCTTGAGTTCGGGGGGTAGATTATGAAAAGGGAAGGCATTAACACCCTTTTCATCCACAGTTTTCCATGGGATCTTAGTTACTTTCTAGATCACTTTCTTTTGTTTGAAATTGTGCTTTGTGTGGTTTTTGAAAGTATTTTGTAAAGAGGCCATTGTTTAGGGAATCTTTGTAATGATTCTCGTTCGTAAGAATGTATACAAATATGTTTGATCTTTTGAAAATGTTTTCAATTTTGTAAGATGTTTGAAAGTGTATGTGTTTGTTTTGAAAATAGCAAGGATGTTTTGTTTTTAAATGGAGCAAGTAATTAGGAGCATTCTACCTACTCAAAAGTCTTTCTTGTTCATTTTTTTTCCTTTGACATTGTTGGCTTACCATTGATTTGGTAAGCAACCCTATCTTTGGATGTAAATGGGACAGGCGTGGGTCATTGTATAACCATAATTAGCAATGTTGCAAGGTATCTTAGCATTATATTTTAGGGACTAAGATCATTTGAAAGGCAACTTAGATAGCGTCATCGAGGGACTATGATCTTGTATTTGCTTATTTTTGCTAAGATACCTTACATGCGTAATATGACCATTTTGTATAAGGGAACCAAGTGGAATAACCCTAGGGGTGCTTGTGTGAGAATGTATTGTTTTCATGCTTGTTTCTTTGTCTTGAATTAGAGTTTTCTAAGTATTGGTTTTAGTCTTTCCATACAAATCTTAATTACTAGCATTTGTATATAAAAACGATAAATTGCGGAATTTAAAGTTACTACGCTATTACAACATTTGTGGGGAGGGGGTATACAATTTGTAAATGGGGATTGCAAGAATGTAAACCTAGTTAATCTATTACAACCATATTGAATGGGTATTAATGTACAAGGAATTTAAATGAATATAATGTACAAAATGAATAAGTGTATAACAATGCAAAATATAAAGAAAATGGATCTTTGTTTGGACTTTTTGGGAAAGAAGATATTTTGTCTTAATATAATTAGTTAAAGAAAATAAGTAATTAAACTTCAATTTTATTAAGAAAAGATTTTAAATGAAACCCTAGTTCTATTAATTGATTAAAAGAAAATAAGTTTAGAAAAAGTATTTTTTTTTTGGTATTTTTGTCTTGAAAATATATTTATAGCATCATAAAATATTTTGGCCTTTTTTATATATAAATAAATATATTTTAATAGGTGTAAAAGAAAAATAAATATTAACCTAATTAATTATTAAATTTACAAGATAGTTTGTAAAAAAATAAATAAAGTATATTTAAATAAAATATTTTTATGAGAAAAATAAAATAACTAAATCAAAATATAAATCTATCATTTTTAGTATTTTTATGAATTTTAATATTAGTAAAAAAAAATAATTAAGAAAACAAAAGAAATAAAAATTAGAAATTAAAATAAACTGGGCCAGGGGTGCCATTAGTCAACAGGGAGGTCAGCAATAAGAAAAAGAACATATAGCCCAAAGGAAGGCCCAACGCCTGCAAAAATGAAAGTCAGAAATGCAAAAATGTGTAAAAAACGCAAAAGGGTACCACTGGGGCTCGAACCCAGGTCCCATAGGTTACAGGCACACGCTTCTACCACTGGGGTGGCTATACATCTGTTAACATAGACAAATCAATAAATATGTAAGGCAAAACGCGCCTTGATGACTTCATCTTCAACCTCCAGCCAGACCAACTGTAACTTGCTCATTTCTCATTAAAAATAAAAACTGTAAACATGAAACTTGTAGCAAATTTTCTCACGGTTTCAGAAATGTGAATCTTTAAAACTATAGATAAAAGTTAAGCATGAATTTTAATGGCCCTAATCTGAACCCTAAAAATCTCAGAAATTTCAGTTTCAAAATTCTCTAAGCTCAAGCAAAATTAATGGAAACTATGGACATGGTTAGCTTCAGGGCAATGATATCTACATGTTTTGTTCACAAATAAACTATTGATGATGCCTGTATAAAGAGTTCCAAGTTAAGAAAACTTACCTCAAAACTGGAAATCGTGTTTTGAGTTTGAGCTTGTTTCAAGTGATGGTGATGATTAGGTTAGCTTCCTTGAGGTCCTAGGAAGCTAATGCAATGATTTGCTTGAGTTGAGAGTGGCTGAAATGGCCTAGAAAAGTTAAGTTGCAGACTCTGTTTTTTGGTTATGGAGGTTATGGTAAATGGTGTTACAGTTCTAGAATAAGGATGAGGATGAGTTGTATTTGAGGTAAGGAAGATTTAGGAGTGAATTTGAGGGAAAACGCACGAGGGAAATGAGAGATACAAGTTTAAGGTCAGAACTATGTATCAATGGAGTTTTTTGTGCAATTTCAGGCTAGAGGGAATTTGGGAGTGTTTCAGGGTGTTAAAACTCGTCCCTTAGCTTACAAATAGTGACTCTACTTATAAGCAACAAGTTTGGAGACTTGCTGTTAATCAGAATTCAAAATCACAAGTTTATGCATAACATGTGATTTTTGAGAAATTCAAGTTTCAAAGCCTTGTGTACTTGGTTCATAGAGTGGTTATGCTTTAAGAAAGCTTGCTTATGACTTTGTGGATGGAGTGTTATCAGAGGGAACAAGTCATAGGCTCAAGAATGGACTTTATGCAAAAAGCTTGCTTTACAAGAATGACAATGTTAACTTTGTGCCATAAATGGAAATGCAACTTGGATAATAGCTCAATTGCTTTGATCAAAGACCTAACATCTGTGTAAACATTTAATTATGGTGTGACAAACAAGTTTGAGGCCTGAAAAGCAAAGATTATGCAGCTTAGCATGAATTTGGTTCATGTGTTCATAAAAAATGACTTGTAATTTAAGTGATAAAACCCTAACTTCATCTCTTCAATTCTCCCTACTCAAGAATGATATCAAGGAGTTCTTGGACATTTTGGAAAGCTTTCAATGTGATATACAATAAATCTATGAATTTATTTTGAATATTACCCTTGGAACTATATGAAAAAGTGTCATGATGTTAGGTCAAAATCCTGGCCAAATTAGGGCAAAATTTCACTAAGTGTTTAGTTTCATGACCACATGTTCATAAAAGTATAACTTGAGATACAAGCACTTTTGGAAGGAGTTGTGTAAAGAAAAGTTGTATATTTCATGGATATCTAAAACTTTCATGTTGGAAGTTTCTCTTGAATCATCTTGTATCATGGTGAAAAGTTTGCTCAAAGTTATGAAAAAACATGAAATTTCGAACACTTAGAAAAATTTCTAAGTCTAGAAATTTTGACTTTTCAAAATGAAATCTTGAATTTTTAATTTCTTGATGAATAAGTTTCGTATTTTGACATTTTTTGATGAATTATGATCTTTGGCACTTGAATTTGACCAAAAAGTCAAAGTTAGACTTTTAAGTATACAATTGACTTTTGATCAGTTGATTAGAAAATTCATTTGTCATTCCAATGGATTTGCAATGTTTTGAACCATGTCATTAGGTCAAAATGATGTGATTGGACTCTTGATATTATGCCTTAAACTAATTGACCATTTTCTAGGTCGAAAATCAGAAATTGTCCTTTCCCAGTAAAAATCCTAATTTTGACCATTTTGCCCTTTTGGAGATTTGATCAAATTTCTTGAGGAGTTGTGGTCCAAACTTGATCAAATAATACATATGAGTCTAAAATGTTGATGTGGATAAAAAATTATGAAGTTTGACTGTAAATTGGCCATGATTGACTTTTTCCCCAATACAACAGATTTTTAGGTCAATTGCTCAATTGAATGATCAAAAGTGTGATTCAAAGCTTGAAACTTGCCATGAGTAATCTTGGGGATCCAAAGTGATCTATGAAAGTGGTATGGGGCATAGAAATTTCAAAAATCCTTGTGCAAACTCAAACCCTAATTTTGGTCATCAGTGTATAAGGAGGTGCCTTGAGCTGATCAATCTCTAATGCAGTCTTGAGCCCAAAGAGATCTTGTGAGCAGATTCTTGATAAGTGAGAGAGAAAATTTTGTGGTACAATAACTTTCCTAGGAAAAAATAAGGGAATCCCAGCGAACCAAAAGGGCTCGGGCAAAATTTAGAGATATATATAAAAGATTGTACACCCGGCAAGTCGAAAACCTGAAAAGGCTGCTTGGGCAAAAAAGGGTATCCTAGTGGACTAAAAACCCGAAAGGGCGGTCCAGGAAAAAGTTAGAGATTAAAAGCGTGCGAATATGTCCCATTGGATCACTTACTGCAAGCTTTCTTACCAAAGTCAAAGTTCAAATGGTACAGATCAGTTCAATCAACTTCTTCCAACATGAAGGGATGAGATGTTCGAAGACATAGGGGCAATAGTAGAGTTGGAACCCAACGAAATCATTTCCACATAGCTATATGTTTTGTTTTCACTTTGTAGTCTTTTTATTTCATGACAATTTCCTCTTACTAGGATTTATGTATCTTTGTAAAAAACCGCCTATTTATAGGCAAACTATCAATACAAATACACCCTAAAATGCAAACTTTTGTTTTTTAAGTTTTCTTTTTTGTCTGCAAAAAACCTCCAATGACTAAAATTGAATGAACATATGCATATGAACAAGATTATCTATTAACAAATATATGCATAAGAACAGGAATAAGCATCTACTCAAGACTCTAGGAATTGGGATGACCTTCAAGCTATCCACAAATCCCCACAGAGCCACTTCCATGAGATCATCCCCAGAGAGTAATTTTCATGAATTCATCTTCAATAAAGATATATTCCCCACAATTTCCCCGACGAATCCCCCTAGAAGATATAAGAATATGATCTCCTTCCCAAAAATATCACCAACCTACGGAATTCCAATCAGTACAGTTTATGGAAGTTCTCTTCCCCGACCAGGTTTATCCCTCCAAAACTGTCAAATTTCTTCTCTCCAGCAAAGCTCATTTCCTCAGCAAGGGTGTTCCCTCAGCAGAGTATTTCTCCGTCAACATGGTTTATTTCCCCAACATATTATATTCTCCCCAGCTTAAGTCTATTCCTCGGATGACTACGAATCACCGACAAAATTCCTCTCCACGTTGAAGTCGCCACTATCCCCAAAGAGTTACTACGAAACCTGAAACTAGTCCAGAAACAGTCAACTTTAACCTCCCCAGACGAGTCAGAAGGTTATCCATCTTATTTATCCCCAGTCAGGATATATAAGAATTAAACTCCCCAGACGAGTCAAAAGGTTATCCATCTCTTTTATCAGTCAGGGTATATAAGAATTAAACTCCCCAGACAAGTCAAAAGTTTATCCATATCTTTTATCCCCAGTCAGGGTGTATAAGAATTAAACTCCCCAACAGAGCGGTGAATGACTAATGTTCCTGAACTCTTTTCCCCAAATAGAAGTCAACATTCCCCAGTGGAGTTTCCTCAAACAGCAAGCAGGATTCCCCAGCGGAAGCATTCTAGACAAGGTTGAAGATTACACATGTTCTTCATCCCCAACACCAGTCAGGGATCTATTCTCCCCAAGATGTCATACGGAACTATTGATACACTTCCAACAAATTTCACATTCATACATCATTTACCAATATCATAGAATATGCATACGAAATGCATATAGCACAATCTCATTTATTTTGAGAACATCATTACGCAATGCATTTCATACATCATGACATTGCATACAACTAAATCTCTACCTTTTCAGGAAAGATCAATCAACAGACAAACATCATCAATAACTTATATGACCCGACAGTCTTCCCCAAGGCTACATCTTACAAGGCTACTTTAGAAATTTCCTCAGAGGATCATTCTCAAAAAAGACCTCTTATGGCCCAGATTAAATCGACCATAGATTTATTCTGATACTTCTTCCAGTGAAAGACATGGAAAGACATTTTCTAGCTTAGATTAAATCAACCATAAATTTATTCTGATACTTCTTCTAGTAGAATTTTTCTGGCTCATATTAAATCAACCATAGATTTATTCTGACACTTCTTCCAGTTAAAGACAGGCGTAGACATTCTTCTGGCTCAGATTAAGTCAAGTGTAGATTTATTCTGATACTTCTTCCAACAGACTTTTTCTGGCTCAGATTAAATCGACCATAGATTTATTCTGATACTTCTTCCAGTTAAAGACGAACACAAACATCTTCTGGATCAGATTAAACCAACCATAGATTTATTCTGATAATTCTTCCAGTAGACATTTTCTGGTTCATACTAAATCGGCCATAAGTTTATTTTGATACTTCTTCTAGTTAAAGATAGGCAAAGACATCTTCTGGCTCAGATTAAATCAACCATAAATTTATTCTGATACTTCTTCCAGTAGACTTTTTCTGGCTCAAATTAAATCAACCATAGATTTATTATGATACTTCTCCCAATTAAAGACTGTCGTAGACATCTTCTTGCTCAAATTAAATTAACCATAGATTTATTCTGATACTTCTTCCAGTAGACATTTTCTGGCTCAGATTAAATTGACCATAGATTTATTCTGATACTTCTCCCAGTTAAAGACAGGCATAAACATCTTCTGGCTCAGATTGAATCAAGCGTATATTTGTTCTGATACTTCTTCCGGTAGATATTTTTCTGGTTCAGATTAAATCGACCATAGATTTATTCTGATACTTCTTCCAGTTAAAAACAAAAAGACCTCTTTTGGCTCAGTTTAAAATCGAGCGTAGATTTATTCTGATACTTCTTCCAGTTGAAGTCAAGCACATACTTAGTCTAAATTCTATCCACAATTACTTTGTATGGCATCTATAAGCCCATCTCCGACAATTCTCCATCACCTCTCCAAATGGCATCTTTAAGCTCATTCCCAGTATTACATCAACCAACAACATTACTTCGGGCACATGCGAGTGTAAATTTCTGGGCACTTAAGTGTTCAATCATCTTCTACCTTAAAGTCACGAATGGCAGACAGGCCAATCTAAATCTTCAGGTTTAAGAAGATTGAACATTGGTAGCTGTTGTACCCCAAAATTTGCCCTTCCATTTTTCTTCAAGATATTTTTCTAAGATACTCAAAAGTTGACTGGTCAAACCTCCTCCTAAGTAATGAGTCCACAATTAGGGTTTGGTGTTTATCAAGGAAGATGGATTTTCAAGGGTTTCAAGTGACTTTAATGATTCATCATAGGTCCTCAATAATGCTTATGTCAAGTTTTAAGTCTTGCATCACATGTTTGCTCAGTCAATGGCTCAGATGATTGAAAATCAACTGTATTGAGTAAAAAGTCAACTGTGGTCAAAATACAATCAAACTTTAAGATTTTTGGTCAACATCAATATTTTGAGGTGATATTCATCATTTGATCAAGGGTTGACCATGATTCCTTAAGGAAAACCCTCAAATCATCAAAGGTCAGAAAATTGCCAAATTAGGGTTTTGGTTAAAGATGACTGATCATTGACTTTTGGCCTAGTGCATGACCTAACAACTTGAAACATGATTCCAGGAGCTCAAATACAACATCAAGACCTAATTACATGGTTCAAGACATTTTCAAAGATGCAAGTGATTGATAGTTGAAGAAATTGATGAAAAGTCAACAATCACTCAAAAGTCAAACATTGACTTTTTGGTCAATATTGGAATTCAAAAATCAAGAATCTTCAAAACTATCAAACTTGATTATCAAGAATCAAGAAAGTCAACAAAAGTCAAAATTGAAAATTTTTAAAATACTTAGAAAAATTCAAGTGTTTTGTACCTAAAAAACCCTAACTTCACAAGCAAGTTTCCTCAAGATCCAAGTTGATTCAAAGAAAACTTTCAACATGAAAGTTGTAGGGATTGATGAATTCTATAACTTTTTTAATGTGGGATGATCCTCCAAAAGTGCTTGGATTAA
Source organism: Vicia faba (assembly GCA_948472305.1). Classification (NCBI taxonomy): domain Eukaryota; kingdom Viridiplantae; phylum Streptophyta; class Magnoliopsida; order Fabales; family Fabaceae; genus Vicia; species Vicia faba. Next base: position 1,151,065,405 of record OX451737.1, read on the forward strand.
GAGATATGAGCCCATGAAGTTGTGATATTTTTATCTCACTTAGAAAAAATTTCAACAAGTTTTGGTCAGTTTTTCATCTCAACTTCTTGGCCAATTTTCACCAAGTTCCCATTTGATTTAGCCAAAGTGGTCAACATGAAAGTTGTAGACAATGTTTCAAGCTTTCCAAAATGTACAAGAACACAAAGAGATCATGTTTTAGCTTGGAGATTCGAATACATGAAGTTGGCATTCCACTCTTGAATTATAGGTCATTTTTTGTGATGAACTCATAATCAAATCTCATAGCCATGCCTTGTACTCTAACTTTGTAGGCATCTAACCTTTAAACCTTTCCATAATCATAATATTACAAAAACTTTTGAGCCATTATCAAATTGGTGCAAGCTTTAACCAAAACGTTTTTCCATTTTGAGAAGAAAGGAAAGACTTCCATTTTGATAAAGTTTGCTTTATGCATTTTGTCAACTCTCCTTAAGCCTCTCGCTTGTTTCCTATGCACACACTCAACCCTAACATCAGAAGCAACTATTGTAAAAGATATCAACCACCCTAGAGGAGTTGTACCATGCCTTGGAACCATGACTTTGCAAGAAATTTCAAAGTTCCATCTCAACCAAGCCATAACTTGTTATCTCAAGATTTTGATTACTTCAAACTCTCAAACCTTTTGCCTATAAATAGAGAGGCTATTTGCAAGCCAAGGCACGAATTAACAGCTCCAAAAACATCTCTCAATCTCTCTCAAATCAGAATTGGCAAAAATCTCCATTTTTGAGCTTTTGAAAACCTTAACTTTGAAACTCACAACCCTTGCCATATCTTTGCAAGCTAACCATCCAAACACCCAATAATCATCATTTAGAACTTGTCCATACCCTTGTTACACTTTTGTAACATCATTATCACCATATTCCAAACTAAAAAATAGTGCCTTGCAAGTTAACTTGGTTTGGGAGTTTCAAACACTTTTAGTATAAAGTAAGCATTGTAACACGTTCAAGGAGGATCAAGGAAGCTTTTGGCATTATTTATTGCACCTGGAAGCATCCATACACGTCCTGAGTTTTCATTTCAAGAGGCAAGTTTTCCAAACTTTGATATCTTGATTTAAGCATCATTTGAAAATACATTCTAAAGCAAAAATATAGATATCATGCCTCTAAACATGTCCTTAATTTTCATTTATATTGCTTGTGTGTTGAGAATTTTAGCTCTAACCAGATAGGGTTCATTTTTGGTACTGAGCAAAATTCTTGATAATCTTTGAGTGTTAGTAAAAATAAGTGGCATGGTTGAATTCATGTTCAAATTTCAAGCAAGTTTGGTTTTGGAAGTTTTCAAAATGGTTGAGAAATGAGAGTTTTACAAAATCAAAGAAATGGAAGGTGTTGTTGTCGTTACAGGGAAGAAGAAGATGAAGGGTGGCGCAAAATAAAAAATTGAAAATTAAGTCCATTTTATGTTTACTACAAGTGGTATAATCACCGGATTTAACGACCACCCCAGAGGTAGCGCGCGCGTGTTTAAGTCATACCCATGCTTGCTCCTTGGTTCGATCCAGGCGTGAGGCATTTTATTTTTCTAACATCTTTATTGCAGATCCAACGTGAACCAGGCATATACGCGCACCATGCATCATCATGTTACAACCATTAGATCTTATTAAAGTCAGATCCAATGCACCAAGCGCGTACCCCATGGTACATCCCAAAGAGCCATCCCCACTGGATCAATACAGGCTCCTAGGCCTCCCTGATTTGGGCTTTTTTGTTTTGTTTTCTAACACCCCCCAATTGCTTTTATTCACTCAGGCCCATTAAAATTCTTTTTGTTGTTTTTTTAATTAACTATTTTCTTTTCTTTTAAATAATTTTATTTAATCAACAAAAACCATAAAATCATACAAAAATTTAGATTTAGATTTTTAATTAATTAATTTAATTTTTGTTAAATAAAAATTAATTTAGTTTAATCACTTTGGTTTTATTTTATTAATTAATTAGAATTAGGTTTTATACTTCATTTATTTTTCTAAATAAAAAGAAACACAAAAATATTTTCCAAATACTTAGAATTCTTTAGGTTTTAATTAATTAATTTACTTTCATAAGTAAAATTATTTAATTTAATTATACTTTGTTTTATTTTAAATAATTAAATTTTAAATTAATTAGAATTAGGTCTAAATTTTATTTCACATTTTTTCTAAACAAAAAACAACAAAATCTTTTCTTAAATGCTTAGAAATACTTTAGGGTTTTCTTAAACATTTTCTCCTTTTCACCACCTTCACACACTTTACTTTCGCATTAATATTTTCCAATATTGTAATTGCTCAAAGTTTATAATAATTTTAATTAAGACTCTTTTACATTTCCCCCCAATTTATGATTTGTATCCCCACTCCCGAAGTGTTGTAATAGCGTAGGATATTTAATTTCTGCAATTTACTGCTTTTCTTATTACTGTTAGTAATTATGGTTTATATGGTAAGATTTAAAATCAATCATTAGAAAACCTAATCTCAAGACAAATACTTAAAATCAAAACACTTCGCACACACGCACCTCTAGGATAACCTCACTTGTTGCCTCAGATTTAAACAATCATGTCCCTCGAACGTGAGATGCTTTAGCAAAGACCCTTGGTTAAAAGATCGTAGTCTCTCGATGACCCTTCGATGTTGCCTTTAGTAAACGATCTTAGTCCCTTACGACAATTCCTAAATCCTCTTACAAGTTGCCTTCTATGATTGTACAATGACCCACGCCTGTCCCTCACGTCCAATAATAGGGCTTCCTACTAACTAATGGTAGGATAGCAATATCTAAAGGAGGAGGAAAATAACAAAGACCTTTTGAGCAGGTAGATCACTCGTAATCGCTTGTTCACAAACTAAAACAATATTTACACTTTACATTTTCAAAACAACTATTTTCAAAACACTTTATAAACACTCTTGAGGACTGATACAAGGGTTATTATAAAGTAAACTGCCTTACATTGGCATTTTCAAAACATTTTCCTAAGCAACACTTTCTTTCATAAATATTTTCAAAATAAACATTTTATATACATTCTCAACGATACGAGAATCATTACAAAATTGCTGCACTTAGGCGTTTTTCAAAATATTTTCAAACATACACAGACACAAAGCATTTTTCAAAGTGAGCTAGCAATTAAGATCTCATAGATAACTATGGATTAAAAGGGTCTTTCCTTTTTATAACCTACCCCCCCGAACTCAAGAAAACTTTCAAAGGTCTTTCCTATTCTCTTCACCCTTTCCTTTATTAGATAAAAAAAAGTCGATGGTGACTCTTGCTATCCGCAACATTTGAGATAAAACGCAAACCCAAAAGTTAGTTCTACCACCGTATTACATGTTCTATGTGTGATACGGTGGGATAACTGAATTGGGTGTTTTGTGTTTAATCACAAATGTTGCAGTTAGCAAGAGTTGCCACCAACTTTTCTTTTATCCAAAAGGAAAGGTGAAAAAGCACAGGAAAAACCTTTGAGATTATTTCTTGAGTTCGAGGGGTAGATTATGAAAAGGGAAGGTATTAGCACCCTTTTCATCCATGGTTTTCCATGGGCTCTTAGTTACTTGCTAGATCACTTGCTTTTGTTTGAAAAAGTGCTTTATGTGGTTCTTGAAAGTATTTTGAAAAGGTGCCATTGTTTAGGCAATCTTTGTAATGATTCTTGTTCGTAAGAATGTATACAAAGATGTTTGATCTTTTGAAAATATTTTCAAGCTTGTAAGATTTTTTGAAAGTGTAGGTGTTTGTTTTGAAAATAGCAAGGATGTTTTATTTTGAAATTTAGAAAGTAACTAGGAACATTCTACCTACTCAAAAGTCTTTCTTGTTCATTTCCTTTTCCTTTGACATTATTATCTTACCATTGATTTGGTAAGTAACCATATCTTTGGATGTAAACGGGACAGGCATGGGTCATTGTATGACCATAATTAGCAATGTTGCAAGGTATCTTAGCATTCTCTTTAGGGACTAAGATCATTTGAAAGGCAACATGGATAGCGTCATTGAGGGACTATGATCTTGTATTTTTCTTGTTTTTGCTAAGATACCTTACATGCGTAACATGGCCATTTGTACGGCAACCAAGTGGATTTACCCTAGGGGGTGCTTGTGTGCAAGTGTATTGTTTTTCATGCTTGGTTTTGTCTTTGATTAGGGTTTTTTAATTGATTGGTTTTAGTCTTTTCATACAAACCCTAATTACTAGCATTTGTATATAAAGCGATAAATTACAAAATTTAAAATTAATACGCTATTACAATACATGTGGGAGGGGGGTGTACAAATTAAAAATGGGGATTACAAGAAAATAAAGCCTAATTATCTATTACAACCATATTGAATTTGTACAAAAATGAATAAATATACAAGAATGTAAAATGGAAAGAAAATGGACTTTTATTTGGATTTTTTAGGGAAAAGGGATTTTGTTTTAACCTAATTAACTAAAAGAAAATTAGTAAAAAATAAAACCTAAATTTACTAGGAAAAGAATTTAAATAAAACCCTAATCTATTAATTGATTAAAAAAAGAAATTAAGTTTATAAGAAGAATAATTTTTGGTATTTTTTTCTTAAAAATAATTTATAGTATTATAAAATATTTTTGGTTTTAAAATAATATATTTTAAGAAAATAACTAAAACCCTAGTTTTTAATTAAATTTACAAACCAATTAGTAAAATAAATAAAGTATGATTAAATAAAATAATTTTTTTGTGTAAAAAAATAAATAAACTATATTAAAATATAAATCTGATGTTTTTATATTTTTTCTGATTTTTTTAGTATTAGATAAATTATTCAAGAAAAAAAAAATAAAAATGAAAAAAAAAAAGAAAAGAAAATGGGCCAGGGTGTGAATAGCCAGCAAGAGGGTCAGAAGTGAAAAAAAATATAAGGCCCAAGGGGATGAGGCCCATCGCTACCAAAAAAATTAGAATATGTGAAAAATATGAAAAAAAAATCCAAAAGGGTACCACTGGAGCTCGAACCCAGGTCCCAATAGTCACAGGCGCGCGCTTCTACCACTGAGGTGGCTATACATCCGTTTATTAATATCAAACCATAAATATATATGGTAAACACGTTCCTGAGGCCAACTTCATCTTCAACCTCACGCCCAGCCTGAACTTCTGTATCTTATTCAATTCTCAACAAAAATGAAAAATGTAAACAGGAAACTTGTGGCAAATTTCCTCACGATTTCAGAAATGCAAAGCAATAAAATTATAGATCAAAGACAAACATGAATTTTAATGGCCCTAATTTGAACCCTAAAAATTGCAGAAACTTCAATCATAAAATTCTCTAAGCTTAAGCAACATAAATGAAAACTATGGACATGGTTAACTTTAGGACAATGATATCTACATTTTTCATTCACAAATAAACCATTAATGATGCTTGTTTGAAGAGTTCAAAAGTCTGAAAACTCACCTTGCAATAGGGTATCGTGTTTGGAGTTTGTGCAGCTTTCAGTGAGTTCCAATGATTGGATTAGCTTCCTCAAGTTCCTAGGAAGCTAATGTGATGCCTAGCTTAAGCTGAAAGTGCCTGAGGAGTTCTGGAGAAGTCAAGGTGCAAGGTGCTGTTTTTGAAAATGGTGGATGATGATGGAGGTGTTACAGTGGTGTTGTAGGTGTTGGAATTGTTTGTGTATGTTATTTAGAAGCTTTTGAAAGTAAAAGGCCAAGAAACACACGAGCAAATTTGGAGATTGGATTTAAAACTCAGAAATGGCAAGTTTTGAGGTGTTTTTAGTGATTATGTTGTTCTTGGTGTTTGTGTTGTATAATTAAGCAAAAGGTCTTAGTGCTTGAGAGAGTCAGACGTACAAGTTATAGGCTGATTGCTATGTTACTTGATTTTGAATAAAAGTGGGAAAACAAGTTTCAATGTGTAGTACAAGCATGGGCTGGGTGATTGTAAGTGTTGATATTAATTTCTCTTGAGTTATAATACATGTATGATCAGAAGAGAACAAGTGCAAGGCTCCAGAACAAGTTTTATGCAAAAAGCTACTTTATCAAAATGACATTGTGCACTTTCTTCCCAAAATGGATATAAAGCATGGCCTTGCATTGAATGCTTGAATTGAGACCTATAAAATCTGTGAAAGAAATTAATTATGGAGTTACTAACAAGTTTGGGGCCTGCAAAGTAGAGGTTATGCAGCATAAGTTTGAATTTTGAATCTTCTTCTTCACAAAATGACTTGTAATTCAAGTGTGAAAACCCTAACTTCATCTCTTCGATTCTCCCTACTCAAAAATGATCTCAAGGATTTCTTGGACATTTTAGGAAGCTTGTAACGTTCTATACAACCCCTCTTTGAATCACTTTTGAAAATTACCCTTGGAACTATATGAAAAAGTTCTATGAAGTTAGGTCAAAATCCTGACCAAATTAGGGAAAAATTTCACTAAGTGTTTTGTTTCATGACCATGTGTTCTTAAAATTATAACTTGAGATCCAAGAACTTTTGAATGGAGTTGTGTAAATAAAATGTCGTATATTTCATTGAGATCTACAACTTTCACGTTGAAATTTTCTTTTGAATCATCTTGCATCATGGTGAAAATTTTGCTCAAAGTTGTGAAAAAATAAGAAATTTTTAACACTTGAAAAAATTTCTAAGTTTAGAAATTTTAACTTTTCAAAATGAAATCTTGAATTTTTGATTTCTTGATGAATAAGTTTCATATTTTTACATGCTTTGATGAATTGTGATCTTTGACATTTGATTTTGACCAAAAAGTCAAAGTTTGACTTTTTAGTATACAGTTGACTTTTGATCAGTTGATTGAAAATTCATCTGTTAATCCATTGGACTTGAGAAATGTTTTGAGCCATGTCATTAGGTCAAAATGATGCAATTGGACTCTTTATATCATGCCTTAAACCAATTGACCATTTGCTAGGTCAAAAATCAGAAATTGTCCTTTCCCAATCAAAACCCTAATTTTGACCATTTTGCCCTTTTGAAGATTTGATCAAATTATTTGAGGAATTGTAGTCCAAACTTGATCAAATGATAAATATGAGTTTAAAATGTTGTTGTGGATAAAAAATTATGAAGTTTGACTGTAAATTGATCACAATTGACTTTTTCCCCAATACAATTGATTTTTAGGTCAACTGCTCAATTGACGAGAAAAAGTGTGATCCAAAGCTTGAAACTTGACAAGATAAATCTTGAGAGTCCAAAATGATCCATGAAAGTCATATGGGGCTTTGAAATTCCATTTATCCTTGTGCAATCCCAAACCCTAATTTTCAGCCATCAGTGCTTGAGGAGGTGTCTTAAGCTGACCAACCCTTGTGCAGTCTTGAACCAAAGGAGATCTTGTGAGAAAATTCTTGATAAATGAGAGGGAAAATTTTGGGGTACAACATCTGCCCCTATTCAATCTTATTAAGCCTGAAGAGTTAGATTGACGAGTTTTGCCATTCGTGTCTCGAAGGTGGAAGATGATTGGACATTAGAGTGCCCAAAAATTTGTACTCGGTGATGTGATGGTTGATGGTATAGGGAATGGGCTTAAAGATGCCATTCAAAAATGATTGCTGAGAGCCGAATCTGAATGAGTATCAGGATGGCATCCGTGTCTGGAGCGTATCTGAATTGTATTTGAAAGTTCAATCTGAATTAGTATCAGGATGCATATGTATCTAGAGCGTATCTGAACTGTATTTGAAAGTTGAATATGAATGAGTATCAGGATGGCATCCGTATCTGGAGCGTATCTGAACTGTATCTGAAAGTTGAATCTGAATGAGTATCAGGATGGCATCCGTGTCTGGAGCGTATCTGAATTGTATCTGAAAGTTGAATCTGAATGAGTATCAGGATGGCATCCGTGTCTAGAGCGTATCAGAATTGTATCTAAAAGTTGAATCTGAATGAGTATCAGGATGGTGTATGTGCCTAAAGCGTATCTGAATTGTATCTGAAAGTTGAATCTGAATGAGTATCAGGATGTCATCCGTATCTGGAGCGTATCTGACCTGTATTTGAAAGTTGAATCTGAATGAGTATCAGGATGGCATCCGTGTCTGGAGCATATCTGAACTGTATCTGAAAGTTGAATCTGAATGAGTATTAGGATGGCATCCGTGTCTGGAGCATATCTGAACTGTATCTGAAAGTTGAATCTGAATGAGTATCAAGATGGCATCCGTGTCTGGAGCATACCTGAACTGTATCTGAAAAGCCTTTGAACATTGTTAATGGTAACTGTTGATTAACCTTATCCTGAAAAGGGTAAAATGTTAGCTGATATGCAATGTCATGTTGTATGAAAAGCATGGTATAATGAGATTGTGATACATGCATTCGTGTTATCGATGTTTATGATATATGGATGCGATGAATGTGTATGTGAGCTAAACTGCTGCACTGCTTGTTGGATTGGGGAAAATAAATCATCGACTGCTGCTGAGGATACAAAGTGCAAGTCTTCATGTTTTGAAGTGTTGATGAATTTACACTTAGAGAAATAAACTTTGTTGTAAGGGAAATGTCGTGTACTGCTTGTAAAATCCTGTTGGGGAATCCTGAGAAATTTGGCGACTTCTACCAGGGAGTGATAACTGGAAGTTTTTTTCTGCTGGGGATTAAACTGCACACTGCGGGGAATTTTATGGAAATAACTTAGAGAGATTTCCCTATATCCTTAAACCATTAGTGATTGTCTTTCTATTTTGTTCATTTGTAAATGGTAGTTACATTCAAATGCATATGTTCAAAAATAAATCATTGGACATTTTCGTAAACAGAACACAAGAGTAAAGAAAAACGGATAGTTTTGCACTTTCAAAGGGATATCTTTATATTGACTTTGAGTAAGTATTTTTGTACAATGAGACAAACCTTCTAGTAAGAGAATGTCGTTGTACAAAAAAAATGAAAATTTGATACAAAGAAAAGATATCTATGTGAAATAATCCCATGGGGTTCCCATTCTTCTATAGCCTTCCTGTCTCCGAGCATCTTATCTATTTGTTGCCTTGTTTGAAGCTGGTTGAATTGATCAGGACCGTCGAGTTTGCAGGTTGTCTGTAAGGTGATCCAACGGGACATAGTCATACACTTTAATTCCCTAACTTTTTCCTGGACCGCCCTTTCAGGTTTTTAGTCCACCAGGATACCCTTTTTTGCCCAAGCCGCCCTTTCGGGTTTTCAGCTTGCCGGGTGTACAGTTTTTATGTTTTATCCCTAATTTTTGCCCGAACCTTTTTGGTTCGCTGGGATGCCCTTGTTTTGCCTAGGTGTGTCAACCTAGCGGGTCTCTTATGCGTAGTATCTTTTGACTATGTCCGCGTTCATAGGGTGTGGCAGGTCGTCGCCATCCATGGTGGTCAAGATCATTGCTCCACCAGAGAATATGCTTTTGATTATAAACGCTCCTTTATATGTAGGAGTCCATTTTCCCCTGGGATCACCTTATGGCAGCATGGTGCGTTTGATCACAAGATCCCCGACTTGATATACTTGGCGTATGACCTTTTTGCTGAAAGCCTTGATCATCTGTTTTTGATACATTTGACCATGACAGACATCAGTAAGCCTTTTCTCATCAATCAAGTTCAATTGATCAAGATGAGTTTAGATCCAATCTTCTTCATTCAGCCCTGCATGCTTCATAATTCTCAAAGAGGGGATCTGGACCTCAATAGGCAAGACAGCCTCCATGCCGTATACCAGAGAGTAGGGTGTTGCCCCGGTTGATGTGCACGTTGTGGTACAATACCCGTGGAGAGCGAATGGTAGAATATCATGCCAGTCTTTGTACGTGACTGTCATTTTCTGTATGATCTTTTTGATGTTCTTATTTGCGGCTTCGACAACACCATTCATCTTTGGTCGGTCAGGGGAAGAATTGTGATGCTGGATCTTGAATTTCTTGCACATGGCGGTGATCATAGTATTGTTTAGATTTATACCATTGTCTGTGATGATCCTCTCTGGGATACCATATCGACAAATGAGATTATGTTTAATGAACCGGGCTACAACATTCTTGGTAACGGAAGCGAAAGAGCCTGCCTCAACCCACTTTGTAAAATTGTCAATGGCCACTAAGATGAAGCGGTGTCCATTAGAGGTTGTTGGTTTAATTTCCACAATCATGTCGATACCCCACATAGCAAAAGTCCAAGGAGCCGTCAAGACATTCAGAGGAATCGGAGGTACGTGCACCTTGTCAGCATAGATCTGACACTTGTGGCAGGTTTAAGAATGTTGATAGAAATCTACTTCCATGGTAGACCAGTAATAACCTGCCCGTAGGATTTTCTTTGCCATTGTATGCCCACTGGAATGGGTGCCAAAAGTTCCCTCATGTAGGTCAGCCATGATCTTTTCTGCCTCAATCTTGTCTACATAACGGAGCAAAACAGAGTCATAGTTGCATTTGTAGAGAATGTCGTTACTAAGGAAGAACTTAGCATAGAATCTCCTTAAGAACTTATTATCATTGACTAAAGCTCTTTCCGGATATTCTTGATCCTCGAGATACCTCCTGACTTCGTGAAACCAAGGCTGGTCCATTATTTCTTCAGTATTGATCTCGTGACAGTGAGCTGGTTCGTTCATCCGTTCAATAGTGATATGGGGAGCCTCGTTATCCCATTTAAGTTTAAACATGGATGACACTGTGGCTAGTGCGTCTGCTAGCTGATTTTCTTCTCACAGGAAATGCTCGAAGGTAATCTTATCAAAATGTGGGATCAATGTTAACACATGTTCTTTGTAGGAGATAAGGTTAGGGTGTTTGGTGTCCCATTCCCCTTTGATCTGGCTGATGACCAAAGCTGAATCTCCGAATACATTTAAGGATTTGATCCCCAAATCTATGGAAACTTTGAGACCAAAAATGCACGCTTCGTATTCTGCCATGTTATTTGTACAATTGAAGCAGAGTCTTGTTTTAAAGGGAGTATGACATCCTTCAGGAGATATGAGTGCAACATATATACCATTGCCGAGTGCGTTGGACGCCCCATAAAAAACCAGGGTCCATCGGGATCCTTGTTCAGGTCCGTCATATGGTCTGAATTCTTCACAGTTGTTTACCATCATGATGTCTTCATCTGGGAATTCAAACTTCATGAACTGGTAGTCATCCACAGCTTGATGAGCAAGGTGGTCAGCTAGTACACTGCCCTTTATCGCTTTCTGGGTAGTATACTGTATGTCATATTCTGTCAGGATCATCTACCATCTCGCTATTCTCCCAGAGAGGGCAGGTTTCTCGAAGATGTATTTCATTGGATCCATTTTAGATATCAATAAGGTAGTATGGGTCAGCATATACTGTCTTAGCTGGCGAGCAGCCCATGCTAGAGCGCAACAAGTTTTCTCGAGCAGTGAATATCTTGTTTCACAGTCGGTAAACTTTTTGCTCAGGTAATAAATATCATGCTCTTTTTAGCCAGACTCGTCATGCTGCCCTAGCACACACCCCATTGAATTTTCCAAAACAGTTAGATACATGATCAATGGTCTTCCCTCGACTGGTGGCATCAAAATAGGAGGATCTTGTAAGTACTCTTTGATCTTGTCGAAGGCAGTTTGGCACTCATCATTCCAATTGACTACTTGATCTTTCTTCAGCAATTTGAAGATTGGTTCACAAGTAGCTGTTAGGTGAGAAATGAATATGGAAATATAGTTTAACCGTCCCAAGAATCCTCTGACTTCCTTCTCAGTACGAGGAGCAGGCATTTCTTGTATTGCTTTCACCTTGGCAGGATCTACTTCAATACCTTTACCGCTGACAACAAAGCCTAAGAGTTTACCGGACCTCACTGCAAATGTGCATTTACTTGGATTCAACCCCAGCTTGTATTTCTTTAATCTCTCAAACAGCTTCTGTAAATGGTCAAGATGTTCCTCTTCGGTTTGAGATCTGGCTATCATATCGTCCACATAGACCTCTATTTCGTGATGTATCATGTCGTGAAATAGGGCTACCATGGCACGCTGATAGGTTTCCCCAACATTCTTCAGCCCGAATGGCATAACCTTGTAACATAATGTACCCCACTGTGTGACAAAGGTTGTTTTCTCCATGTCCTCAGGCGCCATTTTGATTTGGCTGTAGCCCGAGAAACTGTCCATGAAGGAAAACACCTTATGTTGTGCCATATTGTCAACTAGAATATCAATGTGGGGAAGTGAGAAATCATCCTTAAGACTTGCCCTATTCAAATCTCTGTAGTCCACGCACATTCGTACCTTACCTTACTTTTTAGGCACGGGAGCAACATTGGCAACCCATTGTGGATAGGAAGTGACGGCCAAGAATCCGACGCTGAATTATTTCATGACTTCCGCTTTGATCTTCTCAGACATGTCTGGTCACATGCGACAGACCTTTTGTTTTACCAGTGGGCAGTCTTCTTTTATTGGTAGACGATGTACTATAATATCTGCATCAAGTCCTGGCATGTCTTCGTACGACCAGGCAAAGACCTCAACATAATCATGTAGCAACTGAATCAAACGCTCTTTGACACTGGGTTCCAGATTGGCATTCACCTTGACTTCTCTCTTGTCTTCTTTGGTACCTAGGTTAACTGTGTCCACTGGTTCTTCATGGGGATGAATGGTCCTCTCTTCTTATTGTAGTAACCTTGCTAGTTCCCATGGCACTTCACAATCTTCTTCACCTTCATCTTCGGTCTGATAGATTAGATTTTCATAGTCACAAAAGGCCATAGCAGAATCGTTACCCATGGGATCCCGAATGGATGTAGATCTGCATTTTGAATGTGAGTGTGTGTAAGAGTATAATTATCTTTGAAAGAAAATAAAAATGTAAAAAGAAAGACAAAGAACACAAAGTTTGTATGCAAAAACGTCCATGATTCATTGATGACATATGAAAATGAGATAATAACCCTTACAAATGGACCATTGTGCCTCGGGTAAGACACAAGGCTTAAAAAGTATGAATTGTTTAATTATTACAGATCCGACAAAATTTAAAGACAATTACTGTTGGATAAAAGTAATTGGGATAAAATCTTTAGCTTCCCAGTTGTTGAGTCCTCCATTGACAGTCGGGAAAATCCATTCCTCCAGGTCGTAGTTGTCCTCATCATCCTCCACTGCGCTGGCTTCGTGGTTGCTGATCTTAAAGGGGGTTCCCCAGCGCGAGCACGACATACAACTTTCTGGGCTCCTGAAGTGAAACCCAAACCAAATTTATTAGATTTGTATAGGATATCTGGGAGTTGGCCCCAAATAGTGCACCCACCTTCTTCGATCACTGCCTTGGCATCTTTCAAAGACGACATCTTGAGCGGAGGCCTTGTAATATTTGGGACTTGGGAAATAGCCTTGGTTACTGCCACAGTTTGCGAGACTTCTTCAAAGTGCTGGAATGAAGTTTCAATAAATTCCCCATCTAATTCCACATATCTGAAGGAATTTAGATGACTGGCCATATACTCTTCTTCTCCATGAATAGTGATGGTTTTCCCTTGAATTGGATATTTCAGCATTTGATGCAACGTAGAGGTAATGGCACCAACATTGTGAATCCACGGCCGGACTAATAAGCAGGAATATAAATGGAGAATATCCATTACATAAAAATTTGAATCAAATGTTTGGGTTCCAACTTTTATGGGGATGTCCACTTCCCCATGAACCATCCTTTTTGAGCCGTCGAAGGCCCTCACTACTATGTTGCTTGGTTTCAAGGTCAATCCTTCACAGTCAAGCCTATCAAGAGCTTTTTTAGGCAACACATTCAAAGACGAACCAGTATCAACCAAAACATGAGCCAAGGTCGTGCCCCTGCATTCGACTGAGACATGCAATGCCTCGTTATGCCTCCTCCCTTTTGGCGTTAAATCAGCGTCCGAAAAACCTAAACCATTATTTGCGATCAAGCTGGCTACACAGTCTTGGAACTGATCGGAAGATGTTTCTTGAGGTACATGGGCAGTTTTAACGAATTTTACCAACGCCTTTGCATGAGCCTCGGAACATAACAATAAAGCCAACATGGAAATTTTTGATGGAGTTTTCCCCAGTTGTTTGACTATATTGTAGTTGCTTCTTTTTATAATCTTTAGAATTTCCTCCATCTCTTTTCGAGAGGTATCAGGGATAGCTACTGATTCTGCCTTCATCTGGACAGGCTCAACCAGAATACCTTTGCCTCGAGTCTCGGTTGACTCGGAAGTAGGAATGTCAGAAGGGGTGATAACAGGGACTGCAATAGTTTTGTCAACAGGAGTATTAGCAGAGATGATTGTAGGACTGGGAATAGCCTTTGGAGGAGCAATAACAACAAGAATGATTACAGGTCCAAAAATATCTTTTGGAGGAGCAATTTCTGGAGAGAATACCCTTCCACTTCGGGTTATCTTGCTAGTCCCTGCGATGTTACTGATATCAGAGTCAACCTTCTCAAAACTTGAATTTTCAGCAACTGGCCAATCTTGCTTGATACCGTGATAGTAGACATCACCTCCATAATTCCATGGGATGGTTTTGTCTAACGAATACAGGATTGGTCCAGGCATTGTAATTATCAACAGAGCTACCTTAGGAACTGATGTGATTCTAACGGGTCTTTTGGTGGAGACCCTGGAAGAATTGGTGGAAATGGTCACTATGGAAACATCATTATAAGAAACAGTTGGAATAGAAGTCTTCTCGAACAAAATCTCCTTGTCATCTATTAGGCATTGAACGCCTGCTTTTAACAAATGATAGTTGGTTGGTGAGGATAAACAGAAATGACAACTTTCATCGCAGCCTGGGAATACACTGGCATTCAACAAGTTCTTTTTGATAGTCAGGAGTGGGGTCACAAGTTCATCGACCAAAGTAACAAACATATCTTCCTCAACGGCATTGGCATCACGGTCGTTCTTGGGCATATGGGTAGTGATGACATTGGGAATTTCTGGTGCATCGAATTCAATATCTTTGGCTTCAAGAAGATCTTGTACCTTGTTTTTCAGAGCCCAACAATTGTTAGTGTCATGGTCGGGACTCTCAGAATGGTATGCACAGCGGACATTAGGATGATAATGAGGAAAGGTTGTGTTAGGATTCTTTGGGGCTTCTTTGAAAGTCACTAGATTGGATCTTAACAGATGTGGCAATACTTGAGATTGTGTCATATTAATTCGGCTGAACTGTTTGATTGGTCTTTCTGTTCTTGGCTGGTTATTTCTTTGTTGAGCAGGTGTAGGTTTAGGAATCATGACAACCCCCACCATTGGACGGAGTTCAGCCCTATCTTGATTTCTCCGAGGATATACAACAACAACTTCTTTTTTTTCAATGAATGATTTTCTTACAGCAGCAGAGGATGCGTCTTTTTAAATCTTCCCATTCTTTATCCCGACTTCCACTCTTTCTCCAGCCAATATCAATTCGGTAAAACCTGTCGAGGAACTCCCAATTAAGTGATTAAAGAAAGGACCGGACAAAGTTCCCAAAAACATGTCTACTAACTCTCTTTCAGATAGGGGAGGCTGGACTCTTCCTGCTAAGTCCCTCCATTTTTTAGCGTAGTCTTTGAAGCCTTCACTTGAAACCATGGCCATACTCTGGAGTTGAGTACAAGTGGGAGCAAGGTCAGTGTTATATTGGTATTGTTTGTAAAAGGCAGCGGCAAGGTCTTCCCAATTATGAATGTTGGCTCTTTCTAGCTGATAAAACCAATCAAGTTGAGTTCCGGATAGGTTGTCTTGAAAGAAGTGTACCCATAAATCCCTGTCAGTAGTGTGAGGTTGTATTTTCCTCACATAGGACCGGGGATGCATTTTTGGACACGAAACTCCGTCGTATTTGGCGAACACTAGTGCCTTGAATTTTGGAGGAATGACAATCCCATATACTAAACCCAACTCCTCAAAGTCCAGTCCAGGTACTTTTTGAATTTCTATTGCACTTAACCGTTCTTCCAGATGCTTATACTTGTCATCGGTCGGAGGATATTGTTCTTTAGAATAATCTTCTTCTTCCTCTTCCTCTTCTGAATCTAGTTGGGCAACTGCTTCCTTGCCTTTCCCATCTTGATTGTCTTTCTCACCAGATGGAGTTGCAAAGTCTACGGTCCTTCTTGCTTGTCCTTGGAATCTTCATCCCATGTTTAGAACTCCGGTTATTTTCTTTGTTTTCTTCTTTTTTTTCTTCAACCAGCAAGGTCTTCAACTATTCTTGTCCTTTAGCTAGAGTTAAGAACATCTATTGAAACTGAGCATTTTGTGCTTGGAGGTATTTCACCGTCTGCTCGAGATCCATCTTACTGAAATAAACAGTAGAAAGATGAGGAGACTTGTTGCAAGAAACCTGCTTATGTTATGATGAATGGTAAATTCATATGCAATGATTTCAAGGAACTTAGAGATTTAAAATTGCTTTAAACCAAAAAAGGAACACACGTCATATTAATAAATCAAAGCTTGAGTAAATCATACCTCTTTTGGGATTACAAATAAATACAAAACTCTAAGATAAAAAGGTTGTACACATCCTTTTTGGTGTGATGTAGGCGTTCAGGCTCCGCTCCTCATGAATTTGCTTAGTGAGTTCCAAAACCTTCTTCTCGCTAGCGTAAAATTGAGCTTCGAAAGTGTATCGCTCCCCCTTGAGTTGTATCCAATCTCTTTGTAAGTCTTCAAGAGAGATGGGCATGTCAGGATGTAGGATAGTGTATGGAACATCTCCTTCCATAACAGGCTCAATGATTATTGGGAGAATGGAGGGATAAGGCATCATAAGACTTTGAGCGCGACCTCGTATTCATTTGAGGTAAGGCTCAAGAGGGATAGAGTTCTTATGCCCCAATGTCTTGCTATCTACCTTGTTCAACATCCTCCAGGCTCGGATAAATCTCTGGAGATGACCTTGATCGTCGTTCTCATAGTCAAATACCAAACCTTGAATGAGCATCTAATGTGGGCCATCCCTTAGTGCGTAACCAAACTGTCTTAAGGCTAAGCAGGGGTTGTAGGCGATACCTACCCTAATGCCAAGTAAAGAGACATTAGGTAATTCTCCACAGCGTTCGACGATGATAACATTCTCTATAGATCGGGAACACCAATGGATGTCTGAATGTTTGAGCGTCATCAACCTTTGTGACCACCTTGAACCTTGCTCGTTCTTCAATACAGATTGGGGAAGATGCAAAATAAACCAACTTGCCAAAATAGGAGTACAACATATAAGGATACCTATTTTCCTCATAGTGCGAGTGTGAAAAGAATGTAGGATGTCCCCTAGCAAAGTAGACACCGGGTTGCGGGATATGAAGATTTTGACAGTGTTCACATCTATGAGTTGGTCAGGATTTGGAAACAAAATCATCCCATTGATGAGGAGAGCTACAATTTCTTCAAAAGCTTGTAAATCCAAAGAGTTCCAACAGTTTTGAGCTTTCTCAAACAAGAACTTTGCTAGGAAACCCTTGCCACCACTCCTTGTTTCCCAATTAATTGTGACATCAGATGGTTGCAAGTGTAGAGCTTGAGCAATCTATTATGGATTTGAATCTCTTTCCATACCGTTGAAAGGTATTTGATTTAGAATAGGAATCCTCAAGAGTTGGGAGAATTCTTCCAAAGTTGGCACCAGTTGATAATCGGGAAATGTGAAGCAATGGTGTAAAGGATCAAAGAACTGAAAGAGCACCTTCATCATGTCTTCATCAGCGTTGGAGGTGACCAAGTTTAGTAAGCGACCATGTCTTTCGGTGAATGGAGAATTTTCAGGAATCCTTGAAGTTAGCTCTTTAAGTTGAGGAGGGATCCTTACAAGATTGACTTGAATAGTTTTCCTGCGAATATAATCCATGTCCTACAAAATAGAACAAAGATAAATCCCAAGATCCTTGAAATGGTTAGTGAGTATGATGTTATGATGTTTATGATGTTCATGATGTTATGTACAAGTAAATATATACAAACAAAGCAAACAAGTCCTTAGGTTTAGACTTGCATGGAGTCTTATAGGTAAGTACCCTCTTGAAGTTTAGTTGGCTCAAACCTGTCCTAGCAATAGTAATCGGGTTCTAAGGAGATCAATATCATTGGTTTGTTTCCTTGGTCATTGTTTCAGCATAAGCCTCTTTAATGGCGACCGAAATATCCCAAAAAACCAAACCTCAATGAGTGTAGTATCGAGTATCTACCAACTTCGGACTGCACCAAAGCTGGTCATCTCATTACGTCCTAAAGGCCAAGTTGGTCAAGTAAAGGTTCTAAAAGTTCATTAGTGCTTCATGACATCACTCAGCGGCCCCGTATTATCCTTGATTAACTCAAGGGCTACTGGTACCCACAAATATGTCGCACTAACGTAGCTATTGGTTAGACCATTTCGGTATACCCCACACAATTTCCATAATGTATTGCTACTTACCTATAAGGTACCCCAAATCCAGGTAGAGGATTCAAACCCAAACAAAGAACCATAATGTAAAGCATACAAGTCAAACAAAGAAAGAAAGTAAATGTGATCTAACCCTAAGGTAACTCCACTTTTAGAATAAATTCCCCAGCAGAGTCGCCAGTTCTGTGCTACAGTGAGAGAACTGACTTGGGGTTTTGTGTTTGATCGCAAATGTTGCGGTTAGCAAGAATCGCCACCGAATTTTCTTTTATCCAAAAGGAAAGGTGAAAAAGCACAGGAAAGACCTTTGAGATTGTTTCTTGAGTTCGGGGGGTAGATTAAGAAAAGGGAAGGTATTAGCACCCTTTTCATCCATGGTTTTCCATGGGATCTTAGTTACTTGCTAAATCACTTGCTTTTGTTTTGAAATTGTGCTTTGTGTGGTTTTTTTGAAAGTATTTTGTAAAAGAGGCCATTTGTTTAGGCAATCTTTGTAATGATTCTCGTTTGTAAGAATGTATACAAAGATGTTTGTCTTTTTAAAAATGTTTTCAATGTTTGTAAGATGTTTGAAAATGTGTGTGTTTGTTTTGAAAATAGCAAGGATATTTGTTTGAAATGGAGCAAGTAACTAGAAATAATCTACCTACTCAAATGTCTTTCTTGTTCATTGTCTTTTCCTTTGATATTGTTGTCTTACCATTGATTTGGTAAGCAACCCTATCTTTGGATGTAAACGGGACGGGCGTGGGTCATTGTATAACCATGATTAGCAATGTTGCAAAGTATCTTACCATTTTTGAGGGACTAAGATCATTTTGTAAGGCAACTTTGAATAGCGTCATCGAGGGACTATGATCTTATACTTTTTTGTTTTGCTAAGATACTTCGCATGCGTAATATGACCATTTTTGTATAAGGAAACCAAGTGGAGTAACCCTAAGGGTGCTTATGTGCAAGTGTGTTATTTTCATGCTTTATTTTGCCTTAGATTAGGGTTTTCTATTTGATTGTTTTTATCTTGCCATACAAACCCTAATTACTAGCATGTTATGTAAAAATGATAAATTGCGTAATTTAAAGATTGCTACGCTATTACAACATTTTATGGGAGGGGGTATACAAATTATGAATTGGGATTTGCAATAATGTAAACCTAATTTAATCTATTACAACCAAATCGGATTTATACAAATATTTGAATAAATAATATACAATATAAATTAAATATGCAATGGTATGTATATGCAAGAAAAAACATTTTTGTTTTGTTTTTTATGTGAAAAAAAAAGAGTTTTAAACTAAACCTAATAATTTAAGAAAAGGAAATTATTTTTAGAAATTGGTTAACCCTAATTCTAATTTGTTAAAAGAAAATAAAGTTCTTTAAGTATTATTTTTGTGTATTTTTGTCTTAAAAATAATAAAATAATATTTTATGAAATATTTTAGTCCTTTTATACATTAGAATAAATATTTACAAGTGTGAGAGAAAAGAAATAAATATTAACCTAATTCTATTTTATTTTACAAGTTTATTTAAGAAAAATAATTAATATATAATTTAATAAAAATATTTTTTATGAGAAAATAAATTTTTTTAAACAAAATATAATATTTATCATGTTTTACATTTTTAAAGATTTTTTATGTTAAGGAAAATATATTTAATAAAATGGAAATGAAAATAAAAATAAATAATTAAATGTATGGGCCAGGGGTGCTGTTAGAAAAAAGGAGATGGATGTTAGAAAAAAAATGAGGCCCATATGTTGAAGCCCATGCTGCCAAACAATAAAAAACAAAGCTGAAAAAATATGAAAAATGAAAAAGGCAGCGCCAAGGTTCGAACCCATGACCTATCGTATTTACGCGCGCTGCCTTGCCACTGGGGTGGCTGTACATCCGTTAGTTCAAATGAAACTAAAAATATATAACACAAAGTGCTTCCTTTCCCTGTACTTCGTCTTCTTCCTCTAGCTAGCCGGACCCCCTGTATCTCTATCATTTCTCCATGAAAACGGAAACTTCAAACATGAAAATGGCAGTACTTTTTCCCATGATTTCAACCATGTAGCTCATGTAAACTAACAATCAAAGATCAAAGCTAATTTCACTGGCCCTAATTTCAAACCTAATTTTTACAGAAATTTGAAATCTAAAATTTTCTATACACAATGAATATAAATGAAATCTATGAACATGGTTGGCTTTAGCACAAGGATATCTACATTTTATTTTCACAAATCGAGACCAAAGGATGTCTGTATAAAGAGATAGAAGTTAGAGTTCTTACCTCTTTCAGCTGAGATCGTGAATGGAGTTTGAGTGAGTTTTGATAAGGCCTGAGGATCCCTTTAGCTTGCCTGGACCTCCCTGAGTGTGTTCCAATCCTTACCTTGCCCTGAAAGTGCCTGAATTTCCCTACTCAAGTCAACCTGCAAACTTGAAATGCAAAAATGGCAGATGGAGAAGGAGGAGTTACAGTGAAGGGATGATGGTCTGGAACACTTAGATATGATGTAGGTTAAGTGTTTAGGTGATTAGAACTTGAAACGCACGAGTGGTTTTTGAGATTGCTATGCTTGATGCAAAACTGCAAGTTATGGCAGGTTTTTGGTGATAGAGAGTTTGGGAGAGTTTCTGAGCTTTTGCAATCGTGTGTTAGGCTACAATATGTTTGTGTATAAGTATAGAAAATGTTAGACCTCAAGCTTCCTCCATATTTCTGAGTTATAGACTTTTTGCTCTATTGCTTGCTTTTTAAGAAAAGTGAGGAGACAACTCTCTACATGCTTGTACAAGCCTGATCTGAGTTGGTACAAGTGTTAGGCACATTGCTTTTGGTTTATAGGGTTTGTGTGTGCAGAAGGAACATGTACAAATCTCAAGGAGTTGACAAATTCAAAAGTTGTGCTTTACTAAAATGGAAGTGGCAACTTTGTGCCATTTATGGAATTAAAGCTTGGACAAAGGCTCTCATGCTTGGACTAAAGCTTTATAAACTGTGTAAGCATTTAATTATGGAGTGAGGAACAAGTTTAAGATCTGCAAAGTAATAATTATGCAGCCTAGGTTTGGATTTGAATTTTTGATCTTCATGAAATGGCTTGAAATCAAAGTGAGAAATTGCCAACTTCATCTCTTCGATTCTCCCTACTCAAGAATGATCTCAAGGAGTTCTTGGACATTTTGGAAATCTTGGAATGTGCTCTATAAATCATCTTTGAATTTCTTTCCAAGATTCCACTTGGAACTAGGTGAAAAGTTGCCATGAAGTTAGGTAAAAAAACCTGCCTAAATTAGGGCAAAATTTCACTAAGTTATTTTAGTTCATGAGCATGTATTCACAAAATTATATCTTGAGATCCAAGAATCTTTAGGAAAAATGTGTGAATCAAAGTTGTATATTTCATGGATATCTACAACTTTCATGTTGGGAACTTCCTTTGAATCATCTTGTATCATGGTGAGAATTTGGCTTAAAGTTGAGGAAAAAAAAGAAATTTTCTATACTTAGAAAAATTTCTAAGTTAAGAAAATTTCAAAACAAAATCTTCAATCTTTGATTTCTTGATGAACAAGTTTCACATTTTGACATATTTTGATGAATTGTGGTCCTTGGCACTTGAATTTGACCAAAAAGTCAAAGTTTGACTTTTCAGTATACAATTGACTTTTGATCAGTTGACTGAAATATTCATTTGTCAATCCAGTGGATTTGCAATGTTTTTAACAATGGATTTAGGTCAAGATGATGCAATTGAACTCTTGAAAGCATGCTTTAATTCAATTGATCATTTTCTAGGTCAAAAATAAGAAATTGCCCTTTTCTCAATCAAAACCCTAATTTTGACTATTTTTCCCTTTTGATGATTTGATCAAATTTCTTGAGGAATTATGGTCCAAACTTGATCAAATGATTCATATGAGTCTAAAATGTTGACGTGGATAAAAAATTATGAAGTTTGAGTGTAAATTGGCCATGGTTGACTTTTTTCTCAATTGACTGATAAAAAATGTGATTCAAGGCTTGAAACTTGACATGAGTAATCTTAGGGGTCTATAATGATACTTGAAAGTCATATGAAGCAATGATAGTCCAAAAATCTTTGTGCAATCCCAAAACCCTAATTTTGGGTTATTAGTGCATGATGAGATGTCTTGAGCTGATCAAACCCTAATCCAGTCTTGAGTCAAAGAGATCTTGTGAGAAAAGTCTTGATAAATGAGAGGGAAAATTTTGGGATACAACAGCTGCCCCTGTTCAATATTCCTAAACTAAAGAGTTAGATTGGCGAGTTTTTCCATTCGTGACTCGAAGGTGAAAGATGATTGGACACTAAAGTGCCCAGAAATTTGCGCTCGACGATGTGTAGTTGAAGGAATGGGCTTAAAGATGCAATTTGGAGAGGTGATAGAGTCTTGTTGGGAGATGGGCTTGTAGATACCATCCAAGAATTCTTGTTGATTTGTAATTTGTGAGCCGAAAGAATGAGTATCAGAATGGCGTCCATGTTTGGAGCGTACCTGAACTGTATCTGGGAGCTGATTTTGACTAAGTATCAGAATGGCATCCGTGTCTGGAGCATATCTGAAAACTGAATTTGAATGAGTATCATAATGGCATCCGTGTCTGGAGCGTATCCAAACTGTATCTGTAAGTTGTATCTGAATGAGTATCAGAATGGCATCTGCGTCTGGAGCGTATCCGAACTGTATCTGAAAGTTGAATCTGAATGAGTATCAGAATGGCATCCGTGTTTGGAGCGTATCTGAACTATATTTGTAAGTCGTATCTGTAAGTTTTATCTGAATGAGTATCAGAATGGCATCAGTGTCTAGAGCATATCTGAACTGTATCTGAAAACTGAATCCGAATGAGTATCAGAATGGCATCTGTGTCTGGAGCGTATCCGAACTGTATCTGAAAGTTGAATCTGAATGAGTATCAGAATGGCATTCGTGTCTGGAGCGTATCTGAACTATATCAAGGTTGCATATTGTTAATGGTAGCTGTTAATCTTATCCTAAAAAGGGTAAAATGTTAGCTAAAATACAAAGTTATGTCTGCATGAAATGTATGATGCAATGTATTTGCTTTATTAATGTTTATGATATATGGATGCAATGTATGCGCATGTGAACTAATTTTATGCATTGTTGTTTGATTGAGGAAAATAAATCCCTGAATGCCGCTGAGGATATGTGAATTTCATGTCTTGAAGTGGAAGTACTGATGAACTTTTGTTGAGAGAAGTAAAATCTGTTGTGAGGGCCATGCCATGTACTTCTTGCACAATCTGCTTGGGGAATCTGGAGAAATTGGGTGATTTCTACCGGGGATTGGTAAACTGGGAGCTTCGTTCTGCTGGGGATTTAAATGATGTACTGTAAGGGATTACTTATGGAATAGCCTAGAGACATTTTCCTATTCTTTCAACCTATCAGTAATTGTCTTCCTCATTTTGTTTATTTGTAAACAGTAATCATGTTCAAATGCATATGTTCAACAATGAATCATTGGACGTTTTTGTAAACAAAACACAAGCGTAAAGAAAAAGAAAAATAGTTTTTTGCACTTTCAAAGGGATATCTTTGTATTGACTTTGAATAAACATTTGGTACAAAGGGGACAAACATTCTAGTAAGAGAATGTTGTCGTAGAAAATTCTAATACAAAGAAAAGATAGCTACGTGTATAAAAAATTCCA
Organism: Vicia faba; assembly: GCA_948472305.1. Classification (NCBI taxonomy): domain Eukaryota; kingdom Viridiplantae; phylum Streptophyta; class Magnoliopsida; order Fabales; family Fabaceae; genus Vicia; species Vicia faba. The sequence goes on from OX451737.1 coordinate 1,151,089,545, forward strand.
TGGGGTTTCCATTCTGCTATGGCCTTCACATCTCCGAGTATCTTGTCTATTTATGCCTTGTCTGAAGATGATTGAATTGATCAGAAACTCTAAGTTTGTCAGTGGAAGTCAAAGGTTGTCCTTAAAGTGATCCGACGAGACATAGTCATACGCTTTAATTCCCTAAATTTTGCCTGGACCGCCCTTTTGGGTTTTCAGTCCACCGGGAAACCCTTTTTTTCCCAAGTCGCCCTTTCGGGTTTTCAACTTGCCGGGTGTACATATTTTTTCATTTTATCCCTAATTTTTTCCCAAACCTTTTGGTTCGCTGGGATGCCCTTGTTTTGCCTAGATATGTCAACCTAGCGGGTCTCTTATGCGTAGTATCTTTTGACTATGTCCGTGTTCGCAGGGTGTGGCAGGTCATCGCCATCCATGGTGGTCAAGATCATTGCCCCACTGGAGAATATGTTTTTTTATTACAAATGGTCCTTCATAGGTAGGAGTCCATTTGCCCCTGGGATCACTTTGTGGCAAGATGATACGTTTGATCACTAGACCCCCAACTTGATATACTTGGCGCCTGACTTCCTTGTTGAAAGCCTTGATCATCCGTTTTTGATACATTTGACCATGGCAAACAACAGTAAGTCTCTTTTCATCAATCAAATTCAGTTGATCAAGTCGAGTCTGGATCCAATCGTCTTCATTCAACCCTGCATCCTTCATAACCCTCAGGGAGGGGATCTGAACCTCAATGGGCAAGACAACCTCCATGCTGTAAACCAAAGAATAGGGTGTTTCCCTAGTTGATGTGTGAGCCGTGGTACGATAACCATGGAGAGAGAATGATAACATCTCATTCCAGTCTTTGTATGTGAGTGTCATTTTCCGTATGATCTTCTTAATGTTATTATTTGCAGCTTCGACAACACCATTCATCTTTGGCCGATAGGGAGAAGAATTGTGATGCTGGATCTTGAATTGCTCGCATAAAGCAGTGATCATAGTGTTATTGAGATTTGTACCATTGTCAGTGATGATCCTTTCTGGGATACCATACCGGCAAATAAGGTTGTGCTTGATGAAGCGGTCAACAACATTCTTGGTAACGAAAGCAAAGGAAGATGCTTCAACCCATTTTGTAAAATAGTCAATGGCCACTAGGATGAAGCGGTGTCCATTGGAGGTTGTAGGCTTGATCTCTCCAATCATATCAATTCCCCACATAGCAAAGGGCCAAGGAGCCGTCAAGACATTCAGAGGAACCGAAGGTACGTGCACCTTGTCAGCATAAATTTGACACTTATGACAGGTTCGAGAATGTTGATAGCAATCTGCTTCCATGGTAGGCCAATAATAGCCTGCCCGTAGGATTTTCTTCGCCATCGTATGCCCAATGGAGTTGGTGCCAAAAGTGCCTTCATGTAATTCAGCCATGATCTTTTCAGCTCCAACTTTATCCACACACCGAAGCAAAATGGAGTCATGATTGTGTTTGTATAGGATGCCATTACTAAGGAAGAATTTAGCAGATAATCTCCTTAAGAACTTCTTATCATTGATTGAAGCTCCTTCTGGGTATTCTTGAGCCTCGAGATACCTGTTGACTTCATGAAACCAAGGCTGGTCCACTACCTCTTCAGTATTAATCTCGTGACAGTGTGCTTGTTCATCCATTCGTTCGATGGTGATTTGGGGAGCCTCGTTATCCCAATTAAGTTTAAACATAGATGACATTGTGCTAGAGCATCTGCTAGTTGATTTTATTCTTGCGGGAAATGCTCGAAGGTAATCTTCTCAAAATGTGGTTGCAATGTCAAAACATGTTCTTTGTAAGGGATAAGGTTTGGGTGCTTAGTGTCCCATTCCCCTTTGATCTGACTGATGACCAAAGCTGAATCTCCAAACACATCTAAGGATTTGATTCCCAAGTCTATGGTAGCTCTGAGACCAAAGATGCATGCTTCATATTCTGCCATGTTGTTTGTACAGTTGAAGCAAATTCTGGCAGTAAAGGGAGTATGGCACCCCTCTGGAGATATGAGTATATCACCGATACCATTTCCGAGTGAATTGGAGGCTCCATCAAAGAACAGGGTCCATCAGGATCCTTGTTCAGGTCCGTCATATGGCCTGAATTCTTCATAGTTGTCTAATGTCATGATGTCTTCATCCAGGAATTCAAACTTCATGGACTGATAGTCTTCTACAGCTTGATGAGCAAGATGATCAGCTAGCACACTACCCTTTATAGCTTTCTGGGTAGTATACTGGATGTCGTACTCTGTCAGGATCATCTTCCATCTAGCTATTCTCCAAGAAAGAGCAGGCTTTTCGAAGATGTACTTTATCGGATCCATCTTAGATATCAGCAAGGTAGTATGAGTCAGCATATACTGTCTTAGCCGGCGAGCAGCCCATGCCAGAGCGCAGCAAGTTTTCTCGAGCAGTGAATATCTGGTTTCACAGTCGGTAAACTTTTTGCTCAGGTAATAAATAGCGTGCTCTTTTCGGCCAGACTCGTCATGCTGCCCCAATACACACCCCATCGAGTTTTCTAAAACAGTCAGATACATGATCAAAGGTCTTCCCTCGACTGGTGGCATCAATACAGGAGGTTCTTGTAAGTATTCTTTGATTTTGTCAAAAGCAACTTGGCATTCATCATTCCATTGGACTACTTGATCTTTCTTCAATAGTCTGAAGATTGGCTCACAAGTATCTGTTAGGTGAGAAATTAATCTGGCAATATAGTTCAAGCGTCCCAAGAATCCTCTGACTTCCTTCTCAGTACGAGGAGTAGGCATCTCTTGTATTGCTTTAACTTTGGCAGGATCGACCTCAATACCTTTGTTACTGAAGACAAAGCCTAGGAGTTTACCGGACCGTACTCTAAATGTGCACTTGTTTGGATTTGTGATACAGTGGCAGGACCGACTGTTTGATGCTGGTTTGTGTTTTATGTTCGCAAAATGTCAGGGTAAGCAAGAGTCGCCACCGACTTTTATTTCATCCAATTGGAAAGGAAAAAAGTACAGAAAAAAAAATCATTTTTCGAGATATTCTGAGTACGGGGGGGGGGGGGGGGGGGGGGGGGGGGGTAGATTATAGAAAGGGAAGGCGTTAGCTTCCTTTCTATCCATGGTTTTCCATAGGCTCTTAGGTACTTGCTCATTTTTAAATTGCTTGTGTTTGTGTGCTTTGATTTTGAAAAAATTTGACTTCGTGATAACCCTTGTATCAGTCCTCAAAGGTGTGATGAAGTTTATTTTGAAAGTTTGTTTGAAAAGTGTAAGTGTGAAAAGTTTTGATTTGAGCAAGTACCTACTAGCATCTACCTACTCGAAAAAAGATTGTTTCCATTCTTGTTTGCTTTAGACAGCACTATCCTACTATTGAGAAATAGGTAGCACCGTCGTTGGAATTGTAAGGGTCAATTCGAAAGGGACGTACGATCACTAAAGCAATATTAGGACACCTTAGTAATAACCCTAGAGTCTTAATATCATATTCGAGGCAACATTTCCGAGGCAACATTCGAATGAGACATTTGATCTTTTTTAGACAGGAGGGCGACCATTAAGACATCCTATGCTTAATGATCATTTACCGAAGGCAACCGAAGTGAGAGTATACCCTAAGAGTGATATGTGCGAGTGATTTGTTTCAGTTATTTATCTTTGCATATTAGGGTTTTCTAACTGTATTAATTTGTCATGCATTCTTGTCATACAATCCTATTAGCATACATCTAAATAGTTAAATATTTGCAGGAATTAAAATACGAGAAAATAAATCTACGCTATTACAAGGCTTCGGGGAGGGGGATTAATTACATAGCCAAAAAACCAGGAATTTGAACAGTAAAATAAAACCCTACTTAAACTATTACAAACCATGAACAGTTACAAAATATTGGCAAAATAATTAAAAGGCGCGCGGTGAATTAAATATGAAACGACTAGGGTTTTGACCCTTGACTAAACCTATTTGCGATTGATTAAAAAAAAGACATTTTTGTCATGTTTTGTTATTTAAGAAAATAATGAAACAATTAAATTAAAAAGAAAACCCAAAGTTCTAATTAATTTTAAATTAAGAAAAGCAAATTAATCCACTCTAAACCTATTTTTGTATTTTTATTTATTTGAGAAAAAGTAAAAGAATTAAATCAAGAACTTAACCTAATTTCTATTTGATTTTATTTATGAAAATAAATTAAAATTTCCCTAAGTTAAACTAAATTAAATTAAATTTGATAAAAAAAACTAATTCTAATTTTTTTTGTGAATTCCTGATTTTATGATTTTATAAAAAAAATGATTAATTTTGTGAATTAAAATAATTAAAGGAAAAATTAAAAGAAATAAAAAATAAGAAAGAAAGAAAAAGAAGTGGGCCTGATAGCATTAGAAATTATGTGGGTGTAGATCTGACTTTTGGGCCCAAATAATCCAAGCCTGTATTGACTATGCCTGATTCGGTGTGACTGTTGACTTGAGGAATATGATGGACCTTCAATGGAAAGGCATTGGATCTGGCTAGCTGGACATCAAAGGATGGATGTTGAGGTTGCATGGTGAACATATGGGATAATAGCGCACCTGATTATGTGAAGAAAAATAACATGAAACAAATGTTGGGACCTGGGGATCGAACCCAGGCCCTTATACTCAATTCTAGCGCTTGCTTGCCAACTGAGCCATGATGTTTAGTTGTAAATATGATAATAATAAAATATAATATAAGAAAACCAAACATTATTTTCAAAAATGCACGAAAATTCAAATGGACGAGTTACACGCTGCCACGCCATCGTCTCCCTCACTGGCCTGTCATTTTAGAAAACCAAGCTTTTACCTACGGACACTTTGTTGTAGGTACAAACCTGTTCATCTCAAAAATTGTATACAAGCAATATAAATGAAAGGTGATGCTACCAATCAACTCGTCTCATCCTCACGAGCATCATGGTACCAGAATCTAAGCCTAATTTTTCCTAAACTGAAAACCCCTAAAACGAGCCAAGGAACCCTAACAATGGCATATCACGATTCCTGTACTGAAAATGCAATTAAATGATACCAATAGCTTGCAAACTCAAGGATGAACAAGAATATATAAATCAAATGTGCTAATGATGCGTAAATTGCAAAACTCGAATTTGAAAAATGTACCAAACCGTGTGAGTTGTGGAACACGTTTCTGAGTGCTTCAGGCCCTGGGAATGATTGGAACAGCGTTCTGGGATGTCTAGGAAGGGATTGGTAATCTTGAAATGCTCTGAAACGCCTTGTAGATTGAAAACCGATTCCCACTTTTTCTTGAATTTTTCAGTTTTTCTTCTTGACTATGCACGACCTCTAACGCCTTTTTCTTGCCTTGGCTGCATTCTCTATATGTACTAGAGTGAATTAGGGTTGAAAAAACCACTAGTATCTTTACAAATTTTGAAGATTTGATTTGGTTTTCATGGTGTATGATCTCCTTCCAAAATTTTCCTAATCATGCTCTTTTTGTACCAATTGTCATTGATTCGAATTGATCTTGCAAGCTCAGCATATCTTGGTTGCTAACCTATCAAAAAAACAAATCAAATCATATCTTTGATAATTTTCATCATTTATTTGATTTAATTCACTTTTTAATTAATGAAAAATCAAAATAAATTGAAAAATGAAGCAAGTAATTTGTGGATAAGTATTTGAGTCGTGGACCACATTAAAATTGAGGTGCAAGCATAAAATGTTGGGCCCATTTAGCAAAAAATGCAAATTTGAGCACATTTGACTTTTGGCAATTTTGCAAAAATGGTCAACTTGGCCAATGCATAACTCTCTCAATTTTTACCCTGGAGATGTGTTCTTAGACTTTTTATAAATCTTAGGATGTCCTATAAGCAACCCTTTTGGTCTCATATCAATTGAGTCTTCCATGTTCATCTATGAAGCTTTGAACCAAAAGGTGTTTTTGTTGACTTTTCAAAAGGACCTCAAATGTCAAATTTTATATCTTTTATGAGTGCATATTCTGAACTTTGGAGATGAAGATGAATTGTAGGTAATTTCATCCTCTTCAAAATGACTTTGGATGGGTCATTTCTGATAAAGTATGAGAAAGTTATGCTTGGTCAAAGTTGAGTTGACTTTTCCTACAAAACCCTAATTTAGCAACTTTTGGGTTTTGATGAATTGTGAGCAATCCTTGAGGAATAATGATTAACCCTTGATCAAATGATGGATAATACTTCAAAATGAGTATGTTGACCAAAAATCTTGAAGTTTGACTGTATGTGGGCCACAGTTGACTTTTGACCTAGCATAGTTAATTTTCAGGCATTTGAGCAATTGACTGAGCAAACTTCTTCTGCAAGGCTTGAAACTTGACATGGATGATCATGAAGACATATTAGGACAATGGTGAGAATTTTAGTCCTTTGTGGTTCACACATCTTGATGAATATGGAAACCCTAATTTGAGGTAGGCTGCCTTAGGAGAGAGTTTGTCTGGTCAACTCTTGAACTTCCTTAAGCAATTCGGGGACCTCACTTGCCATGTGGTGAGAAATATGAGAGGGAAAATTTTGGGGTACAACAAATTCCCCTGTTCAATCTTCTTAAACCTGAAGATGTAGATTGGCTCGTCTGCCTTTCGTGATCTGGAGGTGGAAGATGATTGAACACTAGAGTGCCTAGAAATTTGCACTCGCATGAAGTGATACTTGACTTGTGATATCGGGAATGGGCTTATAGACGCCATTTGGTAGTTGCTAGATAATTTTCAGAGATGGTCTTAAAGATGCCATCCGAAGGAGTGTCAATCGCATAAGAGATTCCTTTGCGAGAACTCGTATACCCGTTGTTGAGGAGGACTTCGATGGGGAATGCTGGTCTCTATCTTGAGAGAAATAAAGTTTTAGGTGCTTCAGTTGTCCGTTACTCTATTGGGGAATAATTCCGGTTTGGGAAGCGGAAGTGAACTTGTGTGTTTGGTCGGGGTATATGCCGCACCGCGACTTTCTGGGGAAATGTGAAATCAATTGTGTTTGATTGGGTCCCGGTCTTACAGTGTTGTGGACTGTTGTATGGGGATAAGAGAGGAAGAACCCAGATAGTAAGGTTATGAGAAGGAACCTGGATATTGCGGTTGCTTCGATATGAAAAGCTTGGATAGTAGGGCCGTGAGAAGGAACCTGGATGGTAGGGTTACTTCGATGTGAAAGCCTGGATAGTAGGGCTGTGAGAAGGAACCTGGATGGTAGGGTTACTTCGATGTGAAAGCCTGGATAGTAGGGCTGTGAGAAGGAACCTGGATAGTAGGGTTACTTCAATGTGAAAGCCTGGATAGTAAGGTTATGAGAAGGAACCTAAATAGTAGGGTTGCTTCGATATGAAAAGCCTGGATAGTAAGGTTATGAGAAGGAACCTGGATAGTAGGGTTTCTTTGATATGAAAATCCTGGATAGTAGGGCCGTGAGAAGGAACCTGGATGGTAGGGTTACTTCGATGTGAAAGCCTGGATAGTAGGGCTGTGAGAAGGAACTTGGATGGTAGGATTACTTCGATGTGAAAGGCCTGGATAGTAGGGTTACGAGAAGGAACCTGGATAGTAGGGTTACTTTGATGTGAAAGCCTGGATAGTAGGGCTGTTGTGTGAGGAGTTTGGGTAAAACTGCAGAGGGAACCTGGGTAAGGTTGTCGTTGTCGCACCGATGATTACTCTATTTAGCTTCGAGTGTTGATCATGGACCTGCTGGAAATTGTTGATAATAATTGTCTTTCCTGAAAGAAATACATGGTTAGTTATGTGTGATGCATGATATGTATCGTTAGGAGGTACTCAAAATAACTGAGGTTATATTATGTGTAATGTATGCACATGTCATGATGTATGAACATGAAATGCTGACGTAATAAACTGAGTCCGGGAAAATAAATCCCTGACTGCTGTTTGGAGAGTATGAGAAATGGTATTCTTGACTGCTGTAAAAAAACCATAGTTCCTCTGCTTCTGTTGGGGATGGTGAACAAAGATGACTATGCTGGGGATTTTCCCCTTATTTACGGATATTCTACCGAGGAGAGACCCTATTTGAGAATAACTCTGCGGGAGAATGACTCTGTTGGAGAGGAGATACTCTGCCGATAGATCTGCTAATTTGGAGAAATAAACTCCACCGGGGATGAATTTCTGTTGCTGGTGATAATGAATTTTGTTGGAGATTAAATTTCTGCTTGTGAGAGAAATAAACTCTGCTTGGGGAAAAATTTACTGACTCACTCCCTATTGTGAACCTCAGTTGGGGCGAGTTATGTCCTGTTCGAGAAAGCTAACATCGTTGTCTTTGAATACTTTTTACTCTGTGGGGAGTGTATGCACCACTACTTATGTTCTCAAGCTGGCTCTATCTCGGTACCTGGTGGGCAGAGTAACTGTAAGGTTTGGGAACTTCTTGTTTTCCCCTGTTCCTGTAATTACGAGTAATAGTCTTTTGTTTTTCATGTAAATATTTATGAGCAGCAATCATTTCCAAATGCATATATCAAAAATAAATCATTGGACGTTCTTGCAAAACAAAACAGAAAAAGAAAAACAAATTGAAATTTCTTGTGAAAATGAATTGTATTGATTTTTTGAAGTTGGCATGTAATAGGCATTTTGTACAAAGAGGCTGACGTCCTAGTAAGAGAACGTCGCCAAAAGATGGAAATTATATAATTTGTGTAAAAGAAAGAAAAACAGCTATGTGAAACAATCCCATCGGGTTCCAACTCTGCTATTGCCTTTATATCTTCAAGCGTCTCATCACTTCGCTACTTGGCCGAAGGTTGATCAGATTGATTGGCGTTGTCCGAGCTTGATAATTGATACCGAAGTCTAGTTGCAAGATGATCCAATGAGACATAATGTTACGCTTCAATCCCTAATTTGTGCCTGGACCGCCCTTTCGGGTTTTTAGTCCACCGGGATACCCATTTTTTCCCAAGTCACCTTTTCCGGTTTTCGACTTGCCGGGTGTACAGTTTTTTTCATTTTCATCCCTTACTTTTTCCTAGGCCAATCAACCTAGCGGGTCTTTTATTATGCGTAGTATCTTTTCACTATCTCTGCATTGACGGGGTGAGGAAGGTCGTCACCATCCATGGTGGTTAGGATCATAGCTCCTCCCGAGAAAATATTCTTAACCACAAATGGCCCTTCGTATGTGGGGGGTCCATTTTCCCCTGGGGTCACCTTGCGGTAGTATGATGCGTTTGATCACTAGATCCCCGACTTGATATTCTTGACGTCTGACTTTCTTGTTAAAAGCCTTGATCATTCGCTTTTGATAAGTCTGACCATGACAGATAGAAGTAAGTCTCTTTTTATCGATTAGATTCAACTGATCAAGTCGGGTTTGGATCCAGTCGTCTTCGTTCAAACTCGCATCCTTCATAATCCTGAGAGAGGGTATCTGGACTTCGATGGGTAGGACCGCCTCCATGCCATACACCAAAGAGTAGGGCGTTTCCCCTGTCGACGTCTGTGCTGAGGTACAGTACCCATGAAGAGCGAATGGTAACATCTCGTGCCAGTCTTTGTATGTCACTGTCATCTTCTGCACAATTTTCTTGATGTTTTTATTAGTTGCTTCAACAACCCCATTCATCTTTGGATGGTAGGGGGAAGAGTTATGATGCTGTATCTTGAACTGTTTGCAGAGCTCAGTGATCATCGTGTTGTTGAGATTTGTACCATTGTCAGTAATAATCCTCTCTGGGACACCATATCGACAGATCAGATTGTGTCAGATGAACCGCGCCACGAAATTCTTGGTTATTGTAGCAAAGGAAGCTGCCTCAACCCACTTTGTAAAATAATCAATGGCTACCAGAATGAAGCGATGCCTGTTAGACGTAGTAGGTCTGATCTCTCCGATCATGTCGATGCCCCACATCACAAAAGGCCAAGTAGCGGTCAAAACATTCAGGGGAACCGGAGGTACATGCACCTTATCAGCATAGACTTGGCACTTATAACAGGTTCGAGAATGCTGATAACAATCGGCTTCCATAGTGGACCAGTAATATCCTGCTCGTAGGATTTTCTTCGCCATGGTGTGTCCACTAGAATGAGTTCCGAAGGTACCTTCATGCAATTCTGCCATGATCCTTTCTTCTTCGCTCTAGTCTACACACCGTAGTAAGGTTGAATCTTGGTTACGCTTATAAAGGATCCCATTGCTAAGAAAAAACTTCGCCGCGAACCTTCTCAGAAATTTCTTATCATTAACAGATGCCCCCTCGGGGTATTCTTGGGCCTCAAGATACCTCTTTACCTCGTGAAACCAGGGTTTACCTACTACCCCTTCAGTCTCAATGTCACAGCAATGTGTAGGTTTTTCCAACCTCTCAATGGTAATCTGGGGAGCTTCATTGTCCCACCTAACTTTGAACATAGAAGACATGGTAGCTAGCGCGTCCGCCAACTGGTTCTCTTCTCGTGGGAAATGTTCAAAGGTTATCTCCTCAAAGTGTGGGAGCAATGTCAGTACATACTATTTGTAAGGAATAAGATTCGGGTGCTCCGTACCCCACTCGCCTTTGATCTGACTTATCACCATAGCGGAATCTCCGAATACACTCAAGAACTTAATCCTCGGGTTAATAATTGCTCGAAGACCCATGATACACGCTTTATACTCCGCCATGTTGTTGGTGCAGTTAAAACATAATCGGGCGGTGAACAGAGTATGACATCCCTTAGGAGATATGATTATAGAGCCAATGTTATTACCCAATGCGTTCGAGGCTCCATCAAAATACATAGACCATCGGGATCCCTCCTCAGGTCCTTCATCCGGTCCAGGTTCTTTGCAGTCGATTACTAACATGATATTCTCATCCGAGAACTCGAAATTCATGGACTGGTAGTCATCCACGGCTTGATGCGCCAAATGATCCGCCAATACACTCCTCTTGATTGATTTTTGGGTTGTATATTGGATGTCGTACTCGATTAAGATCATCTGCCATCTTGCTATCCTTCCGGAGAGAGCGGGCTTCTCAAAAATATATTTGATTGGATCCATTTTTGATATCAACAAGGTAGTGCGAGTCAGCATATACTGTCTCAATCGGTGAGCAGCCCATGCCAAAGTGCAGCAAGTTTTCTCGAGCAATGAGTATCGGGTCTCATAGTCGGTAAACTTTTTGCTAAGGTAATAAATGGCATGCTATTTTCGACCAGACTCGTCATGCTGTCCCAGCACACACCCCCATTGAATTTGTGTAGCACTGTCAAGTATAAGATCAAAGGTCTTCTTACAACTGGAGGCACCCAAATTGGTGGTTCTTGAAGGTATTCCTTGATTCTTTTGAAAGCGGTCTGGCATTCATCATTCCACTTTACCACTTGATCTTTCTTCAGCAGCTTGAAGATTGGCTCACAAGTAGCAGTCAGATGTGAAATAAACTTGGCGATGTAGTTCAGACGTCCCAAGAAACCTCTAACTTCCTTTTCTATGCGGGGAGCCAACATCTCTTGTATGGCCTTTACCTTTGCAGGGTCCACCTGAATACCTTTGTCACTGGCAACAAAACCCAAAAGCTTACCAGACCTTACCCCGAAGGTACACTTGTTCGGATTCAACCTCAGCTTGTACGTCTTCAACCTGTCAAACAATTTCTGGAGATGATCGAGGTGCTCTTCCTCAGTCTGGGACCTGGCGATTATGTCGTCAACATACACCTCGATCTCGTGGTGAATCATATCATGGAACAAAGTGACCATGGCGCGCTAATAAGTTGCCCCAACATTCTTCAACCCAAAAGGCATTACCTTGTAACAGAAAGTGCCCCACTATGTAACGAAGGTTGTCTTCTCCATGTCCTCAGGACCCATCTTGATCTGGTTGTAGCCAGAAAAACCATCCATAAAGGAGAAGATCTTATGCTGCACGGTGTTGTCGACTAGAACATCAATGTGAGGAAGTGGGAAGTCATCCTTCGGGCTTGCCCTATTCAGATCTCTATAGTCCACATACATTTGTACCTTACCATCCTTTTTAGGTACCGGAACGACATTGGCAACCCACTGCAGGTAAGAAGTGACAGCTAAGAATCCTGCGTCGAACTGTTTCATGACCTCTTCCTTGATTTCCTCTGACATTTCGGGGCGCATACGGCGGACCTTCTACTTTAGCGGTGGGCAGTCTTCTTTAGTCGGTATGCGATGTACCACATATCAGTGTCCAAACCAGGAATGTCCTCATAGGACCATGCGAAGATCTCAACATAGTCGTGTAGCATCTGTACCAACCTCTATTTGACACTAAGCTCCAGATTTGCACCTATTTTGACCTCTTTCCTGTCTTCCTCTGTACCCAAATTCACTGACTCAACTGGCTCTCCATGAGGCTATATGGCCCTTTCTTCCTGCTGTAATAGTCTAGCAAGTTCTCCAGGTACCTCACAATCATCCTCACCTTCGTCCTCAGCTTGGTTGATCGGATTTTTGAAGTCATAACTGGCAGTAGCTGAGTTGTTATCAATGGGATCCAGGGTGGATATGGATCTGCAATATGATATGTGAGTGTGTGTAAGAGAATAACTCTTTTGATAAAGTGAGAGACAGAAAATAAAAATAAGGAGCGCAAAATTTGTATGCAAGAAACGTCCAATGCTTTATTAATGATATATGAAATGACAAATAATAGCCTTCACAAGCAAAGCCAAGGTGCCTCGAGAAAGGCACCGGGCCATAAAGTTTCAAACTGTTTATTACAAATCTTAAAACAAAAGTTAATTACTGTGAAATAAAAGAAACAAGTATGAAGTCCTTCGCCGTCTAATTATTCGGTCCACCGTTGGTTGTTGGGTAGATCCAGATGTCGATGTCTGAATCCTCTTCACTGTCTTCAATTGCATTAATTCCCTGGTTGCTGATGTGTAGAAGAGGTCTTCCAATCCGTGCGCGCCTAACAGCCCTTTGAGCCCCTGTAGTAAATCCCAAACCAAATTTGTCAGTTTTGTGAGTGAAATCAGGGAGCTAACCCTAATTGGTACACCCACCTTTTTCAACTACAACCCTGGCGTCCTTGAGAGAAGCCATCTTCAGCAGAGGTTTGTTGGTAGTAACTTCAGTTGACGCCAAAGTCTGAGGGACCTCTTCGAAGTTCTGACAAGGAATTTCTATGAATTCCCCGTCCATCTCTACGTAGCAGAAGGAATTGAGGTGACTCATCATATATTCTTCTTCACCTCACACTATGACAATCTTCCCCTTCAACGGATACTTCAGCATTTGATGGAGTGTGGAAGTAACTGCCCCATCCCTATGGATCTAAGGACGACCCAGCAAGCAAGAATACAATGGCCTAATATCCATTACGTAGAAGGTGGACCCAAAGGTCTGAGAACCCACTTTGACAGGGATGTCCACCTCCCCATGCACCATTCTCTTTGATCTGTCAAAAGCCCTTACCACAATGTTACTCGGCTTTAAATTCAAACCCTCAAAATCCAAATGGTCCAACGCTTTCTTCGGCAAAACATTCAGCGAAGACTCGGTATCTACCAACACATGGGCGATAGTGGTGCCCCTGCACTCAATCGAGACATGCAGAGTGTGATATGGTGGCAGAACCAGAACTGTTTGAAATGCTGGTTTGCGTTTTGCGTTTGTGTTTGCAAAATGTCGCGGTAAGCAAGAGTCGCCACTGACTTTTATTTTATCCAACTGGAAAGGACAAAAGCATAGAAAAATTCCTTTTTCAAGATTTTGAGTACGGGGGGTAGATTATAGAAAGGGAAGGTATTAGCACCCTTTCTATCTGTGGTTTTCCACGGGATCTTAGGTACTTGCTCATCATTTTCAAAATTGCTTGTGTGTGTTTGATTTGAAATAGTTTTTGTTTGACTTTGATTTAACCCTTGTGTCTGTCTTCAAGAGTGTTTTGAAGTGTTTTTGAAAACTTTGTTTGAAAGGAGTGTAAGTGTGGAAATGTTTGTTTCTATTGAGCAAGTACCTACTAGCATCTAAGTACTCGAAAAAGAATGTTTCTGTTCTTATTTCCTTTAGACCATGCTATCCCACTATTAGTGAGTAGGTAGCACCATCGTTGTAATTTTTAAGGGTCAATTCGAAAAGGGACGTATGATCACTAAAGCAATGTTAGGGCGCTTTAGTAATAACCCTAATGTCTTAAGATCAATATTCGAGGCAACATTTCCGAGGCAACCTTTCCGAGGCAACATTTTTGAACGGGACTTTTGATCTTTTCTTAGACAAGAGGGTGACCACTAAAATACCCTATACTTAATGATCGTTTACCGAAGGCAACCGAAGTGAGAGTATACCCTAGGAGTGCGCATGTGCGAGTGATTCAATTTCAAGTTATTATCTTTGCACATTTAGAGTTTGCTAACCGTTTTAAAATTTACATACAGTCTTGTCATGCAACCCTAATATTCATACATCTAACAATTAATATTTTGCGGAAATTAAAATGCGGAAAGTAAAGCTACGCTATTACAAGGCTTCGAGTATTAATTACATAGCCAAAAAACCCGCTAAAACGATAAATAAACGGAGAAAGTCCTAATTAATCTATTATATCCTGTGAGCAATTACATCAATATTGTAAAAAATAAACAAACGCGCGCGAGGAATTAAGAACGAGAAAAGTTAGGGTTTTGACCCATCTAACCTAATTATAAGAAAAAACATTTTTTTGGTTGTTTTTGATTATTTTAAGAAAATAAGGGCTTGAATTAAATATGCACAAACTTAATTACTAATTAAATTAAATTAAAGAAAATAATTTACATGACCTATTTTTGTATTTTGTTATTTTTAAGAAAAAGAAAATAGAATTTAAATTAAACAAAACCCTAATTTCTAACTTGTTTTAATTTTTTACAAAATAATTAAAGTTACCCTAAAATTAAATAAACTAATTAAATTAATTTTTGATAAAAAAATAACCTAAATCTAATTGGATGAAAAAATTATTTTTATGATTTTTTAATAAAAAAGAATTGATTTTTATGTGTTAGGAAAATAATTAAATAAATTAAATGAAGAAATATAAAAGAAAAGAAAAAGAAAATGGGCCTGTTTGCAAGCAATTTGGAGGGGTGTGAACAACAATTTTGGGCCCAAACCAACTGATCTATGTTGACTTCCACGCTTCAGTGCTTGCACGTTGTCCAAGGTTTTTGGTGGACCATCATATGATAGCCTTCAGATCTGGCCTATGGACATCTGGTTAGTTGGATGATGATGGTCCATGGTGGTCATCACACCTATGTGCGTGCCTGATTAAACAATGCAAAATAGTATGAAATACATGGGGGACCTAGGATTCGAACCCAGGTCCTATGGCCTTTTCCACTGCCTTCATACCAACTGAGTTGGACGCGCGTGTTGTACATAATAGATAAAACAAAGATTATATAAAAAAAACATAATATTTAACTCCCAGCGCGCGGAATTCAAATGGAGAAATGGAAGCTTGCCACGCCATCGTCCATGTCTTCTCTCCGTTGGTAAAAGTCAGAGACTTTTACCTACGGACAAACGTCCGTCACTACAAACCTTGCATATCTCAAAATCAAATACAGGCACGATAGATGGATTCTAAAGCCATGAATCAAATCGCCTTGGCCTGCTGAGCATTATGGTGCCCTTCTTGTGGACCAATTTTGCTTGTACAAAAAGATCCTAAAACGAGAAAACCAAACCTATCAATGGTAAATTCCAGTATAGCCAATAAAAATGCAATTAATTGTTATGAGTAGCTTACAAATGCTTCAAGGAACAAGAATATGTAAGTATTTCATGCTACAAGTGCCAAAATAACGTGATTTGATTCCAAGAAAAGTTCAAGGTCGTGAACCACTTACATTGAGTTTTAGCGCAGGAAAATCCTTGTTCTTGATTGGTATAGCTTCCTTGTATGTCTAGGATGCGAATGGGATGGCTTAGGGATCTTGAAAATGCCTGGAAGTGCAAAATCAGATTATCACTTTCTTTGAATTTTTTCAAGTTTGGTTCTGCCTTTTCACGCCTCAAAACCTTGTTGTTTTTGGCTGCAATTGTACACTATATACCACTGATTGAATTAGGGTTGCAATTGTGATCTCAATCTTTTCCAATTATGATTTTTGATCTTGATTTGATTTCCATGAAATTCTTTCGAAAATAGGCCAAAATCAATCTTTTTGTGCCCACCTATGCCTTGCACGAATTGATTCACTTGCTAGTTGGATATGGGACCTGAAATGTGCACAAGATCTTGAAGTTTGAATGATTTGGATATTTTCATGATTTATTTTGATTTAATTTGATTTAATTATAATAAAAAATCAAAATAAATAGAAAAAAAATAATATAAAGACAAATTGAAAGGGCTAGGGCTCGTGGACCATGCTACAAACTCAGAACAAGTGCAAAAAGTTAGGCCCATTTGACAAAAATTGCAATTTGAGGCACTTTTGACTTTTTGCAATTTTGCAAAAAAAGGTCAACTTCACCAATGCATAACTTATTCAATTTTGACTCTTTGAATGTGTTTTTGGACTTTTTAGAAAGCTAGAGATGTCCTCTAAGCAACCCTTTTGGTGTCATCTCAATTGAGTCTTCCATGTTCACGTATGAAGCTTTGACAAAAAAGATATTTTTGTTGACTTTTCAAAATGACCTATAATGTCCAAATTCATAACTTCTTGTGAGTGCATATTTTGATCTTGGTAGCTGAATATGGGTTGTAGAGAATTACATCCTCTTCAAAATTAGATTTGGATGTGTCATTTCTCATAAATTATGAGAAAGTTATGCTTGGTCAAAGTTGAGTTGACTTTTCCTGTAAAACCCTAATTTAGCAACTTTTGGGTTTTGATGCATTGTGAGAAATCCTTGAGGAATCATGATCAACCCTTGATCAAATGATGAATCATACTTAAAAATGAGGATGTTGACCAAAAATCTTGATGTTTGACTGTATGTGGGTCACAGTTGACTTTTGCCCTAGCGCAGTCAATTTTTTAGGCCTTTGAGTAATTGACTGAGCAAACTTCCTCTGCAAGGCTTGAAACTTGACATGGATGATCTTGAGAACATATTAGGACAATAGTGAGCATTTGGGAACTATTGGACTCAAGTATCTTGATGCAACATGAAACCCTAATTTGAGTTAGACTGCCTTAGGAGAGAGCTTGTCTGGTCAACCCTTTGACTTCCTTGAGAAATTTGAAGATCTCACTTGAAATGTATTGAGAAATATGAGAGGGCAAATTTTGGGGTACAACAGCTTCCCCTGTTCAATCTTCTTAAACCTGAGGATGTAGATTGCCTTGTCTGCCTTTCGTGATCCAAGGGTGGAAGATGATTGAACACTAGAGTGCCCAGAAATTTGCACTCGCATGAAGTGGTACTTGTCTTGTGATGCCGTGAATGGGCTTATAGATGCCATTTAGAGGTTGATGTCGGAAGATGGGCTTAAAGATGCCATCCGAAGGAGTGTCGATCGCATAAGAGATTCCTTAACGAGAGCTTGTATACCTGTTGTTGAGGAAGATTTCACTGGGGAATATTGTTCTCTGTCTTGAGAAAAGTTGAATTTTAGGAACTTCAGTCGTCAGTTATCCTACTGGGGAATAGTCTCTTGGTCGAGGAGGTGAAAATGAACTATTATCTGGTCGTGATCCAGGTTTCATAGTGATAAGATCGACGACTATCTGGTCGTAATCCAGGCTTTGCAATTTCTCAATTCTTATCCGGTCGTAATCCAGGCTTCAGACGGAATTCAGTTGTTATTCCGTCATAATCTGGGCTTTAACTTGAATTTAGGGCACACTAATATCCGGTCGACTCCGGGCTTCTTAGTATTTGTCCAGGTAAACTGCTATTTGGTCTAAATCCAAGCTTCATAGTGTCTTGTACTGCTATCTGGTCGTAATCCAGGCTTCACGATGTTTCATACCATTATCTGGTCGAATCCAGGCTTCATGGCGTCTTGTACTGCTATCTGGTCGAATCCAGGCTTCACAATACCTCACTTCTTATCTGGTCGAATTCCAGGCTTCAGAAGAAATCAAGTGGTTATCCGATCGCATCCGGGCTTCCATTTGATTTTAAGGCCTACTAATATCCGGTCGATTCTGGGCTTCATAGTAATTGGCTAGGTGAGCTGCTATTTGGTCGAAATCCAAGCTTTGCAGTATCCCTTACTGTTATCTGGTCGTAATCCCAAGCTTCAGTGTCTTTACCGCTATCTGGTCGTAATCTAGGATTCACAATGTCTCATACCATTATCTGGTCGAATCCAGGCTTCATGGTGTTCGGAGAAATCAAGATACTATCCGGTCGAACCCGGGCTTCATAACTTGCATTAAAGATATACCACTATCTGGTCGACTCCAGGCTTCGTAGTATTCTTGGCTGCTATCTGGTCATAATCCAGGCTTCACAGAAACTTGCATTGCTATCTGGTCGTAATCCAGGCTTCATAATAACTTATTGAGTTGTTATCCGGTTGAATCTGGGCTTCACGGCTTGTGTTTATGATATGCCACTATCTGGTCGAATCCAGGCTTCACGGCGTCTCGTACTGCTATTTGGTCGTAATCCAGGCTTCACAGTAACTTGTTGGGGATTAAACTATTATTTGGTCAAACTCGGGCTTCATAGCTTGCTTTTAAGAGATACTACTATCTGGTCGATTCCAGGCTTCGCGGTGTTCTGATATTGTTATCCGGTCGTTCTTCGGGCTTCACAATATGATGGAGGAATCAAGATACTATTCGGTCGTAACCGGGCTTCATAGCTTGAACTTTGTGAGAATTTGATTGTATATTTTCCTGAAACATAAAGGGTTAGTTGTATGTCATGTCATAATGCATGACGTGTATTGAGTAATGATGTTCTCAAAATAAATGAGATTGTGTTGTATGATGCATATGCATGTTCCATGATGCATGGAAATGTGATATTTTTGTGATGTTCTCTAGTTGGGGAAAATAAATCTCGGACTGCTGCTGGAGAATATAAAGAATTTCGCTCGCTGGGGATAACGATCGAAGATGATTTAAGAATAAATTGGCGGGAGACTAACTCGGTTGGAGAATAAACTGGCGAGAAAATAACTCTGTGGGGAAGAGATACTCTGCTAGAAGATCTGCTGATTTGGAGCAATGACCTCGGCTGGGGATGAATTACCGTTGCTGGTGATGATAAGCTCTGTTGGGATAAAGTTTCTGTTTGTGGAAGATATGAACTCCACTGGGGATAATCTTCCATTGTTGGTGATAGATGAACTCTGCTTGGGGAGAATCAACACCAAAGTTTTCTGGTACCTCTTACTCTGCAGGGAGTGTACATACTTTTAGTCATATTCTCTCGCTGGGTCTATCACTGTACCGGGTGGATAGAGAAACTGTAAGGTTTGGGACATTTCTGTTTGCCCCTGTTTCTGAAATTATGAGTAATCGTCTTTTGTTTCGTATGTAAATTTTTATGAGCAACAATTATTTTCAAATGCATATATCAAAAATGAATCATTGGACGTTCTTGCAAAACAAAACAGAAAAAGAAAAACAGTTTTGAAACTATTGTAAAAATTAATTGCATTGATTTTTGAAGTTAGCCCGTGATAGGCGTTTTTTGTACAAGAGGCTGACGTCCTAGTAAGAGAACACCGCCGAAATGGTGGAATTTATACAATTTGTTAAAAACAAAGAAAAAACAGCTATATGAACAATCCCACTGGGTTCCAACTCTGCTATTGCCTTTATATCCTCGAGCGTCTCATCACTTTGCTACTTGGTTGAAGGTAGATCAGATTGATTGGCGCCGTTTGAGCTTGATAGTCGATACTGAAGTCTGGTTGCAAGGTGATCTAATGAGACATAGTGTTACGCTTTGATCCCTAATTTTTGCCTGGACCGCCCTTTCGGGTTTTCAGTCCACCGGGATACCCTTTTTTGCCCAAGCCACCTTTTCAGGTTTTCGACTTGCCGGGTGTATAGTTTTTTTTCATTTTCATCCCTTACTTTTGCTCGAACCCTTTTGGTTCCTCGGGAAGCCCTTATTTTTTCCTAAGCCAGTCGACCTAGTGGGTCTTTGATTATGCGTAGTATTTATTCACTATGTATGTATTAACGGGGTGAGGAAGGTCGTCACCATCCATGGTGGTTAGAATCATAGCTCCTCCTGAGAAAATGTTCTTAACCACAAATGGCCCTTTGTAATTGGGGGTCTATTTACCCCTGGGATCACCTTGTGGCAGTATAATGCGCTTGATTACCAGATCCCCGACTTGATACTCTTGTCGTCTAACTTTCTTGTTAAATGCCTTGATCATCCGCTTTTGATACGTCTGACCATGACAAATAGCAGTAAGCCTCTTTTCGTCGATTAGATTCAGCTGATCAAGCCGGGTTTGGATCCAATTATCTTTGCTCAAACCTACATCCTTCATAATCCGAAGAGAGGGTATCTGAACTTCAATGGGCAAGACTGCCTCCATGCCATACACCAAGGAATAGGGTGTTACCCTTATTGACGTCTGCGCTGAGGTACGGTACCCATGAAGAGCGAATGGTAACATCTCATGCCAGTCTTTGTATGTCACTGTCATCTTCTGCACAATCTTCTTGATATTCTTACTAGCCGCTTCAACAGCCCCATTCATCTTCGGCCGGTAAGGAAAAGAGTTCTGATGTTGTATCTTAAACTGCCTGCAGAGCTCGGTGATCATCGTATTGTTGAGATTTGTACCATTGTCCGTAATGATCCTCTCTGGTACACCATATCGACATATCAGATTGTGTCGGATGAACCGCGCCACGACGTTCTTGGTTACTGTAACAAAGGAAGCTGCCTCAACCCACTTCGTGAAATAATCAATTGCTACCAGAATTAAACAGTGCCCATTAGACGCGGTAGGTTTGATCTCACCTATCATATCGATGCCCCACATTGCAAAAGGCCAAGGAGCTGTCTAGACATTCAGAGGAACTGGAGGTACATGCACCTTATTAGCATAGACTTGGCACTTATGACAGGTCCGAGAATGCTGATAACAATTGGCTTCCATAGTAGACCAATAATATCCTGCCCGTAGGATTTTCTTTTCCACGGTATGTCCACTGGAATGAGTTCCGAAAGTACCTTCATGTAACTCTGCCATAATCCTTTCTGCCTCGTTCTTATCCACACATCGCAGTAAGGTTGAGTCATGGTTATGTTTGTAAAGGATACCATTACTGATGAATAACTTCACAGTGAACCTTCTCAGAAACTTCTTATCATTAACAGATGCACCCTCGGGGTACTCTTGAGCCTCAAGATACCTCTTTACCTTATGAAACCAGGGTTTATCTGCTACCTCTTCAGTCTCAATATCGCAGCAATGTGCGGGTTCGTCCAACCTCTCAATGGTAATCTGGGGAGCTTCATTGTCCCACCTGACCTTGAACATAGAAGACATAGTAGCTAGCGCGTCCGCTAACTGATTCTCCTCTCTGGGGAAATGTTCAAAGGCTATCTCCTCGAAGTGTGGGAGCAACGTCAGTACATACTCCTTGTAAGGAATAAGATTTGGGTGCTTCGTATCCCACTCGCCTTTGATCTGACTGATCACGAGAGAGGAATCTCTGAATACACTCAAGAACTTAATCCTCAGGTCAATAGTTGCTCGAAGGCCCAATATGCACGCTTCATACTCCGCCATATTGTTGGTGCAGTTAAAATATAATCGGGCGGTGAACAAAGTATGACAGCCTTCGGGAGATATGATCATGGTGCCAATGCCATTACCCAACACATTTGAGGCTCCATCAAAGTATATAGACCATCGAGATCCCTGCTCAGGTCCTTCATCCGGTCCAGGTGTTTCACAGTCGGTCACCAACATGATGTTCTCATCCAGAAACTCGAAATTCATGGATTGGTAATCATCCACGGCCTGATGCACCAAATCATCTGCCAACACACTCCACTTGATTTCTTTTTGGGTCGTATATTGAATATCATACTCAGTTAAGATCATCTGCCATCTTGCTATTCTTCCGGACAAGGCAGGCTTTTCGAAGATATACTTGATTGGATCCATCTTTGATATCAATAGGGTAGTGTGAGTCAGCATATACTGTCTCAGCCGGCGAGCAGCCCATGCCAAAGTGCATCAAGTTTTCTCGAGCAATGAGTATCGGGTCTCGCAGTCGGTAAAAGTTTTGCTAAGGTAGTAAATAGCATGCTCTTTTCGGCCAGACTCGTCATGCTGCACCAGCACGCACCCTATTGAATTGTCGAGTACTGTCAAGTATAAGATCAAAGGTCTCCCTTCGACTGGAGGCATCAGAATAGGTGGTTCTTGGAGGTATTCTTTGATCCGTTTGAAAGCGGCTTGGCACTCATCATTCCATTTTACTACTTGATCTTTCTTCAGCAGCTTGAAGATCGGCTCACAAGTAGCGGTCATATGTGAAATGAATCGGGCAATGTAATTCAGACGTCCTAAAAAGCCTCTAACTTCCTTTTCTATTCGGGGAGTTGGCATCTCCTGTATAGCCTTCACCTTTGCAGGATCCACTTGAATACCTTTATCACTAACAATGAAACCCAGCAGCTTACCAGACCTTACCCCGAAGGTGCACTTGTTCGGGTTTAACCTCAGCTTGTACATCTTTAACCCGTCGAACAGCTTCTGGAGATGGTCAAGGTGTTCTTCTTCAGTCTGGGACCTTGCAATCATGTCATCAACGTAAACCTCAATCTCATGGTGAATCAAGTCGTGGAACAAAGCGACCATGGCGCGCTGATAAGTTGCCCCAGCATTTTTCAACCTGAAAGGCATTACCTTGTAACAGAAGGTGCCCCATTGCGTAATGAAGGTTGTCTTTTCCATATCCTCGGGAGCCATCTTAATCTGATTATAACCAGAAAAACCATCCATAAAGGAGAAGACCTTATGTTGTGTGGTGTTGTCGACCAAAACATCAATGTGAGGCAGTGGGAAATCATCCTTGGGGCTCGCCCTGTTCAGATCTCTATAGTCTACACACATACGTACCTTACCATCCTTCTTCGGCACCAGAACCACATTGGAAACCCACTGCGGGTAAGAAGTAACAGCTAGAAATTCGGCGTTAAACTGTTTCATGACCTCAGCTTTGATTTTCTCAGACATCTCAAGGCGTATACGACAGACTTTTTGCTTTACCATAGGACAGTCTTCTTTAGCCGGCAGACGGTGTACCACAATATCTGTGTCTAAACCAGACATATCTTCATAGACCATGCGAAGATCTTAACATAGTCGCGTAGCATCTGTATTAACCGCTACTTGACACTAGGCTCCAGATTCGCACCGATCTTGACCTCTTTCTTGTCTTCCTCTGTACCTAAATTCACTAATTCCACTGGATCTTCATGAGGCTGTATGGACCTCTCTTCCTGAAGTAACAGTCTAGCAAGTTCTCCGAGCACTTCACAATCATCCTCACCTTCGTCCTCGGCTTGGTTGATCGTATTTTCGAAGTTATAACTGGAAGTAGCAGAGTCGTTACCAATAAGATCCAGAGTGGATGTGGACCTGTATTATGATATGTGAGTGTGTGTAAGACAAATAGCTGTTTTGATAAAGTGCGAGATAGAAAAGAAAAACAAGGAACATAAAATTTATAATGCAAGAAAACGTCCAATGCTTTATTGATGATATATGAAAATGACAAATAATAAGCCCTCACAAACAAAGCCAAGGTGCCTCGGGCAAGGCACCGGGCCGTAAAGTTTCAAATTATCTGTTACAAATCTCAAAACAAAAGTCTATTACTGTGTAATAAAAGAAACGGGCACGAAGTCCTTTGCCGTCCAATTGTTCAAGCCACCGCTAGTAGTCGGGTAAATCTAGCTGTCGAACTCCGACTCTTCTTCATCAACCTCAATCGCATTCACTCCCTGATTACTGATGTGCAGGGGAGGTCTTCCAATCCGCGCACGCCAAACAACCCTTTGAGCCTCTGCAGTAAAACCCAAACCAAACTTGTCAGTCTTGTGTGCGAAGTCAGGGAGTTGGCCCCAATTTGCACACCCACCTTTTTCAATTACAGCCCTGGCATCCTTGAGGGAAGCCATCTTCATCGGAGGTTCTTCAACAGCAATTTCAGTCGATGCCAGAGTCTGGGGAACCTCTTCAAAGTTCTGACACGGGGTTTCGATGAACTCCCCATCCATCTCCACATAGCGAAAGGAATTAAGATGACTTATCATGTACTCCTCCTCACCATGCACCGTAACAATCTTCCCTTTTACTGGATATTTCAACATATGATGGAGCGTGGAAGTCACTGCCCCATCCTTATGAATCCAAGGGCAACCCAACAAACAAGAATAAGATGGTCGGATATCCATCACATAAAACGTAGATGCAAAAGTCTGAGAGCCAACTTTAACAGGGACGTCCACCTCCCCGTGCACCATCCTTTTTGACCCATCAAAAGCTCTAACCACAATATTACTCGGCTTCAGAACCAAACCTTCACAGTCCAGACGGTCTAGTGATTTGTTTGGTAAAACATTCAATGAGGACCCAGTATCCACCAGCACGTAGGCCAAAGTAGTGCCCCTGCACTCGATCGAGACGTGCTGAGCATCATTGTGATTTCTTCCTTTAGCAGTCATATCTGCGTCTTAGAAACCCAACCCGTTGTCGGCAGTTAAACTCGCTACACAATATTTGAATTAATCAGCAGAGGTTTCCTGCGGCACATGCGCAATCTTGAGGAAAGCAATTAAAGCCTTTGCATGGGCTTCCGAACACAATAACAAGGATAACATGGAAATTTTTGACGGGGTCTGCCCCAGCTGCTCGACTACGTTGTAGTCGCTCTTCTTGATAATCTTCAGAATTTCCTCTATCTCCTGCTTAGAGGTTTCTATGATGACCTTCTTAGGCGCCTCCATCCGGGCAGGCCCACCTGTAACTTCTTTGCCTCGAGTGTCAGATGACTCAGCAACATTGGTGATAACTGGAGTAAGAATTGGAACAGTAGCTGATGTACTGGCGGATGGAATGGCAACAGGCTTTTGAACGGTCGGAGGGGAAATCTCAGGAGAGAAGAGTCTTCCACTTCTGCTAACCTTGCTAGACCCGACAATATTTCCGACATCAGCATCAACCTCTTCAACCTTCAAGTCTTGTTTGATCCCATGATAATACACATCGGCCCCATAGTGCCACGGGACATCCTTATCTGAAGTGTATGGGATAGGACCAGGAATAGTAATGATTAATGGAGCAACTCTCAGAACGGATGTAATCCTAACAGGCTTTCTCGAGGAAACCTTGGAAGGATTGGCGAAAATGGTTATGATGGAAACATCTTCAACAGGAATCAACGAAATCAAAGTTTTCTCGAACATGATCTCTTTGTTATCCATCAGGCGTTGAATACCTGATTTTAGTAAATAGCAACCAGCAGGCAGGAGTGAACATAGGTGGCAACTTTTGCCACAACTCAGAAATAAATCGGCCAACAATAGATTCTTCTTAACGGTCATCAATGGAGTAGAAATGTCTTCCATGGAGGTCATAAACAAATCATCGTCCACAACATTTACTCCATGACCATGCTTGGGCATAGGAGCAGTTATAACGTTAGGTTTCTCTGGAGCGTCAAACTCAATCTCTTTAGCTTCAATCAAGTCTTGCACTTTATTCTTCAAAGCCCAGCAGTTGTTCGTATCATGACCCGGGCTATCAGAGTGATAGGCATAACGGGCGTTCAGATTATACAGCGGAGATGTGGTGCTGGGATTCTTTGGGGCTTCCCTCAGAGTTACCAGATTGGTCTTTAAAAATTATGGTAGAATTTGAGACAAGGTCATATTAAGCCGAGTATACTGTCTTTGCGGTCTCTCCATTCTTTGCTGATTGTTGCATTATGGGGCAACGGTGGGTCTTGATATTACTACCGCATTCACTGCTTGGCAGCGCTCAGGTCTGCTTTGGCTCCTCGAGATGTAAACTACACTAGCTTCTTTCTTGCCAGTGAAAGGCCTCTTTTCTGTACTTGACGAAGCACCTTTTTGTATCTTGCCACTTCTGATACCAGCTTCTACCCTCTCCCCAGTCAAGATCAATTCAGTAAACCCAGATGATGAACTACCGATCAGATGATTGAAAAATGGACCAGACAAGGTCCCCAAAAACATATCAACCAACTCCCTATCAGACAGAGGGGGTTGGACTCTTCCAGCCAGATCTCTCCACTTCTGAGCATAGTCCTTAAAACCTTCACTTGCACCCATGGACATTCTCTGAAGCTGAGTACAAGTGGGAGCAAGGTCGGCGTTATACTGGTATTGCTTGTAAAAGGCAGCAACAAGGTCCTCCCAGTTTCGGACATTAGCTCCTTCCAATTAATAAAACCATTCAAGTTGAGTCCCTGACAGACTATCTTGAAATAAATGCACCCACAAATTCCTATCAGCAGTGTAAGGTTTAATTTTTCTGACATACGAGCGGAGGTGGAGTTTTGGACAGGATACTCCATTGTACTTAGCAAAGACCGGAGCCTTAAACTTGTGAGGTATCACCACTCCCGATGCCAATCCTAAATCTCCGAAGTCCAAACCAGGAACCTTTTGAATCTCCATAGCACTTAGACGGTCTTCAAGTTGTTTGTACCTATCCTCAGCAGGAGGGTACTGTTCATCATCAAAATCAGTATCATTATCAGAGACCACAAGACTAAGACCCTTTCCTTCCTCTTGATTCTCTCCTCCTCTAGATGAATGAGACAAATCAGCTTCCTGTCGTAACCTATTCCCAAATCTGTGACCCATATTCAGCAGAACCACCTTCTTCTTCTTCTTCTTCTTCTTCTTCTTCTCCTTCAAGATGAGAGTCTTCAAATCCTGCTGTTCTTTGGCCAAGTTTAAGAACATCTCTTGGCATTGAGCATTCTGCGCTTGAAGAGCTTTGATGGCTTGATCGGTAGGTATTTCAGAAGACATTTCATGCTGAACTAAACAACGAAGAAGATAAGAAACTTGTAATGGTACCTGTAATGAGGTGCATGGTAATGGAATGCGTATGAAATGATTTCAAAGACTTTGGGAGATTTAAATTTGTAAAACAAAATAAAACACACTTTATTAGATTAAACTTGTAAAAATGTTTAACAATGCCTTTAAGGCATTACAAAAGAAACAAACTGAAAATAAATCTAAGCTAGAAACAAGCAAAATCAGAATTCCCATGGTCACTTCCCCTTCGTGCTGACGTAATCATTGATTGTCCTTTCATTCTCAAGTTTCCTCGTGAGCTTCAATATCTTCCTCTCTTGCTCATGATACTTTTCCCGGTAGGTATCCCTTTCTTTCTTCAGCTGAATCTAGGATCTCTTCAATTCCCCAAGATCAGTAGGCATGTAGGGATAAAGGACTGTATAAGGAATGCCCTCTTCATTGGTATGCTCCACAATCACTGGAAAAACAGCTTCATAGGGCATCCCAAGCTTCTGAGCACGAGCTCGGACCCACTGGAGGCAATGCTGCATAGGGAGAGAAGTCTTTGGTCCTAGCTCGTGAGGGTCAGACCTGTTCACCATGCCCCAGGCCCGTATAAACCTTCGGCGATGCTCATCAACGTCCTCCTTGTAATTAAAGATAATATCTGTAAGAAGCAGCTCATGAGGACCGTCTCTCCGAGCGCGAAAAAATTGTCGTAAGGCCAAACAAGGACTGTAGGTTATTCCCCCTCTAATTCCAAGCAACGGGACATTAGGGTATTCCCCCACATTGATCAATGACAGCTACTCTTTCCATATCCTTAGAACTCCAAAGAATGTCCGTATGGGCAAGGGACATTGTCCTGTAAGCCCAACCTAAACCTTCCTCATTCTTCAATACAGACTTGGGGAGGTGCAAAATAAACCACCTCGCCAGCAGCGGCATGAAACACATGAGGGTCCCCCCTTCTTCACACAGTACGAGTATAGAGGGCATGTAGGATATCACCCAGAAGAGTAGGCACTGGATTGCAGGACAGGAAGATCTTAACCGCATTCACATCTATGAAGGAATCTGGATTAGGGAAAAGAACCAAGCCGTAGATGAGGAGGGCCAAAATGTCTTTGAAAGCCTGAAAATCCAAGTTATCCTAGAACTGTTGAGCTTGATCCATCATAAATTTAGCCAAGAAACCTTTAACCCCGCTCCGTGTCTCCCAGTTGGATACTACATCAGCCCTTTTTAGATGTAAGGCTGAAGAAATGTCCTCAGGTCTAGGAGTCTCTTCCAAACCTGTGAAGGGTGTCTGCTCGAGAATGGATATGCCCAGTAAGTCAGAAAACTCCTCCAAAGTGGGAACCAACTGATAATCCGGGAAGGTGAAACAATGATGCACCAGATCAAAGAACTAGAAAAGCACACTCATCATCTTCTCATCCAACTTTGAAGTGACCAAGCTAAGGAGATGACCATGTCTTCTAACAAATGAAGAAATATCAGGAACTTTTGAGACTAAATCTCTGAGTTGAGCTGGTATTTGCACGAAGTTAACTCGAATGGTGTTTCTGCGTACGAAAGCCATAATCTGCAAAACAGAACAAAGATAAATCCCCTCGATCTTTGAAATTGTTAGTACAATGAAGTATGTATGCTATGTCATGATGCATGATGTCATGATAAAACACACAACAGGTATAGTAGGTAACAAACATGGTAAAGGCACACAAGTCACACAAGAGCCCTTAAGTTTCAGGCTTGCAGGGGGCCTAGGTACTACCCTCTTGAAGTTCAGTTGGTTTCAACCTGTCCTAATAATAGTAACCGGGTTCTAGAGGTTCTCAATATCATTGACCATCCACCATCGGTCATGGTTTCAGCTCACGCAATCTTTTCTTGCGGCCGAAACTATCTCGAGAGTATGGTCTCAATGAGTGTAGTATCGAGTATCAACCAGTTCCCAGCTTTATACTGAGACCGGCTATCTCACTACTTCCTATGGCCAAGTTGGTAAGTTATAGGTTCTAAGGCCAGTTGATGCTTAATGTCCCATATAGCAGCCCCGTATTCTCCTTGTTTCTCCACAAGAGATACCGGTACCAACCAATGTGCCACATTAACGTAGCTACTGCTTCAACCGTATCGGTCTACGCCATATAATTCCCTCACAGTTTATTGCTACTAACCTAAAAGGTGTCCCCCAGATCCGGGTTAGGATCTATAGTAAATCCAATACAAAGCCCTCAAAAGTAAAGCAATCAAATTAAACAATAGAAGCAAATATGATGAACTAATCCTAAGGTATACCTCACTTATTAACTCCCCAGCAGAGTTGCCAGTTCTGTGATACGGTGGCAGAACCAAAACTGTTTGAAATGCTGGTTTGCATTTTGCATTTGTGTTCGCAAAATTTCGCGATAAGAAAGAGTCGCCACCGACTTTTATTTTATCCAACTGGAAAGGACAAAAGCACAGAAAAATTCCTTTTTCGAGATTTTGAGTACGGGGGGTAGATTATAGAAAGGGAAGGTATTAGCACCCTTTCTATCCGTGGTTTTCCACGGGCTTTTAGGTGCTTGCTCATCATTTTCAAAATTGCTTGTGTGTGTTTGATTTGAAAAAGTTTTTGTTTGACTTCGATTTAACCCTTGCTTCTATCTTCAAGAGTGTTACGAAGTATTTTTGAAAACTTTGTTTGAAAGGAGTGTAAGTGTGGAAAAGTTTGTTTGTATTGAGCAAGTACCTACTAGCATCTACCTACTCGAAAAAGAATGTTTATGTTCTTATTTCCTTTAGACAATGCTATCCCACTATTAGTGAGTAGGTAGCACCATCGTTGGAATTTTTAAGGGTCAATTCGAAAAGGGACGTACGATCACTAAAGCAATGTTAGGACGCTTTAGTAATAACCCTAATGTCTTAAGATCAATATTCGAGGCAACATTTCTGAGGCAACATTTCCGAGGCAACATTTCCGAACGGGACTTTTGATATTTGCTTAGACAAGAGGGTGACCACTAAAATACCCTATACTTAATGATCGTTTACCGAAGGCAACCGAAGTGAGAGTATACCCTAGGAGTGCGCATGTACGAGTGATTCAATTTCAAGTTATTATCTTTGCACATTTAGGGTTTGCTAACCGTTTTAAAATTTACGTACAGTCTTGTCATGCAACCCTAATATTCATACATCTAACAGTTGATATTTTGGGAAATTAAAATGCGGAAAGTAAAGATACGCTATTACAAGGCTTTGGGTATTAATTACATAGCCAAAAAACTCGCTAAAACGATAAATAAACGGAGAAAGTCCTAATTAATCTATTACATCCTGTGAGCAATTATATCAATATTGTAAAAAATAAACAAACGCGCACGAGGAATTAAGAACGAGAAAAGTTAGGTTTTGACCCCATCTAGCCATATCACAAGAAAAAAATTTTTTTGGTTGTTTTTGATTATCTTAAGAAAATAAGGGTTTGAATTAAATATGCATAAACTTAATTACTAATTAAATTAAATTAAAGAAAATAATTTACATGACCTATTTTTTTATTTTGTTATTTTTAAGAAAAAGAAAATATAATTTAAATTAAACAAAACCCTAATTTCTAACTTGTTTTAATTTTTTTACAAAAGAATTAATGTTACCCTAAAATTAAATAAACTAATTAAATTAATTTTTGATAAAAAAAATAACCTAAATCTAATTGGATGAAAAAATTATTTTTATGATTTTTTAATAAAAAAGAATTGATTTTTATGTGTTAGGAAAATAATTAAATAAATTAAATGAAGAAATTTAAAAGAAACGAAAAAGAAAATGGGCCTGTTTGCAAGCAATTTGGAGGGGTGTGAACATCAATTTTAGGCCCAAACCAACTGATCCATGTTGACTTCCACGCTTCAGTGCTTGCACGTTGACCAAGGTTTTTGGTGGACCATCACATGATAGCCTTCAGATCTGGCCTGTGGACATCTGGTTGGTTGGATGATGATGGTCCATGGTGGTCATCACACCTATGTGTGTGCCTGATTAAACAATGCAAAATAGCATGAAATACACGGGGGACCTGGGATTCGAACCCAGGTCCTATGGCCTTTTTCAATGCCTTCATACCAACTGAGTTGGACGCGTGTGTTGTACATAATAGACAAAACAAATATTATATAAAAAAACATAATATATTAACTCCCAGGGCGTGAAATTCAAACAGAGCAATGGAAGCTTGCCACGCCATCGTCCTTTTCCTCTCTCTGTTGGTAAAAGTCAGAGACTTTTACCTACGGACAAACGTCTGTCACTACAAACCCTGCATATCTCAAAATCAAATACAGGCACGATAAATGGATTCTAAAGCCATGAATCAAATCGCCTTGGCCTGCTGAGCATTATGGTGCCCTTCTTGTAGACCAATTTTGCCTGTACAAAAAGATCCTAAAACGAGACAACAAAACCTAGAAATGGTAAATTCCAGTATAGCAAATAAAAATGCAATTAATTGTTATGAGTAGCTTGCAAATGCTTCAAGGAACAAGAATATGTAAGTATTTCATGCTACAAGTGCCAAAATAACGTGATTCGATTCCAAAAAAAGTTCAAGGTCGTGAACCACTTACATTGAGTTTTAGCGCAGGAAAATCCTTGTTCTTGATTGGTATAGCTTCCTTGTATGTCCAGGATGCGAATGGGATGGCTTAGGGATCTTGAAAACGCCTGGAAGTACAAAATCTGATTATCACTTTCTTTGAATTTTTTCAAGTTTGGTTCTGCCTTTTCACGCCTCAAAACCTTGTTGTTTTTTGCTGCAATTGTACACTATATACCACTAATTGAATTAGGGTTGCAATTGTGATCTCAATCTTTGCCAATTATGATTTGTGATCTTGATTTGATTTCCATGAAACTCTTTCTAAAATAGGCCAAAATCAATCTTTTTGTTCCCACCTATGCCTTGCACGAATTGATTCACTTGCTAGCTGGATATGGGACCTGAAATGTGCACAAGATTTTGAAGTTTGAATGATTTGGATATTTTCATGATTTATTTTGATTTAATTTGATTTAATTATAATAAAAAATCAAAATAAATAGAAATAAATAAGATAAAGACAAATGGAAAGGTCTAGGGCTCGTGGACCATGCTACAAACTCAGAACAAGTGCAAAAAGTTAGGCCCATTTGACAAAAATTGCAATTTGAGGCACTTTTGACTTTTTGCAATTTTGCAAAAAAGGTCAACTTCACCAATGCATAACTTCTTCAATTTTGACTCTTTGAAGGTGTTTTTTACTTTTTAGAAAGCTCGAGATGTCCTATAAGAAACCCTTTTGGTCTCACCTTAATTGAGTCTTCCATGTTCATGTATGAAGCTTTGACAAAAAAGGTGTTTTTGTTGACTTTTCAAAATGACCTATAATGTCCAAATTCATAACTTCTTGTGAGTGCATATTTTGATCTTGGAATCTGAAGATGGGTTTTAGGGAATTACATCCTATTCAAAATGAGCTTTGGATGGGTCATTTCTCATAAAGTATGAGAAAGTTATGCTTGGTCAAAGTTGAGTTGACTTTTCCTACAAAACCCTAATTTAGCAACTTTTGGGTTTTGATGCATTGTGAGAAATCCTTGAGGAATCATGATAAAACCTTTATCAAATGATGAATCATACTTCAAAATTAGGATGTTGACCAAAAATCTTGAAGTTTGACTGTATGTGGGTCACATTTGACTTTTGCCCTAGCACAATCGATTTTTCAGGCCTTTGAGTAATTGACTGAGCAAACTTCCTCTGCAAGGCTTGAAACTTGACATGGATGATATTGAGAACATATTAGTACAATAGTGAGCATTTGGAATCTCTTGGAATCAAGTATCTGATGCAACATGAAACCCTAATTTGAGGTAGACTGCCTTAGGAGAGAGCTTGTCTGGTCAACCCTTGGACTTCCTTGAGCAATTTGAAGACCTCACTTGAAATGTATTGAGAAATATTATAGGGCAAATTTTGGGGTACAACATAGAGCATCATTATGATTCCTCCCCTTAGGGGTCAGATCCGCATCTGAAAAACCTAGCACACTGTCAGCATTCAGGCTGGCCACATAATCTTTAAACTGATCTGCTGAAGTTTCCTGCGGCACATGCGCTGTTTTTAGAAACCCAATCAAATCCTTCACATGGGCTTCAGAACACAACAGCAGGGACAACATGGAGATCTTTGACGGGGTCTGCCCCAGCTGCTCGACCACATTGTAGTCGCTTTTCTTGATAATTTTCAGTATTTCCTGTATTTCTTGTTTAGAGGCATCCACAACGATTTTCTTAGGTGCCTCCATCCAGGAAGGCTCACCTATAATTTCCTTACCCCGAGTCCTAGACGGCTCATCAGCAGGGGTGATAACTTGAGTACGAATAGGAATAGTAGCAGGTGTAATAACTGGAGTAGGAACAAGAGAAATGTCAGGAGTGCTGGTTAGAGCAGCAGTTGGAATAACAGTAGGCTTGATGATAGTCTTCGGGGAAATCTCGGGAGAGAAGACCCTTCCATTTTGGGTAACCTTACTAGTCCCGTCAATATTACTGACATCAGTATTAGCTTCTTCATTCTTCAGATCTTTCTTAACACCATGATAGTACACATCAGCACCATAATGCCATGGGACAGCCTTGTCTGAGGTGTACGGGATGGGACCAGGAACAGTGATTATCAACGGAGCAATTCTTTAAACATGTGTAATCCTAACATGTCTTCTCGAGGAAACCTTAGAAGGATTGGCGGAAATGGTTATGATGGCAACGTCTTCATTGGGAACAACATGAATCATAGTCTTCTCGAATAAAATTTCTTTATTATCCATCAGGCGCTGAACACCTGACTTCAACAAACGGCAACCAAAAGGTAGAATTGAACACATGTGGCAACCTTCACCACAACCTGGAAATAAATCGGCCAACATCAAATTCTTCTTAACAGTCATAAGAGGAGTAGAAATTTCTTCAACAGAGGTCACAAACAAATCAGTGTCGACAACATTAACTCCACGACCATGTTTGGGCATGGGAGCAGTTATAACATTCGGCTTTTCTGGAGCATCGAAATCTATCTCCTTGGCTTCGAGAAAGTATTGTACTTTGTTTCTCAGGGCCCGACAATCACTTGTATTGTGGCCAGGACTCTCAGAATGGCAGGCGCATCGCGCGTTGGGATTGTATCTGGGAGAAGTAGTGTTTGGATTCTTGGGTGCCTCTCTCAAGGTTACCAAGTTGAATTTCAGCAGGTGAGGTAACACTTCAGCCAACGCCATGTTGATGCGGGTAAACTTCCGTTGTGGTCTTTCCACCCTTTGTTGATTGTTGCATTGTGGAGCAATTGTGGGTCTTGGTATCACTACAGCATTTACCGTTTGACGGTGTTCATATATGCTTTGGCCCCTCGGGCTATAAATTGCACTGGCTTCCTTCTTACTAGCAAAAGGCTTCTTTACTGAACTCGAGTAGGAATCCTTCTATATTTTACCACTTCGAATTCCAGCTTCTACTCTTTCTCCAGTTAAAATAAACTCAGTGAAACCAGATGACGAGCTGCCTATTAAGTGATTGAAGAATGGACCAGACAACGTCCCCAGAAACATGTCAACCAACTCCCTATCAGACAACGAGGGTTGAACTCTTCCAGCTAAGTCTCTCCATTTCTGAGCATAATCTTTAAAACCTTCACTTGCACCCATGGACATACTCTGTAGTTGAGTACGAGTAGGAGCAAGGTCGGCATTATACTGATACTTCTTGTAGAAAGTAGCAGCAAGATATTCCCATTTTCGGACATTAGCTCCCTCCAACTGATAGAACCATTCAAGCTGAGTCCCTGACAGACTATCTTGAAAGAAGTGCACCAACAAATTTCTATCAGCGGTGTGAGGCTGGATCTTCCTGACATACGAGCGAAGATGGAGCTTTGGGCAGGACACCCCATCATACTTGGCGAAAACCAGTCCTTTGAACTTATGAGGGATGACCACTCCCGATACCAATCCCAATTCTCCGAAATCCAACCCAGGTATCTTCTGAACTTCCATATCACTCAGACGATCTTCTAGCTGCTTGTATCTATCCTCAGCAGGAGGATATTGCTCATCATCAAAATTAATATCATTGTCAGAGACTGCAGGACTAGGGTCCTTTTCCCTTTCTTGGTTCTCCCCTTTCCTTGGATGAAGAGGTCATATCAATTTAATGCTTCAACCTTTCTCCGAACCTTCTACCCATATTCAGTATACCAATCTTCTTCTTCTTCTTCTTCTCTTTCAGAATAAGGGTCTTAAAATCCTCCTTCCCCTTAGCCATACTTATGAACATCTATTGGAACTGGACGTTATGTGCCTGAAGATCTTTGATGGCTTGATCGGAAGACATTTCTGCTGAAATAAACAACAAAGAAGATGAGAAACCTGTAGTGGTACCTGTAATGATGTGCATGATAATGGGATGCGCATGTAATGATTTCAAAGACTTTGGGAGATTTAAATTTACAAACCAAAATAAAAAAAAAACTTTATTAGCTTAAACTTTGAAGGTTCAAAATTCCTTTAAGGATTTACAAAATAAGTAAATAAAACAAATCTAAAACTAGAAATAGAACATCAAAAGTACCATGGACGCTTCCTCTTTGTGCTGATATAGTCATTGATCACTCTTTCTTCCTCTAGCTGCATGGTGAGCTTTAAAAAACTTCCTCTCTTGCTCATGGAACTGCTCCCGGTAAATATCCCGCTCATTCCTCAGCTGAATCCAAGACCTCTGTAACTCCCCAAGATCAGTGGGCATGTAAGGATAGATAACCATGTAAGGAATGCCTTCTTCATTAGTGGGATCCACAAACACTGGTAATACGGCCTCATAAGGCATCATAAGCTTCTGGGCACGAGCTCGGACCCATTGGAGATAAGGCTGCATATGAAGGGAAGTCTTCGGTCCCAACTCTTTGGGGTCAGATCTATTTACCATGCCCCAAGCCCGTATGAACCTCCGGCGACGCTCCTTACATCATCCTTATAGTTGAATACAATGTCCTCGAGAAGTAACTCATGGGGACCATCCCTTCGAGCACGACCAAATTGTCGCAAAGCTAGACAAGGATTGTAAGTTATACCCCCTCTGATACCAAGTAACGGGACATTAGGGTACCCCCCACAGCGGTCAATAACAGCAGTGTCTTCCATAGCCTGGGAACACCAAAGAATATCCATAGGAGCGAGTGACATTATTCTTTGTGACCAACCCAAACCTTCTTCGTTCTTCAGCACAGACTTAGGGAGGTGAGAAATAAACCACCTCGACAGTAACGGCATGCAACACATAAGAGTTCCTCTTCTCTTCATAGCACGAGTATGGAGAGCATGCAAGATATCTCCAAGCAAGGTAGGCACAGGGTTGCGGGAAAGGAAAATCTTGATAGCATTCACATCTATAAAGGAGTTTGGATTAGGGAAGAGAACCAAACCATAGATAAGAAGAGCCAAGACATCCTCAAAAGCATGAAAATCCAAATCATCCCAAAACAACTGAGCCTGGTCTATCAGAAATTTGGCTAGAAAACCTTCGACCCCGCTTCGAGTTTCCCAATTAGATACCACATCGGCACATTTCAAATGAAAAGCTAAGGCAATAACTTCTGGCTTAGGAACTTCTTCCATACCTGTGAAGGGTACCTGTTCAAGAATGGATATGCCCAATAGATGAGAGAATTCTTTCAAAGTGGGTACCAGCTGGTAATCTGGAAAGGTGAAGTAGTGATGCTTGGGATCGAAGAACTGAAATAGTACGCTCATCATCTGTTCAACAAGGTTTTAAGTAACCATGATGAGAAGTTGACCGTGTCTCTTAATGAAAGTAGAAGTTTCAGAAACTCTTGATGTTAGCTCTTTAAGTTGGGCAGGCATCTGCACAAAGCTGATTCGGATGGTATTTCTATGCAAGGAAGCCATGATCTGTAAAACAGAACAAAGATAAATTCCCTTGGTATTTGAAATGGTTAGTGTAATGAAGCATGAATGCCATGTTATGATGCATGATGTCATAATAAACCACAGGTATAGCAAACACAAGTATTGCAAACACAGTCAAATCACACAAAACCCTTAGGTTTAAGGCTTGTATGAGGTCAAAGTTAATACCCTCTTGAAGTTAAGTTGGTTCAACCTGTCCTAGAAAAGTAACTGGGTTCTAGAGGATCTCAATATCACTGACCATCCTCTATCGGTCATGGTTTCAGCTCACGCAATCTTTTCTTGCATCCGAAATTATTTCGAGAGTATGATCTCAATGAGTTTAGCATCGAGTATCAACCAGTTCTCAGCTCTACACCGAGGCCGGCTATCTCACTACTTTCTAATGGACAAGTTGGGCAATTAAAGGTTCTAAGGTCAGTTTATGCTTAACGACACCACGCATCAGCCCCATATTCTCCTCGTTTCTCCACAAGGGATACCGGTACCAACCAAAGTGCCACACCAACGTAGCTACTGCTTCAACCGTATCGGTGTACGCCGTACAGTTCCCTCACAGTCTATTTCTACTTACCTAAAAGGTATTCCCCAGATCCGGGTGTAGGATCTATAGTAACCCCAAACAAAACCCTCAAAAGTAAAGCAAACAAAGCAATCAAGAGAAGCAATTTTAAATGACCTAGATCCTAAGGTATACCCCACTTATTAATCCCCAGCAGAGTCGCCAGTTCTATGATACGGTGGCAGAACCGACTGTTTGATGTTGGTTTGCGTTTTGCGTTTTATGTTTGCAAAATGTCGCGGTAAGTAAGAGTCGCCACCGATTTTATTTCATCCAATCGGAAAGGAAAAAAGTACAGAAAAAATCCTTTTTCGAGATATTCTGAGTACGGGGGGTAGATTATAGAAAGGGAAGGTGTTAGCACCCTTTCTATCCATGGTTTTCCATGGGCTCTTAGGTACTTGCTCATTTTGAAATTGCTTGTGTTTGTGTGCTTTGCTTTTGAAAAAAATCGACTTCGTGATAACCCTTGCATCAGTCCTCAAAGGTGTGACGGAGTTTATTTTGAAAGTTTGTTTGAAAAGTGTAAGTGTGAAAAGTTTTGATTTGAGCAAGTACCTACTAGCATCTACCTACTCAAAAAAAGATTGTTTCCATTCTTGTTTGCTTTAGACAGTGCTATCCTACTATTGAGAAATAGGTAGCACCGTCATTGGAATTATAAGGGTCAATTCGAAAGGGACGTACCATCACTAAAGCAATATTAGGACACCTTAGTAATAACCCTAGAGTTTAAGATCATATTCGAGGCAACATTTTCGAGGCAACATTTTCGAAGCAACATTTCCGAGGCAACATTCGAACGGGACGTTTGATCTTTTTTAGACAGGAGGGCGATCACTAAGACATCCTATGCTTAATGATCGTTTACCGAAGGCAACCAAGGTGAGAGTATACCCTAAGAGTGATATGTGCGAGTGATTTGTTTCAGTTATTTATCTTTGCACATTAGGGTTTTCTAACCGTATTAATTTGTCATGCATTCTTGTCATACAATCCTATTAGCATACATCTAAACAGTTAAATATTTTCAGGAATTAAAATGCCAGAAAATAAATCTACGTTATTACAAGGCTTCTGGGAGGGGGATTAATTACATAGCCAAAAACCCGGGAATTTGAACAGTTAAATAAAACCCTAAATTAAACTATTACAAACCATGAATAATTACAAAATATTGGCAAAATAATTAACAGGCACGCGGTGAATTAAATACGAAACGACTAGGGTTTTGACCCTTGACTAAACCTATTTGCGATTGATTAAAAAAATACGTTTTTGTCATGTTTTGTTATTTAAGAAAATAATGAAACAATTAAATTTAAAAGAAAACCCTATGTTCTAATTAATTTTAAATTAAGAAAAGCAAATTAATCCACTCTAAACCTATTTTTGTATTTTTATTTATTTGAGAAAAAATAAAAGAATTAAATCAAGAACTTAACCTAATTTCTATTTGATTTTATTTATGAAAATAAATTAAAATTACCCTAAGTTAAACTAAATTAAATTAAATTTGATAAAAAAACTAATTCTATTTTTTTTGTGAATTCTTGATTTTATGATTTTATAAAAAAAATGATTAATTTTGTGAATTAAAATAATTAAAGGAAAAATTAAAAGAAATAAAAAATAAGAAAGAAAGAAAAGAAGTGGGCCTGATAGCATTAGCAATTATGGGGGTGTAGATCTGACTTTTGGGCCCAAATAATCCAAGCTTGTATTGACTATGCCTGATTCGGTGTGGCTGTTGAATTGAGGAATATGATGGACCTTCAATGGAAAGGCATTGGATCTGGCTAGTGGACATCAAAGGATGGATGTTGAGGTTGCATGGTGAACATATGGGACAATAGCGCACCTGATTATGTGAAGAAAAATAACATGAAACAAATGTTGGGACCTGGGGATCGAACCCAGGCCCTTATACTCAATTCCAGCGCTTGCTTGCCAACTGAGCCATGATGGTTAGTTGTAAATATGATAATAATAAAATATAATATAATAAAACCAAACATTATTTTCAAAAATGCACGAAAATTCAAATGGACGAGTTACACGCTGTCACACCATCGTCTCCCTCACTGGCCCGTCGTTTTAGAAAACCAAGCTTTTACCTACAGACACTTTGTTTTAGGTACAGACCTGTTCATCTCAAAAATTGTATACAAGCAATATAAGTGAAAGGTGATGGTACCAATCAACTCGTCTCATCCTCACGAGCATCATGGTACCAGAATCTAAGCCTAATTTTCCCTAAACTGAAAACCCCTAAAACGAGCCAAGGAACCCTAACAATGGCATATCATGATTCCTCTATTGAAAATGCAATTAAATGATACCAATATCTTGCAAACTCAATGATGAACAAGAATATATAAATCAAATGTGCTAATGATGTGTAAATTGCATAAATCAAATTTGAAAAATGTACCAAACCGTGTGAGTTGTGGAACGCTTTTCTGAGTGCTTCAGAGCCTGGGAATGATTGGAACAGCTTCCTGGGATGTCTAGGAAGGGATTGGTAATCTTGAAATGCTCTGAAACGCCTCGTAGATTGAAAACTGATTCCCACTTTTTCTTGAATTTTTCAGTTTTTCTTCTTGGCTGAGCACGACCTTTAACCCCTTTTTCTTGCCTTGGTTGCGTTCTCTATATGTACTAGAGTGAATTAGGGTTGTAAAAACCACTAATATCTTTACAAATTTTGAAGATTTGATTTGGTTTTCATGGTGTATGATCTGAAGATGTGAAAAACACAAGAAGGGGGGGTTGAATTGTAAAAACTTAAAATAAATGGCTTGACAACACAGTATTTTTATCCTGGTTTGTTTGATCTCAAACTACTCCAGTCCACCCGTCAAGGTGATTTCGCCTCTCTCCAACGAGGTCTTAATCCACTATTTTTAAAGGATTACAACAGCTACTTTAACAATTGTTAAAGTCTTCTTGAGTACAACCACAATCCGGTTAATCTCAAGGAACTTATTTTACAAATGAATTGAACTAGTGTGTATTGTTGTTTTCTTACAAAACTATATATCACAACTGTGATAATTACACAAAATAAGATTAGAATAAAATGACTTTGCTAAAGCTTTGAATGAGCGTGGTTTGAATAGCTTAGCAAAATTGGGTGCGTACGTACGTGCTTCTTTTCACAAGCAGTCCTGTTTATATAGGAAAGCAAAGATACGTTGTCCATAAAGCAGGTTTAATGATAATAATGCACTTTCCTTTTGTAGAAGATCTTTGTCTGAAGAAAGCCGTTAGCATTTAATTCAGTCTTGAATAACCAGTAACACTTTAGAATCTTCTTTGCTGTATCTGTTGATAATGCTTCAGAGTGTTGATGACTTGGTAAAGATGTCTTTGATCAGAGTCAAAGTGTATTTGTTAAGGCGCAGATTTTGGTCATCAAACTTTAGTGTTTCAGCGTGTGTTTACCTGGGGATTTGGTAAACAACCGCTGATCCTCCAAATGGTTACTTATTTGGTTACTCGCAGGATCGATCAGATTGATCCTATGGACATAGGTTGATTTTGAAGTTTAATTAATGTGGATAAGGCTTTAAGTAAATTGTTTAAAGTAAATTGCATAAAGGAAAAGGCTTGGTAAAATAAACGAGGCTTGAATGTAAAGGTTCGACAGGAATCTTAAAGGGAAAGAGCATGTAAAATACTGGAAAAGTAAATGACTTGAATTAATAAATTGGTGTTTCACACATACATTTCTCAACAATTCGTTCGCTCACACTGGGTACTTGAATCTAAATGAGTGACTATGTATCTATTGTGAACACACGCGAGAAACTACACGTCTACTCCTATTTATACAAAAACATTCCAAGTAACCGTCGGGCAGTTACACTGCTTCGAGATCAAGCCACTTGTCACGTTCTCCATGCTCGACGCTCCAGATCTTTGCACGTTCGCACGTAGTAACTGCTGGAAACCGTTTTCCCTCCAAAGCTTTGAATTTCAAACTGCTCCACTCTGGACCATCGAACACGTTCGTCAAGAGACGTCTTCGACGAAAACTCCTTCGACGTCGAAGGCAATCAGCCTTCTTCCTTGGAAGAAATCTTCTAAGTATTTGGCCATCTTTCGACGGTCACTTCGACAGGCTTAGCCAGTCGAAAGCATCTTTCAGCTTTTAATGGCTGTCATCAATTGAAACAAAGGTGTCGAATTTAGGAGCCAACAAATTGCCCCCCAAGAATGCCTTATTTCGACTCTCGAAAGAAAAAGGCATTCTTTGAAAAACGCCATTCGACACCTGTTTTTCCACGCTTAGTCACAAGTTAACTTGTGCACTTTTTGTTGCTTTTTACCAACTATTGGCAATCCCAAGAAATCATCATTGATTTGATCCTAGGACGTCACTGTCAGTACGGCGTGCAGAACCAAAACATCACTTCATAATTTGTCATTATGACGAATCCAAAAAACGAGGACGCACGCTGCGTCTCTCTGTTTCTGCAGAAACGGCCAAAACAACAGGATGCTGCCACGCGTCCCACTACTTCCTGCAGCATTAAATGACATTTAATGCCCTCGTAATTGGGAATTTCTCCCACTACTATAAATAGTAGTGAATATCCCATTGTGGGACTTTTCACGCAAACTATCTCTCAAACTCCCCTGCTTTCTTGCAAACTTGTTTCTCTTTGCAGAAAAACTCTTCCTTTTCCAACTTCATCTTCATCCTCAACAATGGCTTCTGCTTCAACTGCCCCCAAGACTAACGCACCAACTGAACAACTTGCTAAGCCCAAGGTTTTTGTAACCGCTCCGGTAGTGAACGCTACAGGGAAACGAAGGGTCCCTGAACCATCTGATATCTCCGTTCGCGACGCTTACTCGCGTCACTTGATGATTCCGGTTGGATACTCCAACCAAATCTTCGCAATGGCTGGACCCATGAACCCCAGCATCTCTGAAGCTCTGAAGATCAAGAGCTACTTTCCCATTGTCGAGAAACTCAAGCCAATAGCTTGTGCTAAGAAGGATCCAGAAGACAACGAAGACCCCACACACGAGAAGATCGACCTTCGTTTCTTCAACAGAAGTGTTAGAGTTTTTAGGTCTTGCCCTAATCTCACCCAGGACTATGTTGCTTGGCTAACAAAGCTGGAAAAACATCAAACTCCAGTCTGGAAGGAGATGGGCATCTTTGACCTAATAATGCTGTCGAAGACAGGTTTAAACTACTCCCCAGAGATGCTTATAGCTTCGATGCTGTTCTGGGATAACTCTCACTTCACCTTTCACCTTCCATGTGGGATGTTAACTCCCACACTCTTCGACGTAGCAGCCATCACTGGCCTTCGACCAACCGGAGATTACTTCGACCCGGAAGAGATGTCGGAGGACCAAATTGGCTTTTCTGAGACGAAGCCAACATTCACCACCTTTATCAACCACTTTCATGACAAGTCGACAGACACAGTGTCCGACGTTGAACACATAGCGTTTCTAGCCTTATGGCTAACTCGCTTCGTGTTCTGTTCGAAGTCTCTGCAAGTGACCAAAAAGATGGTCACTCTGGCCACCCAATTGCATCACCGCCAGAACATCTGTCTGGCAGAACTGATTCTGGCCAGTCTTTATGACTCTATCAGCAATGGGGTTACTCTTTTGAAGCATATCGAAGATAGGAACAGCTTGCTACTCGCTGGGCCTTTCTGGCTACTTCAACTGTGGCTTAACGCCACTTTCGAGTCTTTCTTACCCAAGAAGACTCAGATAAATGAACAAGCCCCAGCGATAGCTAACAGACGTATCGAAGGGATTAGGCTGGCTCTACTGACACCTGTGGAAGATGGGCTAGAGTTCCAACAAACCTTCACTAACTTCGTGCTGATGTTCGCTCGAAGGAAGGAATTTGTTTCGACTATGGCTCCATTCGCTCAGCGAAAGGTGGGGCCAGCTTGGTTCACAAGGCCACATCCCAAGGAGTCGAGTGGTCCCAATGTCGATGAGCACACCATACTGTGGGAGGCATTCCTTACTCCAAGGATTATGCCTCTTCGATTTAAGAGTTCTAAGACTCATCTGAGTCTGCTTGCCTATCAACCAAATCTGGTATCTCGCCAGTTTGGTATCATCCAAACCCTGCCTTCTCCCATTTTCCAAAAAGAGAAGTCAATGTTGTACTTCTGCAACGATTATACAGAAGAAGCTGCTACCAGGCATATTGGAAGATATGCTGGTCGAACCATCCTCTCGCTGTTCAACTACCAGCTTAACTTCCTTTGTTCGCCATCTTTTGAAGAATGGTGGAGAAGCTATTACGCTGAGTACTTCTTCGACGAGAAGGACTTCATAGCAGAGTTGCAGAAGTCTTTTGTCCTCGTGTTTGACAAAGTAAAGAAATGTAAGTTCACACTCTCACATTACTTTTTATCTTTCTCTTCGACTGTTAGCTTGTTAACTTTCCTTTTCGCTTCCAGTTGTTCGAAAACCCTTGGCCAAGAAGGCTACAGGAGGCCCACAAGGAGGGGTCCCTTCGACAAAACCTCCACCGCCGGCGAAGACTATAGCGCCGGCGAAGACAACAGGCAACCAACAGGGGGAAGGCTCTTCGAGGAGGCCTCCTGCATCGGTAACCAGATTTTCTTCATCATTTTTTTTTTTCTGGCTTTCGATTTTTTATTTTCGACGTAATTATTCAATCGAATTTCCTATTGGTTTTATAGGCCCCTTCGCCCAAGAAAAGGGCAGCATTTGTGATCGAATCGGGGAGTGATGAGGAAAGTGATTCTCCTCCTTCCCCCTTAAAGAGGCGAAAGTTAACAAAGGACGCTTCTGTTCCTACTCCAGCTCCTGAAGGTCGAACCGTCAGAATAAAAGTTGGTGTGAGAAAGCCTAGGCCACCTGCAGTGGTCATCGAAGAACCAACTGAGGAGGAACTGAACGCTCTAGTTACCCAGCCTGTCGAAAGTGATAATTCCAGCCCTGGGGCTGAAGCCAATCCACAGGTAATCTATTAGACCCTTCTTGTAACTTAGGCATAAATACCAGTATTTGATTATATCTCCTTCGACACCTGAAGATTTGTCTTCTTCCTCTTTTTCAGGAAACTACTGGAAGTTCCCCACCAAGGACTTCAGAAACTCTGGAATCTGCTGACCTTAGCAGGCCTCAGGTGCAAGATTTGGGCAATGACGAAGCCCACACTGAGCATGAGGCCAATGCTGAGACAG
This sequence comes from Vicia faba, assembly GCA_948472305.1. NCBI lineage: Eukaryota > Viridiplantae > Streptophyta > Magnoliopsida > Fabales > Fabaceae > Vicia > Vicia faba. Next base: position 1,151,134,304 of record OX451737.1, read on the forward strand.
TGGAGAAGACAACTGAAGAACCTATGGCGGAGGAAACACAGCCAGAAAAGGTTCCTGTGGTGGTCTTGTCGTCAGAAGAGAATCCTGAAGGAAAAGACCAAGGCAATGGCGAAGAGAATCAAGATGCTGTTGTCGAAGAACATGAAGGTGGTACTGGCGAAGAACACCAGGATGACGCCAGCGAAGAACCACAGAATGACGCTGGCGAAAGACCCCAAGGTGAAGTTAACGAAGAACCACGAGTCGACGCTAGTACCGCCTCAGTTCAAGTCGAAGAACAACCAAACGAGGCACTCAGCATTCAACAGCCTCCAGTCCAAGATAATGCTATGGCAAGGGTCACCTCCTCAAAGCATAGGTCGAAAGAAGACTTGGAAATCTTGAAAGGAACTGACCCTATCAGCTACCTCAATGCAATCGTCGAGAGTAAGAGTTCTTCTGACACTAGTCAAGAAATTCCTACTCTGTCAGGGAAATCTACTGAGACTTCTCCTCTTGATGATGCGTTGGCGAAGGTCAAGGCCCAGTTCTTCAAGAGAGATTTAATGAAGGCTTTAGAGGGGGACCCCACTGCTCCATCTTGCTTAAAAGAGGTTTTGAATGCTGTTGATTTCGATGCTGTAGCCCCAGAAATCTCGGACTTAATCATGGAATTACATTCTATGATTGACCAAGTCTCAGCGGATTACCGTCGCCAACGAACTTTCAACAGTCAGCTCGAAACGCTGCATGGCAAGAGCCTATCTGCATGGACTGCTGTCACAAGTTCGACTTCTCGAATTGCCGAGTTGTCGAAACAGAAAGCGTCTGCACAGGAAAGGTTCGATGCTATTGAGCGAGAGAATGTCTCCTTCCGAGCACAAATTGCAGAGATAGAGGCGAAGATAAACGCCAACACTGTGCTCCAGGAGGAAATTCTTTCGACCATCCCAGACGCTGAGAGCCAGACTGAGGTCAAGCAAGGCCTGGAGTTCGCTGAGAGGGCCCAAAGCCTCGACGCTCAAATTGCCAAACTGGAGCAAGAAAAATCTTGGTGCAAGAAGAGGTTGGATTTGCAGCATGCCAAGTATCTTCGACTTAAGAATTCTCTTTCTTTTTGATTCTCTTTTGTAATCATCTTCTGTAATCACTTTCGACAACAATTGCCATTTTGGCAGAAATTAATAAACATTTCCATTTTGGCATTTCTATGGTTAATTCAGTTTATTATTTTATTTTTATCTCTTGAAGTATAGGCTTGTATTTTTTCAAATATTTACCATTTACTCTCAAGAGTCTTTTATCACCACTTATCTCTTCGACTTCATAGGCTCCACCAGAAAAAGTTTGGATAACTCTGAAGGGTCCTTCCCATTTGGGTGACCATTTCCCCATGCTTCGATCCCGTCGATCCATGGGAAGAATTACCTTCCAAACTAAATCTTCAGGCAAAAATGCCTTAGGTTTTACCTTTCTATTATAAGAGTCTTCGACTCTTCTCTTCTGAAGCCTGAGCAAGTCGAGAGCGTGTAATCTCTCTTCGTCTAAATCCACCAATTCATCTAACATCATGTTCCAATAAACCTCAGAAGGAATATCATAATGCCTCTGAATTCTTGCAGATTGAAGACAAATTTCTGCTGGCAATACTGCATCATGGCCAAAAGTTAGCCTATATGGTGTTGTACCAGTGGCTTCTTTTGGGGACGTTCGACAAGCCCATAAAATCTGGTCTAACGTCTTATGCCAATTCTTTGGTTTCTTCCCAACATGCTTCTTTATCAAGCCAATTACCACTTTGTTAGCTGCTTCGACTTGACCATTCGCCTGTGCATAGTAAGGCGTGGATGTTAGGAGTTTGAAACCTGTTTCCTGAGCAAATTCCTGCATCTTTCGACCAGTGAAAACTGAACCTTGATCAGTTGTTATTGTCTCAGGGATTCCATACCTAAATATAATGTTCTTTTGAATAAATTCAATGACATTTTCTTGGTCTACATTGACTAAAGGGACAGCTTCGATCCACTTAGTAAAATAATCAATGCCTACCAATATGTATTTCTGACTCTTTGATGATGCTGGTCGAATCTCTCCAATAAGATCCAACGCCCATCCTCGAAAGGGCCAAGGCTTCACTATCGAGTGAAGTTCGCTTGCTGGTACGTGCTGGATGCCTGTATGAACTTGACACTCTTGGCAACCTTTGGCGAACTCAACACAATCTTTCAGCATAGTGGGCCAATATAGTCCTTGTCGAAACAACAACCATTTCATCTTATGGCCTGCTTGGTGAGCCCCACATGCCCCAGCATGCGTAGTCGAAAGGGCTATGTATGCTTCAGTTTCACTTAAACATTTCAGCAACACCCCTTCAGGCGTCTTCTTGAATAACTCATTACCCATGAGTACAAAACTCAACGCCCTGTATTTTGTTTTTCGTTCTGTCGGAGCTCCCGGATTTTGAAGATAGTCCACAATAGGTTTCCTCCAATCCTGGTCTGACAAATTATCAATGAACGAAATCTCGAAGTTTGAGTGATCAGCGTATCCTAACCTTGTTGATTCCAAGTCTTTTGGTGATAGACAAGTCGCTCTTATCTTCTCTCGAACTTCGATTGCTCTTTGTAATCTCGTTTTTGAAATTTTATACCCAGATGCAATCTGTGCCAAGTCATTGGCTATTTGATTTTCGACTCTGGGTATGTGTCGAATATTGACACTTTCAAATTGTTTCAATAAACGATTTGCAATCACAAAGTACATAATGAGATTTTCTCTTATGCATTTATACTCCTTTGTGACTTGCTTGATGACTAACTCTGAGTCTCCCATTATTTCGACTCGAGTTGCCCCCAATTCCAACAATATTTCAAGGCCAGTAATTAGAGCTTCATACTCAGCCTCATTGTTCGAACAAGAACCTTCGATTTGGTACTTGAATGTTGTTGGAATTTTATCTGGAGAAATAAGTAAGACTCCTACGCCTGTTCCATTTTTATGGCTGGAACCATCGAAGTAGAATTTCCAAGGTTCTACCTCCACATAATTAATATCCTCGACTTGAATAGAGTGGTCGACTATGAAGTCTGCAACCACTTGTCCTTTTACTGCCTTAAGAGGCATAAAGGTCAAGGAGTATTCAGTCAATGCTAATGCCCACTTGCCAATTCGACTATGCAAGATAGGTTTCGACAACATATATTTGAAAACATCAAAATGAGACGAAACATAAACATCAACTGGTTTTATATATTGTTTGAGCTTTGTACAAGAAAAATACAGACATAGACACAATTTTTCAACTTCGCTATATCTAGTTTCCGCATCATTCAAAACTCGACTGAGATAATAAATGGGTCTTTCGACTCCATTCTCATCCTCTTGGGCTAACATACTTCCCAGAGTTTTGTCAGATGCAGCTATGTACAATCTCATACTCCTATTGCTACAAGGAGGCACCAAAATAGGTGGCTTAGTGAGGTACCCTTTGATTTTGTCGAAGGCTTCTTGTTGCTCTTGCCCCCATTCGAACCCCTCCTTATTCAGTCGAAGCAAGGGTGAAAAGGCCTGAGCTTTCCCACTTAGGTTAGATATAAACCTTCTCAAGAAATTTATCTTGCCTAAGAGAGATTGCAATTCCTTCTTATTCGATGGCGCTTTCGCTTCCAAAATTGCCTTCGTCTTGTTCTGATTGATTTCGATCCCTTTCTTGTGGACAACGAAGCCCAAGAAATCTCCAGCTTTTACACAGAACGCACACTTCAAAGGGTTCATCTTCAGACCATGTTCTCTCATTCTTTCGAATGATTGTCGAAGGTGGTCAATGTGACTCTTCCTGGAAACAGATTTTATAACAATATCATCAATATAAACTTGCATAAACGTGTTGATAAAATCATGGAAGATAGTATTCATTGCTCGCTGGTACGTTGCCCCAGCGTTCTTTAGGCCAAAAGGCATCACTACCCATTCGTAAGTGCCTAAGGCCCCAGGACATCGAAAAGCTGTTTTCGACACATCCTCTTCAGCAATGAAAATTTGATTATATCCTGAATAACCATCAAGCATACTCAGGTATTCGTAGCCAGCGGCAGAATCGACTAGCATTTCCGCCACAGGCATTGGATATTCATCTTTGGGGGTGGCAGCATTCAGATCTCTGAAATCTATGCATACCCTTAATGTGCCATTTTTCTTAATCACTGGCACAATATTTGCAATCCATTCGACATACCTTGTAACACGGATGAATTTGCATTTCAGAAGTCTTTCGACCTCCGTTTTGATCTTCGACAAGATTTCTGGAGCGAAGCGTCTTGGATTTTGCTTGATTGGCTTCTTTCCAGGTTTGATTGGCAACTGAAGTTCTACCAATCCTCTGTCGAGACCAGGCATTTCGTCATAATCCCATGCAAAACAGTCTTTAAACTCTTTCAGCAATTGGATTACTTCCAACCTAAGTTCTGGATCAATTTTGGCGCTGATGTAAGTTGGCCTATTCTCTGATCCTTCGCCTAAGTTGATTTCTTCTAAAGGGTCTTGTGCTAACATCTTGATGTTGTTCGCCAAGGGATCCTTTTCGAAGCCCAAAGGCTCATCGTCATAGATCGCGTCGAGCCTCTGTTCCTGCATTCCTTCTGTCGAGATATCAGGAGGTTCTGGGTCAAAATCTTTTCCAGGACCTATATCTGGTGGCTCTGGGTCGAAATCTTTTCCAGGACCTATATCTGGTGGCTCTGGGTCGAAATCTTTTCCAGGACCTATATCTGGTGGCTCTGGGTCGAAATCTTTTCCAGGACCTGCAGAAGGTAGTGCTTGGTCTTTGGCCTTGGTGGCCATGTATTTTACTTCGGCTTCGAGAGCCGTTATCATCTTGGTTTCAGCCACATAGGCCGAAATTCGCTTCAGAGATTGTGACTCAGTCATTATCACTGAATTCACTTCCCCAACCAGTTGGTTGGATACCAGTTAGCCCACTGAATTCTATGTGTGACACGTCCTCTCTGTCCCATTGGAAACCATGCTCAGGATGCAGGTATAGGGAACAAAAGGTGTTTGGCGCTGGCGCCATGTCGAAATCAGGAGCTGGACATGGCCCTATGTGAGCCAAGTTTTTGTCGAAATCTGTTACACCCAAGTGGTTTACTTCGCCAAGGTAGTAACTCTGATCAGCCTCTATGTTTTCGACCAACCCATCTGGGCGCCATAGAAGCAGTCTTTGATGCATCGATGAAGGCACAGCACCTACACCATGTATCCACTCACGACCTAACAAAAGGTTGTAGTTAGGTTTGGCTGAAATGACCATGAACATTGTTGGTCGAAGGATCGACCCAACTTTTATGTCGAGCTGGATCACTCCCATGGTGGTCCCAATGCCTCCCTCATAGTTGGACAGGACCATATTGTGAGGTTTTATTTCTTCATCCCTTTTGCCAATCTTTATTAGCACAGAATGAGGGATAATATTGATAGTGGCCCCACAGTCGACCAATATCTTGTTCACAGTGGTCTCTTCGAGCTTGGCCCTTATGAACAAAGGTTTGAGGTGATTCTTCATCGCCTCTGTGGGTGGCTCGAAGAAGCCATTTTGTTCTTCTGTAGTGCCATTGTCCATGACAAAATAGCACACTGGCCTGTGTCTGGCCATTTCTTGTTCCATCTCCCAGTCGCTGGTTTCGACTTCTACTTGTCGATTGAATTCCCTAGGCAGCATTGAAACAACGTTCACCATTATATCCAGGGTATCATCGGACTCAGCATCATCTTCGTCTTCGACTTCGCTCTGGTTAGGCCAAACTAGCCTGTTGGTAACTGGTTCTCTCTCAAGAGGATTTCTTTGTTTCCTTTGAGGCACATTCGAACTAGTCTCAGCCTTAGGTTCATTGGCAGCCTCCCTTTCAGCTTTTCGCCTTCTTTGATACCTCCTCCATTGGGATCTCGACATAGGATTTTTTCCCTTATAGTTGCTGGACACTTGAGCAACCTTGGGTGCAGCAACTTGAGGATCTTTCTTCTGGATTAAAGAGGAACCTCTTGGCACTTCGAAAGAATGCCATTTGTCTTCACTTGGCCTTTTCCGGCCAGATGTTTTGTACCAAGTGTCTACTGGTACATTTGTTGGAGGCCTAAAAGTCGAAGGCCTCTTGTCTTGATTAGAACCCCTTCTGGGATCACGTCGAAGGTCAGAATTCTCCCTTCTCTTGTTCGCTGCTCTCACTCCTTGTATGTGCTCAGCCGCTTTTTTATCAAAGATAGAACTACATCTTGGACATAGCATAACCTCTGATTTTTTCTTCTGGCATCTTTGTAAAAAATCTGCCAAGTTTTCGTTTTCCTTAGGGAAAGCCGTTTTATTTGCCTGCTCTTGCCTTATGGCTTCTTCTGAAGCTTTAGGGTCAGAAAGTTCAACCATGTTGATGTTCATGGTATCCTTAGTAGCAAGAGTTAGTTGTTTCATTTGTGTTTCCAGTTTCTCCGTCTGGCCTTGGACAGTGGCCAATTGGGAACTGGGCTTTGGTCCGGTTTTTTGTACTTCAGCAGTCTTCGACTTTGGGTCTTCGACCGCTTTCTGGACAGCCTCAATTGTCTTCCTGGATAAGTTTCCAGAAAAACTGCCAAAGATTGGCATGTTGATGTGGTCCTTAGAGACTTCGACCATGTTAATGCCTGGCTTCTTCGACTGGATCTTGGTAGCCTCTATCATGTTCACCTCAGAGGGTTCTGCATAGTGGGCTTCAGCCTTCATTGGATTGGAGTCGACAGCCATGGGGGATTTGTCAGCAAACTTTAATCTCCCTTCCTCAATAGCGTCTTGCACAAGATTCCTGAAAAGAAAACATTGAGAAGTTTTATGGCCCAGAAAATTATGATATTTGCAAAAACCTCTCTTCTTTCTTTGATCAAGAGGAGGCACTTTTACCCCAGGGGGTACTATCATTTGGCCATCTTTAACTAGTAAGTCGAATATTTCATCACATTTTGTGATGTCAAAACTATAAGTCTTTTTTGGGAACCTATCATTGGTCTTGTCTGGACCAATGGGATTTTTCCCATTTGAGGGGACTAACTGTTTACAAGAGTATGGAGGCCCTTGTTTCAGTTCTGCTAAATCGACCTCTCCTTCCTCGACAGCTAAAGTATCGTCGAAGGATTCTAGCTCTTCGTCATCCATCTCAACGTAAGCTATTCTCTCTCTCTCTTGTGAGTTTTTGTTGCCTTAGCTTTTTCAGCTTTAAGGCGTTCGACTTGTCGAACTCTATCGGCCAGTTGGGCCATGTCTCTTAGGTACTGGGTATCTAGCTTCTTCCTAATGGAATAGTCTAAACCGCCTGCTGCCATTTCGACCAGCTCATGTTCTGGCACTTGTGTGAAACATCTCGCCTTAAGCAACCTAAACCTATTTAGATATTCGTCTATAGGTTCAGTGAAACGTCTCTTAACACTCGCCAGTTCTTTCAGGCTTATCTTGGTTTGCCCCATATAGAATTGTTCATGAAACAATCTTTCCAATTGGGTCCAATGGTGGATCGAATTGGGGGGGAGAGTTGTAAACCAAGTAAACGCGTTCTTGGTTAAGGAACTTGGGAAGTATTTGATCCTTAGGTTTTCGTTATTTGAAATGTCTCCTGCTTCGATCAAATACCTAGCCACATGTTCGACAGTAGATTCTGTCGTGTCCCCAGAGAACTTAGTAAATTTGGGGACTTTGGTTCTAGGGGGTAAGTCAGTTTGTAACACATATTCTGACAATGGAGAAGTAAAATTGGGCCTTCGAAAGCCCATGTTCATTCCATTCTGAGTCATGATTCTTTCGATCATGGTTGCCAGATTGTTTTCCAACCCCATGTTTTGGTATTGGACATGCTGAACCACTTCGTCAGCATTTTGGTTTCTGTTAACTAACCTAACCTCTGGGGCTATTACCCTAGGTTCTTCGACAGGTTGTTCTACAGGCTGTTGAGCCTGATTGATGGTGGTTTCTTCCTCTACAAATATCCCCTGATTTCCTCTTATCTGCGCCCTTTGGGGCTGTCGAATAGGTGGGGGTACTCCAAAGAAGTCAGCCAAACGCGTCATTTGCGCTGTAACTTGCTGATTCGACTGAGTAGTATTTTGTATTAGAGGATTTAGCACTGTACTCAAAGTTTGTGCCAACATTTGCACCATATCATGGTTTCTTTCGTCCATCTGTTGCCTCAAGACTGCTGTCGAGGCATTTGTAAGGCCATGGGCTACTTGGGACGTTCCTCCTAAGAGTTGGGTCCTATTTCTATTCGCCATGCCTACTCCAGAGCCTTGGAGTGGCGAAGTGGCACTCACGAAAGGGTCTGAATAAGTGGACGCAGCATTCGTCAGGCTTGCCAATTCAGAAGTTGGCATACCATAGAATGGAATAAATCCTGGGGGGACCACTGGCCTTGGACCAGTATTTCCCCTTGGAGGGGGGGTTCCCAAAGTCATTCTGGGGCCTGCAAACGAAGTTGTTGGCCCCGTGGTTGTGACTGACACTGCTGGCATCGAACCAGCATTCGTCGCTTCACTCACGGTCATATTAACCGTTGTTCCCACACTCGTTTGTGGGATTTCATTGTTGTTTGGCGGATTCGCCATCTCTTCCCTTCTTCTGGCAGTATTATTATCGTTGGTGTATATTCTACCACTCCTCAATAACATACAACTCGGAAAGATGAGATTTTTTCAACAATCAACACACTGTCCCACTGGGCGTGCCAATTTGTTTACCTGGGGATTTGGTAAACAACCGCTGATCCTCCAAATGGTTACTTATTTGGTTACTCGCAGGATCGATCAGATTGATCCTATGGACATAGGTTGATTTTGAAGTTTAATTAATGTGGATAAGGCTTTAAGTAAATTGTTTAAAGTAAATTGCATAAAGGAAAAGGCTTGGTAAAATAAACGAGGCTTGAATGTAAAGGTTCGACAGGAATCTTAAAGGGAAAGAGCATGTAAAATACTGGAAAAGTAAATGACTTGAATTAATAAATTGGTGTTTCACACATACATTTCTCAACAATTCGTTCGCTCACACTGGGTACTTGAATCTAAATGAGTGACTATGTATCTATTGTGAACACACGCGAGAAACTACACGTCTACTCCTATTTATACAAAAACATTCCAAGTAACCGTCGGGCAGTTACACTGCTTCGAGATCAAGCCACTTGTCACGTTCTCCATGCTCGACGCTCCAGATCTTTGCACGTTCGCACGTAGTAACTGCTGGAAACCGTTTTCCCTCCAAAGCTTTGAATTTCAAACTGCTCCACTCTGGACCATCGAACACGTTCGTCAAGAGACGTCTTCGACGAAAACTCCTTCGACGTCGAAGGCAATCAGCCTTCTTCCTTGGAAGAAATCTTCTAAGTATTTGGCCATCTTTCGACGGTCACTTCGACAGGCTTAGCCAGTCGAAAGCATCTTTCAGCTTTTAATGGCTGTCATCAATTGAAACAAAGGTGTCGAATTTAGGAGCCAACAGCGTGTAACATGGGTTGCTGATCTTCTGATGATGATTCCCTTTTGATGCTGATTCCATTTTGATGTTGATTCCATCAGAACTTCTGCATATACAAAGCATAATTTTAAGGAGCATAATTGTTCTTTGTATATACTTTAGAATTAATATTATTCTATGTATTTTGTTATCATCAAAACTTTAACCAAGGGTTGTAGAATCAAACTATGTTCTAACAATCTCCCCCTTTTTGATGATGACAAAAACCAGATTTTTCAATAAAGAATAAATAAAAAAAGGTATAGAGTTAAGTAGAAAAACTCCCCCTGAGTTGATTGCTTCCTTTTAATTCCATGAGCCTTTGAGCATCAGAATCTTACTGTATCTTCCAGCAGAGTTTTGTACCTGTTCAAGCTTTTTAGAATAGAGAATTTAAGTAGATTAGAATGTTTGAGACTTATGTCTCAGTGACCCGTTATTGAAAATATCTTTTTCTTTCTCCCCCTTTTTGTCAGTTATCAAAAAGAACACATAATCAGAGCCAAAATAAGTTGATATTAAAAATAGAATCAATGATAAGTTCAGAGCTATGTAGAGAATATTACAGAAAAACAACATTTTTAAACTTAGGAAAATCTAAGAGGGAGGAGGAAGACGCGTGAACAAAGCTTCCAACAAGCCCTTGATTTTGATGTTGGTTTCCTTCTGCTTGGTTAACATGCTCTTGATTTCCGAAATTTTGTCATCCTGTTTATCCATTCTTTCCTGCATCAACATATCAGATCTCTTCAGGTCTTCTAGAGTCTACCTTTCATAGGAGGAAGCTTGAGGATCTTCAGCAACTGGATGCTTCTTAGAGCATTCTGCAATGTCCTCTTTTTGACCCAGTTCTTCAACAGGAATCATCTGCACTGGAGAATCAGTCAGATTGAGATCTTTTGACTCTGGTTGAACTTTGTATGCTGGACGATGTTCAGACCAGGGAGTGTTGTCCAGAGGGAGGACTTCTTCCTTGAGTAGCTGGCTCAGAACTTGATCTTCAAAAACTTTTAGCAGGTTGCTGAAGTTCTATTGAACTTGTTCGTAGCTTTGTTCTTGCATTTTATGAGTTTCAGAACATACCCATTTTCTGAAACTTGTCCAAAGATAATCTGATGCAGCAGGATCAATCAGCTCAAGACTAGCTTGCTTCAGTGAAGTTATCCACTTCTGCATTTCTGTTTCAAATATAAATAAACTGGTACCAACATCTGGTGTAGGTTCAGATGGTTTTGGTTTTGGAATGGCTGTTTTGTTGGTTATGGCAGCCAGGCGTTCAAAAACAGTTAAGTCAATGATAATTTTGGCATGGACATTTGGATTGATATTTGATGAGGAAGTGGGAGAGTCTGGAATGATTATTGGACTTGATGGGGTGTTTGGTGGAGTTGATTCTAGTGAGGAGGGAATTTGGGGAATACTGATGGTCAGGGGTATACTGATGTTCAGAGGTTCAGTGATTCCAGGAATGGGAATGAGATCAGAATCAATAGTTTGGTTGGATTGATGGTGATGAAGTTCTGGTTCGCAGGATTCAGGGGGTTGGACCTCAGAAGTTTGTACTTCTGGTTGTAATGGTTCAGGTTGTGGAGAAGGTGGATGAGTTTCTGGTAGTGGAGAGAGTGGAATTTCTGGTTGAGGTGCTTCTGAAATGGTTTCAGAGTTTGGATTTACTGGTATGGGAGCAGATATATGCTGGTCAAAGGTTTCAATATCTGATAGAACTTTTGGAAGTTCTTGTTGTGTTACTTCATTATTTGGATTTGTAGGTAGGGAGTGAGATCCTCTAAGAGTTAAAGTTTCTGAGGGGTCAAATTCAATGTCAAAATCATCAAGTGTTTGTTGAGTAGGGTTTTCTGATTGAGTGGGGATTGGTACAGATGTTGATATAGATATTGAATCTAAAACAGTTACAGAAGAAGGATTACCTCTCTTTTTAGGAGTCCGCTGGGATGATCCTTCTGCTACAACCTTCCTTTTCTTGTTTTTCTTCAGCACAACTTCTGGAGCCTTCTGCTGCAGATCCTGAATGTTTAGATCTGGTGTTGTACCGTCAGCTTTGCATGCATCCAGATATCTGACTATTATCTCAGGTTTTGAATCAATCTCTGAGAACATGGGAAAGTTATCCAGAGGGATTCTTCTGCTGGAGATTGTTGCAAAAGAGGTGACATTGGGTTCCTTCTTGATGTTCTCAATTAACTTCATCTTCTTCAGATTCTTTGCATTCAACTGTTTGCCAACAGTAGCTTCTAAAATGCTGATTTCCTGAGCTTCTGTTAGATGATCAATCAGCTTATTCTCTGTTAGAATATCTGATATGAGCCTTCCTAGGGGTATCCAGTCCCTTTTTGTGCGCTCCTCTTCTCTGGTCTCCTTAACACTAGTCCTTAGATGGTTGAACATCAGATGAGCCAGATTCACCTTAATCTTCTGGGAGATGAAGTAGATCAGAAACTGCTGATCAATATTGATGTAGCCAGGAGAGCTGGTTGGCTTCCTGTGGTTTATGCATCCCAGAATAATCTTAGCCCATATTCTGTGATGGTCTTTTAGATCCCTTATCTTGCTGGAGGGAAGACCCAGAGTGAAGATTTCTCTAGCAATTAGGGTGACATCAGCATATCTTTCAGCCATGTCTATGCATCTTACGCCACCACCACTGTAGCCTATCAATCTTGCAATAAGGTCTTCAGTTATGACTATCTTCTTCCCCATTATGTATGGAGTAACTTGATGGTTGGAAGATGAAGCATGAATCTAAAATTCCTTCACAAGGATTGGGAATGTTGGACCTACTAGACGGTCAAAATACTTGTTCCATCCTTGAGCCTTTACTTCTTCAGAGAGATTGAACCCGTTCTCTTGAAGACTGTTAAAGTCCACAATCAACTCTGAGAGTACTTCTAGATTTTTGATGGGCGTGAGAAGAGTTCTGAAGGGTTCTTCATATTATTTTGAGGAATCTGTTCTTTGAGTACTGGTAGTTGGGTTGCTTGAGGAAGCCATGTTCACGCAGAAAGTTTTGAGAAGAAAGTGAAAGGGTTTTGAAAAAGATGCAAACTGAAATCAATTAGATTGTAGAGAAAGTGAAAGTGAAAGAGTGTATAGAGTGAGAAATATGTTTAAATAGATTTTGAAAAAGATTTTGAAAACGTAAACGGCAAGAGAGAGAAATAAATTATAATGATTATGAGCATTACTGACAGCTGATTTTGGGGGATTCAGAAAGATATTGGAACGGTTACCCATGACATGTGTCCCAATGCATCCAATCAGCGCTTTTGACCTTTCATAAACGTGAACGCGTGTTCAGCCTCAGAAAGTAGCTGATGAATGGATGAAAACTATTTGCTTGAGTGAACAGCATATTTCTATCCTTGAAATGAAGTGCTCAGATCTTCATGGATAAATTCTGATACAGTATGTACTTCTAAAGATCTGAAGGCAGATTGGTCAGTAGTTCACAGAAAATAACCAAAATTCTGAAGGTTAAGATATGGAAATAAAACTGTTTTATTCTGGGCAAAGCTTCATGCTGAGATGTTTCAGAATGAAGTTAAACCTATCTTCAGAAAGAGGTTTTGTAAAGACATCAGCCCATTGATGGTCTGTGTTAATAAATTTTAAATTGAGAATCCCTTTCTGAATATAGTCCCTAATAAAATGATGTTTTATTTCTATATGCTTAGCCCTAGAATGAAAAATAGGATTTTTACTAAGACAAATAGCATAAGTGTTATCACAGAGGATAGGGATGTTACTCTCAAACATATTGAAGTCCTCAAGTTGACTTTTCATCCAGAGCATTTGCGTGCTATATCCAGCTGCTGCTATGTATTCAGCTTCTGTTGTTGATAGAGCTATTGTGGATTGTCTTTTACTGGACCATGAGATCAGATTTTCTCCCAGAAACTGACAACTTCCAGAAGTGCTTTTACGTTCTACTCTGTCTCCAACAAAATCAGCATCACAGTATCCTACTAAGCTGTAATCACTTGATTTTCTGTAAAACAGACCCAGATTAGTAGTACCTTTCAGATACTTGAAAATCCGCTTAACTGCTGTTAAGTGAGATTCTCTAGGATCTGATTGGAATCTAGCACAAATGCAAACACTGAATAGAATGTCAGGCCTTGAAGCCGTCAGATAGAGAAGAGAACCAATCATACCTCTGTAGACCTTCTGTTCTACCTTGTTACTTACCTCTTCTTTTTCCAGAATGCACTGGAATCCTTGAGGGCTTACATTCTGAGAGATCAAATTTCTTCAGAAGTTCTCTGACATATTTGCTCTGATGAATGTAGGTTCCTTCTGGAGTTTGGTTAATCTGAATGCCTAAAAAGAACTTTAGTTCCCCCATTAGGCTCATCTCAAATTCTTCCTGCATACATTTAGCAAACTCTCTTCCCATAGAGGGTTTAGTGGATCCAAATATAATGTCATCAACATAAATTTGACATACTAAGATGTCATTCTTAACTGTCTTACTGAACAGGGTTGTGTCCACTTTCCCTCTGGTGAATTCCTTTTATAACAGGAAGTTGCTTAGTCTTTCATACCAAGCTCTGGGAGCTTATTTCAGACCATAGAGTGACTTCTTTAGTTTGAAAACATATTCTAGATTTTTGGAACTTTCAAAACCAGGGGGTTGGTGCACATAAACCTCTTCTTCTATATATCCATTTAAGAATGCACTCTTGATATCCATCTGATACAGAGTGATGCCTTTATTAACAGCAAATGAAATTAAAAGTCTGATAGATTCTAACCTCGCGATTGGAGCAAAAGTTTCTGTATAGTCTATCCCTTCTTGCTGACTATAACCTTGTGCTACCAGCCATGCTTTGTTTCTGATGACTTCACCTTGTTCGTTCAGTTTGTTTCTGAATACCCATTTTGTGCCTATGACGTTGAATCCTTTTGGTTTGGGAACCATATCCCATATGTCGTTTCTTGTGAACTGATTTAGCTCCTCCTGCATTTCCAGAATCCAGTCATTGTCCAGAAGTGCTTCATCAATTGTTGTTGGTTCAATTAGAGAAACAAGTCCCATGAGGGATTCTTCAGAGTTTCTAAAGGTAGATCTTGTTCTGATTGGATCTTCCTTCCTTCCTAAGATTGTTTCTTCTGGGTGATCAATTCTGCTTCTGTATGGTCTTTTCTGGAGTTGATCAATAGAAGGTGCTGGATTGCTTATAGTGACTCTTTCTGAAGTTGAGGGGGTGTCTCTGTTGAGAGCCTCTGAGTTGTCTTTAGTACCTGTGAGTTCAACTTCCATACCTGCAAGGAATTCATTCTGCTTTGACTTTTGAGAGTCAAGCTTATCATCAAACCGAACACTGATTGACTCTTCAACAATCTGTGTTTCTGTATTGTATACTCTGTACCCTCTTGAGCGTTCAGAGTATCCTAACATAATGCACTTTTTTGCCTTAGAGTCAAACTTGTTCAAATAATTTTTTGTATTCAAAATAAAACATATACATCCAAATGGGTGAAAATAGGAAATGTTAGGTTTTCTGTTCTTCCACAATTCATATGGAGTATTTTCCAGAATAGGTCTTATGGAGATTCTATTCTGAATGTAACACGCTGTGTTTATTGCTTCTGCCCAAAAGATCTTAGCAACATTAGTCTTGTTGATCATGGTTCTGGCCATTTCTTGCAATGTTCTATTCTTTCGTTCTACAACTCCATTTTGCTGGGGAGTTCTAGGACAAGAGAAGTCATGCAGAATGCCTTTTTCATTAAAGAATAATTCAAAGTCTTTATTTTCAAATTCTCCACCATGATCACTTTTGACTTTGATGATTCTAAGATCTTTTTCATTCTGAACTTGGTTGCAGAAGGTAACAAACATAGAGTGTGACTCGTCCTTGTGCCTTAAGAACTTTACCCATGTCCATCTGCTATAGTCATCTACGATTACTAACCCATACTTCTTTCCACTGACTGAGGCAGTTTTTACTGGACCAAATAAGTCAATGTGCAGAAGTTCTAATGGCTTAGAGGTGGAAACAACATTTTTGGATTTGAAAGCAGGTTTTGCAAACTTGCCTTTCTGACATGCTTCACACAAAGCATCTGAGTTGAACTTCAAGTTAGGAAGTCCTCTGACCAGATTGAGTTTGTTAATCTGAGATATTCTTCTCATACTAACATGTCCCAATCTTCTGTGCCAGATCCATTGCTCGTTGTTAACAGACAAGAGACATTTTACATTCTGATTTTTCAGTTCAGAAAGTTTTAATTTTATAAGTGTTGTTTTTCCTCTTTCCATTAAATAGGATAGTCTCATCTTTCTGACTAACAGCTTTGCATGAATTTTGATTGAAGATTATATCATAACCGTTATCACTTAATTGACTTATGGATAATAGGTTATGCATTAATCCATCAACTAATAAAACATTACTAATAGAGGGAAGATTTCCATTACCTACTGTTCTAGAGCCAATGATCTTTCCCCTCTGATTTCCTCCAAAACCTACGTGGCCTCCAGGCTTAAGTTCCAGGCTTTGGAACATATGACTTCTTCCCGTCATGTGTCGTGAGAAGCCAGAGTCCAGGTACCATGACTGGTGTCTTTGCTTTGCTGCTAAAGATATCTTCCACATGTATTATTTTATCCTTAGGTACCCACATTTTCTTGGGTCTTGATTTGTTAGTTCTACCAAAACTCTGGTTGAATTTTGGTTTGACAGAGTAATCACTACTTGTATATTTTATGTCATGTGTGTGCCCATATATAAAGTGTGAATTAAGTGGAGTACGTTTTATAACTAAATCCCTGGCATTTTTTGGTGTAGGAACCTTACCTTGATATCCTATCCCTTTTCTGCCATTTCTGCTAACTCCATAGATCATTGAAGCCATTTTGCTTCTGTCTATGTTTTTAGCAAGAAACTTTTGAAAGCTGTGATCATACTCTTTGATGATCTCATCAGCATTGCTGGGAGTTTCAGGGATTGTTTCCTTCTGAGAGTTCTGCATTTGATTTTCTAATTTTGAAATTTTATCTTTTAACTTAGAATTCTCCAATTTGAGACTCTCAGTCTTATCAGAGTCAGAAGCAAGATTCCTTTTCAGGTTTCTAAATTTGACTCTGATCTGCTGATACCTTTCCAGAATTTCATTAAGGCTTTCAGCTAATTCAGCCTTAGTAAAATTAATAGTAAAGTCAGGGAATACCTGTTATGTATCTGATTCTGAGTCTGAACCAGAAGCTCCACTGTCTTCAGAGACGTTTGTCATGAGAGCTATGTTTGCTCTTTCATCATCTGATTCTGAGTCAGCTTCAGATGTATCAGAATCATCCCATGTAGCCATGAGACTTTTCTTCTTTTCTTTGCCAAACTTATTTTTGGGCTTCTCCTTCTAAAGCTTTGGGCAATCACTTTTGTAGTGCCCTTGCTCGTTACACTCATAGCAGATGATGTCTTTGTAGTTTGGCTTTTTGTACCCTGAAGAGCCTTCAGATCTTTTGTTTCCAGAGGAGGATTCTGACTTTCTGTATCTGGAGAAAGATTCATTCTGATTTTTTGATCTTCTGGGATTCCTGAACTTCCTTTGCCTCTGCTTCCATAGTTGGTTCACCCTTATGGAGAGTAGAGACAATTCATCTTCTTCTGATGAGGATCCATCATAGATTTCTTCCACAACCTGCAAAGCTTTGGAGTCAAATTTTCTGTTAGATTTTAATGCTAATGGCTTACTTTGCTTTTGAGGTTCATCTGCTTCTAGCTCTATCTCGTGACTTCTAAGAGAGCTGATAAGTTCCTCCAGAGAGATTTTGTTGAGATCCTTGGCTAGCTTAAGCGCTGTGACCATTGGCCTCCACTATTTTGGCAAGCTTCTGATGATCTTCTTGACATGATCAGCAGTGGAATATCCTTTGTCAAGAACTTTTAGACCAGCAACAAGAATTTGAAATCTTGAAAACATAGCTTCTATTGATTCACTGTCTTCCATCTTGAATGCCTCATACTTCTGAATGAGCGCAAGGGCTTTTGTTTATTTGACTTAAATGTTTCCTTCATGCGTCATTCTCAGAGAATCAAACATATTCTTAGCAGTTTCTCTGTTTGATATTTTCTCATACTCTGAATATGAGATAGCGTTGAGAATAATTATTCTGGCCTTGTGATGATTTCTGAACTCACGCTTTTCCTGATCAGACATCATTTTCCTGTCAATCTTATGACCACGTCCATCCACTGGGTGCGTGTATCCATTAGTCACCATGTCCCACAGATCTGCATCATGGGCCAGAAAGAAACTCTCAATTTTGTCTTTCCAGTAGTTAAAGTTTTCTCCATCAAAGACTGGAGGTTTGCCACTGAATCTGTCCCTTTCTTCATTGTTATCATTTCTTATGTTTTGACTTGGTCCTGCCATTGTGTTTTTCTGACGCTGGATCTTTTACTGACACGGTTAAGTGTTAAAGCACAGAACCAGGCGCTCTGATGCCAATTGAAGATGTGAAAAATACAAGAAGGGGGGGTTGAATTGTAAAAACTTAAAATAAATGGCTTGATAACACAGTATTTTTATCCTGGTTCGTTTGATCTCAAACTACTCCAGTCCACCCGTCAAGGTGTTTCGTCTCTCTCCAACGAGGTCTTAATCCACTAGTTTTAAAGGATTACAACAGCTACTTTAACAACTGTTAAAGTCTTCTTGAGTATAACTACAATCCGGTTAATCTCAAGGAACTTCTTTTACAAATGAATTGAACTAGTGTGTATTGTTGTTTTCTTACAAAACTGTATATCACAACTGTGATAATTACACAAAATAAGATTGGAATAAAATGACTTTGCTAAAGCTTTGAATGAGCGTGGTTTGAATAGCTTAGCAAAATTGGGTGCGTACGTACGTGCTTCTTTTCACAAGCAATCCTGTTTATATAGGCAAGCAAAGATACGTTGTCCATAAAGTAGGTTTAATGATAATAATGCATTTTCCTTTTGTAGAAGATCTTTGTCTGAAGAAAGCCGTTAGCATTTAATTCAGTCTTGAATAACCAGTAACGCTTCAGAATCTTCTTTGTTGTATCTGTTGATAATGCTTCAGAGTGTTGATGACTTGGTAAAGATGTCTTTGATCAGAGTCAGAGTGTATTTGTTAAGGCGTAGATTCTGGTCATCAAACTTTAGTGTTTCAGCGTATAACATGGGTTGCTGATCTTCTGATGCTGATTCCCTTTTGATGCTGATTCCATTTTGATGCTGATTCCATCAGAACTTCTGCATATACAAAGCATAATTTTAAGGAGCATAATTGTTCTTTGTATATACTTTAGAATTAATATTATTCTATGTATTTTGTTATCATCAAAACTTTAACCAAGGGTTGTAGAATCAAACTATGTTCTAACATGATCTCCTTCCAAATTTGGCCTAATCATGCTCTTTTTGTACCAATGGCCATTGATTCGAATTGATCTTGCAAGCTCAGCATATCTTGGTTGCTAACCTGTCAAAAAAACAAATCAAATCATATCTTTGATAATTTTCATTTATTTGATTTAATTCACTTTTTAATTAATGAAAAATCAAAATAAATTGAAAAATGAAGCAAATAATTTGTGGATAAGTATTTGAGTCGTGGACCGCATTAAAATTGAGGTGCAAGCATAAAAAGTTGGGCCCATTTAGTAAAAAATGCAAATTTGAGCACATTTGACTTTCGGCAATTTTGCAAAAATGGTCAACTTGGCCAATGCATAACTCTCTCAATTTTGACCCTAGAGAGGTGTTCTTGGACTTTTTAGAATGCTTAGGATGTCCTATAAGCAACACTTTATGTATAATCTCAATTGAGTCTTCCATGTTCATGTATGAAGCTTTGACCCAAAAGGTGTTTTTGTTGAATTTTCAAAAGGACCTATAATGTCAAATTTTATATCTTTTTGTGAGTGCATATTATTAACTTGGGAGATGAATATTAATTGTAGGTAATTGCATCCTCTTCAAAATGAGATTTGGATGGGTCATTTCTGATAAAGTATGAGAAAGTTATGCTTGGTCAAAGTTGAGTTGACTTTTCTTGCAAAACCCTAATTTAGAAACTTTTGGGTTTTGATGAATTATGAGCAATCCTTGAGGAATCATGATCAACCCTTGATAAAATGATGGATAATACTTCAAAATGAGGATGTTGACCAAAAATCTTGAAGTTTGACTGTATGTGAGCCACAGTTGACTTTTGACCTAACACAATTGATTTTCAGGCATTTGAGCAATTGACTGAGCAAACTTCTTCTGCAAGGCTTGAAACTTGACATGGATGATCTTGAGGACATATTAGGACAATGGTGAGAATTTGAGTCCTTTTTGGTTCACACATCTTGATGAAGATGGAAACCCTAATTTGAGGTAGGCTGCCTTAGGAGAGAGTTTGTCTGGTCAACTTTTGAACTTCCTTGAGCAATTCGGGGACCTCACTTGCCATGTGTTGAGAAATATGAGAGGGAAAATTTTGGGGTACAACAGGATTCAACCTCAGCTTGTACTTCTTCAGTCTCTCAAACAACTTTTGTAAGTGATCAAAGTGCTCTTCTTCTATTTGTGATCTGGCTATCATATCGTCTACATAGACTTCTATTTCATGATGTATCATGTCGTGAAACAAAGCTACCATGGCGCGCTGATAGGTTTCCCCAGCATTCTTCAATCCGAATGGCATCACCTTATAGCAGAATGTTCCCCACTGTGTGACAAATGTTGTTTTCTTCATGTCCTCAGGTGCCATTTTGATTTGGTTGTAACCTGAGAATCCGTCCATGAAGGAAAACACTTTGTGTTGTGCCGTATTGTCAACCAGGATATCAATGTGGGGGAGTGGAAAACCATCTTTAGGGCTCAACCTATTCAAATCTCTGTAATCCACACACATTCGTACTTTTCCATCTTTTTTAGGTACGGGAACAATGTTGGCAACCCATTGAGGGTAGGAAGTGATAGCCAAGAATCCAGCATTGAATTGTTTCATGACCTCCGCTTTAATCTTTTCTGACATATCAGGTCTCATACGACAAACCTTTTATTTTACTGGCGGACAATCTTCTCTTGTAGGCAGACGATGTACCACGATGTTTGTATCAAGTCCTGGCATGTCTTCATATGACCAGGCAAAGATCTCAACATAGTCATGTAACAACTGAATCAGACGTTCCTTGACACTGGGTTCCAGATTGGCACCCATCTTGACCTCTTTTTTATCCTTCTCGGTACCCAGGTTGACTGTATCCACAGGTTCTTCGTGAGGCTGGATAGTCCTTTCCTCTTGTTATAGAAGTCTAGAAAGTTCCCCTGGTACTTCACAATCTTCCTCACCTTTGTCTTCGGCTTGGTAGATTAGATCCTCAGATTCACAAAAGGCCATAGCAGTATCATTACCCATGGGATCCAAAATGGATGGGTACCTGCATTTGTGAGTGTGGGTGTGTGTAAGGGTATAGCCATCCTTAAAAATAAAATGTAAAAGAAAAACAATGAGCACAAAAGTTTGTATGCGAAAAACGTCCATGATTCATTGAATGTCATATGAAGATGAAATAATAACCCTTACAAATGGACCATTGTGCCTCGGGCAAGACACAAGGTTTTAAGAGTGCGAATTGTTTTTGAATATTACAGATCCAACAAAATGTAAAGATAAATTACTGAGGGATGAAAGTTATTGGGACGAAGTCTCTAGCCTCCCAATTGCGGAGTCCTCCATTGACAGTCGGAAAGATCCAATCCTCCAAGTTGCAATCCTCTTCACCATCTTCTATCGCGTTGACCTCTCGGTTGCTAATCTTCAAGGGTGGCCCTCCAGCACGGGCACATCGTACATCCTTTTGAGCACTTGAGGTGAAACCTAAGCCAAACTTATCAGACTTATACGGGATATCCGGAAGTTGCCCCCAGATGATGCATCCACCTTCTTCTACTATTGCTTTGGCATCCTTCAGATATGACATCCGGAGTGGAGGTCTTGTAATCTTGGGAATCTGGGACACAGTCTTGGTCACTGCTGCCTCTTGGGGGACCTCTTCGAAGTGTTGAAAAGGAGTTTCAATGAACTCGCCGTCCAATTCCACATACCTGAAGGAATTAAGATGGATAATCATGTATTCTTCCTCTCCATGGACAGTGATAATCTTTCCTTGAACCGAATATTTCAGCATCTGGTGCAAAGTAGAGGTAACAGCGCCAGCATGATGGATCCATGGTCGTCCTAGCATACAGGAGTAAGAAAGGCGAATGTCCATTACATAAAAGGTTGAATTGAAAGTTTGAGTCCCAACCTTTATAGGGATATCCACCTCCCCGTGTACCATCCTCTTTGAGCCATCAAATGCCCTTACTACTATGTTACTTGGCTTTAACGTCAGCCCTTCGCAGTCAAGTCTGTCAAGAGATTTTTTCGGTAAGACATTCAAAGATGAGCCAGTGTCTACCAAGACATGGGCCATAGTTATGCCCCTACATTCCATAGAGACATGCAATGCCTCGTTGTGCTTCCTTCCCCTTGGTGTCAGATCAGCATCTGAGAAGCCTAGGTTGTTATCCGCTATCAAGCTGGCCACGCAATCTTGAAATTTATTAGCAGACGTCTCTTGAGGCACATGGGCTGTCTTTAGGAACTTTACCAAGGCTTTCGCATGTGCCTCAGAACACAGTAGTAATGCCAGCATGGAGATTTTGGAGGGAGTTTTCCCCAACTGTTCAACTACATCGTAGTCGCTTCTTTTTATAATTTTTAGGATCTCCTCCATTTCTTTCTTGGATGTCTCGGGGATAGTCAGTGATTGAGCCTTCGTTTGGACATGCTCCACTTGAATACTTTTTCCTCGAGTTTCAGCAGCAGGAGTGTTGGTAGGAATGGCAACATGGGTTGTAACGGCTTCGTCAATAGGAGCACTTGCAGAGATGATTATGGGTACGAAAGTAACCTTTGGAGCAGCCACGGGTTCAAAAACTACCTTTGGGGGGGAAATTTATGGAGAAAAGATCTTACCGCTTCGGGTAATTTTACTAGTTCTAGCAATATTGCTAATGTCGGAATCTTCTTCTTCGGAGTTTATCTCTTCGGCGGCCGGCCCATCTTGTTTGATGCCATGGTAGTAAATGTCCCCACCGTAATTCCATGACACAATTTTGTCTGATTCATATGGGACTAGCCCAGGCATTGTGATTATTAGAGGAGTTATTTTTGGAACCGATGTAATTCTAACGGGTCATTTGGGGACCCTGGAAGAATTGACGGAGATGGTAATGATTGAAACATTTTCAACAGGAACAGGTGAAACAGGAGTATTTTCAAACAGAATCTCTTTGTTGTCTATCAAGTGCTGAATGCCTGTTTTCAACAAAGGGCAATCAGTTGGTGAGGATAAGCAGAGGTAGCAGTCTTCATTACAACCCGGGAATACGTCGACTTTCAACAGGTTTATCTTAATGGTTGGGAGTGGAGTCACGAATTCGTCAACTGTGGTAACAAACAAATGTTCTTCAATAGCATTGGTGTTGTGACCATGTCTGGGCATAGGAGCAGAAATAACATTTGGCTTCTCGGGTGCATCAAACTCAATTTCTTTTGCTTCAATGAGGTCTTGTATTTTGTTCTTCAAGGCCCAACAGTTATTAGTATCGTGACCAGGACTTTCAGAGTGATATGCGCAACGGGCATTGGGGTGATAATGAGGGGACGTTATGTTGGGGTTTTTCAGAGCTTCTTTCAATGTTGCCAAATTGGATTTTAGAAGATGCAGTAATACTTGAGACAAAGTCATGTTGATTCTGGTGAATTGCCTGACTGGCCTTTCCACCCTTGGTTGATTACTTCTTTGTTGATCAGACGTAGGCTTTGGAATCATAACAGCCCCCACCATTGGTCGGCGTTCAACTCTCTCTTGGTTCCTTTGCGGATATACAACAACTACCTCTTTCTTCCTAATGAAAGGCTTCCTCACAGCTGTAGAAGAAGATGAATCCTTCTGAATCTTTCCACTTTTTATTCCAGCTTCCACCCTCTCTCCGGTTAATATTAATTCAGTAAATCCTGCAGATGAGCTTCCAATTAAATGGTTGAAGAAAGGGCCCGATAAAGTGCCTAAGAACATGTCCACCAATTCCCTTTCAGACAGAGGGGTTGAACTCTTCCAGCCAGATCTCTCCATTTCTACGCGTAGTCCTTGAAACCCTCATTGGAAGCCATAGCCATACTCTGAAGTTGAGTACGGGTAGGCGCCAAATTAGCATTATATTGATATTGCTTGTAGAAAGTTGCGGTAAGATCTTCCCAATTATGGACGTTGGCTCTTTCTAGTTGGTAAAACCAGTCGACTTATGTTCCAGACAGACTATCTTGGAAAAAATGCACCCACAAGTCTTTATCAGCGGAGTGTGGTTGGATCTTTCTCACATATGATCGGAGATGCATCTTAGGGCATGACACTCCATCGTATTTTGCAAACAAGGGCACTTTGAATTTCGGAGGAATCACAATCCCCGACACTAGTCCCAAATCCTCAAAATCTAAGCCTAGCACTTTTTGTATTTCCATCACGCTTAAACGCTCTTCGAGATGTCTGTACTTGTCATCAACTGGAGGATATTGTTCCTCATAGTAGTCTTCCTCTTCTTCCTCCTCTTCAGATTCTGACGGGGCCGCTGTTTCCTTGCCTTTCCCCTCTCCTTCACCGGATGTTGTTACAAAATTCAAAGTCCTTCTCGTCTGCTCTTGAAATCTTCTCCCCATATTCTAGACTTCATTTACCTTCTTTGTTTTCTTTTTCTTCTCTTCAGCTAGCAGAGTCTTCAATTCTTCCTGCCCCTTGGCTAGGGTCATGAGCAACTATTGAAACTGTGTATTCTGAGCTTGGAGATCTTTGACTGTTTGTTCGAGATCCATCTTACTGAAATAAATAGTAGAGAGATAAGGAAACTTGTTGAAAAAGACCTGTTTATGTTATGATGAATGATATGTGCATATGCAATGTTTTCAAGGATTTCAAAGACTCAAGTTTGTTTTAGACAAAAAGAAACAAACGTTATATTAATAAGATAGAGTTTGAGTATATCAATTCCCTTTTGGACAAAATAATACAAAACTCTAAGATAAAAAAGTAGTGCGCATCCTCTTTGGTGCAATGTAGGCATTTAGAGTCCACTCCTCATGAAGTAGCCTAGTGAGTTCCAAAACCTTCTTCTCGCTTGCGTAGAACTGGGCTTCGAAGGTATCTCTCTCTCCTTTGAGCTGTATCCAATCCCTTTGTAGGTCTTCAAAAGATGTGGGCATGTCAGGATGTAGGATAGTGTATGGAACATCTCCCTCCTTAACAGGCTCAATAATTACCAGAAGGATGGAAGGATAAGGCATCATAAGACTTTGAGCACGGGTTCGTACCCATTTGAGGTAAGGCTCAAGAGGGATGGAATTCTTGTGCCCTAAAGTCTTGCTATCCACCTTGTTTAGAATCCTCCAAGCTCGGATGAATCTCTAGCGAAGACCTTGATCGTCGTTGTCATAGTCGAATACCAAACCTTGAATCAGCATCTCGTGCGGGCCATCCCTTCGGGCATAACCAAATTGTCTTAAATCTAAGCATGGATTGTAGGTGATGCCTTCCCTAATTCCAAGTAGAGGGACATTAGGGAATTCCCCACAACGGTCAACAATGATAACATTCTCTTTAGATCGGGAGCACCAATGAATATCTGAATGTTTGAGCGTCATTAACCTTTGTGACCACCTTGACCCTTGCTCATTCTTTAAGACTGATTGGGGAAGATGAGAAATAAACCATCTTTCCAGGAGATGAGTGCAACACATAAGGACGCCTCTTTTCCTCATTGTGCGAGTGTGAAAAAAGTGTAGGATATCCCCTAGCAATATAGGCACCGGGTTGTGTGACATGAAGATTTTGACGGCGCTCACATCTATGATTTGGTCAAGATTGGGAAATAAGACCATCCCATAGATAAGAAGAGCCAAAATTTCCTCAAAGGCTTGCAAGTCTAAGGAATTCCAACAGCTTTGGGCTTTCTTAGACAGGAACTTTGCTAAGAAGCCTTTGACACCACTTCTAGTTTCCCAATGAGTTGTGACATCAGATGAGTGCAAGTGCAGAGCTTGAGCAATCTCTTCTGGCTTTGGGTCTCTTTTCGTACCGTTGAAAGGTAGTTGATTGAGAATGGGAATCCTCAAGAGTTGGGATAATTCTTCCAAAGTAGGCACAAGCTGATAGTCGGGAAATGTGAAGCAATGGTGCAAAGGATCAAATAATTGAAAGAGCACTTTCATCATATCCTCATATGTGTTGGAGGTGACCAAGTTGAGTAGACGACCATGTCTCTCGATGAATGGAGAGTTCTCAGGGATCCTTGAAGCTAGCTCCTTAAGTTGTGGAGGAATTCTTACAAGGTTGACTTGAATAGTTTTCCTGCGAAGTGAATCCATATCCTACAAAACAAGAACAAAGATGAATCTCAAAAATCCTTGAAATGGTTAGTGGATGCATGTGATGTTCATGATGTTATGTACAAGTATGCATATACAAGCAAAGTAAACAAGTTCTTAATTTTGGCTTGCATGGAGTTTTATAGGTAAGTACCCTCTTGAAGTTTAGTTGGTTTAAAACTGTCCTAGTAATAGTAACCGGGTTCTAAGGAGCTCAATATCACCGGATTGTTTCCTTGGTCATTGTTTTAGCTCAAGCCTCTTTAATGGCGACCGAAATATCTCAAGAAACCAAACCTCAATGAGTGTAGTATTGAGTATCTACCAACTTCAGACTGCACCAAATCCGGTCATCTCACTACATCCTAAAGGCCAAGTTGGTCAAGTAAAGGTTCTAGAAGTTCATTAGTGCTTCATGACATCACTCAGCGGCCCCGTATTATCTTTGATTAACTCAAAGGCTACCGGTACCCACAAATATGTCGCACTAACATAGTTATTTCTTAGACCATGTTGGTATACCCCGTACAGTTTCCATAACGTATTGCTATTTACCTGTAATGTATCCCAAATTCGGGTAGAGGATTCAAACCCAAACAAAGAACCATAGAATAAAGCATACAAGTCAAACAATGTAAGCAAATAAATGTGATCTAGCCCTAAGGTAACCCCACTTTTATAAAATTCCCCAGCAGAGTCTCCAGTTCTGTGATACGGTGGGAGAACTGACTTGAGGGTTTTGCGTATTATCGCAAATGTTGCAGTTAGAAAGAGTCGCCACCGACTTTTCTTTTATCCAAAAGGAAAGGTGAAAAAGCACAGGAAAGACATTTGAGATTGTTTCTTGAGTTCGTGGGGTAGATTATGAAAAGGCAAGGTATTAACACCCTTTTCATCCATGGTTTTCCATGGGCTCTTAGTTACTTGCTATATCACTTATTTTTGTTTTGAAATTGTGCTTTGTGTGGTTTTTTTGAAAGTATTTTGTAAAAGAGGCCATTTTTTTAGGCAATCTTTGTAATGATTCTCGTTTGTAAGAATGTATGCAAAGATGCTTGTCTTTTTGAAATTTTTTTCAATGTTTGTAAGATGTTTGGAAATGTGTGTGTTTGTTTTGAAAATAGCAAGGATATTTATTTGAAATGGAGCAAGTAACTAGAAGTAATCTACCTACTCAAATGTCTTTCTTGTTCATTTTCTTTTCCTTTGATATTGTTGTCTTACCATTGATTTGGTAAGCAACCCTATCTTTGGATGTAAACGGGACGGACGTGGGTCATCGTATAACCATGATTAGCAATGTTGCAAAGTATCTTAGCATTTTTGAGGTACTAAAATCATTTTGTAAGGTAACTTTGAATAGGTTCATCGAAGGACTATGATCTTATACTTGTTTGTTTTGCTAAGATACTTCGCATGCGTAATATGACCATTTTTGTATAAGGAAACCAAGTGGCGTAACCCTAAGCGTGCTTATGTGCAAGTGTGTTATTTTCATGCTTGATTTTGTCTTAGATTAGGGTTTTCTATTTGATTGTTTTTATCTTGCCATACAAACCCTAATTATTAGCATGTTATATAAAAGCGATAAATTACGTAATTTAAAGATTGCTACGCTATTACAACATTTTATGGGAGGGAGGTATACAAATTATGAACGGGGATTTGCAATAATGTAAACCTAATTTAATCTATTACAACTAAATCGAATTTGTACAAATATTTGAATAAATAATATACAATATAAATTAAATATGCAATGGTATGTATATGCAAGAAAAAAGATTTTTGTTTTGTTTTTTATGTGAAAAAAAAGAGTTTTAAACTAAACCTAATAATTTAAGAAAAGGAAATTATTTTTAGAAATTGGTTAACCCTAATTCTAATTTGTTAAGAGAAAATAAAGTTATTTAAGTATTATTTTTGTGTATTTTTGTCTTAAAAATAATAAAATAATATTTTATGAAATATTTTAGTCCTTTTATACATTAGATTAAATATTACAAGTGTGAGAGAAAAGAAATAAATATTAACCTAATTCTATTTTATTTTACAAGTTTATTTAAGAAAAATAGTTAATATATAATTTAATAAAAATATTTTTTATGAGAAAATAAAATACTTTAAACAAAATGTAATATTTATCATGTTTTATATTTTTTTATGATTTTTTATGTTAAGGAAAATATATTTAATAAAATGGAAATGAAAATAAAAATAAATAGTAAAATATATGGGCCAGGGGTGCTGTTAAGAAAAAGGAGGTGGATGTTAGAAAAAAATGAGGCCCATATGTTGAAGCCCACGCTGGCAAACAATCAAAAACAAAGCTGGAAAAATATGAAAATGCAAAAGGCAACGCCAAGGTTCGAACCCATGACATATGGTATTTACGCGCGCTGCCTTGCCACTGGGGTGACTGTACATCCGTTAGTTCAAATGAAACTAAAAATACATAACACAAAGTGCTTCCTTGCCATGTACTTCGTCTTCTTCCTCTAGCTAGCCGGATCCCCTGTATCTCTCTCATTTCTCCATGAAAACGGAAACTTCAAACATGAAAATGGTAGTACTCTTTCCCACGATTTCAACCATGCAACTCATGTAAACTAACAGTCAAAGATCAAAAGCTAATTTCACTGGCCCTAATTACAAACCTAATTTTTACAGAAATTTGAAATATAAAATTCTATATACACAATGAATATAAATGAAATCTATGAACATGGTTGGCTTTAGCACAAGGATATCTACGTTTTATTTTCACAAATCGATACCAAAGGATGCCTGTATGAAGAGATAGAAGTTAGAGTTCTTACCTCTTTCAGCTGAGATCATGAATGGAGTTTTAGTGAGTTTTGAGAAGGCCTGAGGATCCCTTTAGCTTGCCTAGACCTCCCTGAGTGTGTTCCAATCCTTACCTTGCTTTGAAAGTGCCTGAATCTCCCTACCCAAGTCAACCTGCAAACTTGAAATTCAAAAATGGCAGATGGAGAAGGAGGAGTTACAATGAAGGGGTGATGGTCTGGAACACTTAGATATGATGTAGGTTAAGTGTTTAGGTGATTAGAACTTGAAACGCACGAGTGGTTTTTGAGATTGCTATGCTTGATACAAAACTGCAAGTTATGGCAGGTTTTTGGTGATAGAGAGTTTGGGAGAGTTTCTGAGCTTTTGCAATCGTGTGTTAGGCTACAATGTGTTTTTGTATAAGTATAGAAAAGGTTAGACCTCAAGCTTCCTCCATATTTCTGAGTTATAGACTTTTTGCTCTATTGCTTGCTTTTTAAGAAAAGTGAGGAGACAACTCTCTACATGCTTGTACAAGCCTGATCTGAGTTGGTACACGTCTTAGGCACATAGCTTTTGGTTTATAGGGTTTGTGTGTGCAGAAGGAACATGTACAAAGCTCAAGGAGTTGACAAATGCAAAAGTTGTGCTTTACTAAAATGGAAGTGGCAACTTTGTGCCATTTATGGAATTAAAGCTTGGACAGAAGCTCTCATGCTTGGATTAAAGCTTTATCAAATGTGTAAGCATTTAATTATGGAATGAGGAACAAGTTTGAGACCTGCAAAGCAAGAATTATGCAGCCTAGGTTTGGATTTGAATTTTGATCTTCATGAAATGGCTTGAAATCAAAGTGAGAAATTGCCAACTTCATCTCTTTGATTCTCCCTACTCAAGAATGATCTCAAGGAGTTCTTGGACATTTTGGAAAGCTTTAAATGTGCTCTATAACTCATTTTTGATTTAATTTCCAAGATTCCACTTGAAACTAGGTGAAAAGTTGCCATGAAGTTAGGTCAAAAACCTGCCTAAATTATGGCAACATTTCACTAAGTTATTTTAGTTCATGAGCATGTATTCACAAAATTATATCTTGAGATCCAAGCATCTTTAGAAAAAAAATGTGTGAAGCAAAGTTGTAGATTTCATATAGATCTACAACTTTCATGTTGGGAACTTCCTTTGAATCATCTTGTATCATGGTGAAAATTTGGCTTAAAGTTGAGAAAAAATAAGAAATTTTCTATACTTAAAAAAATTTCTAAGTTAAGAAAAATTCAAATTTCAAAACAAAATCTTCAATCTTTGATTTCTTGATGAACAAGTTTCACATTTTGACATATTTTGATGAATTGTGGTCCTTGGCACTTGAATTTGACCAAAAAGTCAAAGTTTGACTTTTCAGTATACAATTGACTTTTGATCAGTTGACTGAAATATTCATCTGTCAATCCAATGGATTTGCAATGTTTTGAACCATGGCTTTAGGTCAAGATGATGGAACTTAACTATTGAAATCATGATTTAATTCAATTGATCATTTTCTAGGTCAAAAATCAGAAATTGCCCTTTCTCAGTTAAAACCCTAATTTTGACTATTTTTCCCTTTTGATGATTTGATCAAATTTCTTGAGGAATTGTGGTCTAAACTTGATAAAATGATTCATATGAGTCTAAAATGTTGATGTGGATAAAAAATTATGAAGTTTGACTGTAAATTGGCCATGGTTGACTTTTTCCTCAATACAACTGATTTTTAGGTCAACTGTCCAATTGACTGATCAAAAATGTGATTCAAGGCTTGAAACTTGACATGAGTAATCTTAGGGGTCTATAATGATACTTGAAAGTCATATGAAGCAATGATAGTCCCAAAATATTTGTGCAATCCCAAAACCCTAATTTTGGGTTATTAGTGCATGATGAGATGTCTTAAGCTGATCAAACCCTAATCCAGTCTTGAGTCAAAGAGATCTTGTGAGAAAAGTCTTGATAAATGAGAGGGAAAATTTTGGGGTACAACATAGGGGAAGAACCTTGGCTCATGTTTTGGTGGACACTGGCTCATCTTTGAATGTATTACCCAAAAAGGCTCTTGATAGACTTGATTGCGAGGGACTGACATTAAAACCAAGCAACATAGTGGTAAGGCCTTTTGACGGTTTGAAGAGGATGGTGCATGGGGAGGTATACATTCCCATAAAGGTTGGAACCCAAACCTTCAATTTAACTTTTTATGTGATGGACATCCGCCCTTCATACTCCTGTCTGCTAGGCCGACCATGGATCCACAACACTGGCGCTGTTACTTCTATGTTGCACCAAATGTTGAAGTATCCAGTTCAAGGGAAGATTATCACCGTTCATAGAGAGGAAGAATACATGATCAGCCATCTCAATTCCTTCAGATATATGGAATTGGACGGTGAATTCATTGAAACTCCATTTCAACACTTTGAAGAGGTCCCTCAAGATGTGGCAGCGACCAAGGCTGTTCCCAAGATTACAAGGCCTCCACTCTGGATGTCGTCATTGAAAGATGCTAAAGCAGTGGTGGAAGAAGGTGGATGTACTATCTAGGGACAACTCCCAAATATCCCATATAAGTCTTACAAGTTTGGCCTAGGTTTCACTTCAAGTGCTCAAAAGGTTGTACGTCGTGCCCGTTCTGGAGGGCCACCCTTGAAGATCAGCAACCGTGAAGTCAACATAGTGGAAGATGGTGAATATGGTTGTGTTATACCCCAAAATTTACCCTCCCATATTCTTCAAGATTTGTCAGGGTCAATCTCTAAATGGTTCAAAATCTCTCAAGAGTTGCACAGTCCAATTGCCTCCTAAAACAGTCAAGATTAGGGTTTTGGTTCTTGCAAAGAAATTGAGGTTTCCAAGGGTTCAATCAAATCCCATATGCCTATATACATTGTCAAGCATCCATATGTCAAGTTTCAGGACTCACAGCATCAAGTTGCACAGTCAAAAGCCCTAATTGCTCCACAGTCAACTGCAGGGGCAAAATGGTCATTTGACAGTCAAAAGTCAAAATTTTTGGTCAATATCTTATTTTGAAGCCACAATCATCATTTGATCAATTCTTGATCATGATTCAACAAGCATGGCTCAAAAAGTCTCAAGATGCAAAAGTTTCTATTTTTGGACAGTTGAAAAGTCAACTGCAAATTGACCAAGGCATAACTTCTTCATGGTTTATCATAAAAATCCCATCCAAAGCTCATTTTGAAGGGGGTGACATTTCCTACAACTCATCTTCACACTCCAAGTCCAAGAAATGCTCTCACAAGAAGTTATCAATTTCAACATTATAGGTCATTTTCAAAAGTTAACAAAAAGGCACTTTAAGTCAAAGACCATAACTTGAGATTGGTAAATCAAAATGACATGGGACCAAAGGCATTGGTTAGAGGACTTCAAGACGTTTCCAAAATGTCCAAGAACATGTTCATAGCCTCAAAATTGAGCAAGATATGCATTGGAGAAGTTGGGAAATTTTTGGGAACTTTCAAAAGTCAACTTTGCCTAAAACACTTCAATTTTGCTAATGGGCCTCAAATTCCTTCTTGAAACTTTACCCAAAGCCTATGCACGATCCATTGAACTTAAAATGATTTATTTTCTTATTTTTAATTAATTAATTGAATTTTTATTATTATTAATTCATTTAATTGGTTTTAATTGTAGAAAAATATCAAAGCATGGTTGTCAAATCTTTTTATGAAGCAAATACACTCCACATATGCTAAAGATCTCGTGCATCATCCAAGGGGACAAGATCTCCCAAATTGGCAAGGTTTTCATTGAAAAAAGATTGAAAATTACATGATTGAAAATCAAGGATTTGAAACATTAATTCATGGACTTTTTGGCCAAGGTCTTGACCTAATTTGCATCACATACATATGCTGAGTGAAACCCTAAAGCAGGACACACGTGAAAGCTGCTAAAAACTCCATAGCCAATTTGCAAAAACTCAAGAAAATTGTGAAACTGAAATCCTACTTGCAGTGCCTTTCCACGCCTAAAAAGGATTCAAGCACCTTGCCTGAGTCTCCAGGAAGCATTTGCCATCAAAAACCAATCCTAACACGCGAAGAATCAAAGAACATAAGCCACACGGTTTGCCTTATTTTTCAAACCTGCATATCATGTTTCATGTGCTTTTAATCTGTTTTCTTGTTTGATTTATGCTAATAGTGACCTTCTGAAGTGATTGGTATAATCTAATTGAACTAACGCTGCCTGAATCAAAATATACCATGGACGAAATTTAGGTTTTCAAAGCTTGGATTTTGGGGTTTTTTACAGGAGGAAAAATTGGACCATGACATGACCATGGTTGAATTCATCAAGGCCAGACGAATTCAACCAGCCTATCGCGCCCTTTTTATATTGTCTCCACTTCTATTCGCTATTCTTGGGACTTTCACTTAGTGGGGGTTTAAAACCCCCGCTATCTTATTCATGTTGCAGGTGAAAACGGAGAAGACAGCATGCGTGGCATTATGTGACTGGAACATTCAAATCTGCGAGCGTATTTTTGTTTGCATTATAATAATTGTCGGTCTTTTATATAACATTTGTTGTGTATATATTTAACAAAGGCGCTTCATAGCTCAGATGGTGGAGGATGTGTCTTGCAAGCATAGGGACCTGGGTTCGATTCCCAAGTCCCCCCATATAATTGTTGATTTTTGTTTTAAAACGTTCACATGCAGCAATGATTCAATGGTCTATCATGCACCTTCATGCGCTAGCTTGCCAAGTGGCCATGATGCCCAATCCAGTGGCCACAGAATGAATTCCCTGGTATGCTCCAGTCAATGAACACGCACACGATCAGGAAAGTCAACAAGGCCTTGTGCTAATGGGCCAAAATTTCTCAAAGTTCACCTCCACATGGGCCAGACACCCCCTTGGTTTGCATATTTAAAATTCAATTTTCTTTCTTTTTTAATACTTTTAATTATTTTAACTTTTTTTCTTAATTCACCATAAATTAATTTTTTCCAATAAAATCAGAAACTCAAAAATGTTTTTATTTATTTATTTAAATTTGCCATTAACATATCTTTGTAAATAAATTCTAATAACTAATCTAGGTTAATTTAGTTTTAAAATTCAATCTTTTTCTTAACAAATAAAATACATGGAATTAGGTTTTGACACTTTTATCTTTTTCTTAATTAATTATTATTATTATTAATTATTATTATCATTATTAATTACTATTATTTTTGTACATAAATATGTAAATTAATTAATTAGCTTAAATTAGGTTAACTTTAATATTTTCATTAATAATTAAAATAATCTAGAATTAGGGTTGTTTACTAACTTTTAAATTCTTTTCTTTATTTCCATAATAAATACAAAAAAAAACATAAAAACGCACTTTCTTTTCTTTAATTAAATAATAATTAGGTTGTGATCGGTGGAAATAGAACTGATTGTTTAACGCTGGTTCGCGAAATGTCGCGGAAGCAAGAGTCGCCACCGTCTTTTATTTTCTCCAATATGGACAGGACAAAAGCACAGCAAAATTCCTTATGAGATAGTTTCTCGGTTCGGGAGGTAGATTTATAGAAAGGGAAGGTGTTAGCACCCTTTCTATCCATGGTTATCCATGGGCTCTTAGATACTTGCTCATTATGTTTTCAAAAGTGTTTGCTTTTCAAAATGTGCGTGGGTTTGAAAAAAGTTTCGTTTAAGATTTCAGAATGACTCTTGTATCAGTCCTCAAGAGTGTTTGAAAAATTGTTTTTGAAAGCTTTTTGAAAAGTGTCGGTGTGAAAAGAGTTTTGATTTGTTTTTAAATAGAGCAAGTATCCATGAGTCATCTACCTACCCTAAGGAATTAGGCTGTGTAAATGTCCTTAAGGTAGTGTCATCCCACCATTGAGAGGTAGGTAGCACCACCATTGGAGGTGTTCGGGTCAATTCGTTTGTAGGGACAGTGTGGTCACCAGAGCAACAGTAGGACACCTTAGAAGCTACCCTTATGCCCTTGATCCTTTTTTAATCCGAGGCAACCGTTTCGAGGCAACTGGATCATGGACATAAGGACTTACTAAAACGTCCTATACTCGACGACCACGTTTCGAAGGTAAGGCAACAGGTAAGGCGTACCCTAAGAGTGGTGTGTGAATTTGTGTGTTGTTTTCATGTCAATATTTATCTTTGATCATTGTATTGTGAGCTACGCTTATTTTTAATTAGTCATACATACTTTCATGCAAAGTTTAGAATTCAAGAGTGCGGAAATTTAAATGCGGAAAGATAAATCTTACGCTATTACAAGACGCGGGTCTATACATCGCCAAATTACAAAGACCCGTTTGAATAAAAATGCGGAAAGTAAAAAGACCTAATTACTATTACAAGCCTTGAGCAGTTACATAATATTCGAAAAGAAAATAAATGCGCGAAAAGAAGTTGGAATCGAATGTCCGAGGGTTTTGACCCTTTTGAAATTAAATTGAATTAAAAAGCTAATTAATTATTTAATTAAGAAAAGAGATTGTTTTTTAGGTTTTTGGTATTTAATGAAATAAAGAAAATTGAAAATCAAGAGAAAACCTAATTCTAAGTTATTTTTAATTATTAAATGAAAAATATTAAAGTTGACCTAATTTATACTAATTAATTATTTACATATTTATTTACAAAAGTAATAATTAATAATAATAATAATAATGAGAGAAAATTATTTATTTAAGAAAAAAGATGAGAATGTTAAAAAACTCTAATTTCTACATATTTTAATTTATTAAGAAAAAGATTAAAGTTTTGAAACCTAATTTACTAAATTAATGGTTAGAATTTATTTACAAAAAATATTTTAATAGTGAAATTAATAATTATTAAATATATTACATTTTTTTGATTTCTGATTTTTATATTATGAGAATCATTTTTGGTGAATTAAATAAAATAATTAAAGAAAACAATTAAAAGAATTAAAATTGAAAAGAAAATAAAAATTAAAAATGATGCAAACCATAGGGGGTATCAGGCCCATTTTGGAGGTTTTTTGGAAGCAATTTTGGCCCATCAAGACAAGGCATGTTTGACTTTCCAGCTTGTGTGTGGGATGGTTGACTGAGTGTACCATGGACCTCATCTTGCAGCCTTCAGATTGGACCTTGAAGCCACTTGTCAGGCCTTAGCATGTGCGTGCATGGTGAACCTTTGTTTGAACGCTGCATGGGAATACGTTACAACAAAAGTTATGCAATATGTGGGGGACATGGGAATCGAACCCAGGTCCCAATACCTGCAAGACAACTCACCCACCAACTGAGCTAATGCGCGCATTTGTTATATGGATGAACAAAGAATATAATATATGAAAAAGTAATCATGCTGAAACAAACAAAAAAACGCGCTAACATTTAAATTACCCAACCAGTCCTGGACACGCTAGCCTTCTTCTTCATCTTCCTGAAAAATATAAAACAAGTAGCGGGGGTTTTAAACCCCCACTAAATGAAAACTGCAAAAATAGCGATTAGAACATGGACAAATATAAAAAGGGCGCGAGGTATTGGTTTGCTTCGTCTTGATACCACGAATTCAATGGCATAGGTTTTAAGGTCCAATTTTGCCATATGTGAGAACCCCTAATTTGGAGCTTCTGAAACCCTAGGTTTCATCAATGGCAGTTTTTGATACAAGCATTGTTAGTCCAATTCAATATTACCAATAGCTTCAGAACATCATTGTTAGTGTAAATCAACAAATAAAACACATGAATAATGCATGGAAATCAAAAATAGATTATGGATATATTCATTAAAAGAGTGATTCTGTTCTACCAATTCTTGGAGTATGGGGACTTGTTCTTGATTGCAATCGATTCCTAGCAATGTCAGGAACGTATTAGAATGCTTTTTGTGCTTTGAAACGCCCTGTAACTATGATTTCAGTTTTCAATTTTTGGTGGAAATTTTGCAATTTGGTTATGTCTTTCTGAGCAGCTTTTCGTGTCCATTGGCATTAGGTTATGTTGTGCATATGTACATGAATGGAATTAGGTCAAGAAACAAGCCCAAGGTCCATGAATTTATGATTTGAAGATTTGATTTTTGTCACATATTTTTCAATCTTTTTTCATGCAAATCCTTGATAATTGTGGAAGATATTGTCCCCTTGAGATGGTGCACGAAATCTCTAGCATGTGTGGAAGATATTTGCTGTATAAAAAGATTTAAAACCATTATTTGATATTTTTCTCATATTTAAATCTAATTAAATAAATTAATAATAATAAAAATTCAATTAATTAATTAAAAATAAGAAAATAAATCCCTTTAAGCTTAATGGGTCGTGCATATGCTTTGGGTAATGATTCATGGAAGAATTTGTGGCCCATTAGCAATTTTGAAGTGTTTGAAGCAAAGTTGACTTTTCAAAGTTCCCAAATATTTCCCAACTTCTCCAAGGCATATCTTGCTCAATTTTGAAGCTATGATCATGTTCTTGGACATTTTAGAAAGGTCTTGAAGACCTCTAACCAATGACTTTGGTCCCATGTCATTTTGATTTACCAATCTCAAGTTATGGTCTTTGACTTAAAGTTCCTTTTTGTTGACTTTTGAAAATGACCTATAATGTTGAAATTGATAACTTTTTGTGAGAGCATTTATTGGACTTGAAGTGTGAAGATGAGTTGTAGGAAATGTCATTCTATTCAAAATTAGCTTTGGATGGGGTTTTTCTGATAAACCATGAAGAAGTTATGCCTTGGTCAATTTGCAGTTGACTTTTCAGCTGTCCAAAAATAGAAACTTTTGCATCTTGAGACTTTTTGAGCCATGCTTTGAGAATCATGATCAAGAATTGATCAAATGATGTTTGTGGCTTCAAAATAAGATGTTGACCAAAAATTTTGACTTTTGACTGTCAAATGACCATTTTGCCCCTGCAGTTGACTGTGGAGCAATTAGGGTTTTTGATTGTGCAACTTGATGCTGTGAGTCTTGAAACTTGACATATGAATGCTTGACAATGTATATAGGCATTTGGGACTTGATTGGACCCTTAGAAACCTCAATTTCTTTGCCAGAACCAAAACCCTAATTTTGACTGTGTTATGAGGCAATTGGACTGTGCAACCCTTGAGAGATTTTGAAGCTTGATCTTGGAAAACCTTGAAGAATATGGGAGGGCAAATTTTGGGGTACAACAGTTGCCCATGTTCAATCTTCTTAGACCTGAGGATGTATATTGGCTGGCGTGCCTTTCGTAATCTGAAGGTGGAAGATGATTGAACACTAGAGTGCCCAGAAATTTGCACTCGCATAGTAGAGTGTCAGCAGTGTGATGCAGGGAATGGGCTTACAGATGCCATTTGGAAAGATGATGCATAGGGGGATGGGCTTATAGATGCCATCTGGAGCTGTTGGTATGCGGATGGGCTTACAAATGCCATTTAGGTGTTGATCGCGTAAGAGATTCCTTAACGAGAACTTGCGTACCTGAGAAAGAAAGATAATTACCTGGCCTGTTACAGGAGTTGATCTTCAAACTCTTTATGTAGATGTGCCCTGGCTAGATACAGGAATCGAATCTTTAAACTCTTCAGACGTGCTCTGGCAAGATGCAGGAATCGAGTCCGGAGAATAGTCGTCAACAGATACACCCTGGCAAGATACAGGAATCGGATCTTCAAACTCTTTAGACGTGCCCTGGCAATATACAGGAATCGAGTCTGGAATAGTCGTCAACAGATACACCCTGGAAAGATACAGGAATCAGATCTTCAAACTCTTCAGACGTGCCCTGGCAAGATACAGGAATCGAGTCTGGTATAGTCGTCAACAAATACACCCTGGCAAGATACAGGAATCGGATCTTCAAACTCTTCAGACGTGCCCTGGCAAGATACAAGAATCGATTCTGGAATTAGTCGTCAACAGATACACCCTGGCAAGATACAGGAATCGGATCTTCAAACTCTTCAGACGTGCCCTGGCAGGATACAAGAATCGAGTCTGGAATCTAGTCGTCAACAAATACACCCTAGCAAGATACAGGAATCAGATCTACGAACTCTTCAGACGTGCCCTGGCAGGATACAGGAATCGAGTCTGGAATATAGTCGTCAACAAATACACCCTGGCAAGATACAGGAATCGGATCTTCGAACTCTTCAGACGTGCCCTGGCAGGATACAGGAATCGAGTCTGGGATCTAGTCGTCAACAGATACACCCTGGCAAGATACAGGAATCGGATCTTTAGTTGCGACCGTTGATAGTAATCATCTTTGTATTAACCTTTGTCCTGAAAAGACAAAATGTTAGTTGTATGCGATGTCATGATGTATGGCATGCGTGATGTTCTCAGAATAAATGAGATTGTATGTTCATGATGCGTATGTGCATGCTATAATGTATAAAGATGTGATGTTTATGAAATGTATTTTGTCTAGGAAAGTGAATCCTTGACGGGTGCCGGGAAGTTAAATCCTGGGCTGATGTTGAAGAGTAGCGCTCTTTGTTCCCACTGGGGATGATGGTTGCAAGAATACCGGTAGGAGAAGATGACTCTGTTAGGGAATAAACTTGGCGAATAGATTACTTTGCGGGGAGATAGCTCTGTGGGGAAAGAGGCACTTTGCTGAGGTTTGATGATAACTCGGCTGGGGATACTATTGATGTGTTTGTTAAAGGAATTGATGAACTCCACTGGGGAATAGGAAGACTTCTCCGGGGACGATCTTTCCGTGGTTTTTTGGCTGAGGATAACCCAGTTATAAGCTCTGGTGGGGAATAACCTTTGAACAAAGCCGTGGAGATGCTTTTGCGCTCTGCGGGGATAAGCTTCCAGAATCTACTGGGGATAAGCTTCAAGACCTGCTGTGGATATGGATTCCACTCTCCTGGGGAAACTTTTGGACTGGACTCTCCTGGGGGAATTTTTCAGATTGGACTGGGGAATGGCTCCACTGGACGTCCGGTATACCGCCGGGGAACAATCTTAGATCAAGACTGCCGGGGATGCTTGTTAAGAATGTTTGTATACTCCGCTGAGGAATGTTGAGATCTTCTGGGGATAATCCAACTTCCTTAAGACGGACAGTGGACTAACTCTGCTTGGGGAGAGTATCGTTGACTTGTTGGCTCACTCTCTAGGGACTTAAGATATCTTGGTTGCATTCTTCAGCCGAACTTACCTTGGTACCTTGGTGGACAGAGCAATTAAATCGCTTAGACAACCCATTATTGCCCCTGTTTCTAATGTTACCTGTAATTAATCCTTTGTTTCGTATGCAAATATTTATGAGTTAGCAATTAGTGTAAAATGCATATATCACAAATTGAACCTTGGACGTTCTTCGCAAAACAAAACAGAAAAAGGAAAAACAATTGGCAATTGGTCTGAAAAGTGAATTTGTATTGATTTTTGAATCTACCTGTAAATAGGCGTTTATGTACAAGAGGCTGACGTCCTAGTAAGAGAACGCCGCCGAACAAAAGAGTTTATACAATTTTGTGAAAAAGGAAAACAAAACAGCTGTGTGAAGAAAGATAATCCCACTGGGTTCCAACTCTGCTATCGCCTTTATATCTTCGAACGTCTCATCACTTGGCTGCTCAGTTGACGATGAAGCTGATTGATCGATGTCGTCTGAACTTGATGTGGATACCGGATTCTGGATGCAAAGTGATCCAATGAGACATAGTATTACACTTTAATCCCTAACTTTTGCCTGGACCGCCCTTTCGGGTTTTCAGTCCACCGGGATACCCATTTTTGCCCAAGCCGCCTTTTCAGGTTTTCGACTTGCCGGGTGTACAGATTTTTTCATTTCATCCCTCATTTTGCCCGAACCCTTTTGGTTCGCCGGGAAGCCCTAATTTTTGCCTAGGTATGTCAACCTAGCGGGTCTTTTATCATGCGTAGTATCTTTTTACTATGTCTGCATTGGCGGGGTGAGGAAGGTCGTCCCCATCCATGGTGGTTAGGATCATGGCTCCTCCTGAGAACACATGTTTAACCACAAATGGCCCTTCGTACGTAGGGGTCCATTTTCCCCTGGGATCACTTTACGGAAGAATGATGCGCTTGATTACCAGGTCCCCAACTTGATACTCTTGTGGTCTGACTTTCTTGTTAAATGCCCTGATCATCCGTTTTTAATACGTTTGACCATGACAAATAGCGGTGAGTCTCTTTTCGTCAATTAGGTTTAACTGATCAAGTCGAGTCTGGACTTCAATCGGCAAGACTGCCTCCATGCCATAGACCAAGGAAAAGGGAGTTTCCCCGGTGGACGTCCTTGCTGAGGTACGGTACCCATGAAGAGCAAACGGTAACATCTCATGCCAATCTTTATAGGTCACTGTCATCTTCTGCACAATCTTTTTGATATTCTTATTCGCTGCTTCTACAGCCCCATTCATCTTCGGCCGGTAAGGAGAAGAGTTGTGGTGCTGTATCTTGAATTGCTCGCAGAGCTCAGTGATCATCTTGTTATTGAGATTGGTACCATTTTCCGTAATGATCCTTTCTAGGACGCCGTATCGACAGATCAGGTTATGCCGAATGAACCGTGCCACGACATTCTTGGTTACAGTGGCATAGGAAGCTGCTTCAACCCACTTTGTAAAATAATCAATCGCCACCAGGATGAAGCGATGCCTGTTGGATGCCGTAGGTTTAATCTCGCCAATCATATCAATTCCCCACATTGCAAAAGGCCAAGGTGCAGTCAAGACATTCAGAGGAACTGGAGGAACGTGCACCTTATCTGCATAAATCTGGCACTTATGACACGTCCGAGAATGTTGGTAACAGTCGGCTTCCATTGTGGACCAGAAATATCCTGCCCGAAGGATTTTCTTTGCCATGGTATGTCCACTGGAGTGTGTTCCGAAGGTACCTTCATGCAGTTCTGCCATGATCCTTTCTGCTTCAGTCTTATCCACACAGCGCAGTAAGGTCGAATCATGGTTTCGCTTGTACAGAATGTCGTTGCTAAGGAAGAACTTCGCTGCGAACCTTCTCAGAAACTTTTTGTCATTGATGGATGCACCTTCAGGGTATTCTTGCGCTTCTAAGTACCTCTTCACCTCATGGTACCAGGGTTTTTCAGTTACTATCTCAGCCTCAAGATCACAACAATATGCAGGTTCGTCCAATTTCCAGATAATGATCCGGGGAGCTTCGTTGTCCCATTTGACTTTGAACATAGAAGACATCGTAGCCAACGCGTCCGCCAGCTGATTCTCCTCTCTTGGGAAGTGTTCAAAAGTTATCTCTGTGAAATGGGGGATCAATGTCAACACACACTCTTTGTAAGGAATAAGGTTTGGGTGTTTCGTATCCCACTCGCCTTTGATCTGATTGATCACGAGAGCGGAATCTCCGAAGACACTCAGAAACTTGATCCTTAAGTCAATCGTAGGTTGAAGACCCGTGATGCATGCCTCATACTCTGCCATGTTG
The DNA here is from genome assembly GCA_948472305.1 of Vicia faba. Classification (NCBI taxonomy): domain Eukaryota; kingdom Viridiplantae; phylum Streptophyta; class Magnoliopsida; order Fabales; family Fabaceae; genus Vicia; species Vicia faba. The sequence continues at coordinate 1,151,176,520 of OX451737.1, forward strand.
TTGGTGCAGTTGAAACATAGCCGGGCAGTAAGTGGAGTATGAGTGCCTTTTGGGGATATGATCACAACGCCGATATCGTTACCCAAAGCGTTTGAGGCTCCGTCAAAGTGCATAGACCATCGGGATCCTTCCTCAGGTCCTTCATCCGGTCCAGGTACTTCACAATCAGTCACTACCATGATGTTCTCGTCTGGGAATTGAAAGTTCATTGACTGGTAGTCGTCTACTGCCTGGTGTGCCAAATGGTCTGCTAATACACTTCCCTTGATAGCTTTCTGAGTTGTGTATTGGATGTCGTATTCCGTCAAGATCATCTGCCATCTTGCTATTCTTCCGGACAGAGCAGGCTTTTCGAATATGTACTTTATTGGATCCATCTTTGATATTAACAGAGTAGTGTGAGTCAGCATGTACTGTCTCATCCAGCGAGCAGCCCATACCAAAGCGCAGCAAGTTTTCTCGAGCAGTGAGTATCGGGTCTCACAGTCGGTAAACTTTTTGCTAAGGTAATAAATGGCATGCTCTTTTCGGCCAGACTCGTCATGCTGCCCCAGCACACACCCCATTGAGTTGTCAAGTACTGTCAAGTATAGTATTAGAGGTCTCCCTTCAATCGGTGGCATAAGAATGGGTGGTTCTTGGAGATACTCTTTGATTCTGTCAAAAGCGGCCTGACATTCATCATTCCAACGTACTACCTGATCTTTCTTCAGCAGCTTGAAGATTGGTTCACAGGTAGCAGTTAGGTGCGAGATGAATCGGGCAATATAATTCAGACGTCCTAGAAAGCCTTTGACTTCTTTCTCTGTCTTGGGAACTGGCATCTCTTGTATGGCTTTAACCTTGGCAGGGTCCACTTGAATACCTTTGTCGCTCACGACGAAGCCTAGCAACTTCCCAGATCTTACCCCAAATGTGCACTTGTTCGGGTTCAACCTCAGCTTGTACAACTTCAAACGGTCAAACAGCTTTTGCAGATGGTCAAGGTGTTCCTCCTCAGTTTGGGACCTTGCAATCATATCGTCGACGTACACTTCTATCTCATGATGGATCATGTCATGAAATAAAGCAACCATGGCACGTTGGTAGGTTTCCCCAGCATTTTTCAACCTGAATGGCATGACCTTGTAGCAGAAGGTGCCCCACTGAGTAACAAAGGTAGTCTTCTCCATATCTTCAGGAGCCATCTTGATCTGATTATAACCTGAAAAACCATCCATGAAGGAGAACACCTTGTGCTGAGCAGTATTGTCAACCAGCACATCAATGTGAGGTAGGGGGAAGTCGTCCTTGGGGCTTGCCCTGTTCAAATCCCTGTAATCAACACACATTCTGACCTTACCATCTTTCTTCGGCACTGGAACCACATTGGCAACCCACTGAGGGTAAGAAGTCACTGCAAGAAAACCGGCGTCGAATTGTTTCATAACCTCAGCTTTGATCTTTTCAGACATCTCTGGCCGCATACGGCAGACCTTTTGCTTAACCGGAGGGCATTCTTCCTTAGTAGGCAAGTGATGGACCACAATGTCGGTATCCAACCCAGGCATGTCTTCGTAAGACCAGGCAAAGATCTCCACATAATCATGCAACATCTGAACCAACCGTTGTTTCATGCTGAGCTCCAGATTGGAACCAATCTTAACTTCCTTTCTATCTGTCTCAGTACCCAGATTTACCGTTTCCACTGGCTCTTCATGTGGTTGAATGGCCCTCTCTTCCTGGAGTAACAGTCTTGCAAGCTCACCAGGCACTTCGCAATCATCTTCACCTTCGTCTTCGGCTAAGTTGATCGGATTTTCGAAGTCATAACTGGCAGTAGCAGAGTCGTTACCAGTGAGATCCAGAGTGGATTGGAACCTGTATGGGTGAGTGTGTGTAAATACAGCTGTTTTGCAATATATAAAGAAAGAAAGAAAGAAAGGGAGCACAAGATTTGAAATGCGAAAAACGTCAAATGTCTTTATTCATGATATATGGAAATGACAAGTAATAAGCCCTCACAAATGAAGCCAGCGGTGCCCCGGGTAAGACACTGGGCCATAAAGTTTCAATTTATTATTCATTACAAATTAAAACAAAGGAATTCATTACTGCGTAACAAAAGTAACAGGTATGTAGTCTTTTGCAGTCCAATTACTCAGTCCACCGTCGGCCGTCGGGCAGATCCAGCTGTTGAACTCAGATTCTTCCACTTCGTCACCATCTCTGATAGCATTCACCCCATGGTCCGGTAGGGGAGCTGTCACCACATTAGGCTTCTCGGGTGCCTCGAACTGAACCTCCTTAGCATCAATAAGGTCTTGAACCTTATTTCTTAGGGCCCAACAATCATCAGTAGAATGCCCCGGGCTATCGGAGTGATAAGCACAGCGGGCGTTGGGATTGTACTTCGGGGAGGTCGTGTTCACCACCTTTGGAGCCTCCCTGACGGTTACCAAGTTGGTCGATAGCAGTTGCAGCAAGATTTGTGACAAGGTCATACTAAGCCGAGCATATTCCCTTCTGGGTCTCTCACCCCTTGGTTGGTTAGGTTGCCAAGGAGCGGCAGCAGGCTTTGCAATTACCACCGCGTTGACAGCTTGGCGGCGTTCCGGTTTGTTTTGCCTCCTAGGCCCATACACAGCATTGGCTTCCTTCTTGAAAGGCTTCTTCTCAAAACTTGAGGACGCACCTTTCTGAATTTTCCCTGACTTCATACCAGCCTCTATCCTTTCCCCAGTCAGAATGAGATCTGTAAACCCTGCAGACGAATTACCAATGAGATGATTGAAGAACGGCCCGGATAGGGTCCCCAAGAACATGTCTACAAGTTCACGGTCGGTTAATGGTGGCTGCACCCTGCCAGCCAGGTCCCTCCACTTCTGCGCATACTCTTTAAAACCTTCTCCCGATCCTAGCGACATACCTTGGAGTTGGGTACGTGTAGGAGCGAGGTCGGCATTATATTGATACTGCTTGTAAAAAGCAGTAGCCAATTCCTCCCAGTTACGAACCTTGGTTCCATCCAGCTGATAGAACCATTCGAGATGAGTCCCTGAAAGACTCTCCTGGAAGAAATAGATCCACAAGTTCTTGTCCACAGTATACGGCTGAATCTTCCGCACATAAGATCTGAGATGTAGCTTAGGGCAGGACGCCCCGTCATACTTCGCGAAAGATGGTGCTTTGAACTTGTGTGGGATTACCACACAAGAAGATAAACCCAAGTCTCCGAAATCCAAACTAGGCACTTGTTGAATTTCCATGGCATTCAGACGATCCTCTAACTACTTGTACTTGTCTTCAGCTGGAGGATACTGCTCCTCATTGAAATCAGTCTCGTTGTCAGAGACCACCGGACTAGGGACCCTTCCCCCCTGGGGACTGCCTTTCCCTACAGAAGAACCAGCTTGATCAACCTCATTCTGCAGTGTGTTACCAAACCTCCGGCCAGTGTTGAATAGTATAGTTCTCTTCTTTGTCTTCTTCTTAACCAGCAGAGCCTTCAATTCCTCCTGACCTTGGGCCAAACTCATGATCAGCTCTTGGAACTGGGCGTTCTGAGCCTGAAGGGCCTTGATGGACTGCTCGGTAGATGATTCAGGATTCATGATGCTGAAATAAACAGCGAAGAATATTAAGCAACCTGAAAAGAAGAGTACCTGCTATGCACATGATGCATGATATGTGTTTATGCAATGCATTCAAGGGTTCGAAAGTTCAATTTTGTTGTAGACAAAAAGGAACACACGTTATCATTAAGAAATAACTGTTCAGTACATCAAGGCCTCATGGGAAAACATTACAAAGTAAATCAATCCCAAAAGACACTGCGCATCCTCTTCGGGGCTATGTAAGTGTTTAGAGTCTTTTCCTCGTGCAGTAGGCGGGTGAGCTCCAAGACCTTCTTCTCACTAGCATGTAGACTGGACTCAAGAGAATTCCGTTCTTCCTTAAGCTGGATCCAGCTCTTCTGCATTTCTTCCCAGGATGTAGGCATGTCAGGATGTTGAATGGTGTAGGACACCTCTCCTTCCAGAACTGGCTCTTTGATCACAGGGAGAACATGAGGATAAGGCATCACTAACTTCTGGGAGCGGGCTCGTACCCACTTGAGATAAGGTTCCAACGGGATGGAGTTCCTGTGCCCCAGTGTCTTGCTGTCTACCTTGTTGGGCATCCTCCAAGCTCTGATAAATCTCTGGCGAAGTCCTTGCGCATTGTTGTCGAAGTCAAAAACTATGTCAGGAATTAACATGTCATGAGGGCCGTCCCTCCGAGCATAACCAAACTGTCTCCAAGCCAGACACGGGTTGTAAGTAATACCTCCTCTGATTCCAAGTAAAGGAACATTAGGAAACTCCCCGCAACGATCAATGATAGTGACATCTTCTCTGGACCGAGAACACCAATGTATATCAGCATGTGTAAGAGTCATTAATCATTGTGACCATCTCAAACTCCGCTCATTCTTCAAAACTGATTGTGGAAGGTGCGAAATAAACCACCTTCCCAGGAGAGGAGTGCAGCACATAAGAACACCTCTTTTTCTCATGGTTCGAGTGTAACATGAGTGAAGGATGTCCCCAAGCAACGTAGGTATAGGATTCCTGGACATGAAGATCTGGACATCACTGATATCTATAAGCTGATCTGGATTAGGGAACAACACCAACCCATAGACAAGGAGGGCCACAACTTCTTCAAAAGCTTGTAGGTCAAGGGAGTTCCAACATTCTTGGGCCTTCTCAAACAGAAACCTGGCCAAGAACCCTTTGATACCACTTCTAACTTCCCAATGTGCCTTGATGTCAGACGGTTGTAGGCGTAGTGCTTTAGCAATCTCTTCAAGTTTGGGTTCCTTTTCCGTACCGTTGTAGGGTAGTTGACTAAGGATATGGATCTTCAGAAGCCGGGAGAACTCTTCCAAAGTAGGCACCAGTTGATAATCCAGGAAAGTAAAGCAGTGATGCAGAGGGTCAAAGAACTGGAAGAGGACCTTTATCATATCTTCCTCAATGTAGGTGTTGACCAAACTGATGAGTCTTCCATGCCTCTCACTGAAAGAAGAGCTCTCGGGAATCCTAGATATAAGTTCCTTAAGCTGAGGAGGAATCCTTACAAGGCTGATTTAAATTGTCTTTCTGCGAATAGTTTCCATGTCCTACAAAACAAGAACAAAGATGAAGATTCGAACCCCTTAAATGGTTAGTCAATGCATATGATGATGTATGATGTTATGATGCTATGATTAAACACACCACAAGTATTCACAAGAAGCAAACATGATAAGGCACACAAGTCACACCATAGCCCTTAGAGTTTAGGCCAACATGGGGTTTGGGGTATTACCCTCTTGAAGTTGGTGGGCTCAGACCTGTCCTATCAGAAGTAACCGGGTTCTAAGGGTCCCAATATCATTGGATTGCTTTCATTGTTCATCGTTTCGATTTAGCCACTGAACTGGCGACCGAAATATTCCAAGAAAACAACCCTCAATTGAGTGTAGTATCGAGTATCAACCAACCTCGGACTGCACCAAAGTCAGTTATCTCACTACCCTAAAGGGGCCAAGATGGTTCAATTAAGGTTCCTAAGGTCAGTTGATGCTTCACGATACCACGCGGCGGCCCCGTACTCTCCTTGACTGGACTCAAGGGTTACCGGGTACTCACCAAAGTGCCACATCAACGTAGTAGACTGCTTCAACCATGTCGGTATACCCCACACAGTTCCCTCACAGCCTTGTTGCTACTTTCAAAGAAGGTATCCTCAGATCCGGGTTAGGACCTATAGAACTCCCAAGACAGGCCCATAATAATAAAGCGAGCAATTCAGACAATTGAAAACACAAGTGATCTTAGTCCTAAGGTACACCTCACTTTAAAGAGTCCCCAACAGAGTCGTCAGTTCTGTGATCGGTGGAAATAGAACTGACTGTTTAACGCTGGTTCGCGAAATGTCACGGAAGCAAGATTCGCCACCGTCTTTTATTTTCTCCAACATGGACAGGACAAAAGCACAACAAATTTCCTTATGAGATAGTTTCTCGGTTCGGGAGGTAGATTTATAGAAAGGGAAGGTGTTAGCACCCTTTCTATCCATGGTTATCCATGGGCTCTTAGATACTTGCTCATTGTGTTTTCAAAAGTTTCGTTTAAGATTTCAGAATGACTCTTGTATCAGTCCTCAGGAGTGTTTGAAAAATTGTTTTTGAAAGCTTTTTGAAAAGTGTCGGTGTGAAAAGAGTTTTGATTTGTTTTTAAATAGAGCAAGTATCTATGAGTCATCTACCTACCCTAAGGAATTAGGCTGTGTAAATGTCCTTAAGGTAGTGCCATCCCACCATTGAGAGGTAGGTAGCACCACCGTTGGAGGTGTTCGGGTCAATTCGTTTGTAGGGACAGTGTGGTCACCAGAGCAACAGTAGGACACCTTAGAAGCTACCCTTATGCCCTTGATCCTTTTTTAATCCGAGGCAACCGTTTCGAGGCAACTGGATCATGGACATAAGGACTTACTAAAACGTCCTATACTCGACGACCACGTTTCGAAGGTAAGGCAACAGGTAAGGCGTACCCTAAGAGTGGTGTGTGAATTTGTATGTTGTTTTCATGTCAATATTTATCTTTGATAATTATATTGTGAGCTACGCTTATTTTTAATTAGTCATACATTCTTTCATGCAAAGTTTAGAATTCAAGAGTGCGGAAATTTAAATGTAGAAAGATAAATCCTACGCTATTACAAGGCGCGGGTCTATACATCGCCAAATTACAAAGACCCGTTTGAATAAAAATGCGGAAAGTAAAAAGACCTAATTACTATTACAAGCCTTGAGCAGTTACATAATATTCGAAAAGAAAATAAATGCGCGAAAAGAAGTTGGAATCGAATGTCCGAGGGTTTTGACCCTTTTGAAATTAAATTGAATTAAAAAGCTAATTAATTATTTAATTAAGAAAAGATATTGTTTTTTAGGTTTTGGTATTTAATGAAATAAAGAAAATTGAAAATCAAGAGAAAACCTAATTCTAAGTTATTTTTAATTATTAAATGAAAAAATTAAAGTTGACCTAATTTATACTAATTAATTATTTACATATTTATTTACAAAAGTAATAATTAATAATAATAATAATGAGAGTAAATTATTTATTTAAGAAAAAATATGAGAATGTTAAAAAACTCTAATTTCTACATATTTTAATTTATTAAGAAAAAGATTAAAGTTTTGAAACCTAATTTACTAAATTAATGGTTAGAATTTATTTACAAAAAATATTTTAATAGTGAAATTAATAATTATTAAATATATTACATTTTTTTGATTTCTGATTTTTATATTATGAGAATCATTTTTGGTGAATTAAATAAAATAATTAAAGAAAACAATTAAAAGAATTAAAATTGAAAAGAAAATAAAAATTAAAAATGATGCAAACCATGGGGGTATCACGCCCATTTTGGAGGTTTTTTGGAAGCAATTTTGGCCCATCAAGACAAGACCTGTTTGACTTTCCAGCTTGTGTGTGGGATGGTTGACTGAGTGTACCATGGACCTCATCTTGCAGCCTTCAGATTGGACCTTGAAGCCACTTGTCAGGCCTTAGCATGTGCGTGCATGGTGAACCTTTGTTTGAACGCTGCATGGGAATACGTTCCAACAAAAGTTATGCAATATGTGGGGGACCTGGGAATCAAACCCAGGTCCCAATACCTGCAAGACAACTCACCCACCAACTGAGCTAATGCGCGCATTTGTTATATGGATGAACAAAGAATATAATATATGAAAAAGTAATCATGCTGAAACAAACAAAAAAAACGCGCTAACATTTAAATTACCCAACCAGTCCTGGACACGCTAGCCTTCTTCTTCATCTTCCTGAAAAATATAAAACAAGTAGCGGGGGTTTTAAACCCCCACTAAATGAAAACTGCAAAAATAGCGATTAGAACATGGACAAATATAAAAAGGGCGCGAGGTATTGGTTTGCTTCGTCTTGATACCACGAATTCAATGGCATAGGTTTTAAGGTCCAATTTTGCCATATGTGAGAACCCCTAATTTGGAGCTTCTGAAACCCTAGGTTTCATCAATGGCAGTTTTGGATACAAGCATTGTTAGTCCAATTCAATATTACCAGTAGCTTCAGAACATCATTGTTAGTGTAAATCAACAAATAAAACACATGAATAATGCATGGAAATCAAAAATCGATTATGGATATATTCATGAAAAGAGTGATTATGTTCTACCAATTCTTGGAGTATGGGGACTTGTTCTTGATTGCAATCGATTCCTAGCAATGTCAGGAACGTATTAGAATGCTTTTTGTGCTTTGAAACGCCCTGTAACTATGATTTCAGTTTTCAATTTTTGGTGGAAATTTTGCAATTTGGTTATGTCTTTCTGAGCAGCTTTTCGTATCCATTGGCATTAGGTTATGTTGTGCATATGTACATGAATGGAATTAGGTCAAGAAACAAGCCCAAGGTCCATGAATTTATGATTTGAAGATTTGATTTTTGTCACATATTTTTCAATCTTTTTTCATGCAAATCCTTGCCAATTGTGGAAGATATTTTCCCCTTGAGATGGTGCACGAAATCTCTAGCATGTGTGGAAGATATTTGCTGTATAAAAAGATTTAAAACCATTATTTGATATTTTTCTCATATTTAAATCTAATTAAATGAATTAATAATAATAAAAATTCAATTAATTAATTAAAAATAAGAAAATAAATCCCTTTGAGCTTAATGGGTCGTGCATATGCTTTGGGTAATGATTCATGGAAGAATTTGTGGCCCATTAGCAATTTTGAAGTGTTTGAAGCAAAGTTGACTTTTCAAAGTTCCCAAAAATTTCTCAACTTCTCCAAGGCATATCTTGCTCTATTTTGAAGCTATGATCATGTTCTTGGACATTTTAGAAAGGTCTTGAAGTCCTCTAACCAATGTCTTTGGTCCCATGTCATTTTGATTTACCAATCTCAAGTTATGGTCTTTGACTTAAAGTGCCTTTTTGTTGACTTTTGAAAATGACCTATAATGTTGAAATTGATAACTTTTTGTGAGAGCATTTCTTGTACTTGAAGTGTGAAGATGAGTTGTAGGAAATGTCATTCTCTTCAAAATGAGCTTTGGATGGGGTTTTTCTGATAAACCATGAAGAAGTTATGCCTTGGTCAATTTGCAGTTGACTTTTCAGCTGTCCAAAAATAGAAACTTTTGCATCTTAAGACTTTTTGAGCCATGCTTTGAGAATCATGATCAAGAATTGATCAAATGATGTTTGTGGCTTCAAAATAAGATGTTGACCAAAATTTTTGACTTTTGACTGTCAAATGACCATTTTGCCCCTGCAGTTGACTGTGGAGCAATTAGGGTTTTTGACTGTGCAACTTGATGCTGTGAGTCTTGAAACTTGACATATGGATGCTTGACAATGTATATAGGCATTTGGGACTTGATTGGACCCTTGGAAACCTCAATTTCTTTGCCATAACCAAAACCCTAATTTTGACTGTGTTAGGAGGCAATTGGACTGTGCAACCCTTGAGAGATTTTGAAGCTTGATCTTGGCAAACCTTGAAGAATATGGGAGGGAAAATTTTGGGGTACAAAATAGGTCCTAATTTAATTTAATTTCAAGCAAAGGGTCAAAACCCTCGGACGTCCTGATTTTAATTCTTTTCGTGCATTATTTTCTTATTGATTATTATGTAACTGTTCAAGGATGTAATAGTAATTAGGTTTATCGCTTTTCTTTACTTTCCGCATCTTTATCAAAAACGGGTCTTTGTATTTTGGCGATGTATAGACCCGCGCCTTATAATAGCGTAGCTTTTTACCTTTCTGTATTTAATTTCCCGCACTCCTAAATTCTAAATTGCATGAAAGAATGTATGGTAATTAAAAACAATGCGTAGCTCACAATGCCATGATCAAGGATAAAATATAACATGAAAACAACACACAATACACACACCACTTCTAGGGTACGCCTCACTCGTTGCCTTCGAAACGTGGTCGTCAAGTATAGGACGTTTTAGCGGTCGCTCTTATGTCCAAGATCCAGTTTCCTCGAAACAGTTGCCTCGAAACAGTTGCCTCGGATTAAAAAGGATCTAGGACATTAGGGTTACTTCTAAGGTGTCCTAATTGTTGCTTCGGTGACCACACTGTCCCTAAAATCGAATTGACCCGAACACCTCCAACGGTGGTGCTACCTACCTCTCAATGGTGGGATGGCACTACCTTGAGGACTTTTACACAGCCTAATTCCTTAGGGTAGGTAGATGACTCATGGATACTTGCTCTTTTCAAAAACAAATCAAAATCTTTTCACACTGACACTTTCAAAAGCTTTCAAAACAAATTTTTCAAACACTCTTGAGGACAGATACAAGAGTCATTCAGAAATCTTTCAATGAAACTTTTTCAAACCCACTCACATTTTGAAAGGCAAACATTTTGAAAACATAAGAGCAAGTACCTAAGAGCCCGTGGATAACCACGGATAGAAAGGGTGTTAACACCTTCCCTTTCTATAAATCTACCTCCCGAACCGAGAAACATTCTCATAAGGAATTTTACTGTGCTTTTGTCCTATCCATGTTGGAGAAAATAAAAGACGGTGGCGACTCTTACTTACCGCGACATTTCGCGAAACCAGCTAAAACAGTCAGTTCTATTTCCATCGATCACAGAACTGGCGACTCTGCTGGGGATAATTAATAAGTGAGATGTACCTTAGGAATAGATCATACTTATGTTTTCAATTGCCTGATTTGTGTGCTTTAATATTATTGGGCCTGTCTTGGGAGTTCTATAGATCCTAACCCGGATCTGGGGGATACCTCTTAGAAAGTAGCAACAAGGCTGTGAGGGAACTGTGCGGGGTATACCGACACGGTTGAAGCAGTCTGCTACGTTGATGTGGCACTTTAGTGAGTACCGGTAACCCTTGAGTCAAGTCAAGGAGAGTACGGGGCCGCCGCGTGGTGTCGTGAAGCATCAACTGACCTTAGGAACCTTACTTGACCATCTTGGCCTCTTTAGGGTAGTGAGATAACTGACTTTGGTGCAGTCCGAAGTTGGTTGATACTCGATACTACACTCATTAAGGGTTGTTTTCTTGGAATATTTTGATCGTCAGTTCAGTGGCTAAATCGAAACAATGAACACAGAAAACAATCCAATGATATTGAGATCATTAGTGTGATCGGTGGATCTGGAACTGACTGTTTAACACTGGTTCACGAAATGTCGCTGAAGCAAGAGTCGCCACCGTCTTTTATTTTCTCCAAATGGAAAGGACAAAAGCACAGAAAAATTCCTTAAAGAGATTGCTCTCGGTTCGGGAGGTAGGTTATAGAAAGGGAAGGTGTTAGCACCCTTTCTATCCATGGTTATCCATGGGCTCTTAGATACTTGCTCACTTGTGTTTTCAAAAATGGTTTGTTTGCTTTTCAATTGTGGGTTTTAAAAAAAGGTTTCTTTGAAAATTTCAGTTCGACTCTTGTATCGGTCCTCAAGAGTGTTTGAAAAATTGCTTTCGAAAGCTTTTTGAAAAGGTGTCGGTGTGAAAAGTGTTTTTGATTTGTTTTTGAAATTAGAGCAAGTATCTGAGTCGTCTACCTACCCTAAGGAATTCGTCTGTGTAAATGTCCTTTAAAGTAGTGCCATCCCACCATTGAGAGGTAGGTAGCACCACCGTTGGAGGTGTTCGGGTCAATTCGAGGTTCGGAACATGGTGATCACCAGAGCAATGGGAAGATACCTTAGAAGCTACCCTCATGCCAGGTTCCCGGATCATGAGGACTTACTAAGACATCCTCTACTCGACGATCACCTTTCGAGGCAAGGCAACAGTGAGGCGTACCCTAGGGGTGGTGTGTGATTTGTGTGTCGTTTTCAAGTATTTTTGTCTTTTGTCATGTTATTGGTGATCTAGCGTTTTGTTTTTATTTTTGTCATTCATTCTTGCATGCATTTATTTAACAGTTAAAAATTGCGAGAAATATAAAGTTCCTAAACTATTACAAAGGCGCGGGTCCACATCGCCAAATTAAACCAGGACCCGATTTGACATAAAATAAAGAAATAAAATGCGGGAAATATAAAATGTCCGAGTTACATGGCTTGAGCAATTACATAATATTTGAAAGAAAATAAATGTGCGAAAGAAATAAAAATAGAACGTTCGAGGGCGATGGACCCTTTAAAGAAATTAAATGAAATTAAAAATTAATTAATTATTTATTGAAATAAAAGAAGTGTTTTTTAGGTTTTTTTTGTATTTATGAAATAAGAAAATTAAAATTAAAATTAAAAGAAACCCTAATTCTAAGTTATTTTTAATTATTTGAGAAAAATGTTAAAGTTTAACTTAATTTACTAAAGAATTTATGTACATGTTTATTTACAAAATAAATTAGTAATTAATAATAATAATAATGATGAGAAAATTATTTACTAAAAAAAATGATGAAAAAGTTAAAAAAACCTAATTTCTACATATTTAATTTATTAAGAAAAATGTTAAAGTTTTGAAACCTAAATTAATCTAATTAATTGTTTAAAGTTTATTTACAAAAATAATAATAGTAAAATTAATATTAATAAAATAAACATTTTTTTGATTTTTCTGTATTTTATATTTATTATGAAAATTATTTTATGGAATTAAAAGAAAACAATTAAAAAACAATTAAAAGAATAAAAAGGAAAAACAAATAAAAATTAAAAATTGAGCAAACCATAGGGGGTGTCTAGCCCAAGGGGAGGTTTTTTGAAGTATTGACTCCTGAGTATCGTGGTCTGCATTCTTTGGCCATTGGATTGAGTTTCATGCATAAGTTGTTCTACTTTGGCCATTTGGCTTTTGGCTTTTGGCCATTTGTGTTCTGGCTTCAACGTTCCTTTAATGTCTGACTTAATGTCTGCCTCGCCATGTATTGGTGTCATGCATAAGTTTTTCTAGTCTGGCCATTTGGCTTTTGGCTTTTGGCCATTTGGCTTTTGGCCTCAACGTTCCTTAATGAACCTGCCTGGGATCCTGTCTAAATCTGCAGTGTTGAATCTCACAAACACATCAAATAAAATCATAAAATGCAAATAAAACCAATATATGAAGAAATTTAATGTTTAGGCACAATATGGCATGTATGAATGATTATACCCTTTTGATCATGGAGATCAAATCAACCTTACCCTTACTGGAAAAGTAGTGACATGAATGCTTTTATGCCCTTTGGATCATGGAGATCAAGCCAGCCTTACCCTTACTGAAGAAGTAATAAGATGTTGGTTTGTAACTGAGATGGCTTTGTTTGTAGTGAGAGAGGGATTTGTAATAAGGATTTCAAGGTTTTAGGGTTCTTGAAAGAGTTTGATATTCCAACAGTGTTGTGGCAAGGTTTTTTTTCTCTCTTTTTTTCTTCCCTCTTTTTTCTTTTTTTCTCTCCTCTGGTTTGTGTGACAAGAAGGTGATTATATAGTGGAAATTAGGGTAAAGAAAATGGGCTTTGAATGTGCAATTGGGCCTCCAATATTCACTTGAATTCGTCACTTTCCAGGCTAAATCGCAGGGACTTAAGTGCATTTTTTGAAGTTGAAATGTGAAAACAAAATGTAGCCGACATCGATAACTAACTCCTGTCCGAAAATCGACTCAATCGGATAAACGGTGAATTAGTTATGAATTTTTGAAGTTTCAGCTCAGACAAACTTATTTTGGGCTCCAGTGTCGACTCTGACACGTTCTTCAATAAAAAACTGGTATTGATCGGTGCATAATCCGGTCTCGACTTTTGAAGCAAAGTTGTATATCTACGAGTCAGGGACCTTGTGTAAAAATATGAGTCCAATCCGATAAAAATTGACCGAGTTATGAATTTTCGAAGTTTCGGCCCAGATGAAATAATATTCAGCATTCAGGATTTTCAGCGTGTCACGCACTCTGAGCAAAAAACGAAGGCCTTTTGTATACCGTTTGAACTCAATTCCTTCTGTGAAAATGTAGTCAACTCAATTTGTGAAATTTTGGCGCCGGAACCAGCTCGATACGATGAAAATCGACCAAGTTATGATTTTTTGAACATGACGCAAATAAACTTCTGTCACAAATTTTCTGCACGAAAATACCTGATAAATCCACATTTTTGAAGACCTTCTGATCGAAATTGGCTTCCAGCCGTGAGAGATGAAAACGTAGATGATGTCAAGACGGAATTTTGGCCACCGGAACGGGTTCAAAACGAGTCACGATCTTCAAGTTATGAATTTTTTAGCGCGTAAAAACTGCACTTTCAGCACACTTTTTCACTATATTTCTTCAAGAAAACTCACACATTCGGATACCTTCTTTAAAGAATTGACTCTTGAGCCGAACCTGAATTTGAGAATACGTTATCAGAGATATCTTGGCGAAAGAACACCTGAATATAACGCGTCGGGTTGGACTTGTGAATTTTCTTGAAATGTTTTGAGAAATATGGGAGGGCAAATTTTGGGGTACAACAGTTGCCCCTGTTCAATCTTCTTAGACCTGAGGATGCAGATTGGCTGACGTGCCTTTCGTAATCCGAAGGTGGAAGATGATTGAACACTAGAGTGCCCAGAAATTTGCGCTCACATGTTAGCAGTGTGATGGGGGAATGGGCTTATAGATGCCATTTGGAGATTGCTGGATAGGATGATGGGCTTATAGATGCCATCTGGATATTGATCGCGTAGGAGATTCCTTAGCGAGAACCTGCATACCTGCAAAAGAACAAATGAGTACCTGACACGTTGCAGGAGCTGGTTTTCAGATGCTTGGTATAGATGTGTCCTGACTGGTTACAGGAGCTGAGTCTGGAGCTCCAAACGGCGATGAATGAATCAGGGATGGTTACTGCCTTAGCATGAATGGTAAGAGAATCTTGGACGATTACTACCCCAACAGGAACGCTGAGAGAATCTTGGGTGTCTTCTACTGGGATAAGAATCAGGGAGATCTTAGGGTCGATCTGACTGAACCAGAGAAGGCCTTTGACTGGATAAGCATCAGGAAAATCTTAGGGTCGATTTAACTGAACCGGACAAGGTCTTGGAATATCTTCAACTGGATAAGAATCAGGGAGATCTTAGGGTCGATCTGACTGAACCAGAGAAGGCCTTTGACTGGATAAGAATCAGGAAAATCTTAGGGTCGATTTAACTGAACCGAACAAGGTCTTGGAATATCTTCAACTGGATAAGCATCAGGGAGATCTTAGGGTCGATCTGACTGAACCAGAGAAGGCCTTTGACTGGATAAGCATCAGGAAAATCTTAGGGTCGATTTAACTGAACCGGACAAGGTCTTGGAATATCTTCAACTGGATAAGAATCAGGGAGATCTTAGGGTCGATCTGACTGAACCAGAGAAGGCCTTTGACTGGATAAGAATCAGGAAAATCTTAGGGTCGATTTAACTGAACCGGTCTAGGTCTTGAAATATGATGGAGAATTTAGCTGAATCTTTCCTGAAAGGTAAAGGTCAGTCATATGCAATGCATGATATGGATCAAGCAATGATGTTCTCAACATAAATGAGATTTGTATGATATAATGCGTCTATGCATGCTAAAATGATGTATGCGATGTTTTATGTATGTGTTTGTCTAGGAAAGTGAATCTTTGACGGGTGCCGGGAAGTCGTATCCTGGGCTGCTGTTGAAGAATAGCTTTTGCTTCCGCTGAGGATGATAGTTGCAAGAATACCGGTAGGAGAAGATAACTCCGTTGGGGAATAAACTTGGCGAATGGAATAACTCCGCGGGGAGAAAAAGATACTCTAGCGACCATGCTGGGAAGCAATACTCTGTGGGAAGAGGGATGCCTTGCTGAATGTTGATAATAATTTGCTGGGGATACCCTTGTTGTTGGAAGTGTTGATGGACTTCGCTGGGGTAAGAAGACTTCGTCGAGGACGCTCTTTCCGTGGCTTTTGGCTGAGGATAACCCAGTTATATCCGGTTAAGGAAAACTCTTTAAATAAAGCCGGGAAACGCGTTCGTGCTCTGCGAGGGATAAGCTTCCAGAATTTACTGGGGATAAGCTTACTGCTTGGGGATATGAATCCCATTTTTCCTGGGGGACAAGATTGGACTCCCTTGGGGAAGTTTTGATATGCTGGGGAAGTGATTCCTTTGAATGCTGGTATGCCGCCGGGGAACAATCTTCAGACCAAGACTGTCGGGGATGCTTGTTAAGAATATATGTATACTGTTGAGGAATGTTGGGATCTGCTGGCGGATACCCAATTTCCTTGAGACTTGATAACTCTGCTTGGAGAAGAATGCACTGACTGCTGACTTACTCTCTGGGGAATTAGAGTATCTGGTTATGTTCTTTAGCTGAACCTACCTTGATACCTTGGAGGATAGAGCAATTGGATTGCTTGGACACCTCTTTATTGCCCCTGTTTCTGAGGTGGGATAGGGAGACCTGTGAGGCGCTGATAGTGGTTGATGGACAAACCTTCTTCTGGTAGGCAGGTGATAAGATGACAGGACATAGTCGTACGCTTTGATCCCTAACTTTTGCCTGGACCGCCCTTTCGGGTTTTCAGTCCACCGGGATACCCATTTTGCCCAAGCCGCCTTTTCAGGTTTTCGACTTGCCGGGTGTACAGATTTTTCATTTCATCCCTTCATTTTGCCCGAACCCTTTTGGTTCGCCGGGAAGCCCTAATTTTTGCCTAGGTATGTCAACCTAGCGGGTCTTTGATTTTGCATAGTATTTTTTCGACTATGTCCGTGTTCTCAGAATGTAGGGAGTTGCCCCTGTCAGAAGTGTTTTGTCATGCCACCAGAAAGTGTTTGATCAGGCAAGATTCGTTGCTGGAGTGCCCCAAGTGACTCAGGCGGAGATTTGCCCCAGGCTATTTGGCCTTTAAGAGATTCTCCGAATCTTGATTGGATTGCCCCAGATGATGGACAATAGTCATGCCATGCCCCTTGATTGGAAGTGCTTTTGTTCACTAGGTATTCATCGTGCGAACTTCTGCTGTTCAAACAAAGAGTCATATGAAAACAATGTTATATCAAAAATGCAAAGCTTATGTCTGTCTTGAAGATTTTGAAAATGCGTTCTTTTTTTCATAAAACAAATGAATGTTTGTAAAACGTGATGTTAACTCCTTCTTTATAGTAAGCCTTAAGGAGTCAGGATACCTTTCGTCACAATATGCTTTCGAACTAACCCATGCTTCAGCTAGGACTTTTTAGGGTTATAACGTGGCCTGGTTCACGGTTTAAGAAACAAAGGATAAAGGCTCAAATTTTATTTGTACCCACCCGCTCTTCGTGATGTTCTCCAAACCTAAACTCAGTTGATCATACGTTAGACCTTGTTTGAGTCTTTGTTTTGATTTTCCGGTGATGATTCAGATATTGATGATTGATTCTGAATAGGCAGTCATTTCTTTTGTTGAGGGTTTGTAAGACCTCTCTCTTTTTTGATTTCGTTATCCCTATTTTTTTGCCTAAACTGTTTCTTTTTGTATTTACAGTCAGCGGGATGCCCCAGTTTCGTAAGTCCCCTTTATAGGTTTTGACTTTTTGGGCTTTTCATTTATGAATTTGATAATGACTGCCTATCCTTGTGATTGTTCGGAATCATCACTGTCTTTCTTTGTTTTGTAAGGACCTCTTTTGGTGCCATTCGTTATGCACTTGGATCAACTGAGAGACTACCCTGCCCCAGGTTATGATTAAGGGTTTTAAATTTCGAAAAGAAAAACTCCTACTTCTTTGGCTCAGAGGGGTTGACGAGGGATTATCATCCTTATAACTCCAGTGTTTAGGGATTGAAACAATGCCTGTACCTCATCAGCGGGGTCTGTTCAAGAGCATACTGTAAAGATTGTGGTATCGTTTTCGTCATCCTCCCTCAAGAGGCTTTAGAATTTTAGATCAAGAGTTGACATCAGAAAAAATATGAAAATAATTTGCATTTAGTGAATACGAATATATGGTTTCAGAACAGACACATGCGATGCATTATTGACATAACAATGTTTAACATGAGTAAATGTTTGAGCAAAAGAAAACTGCAACTTGAACATTCGAATGAACAAAAGTTTTCCAGTCTCAGGATTTGTCACTTCAAATAGTGCCTCCTGTAGGGATGGTAGAAGCACTCAGCCTGGCCATCTTGGGTGAATTCCACAGCTCCTTCCTCAATCAGATCCTGGATTTTATTCTTCAAAGTCCAACAATCCTCTGTAGCATGCCCCGGGCTGTCAGAATGATAAGCACAGCGAGCATTGGGGTCATACCTTGAAGGTGTCCTGTTGGGATTCTTAGGAGGATCCTTTAGAGTTAACAAGTTCAACCTCAGCAGTTGTTGTAAGGCTTGAGGCAGCGACACGTTGAGCTTGGTGAATTGCCTTTTGGGCTTGTCTGGCTGAAACTGGTGAGGTCGATACTGAATTGGTGATACTGAAGCCATATGAGGAGCTTTCTCCGTGCCTCTTTGTCTCAAGGATGGTCGAACGACGACTGGCTTTTTACCCTTAGACGTTTGTCCCAGTTGGTTACCCTGAAGCAGTTGGTTGACGAGAAACCGAAGCTCATCTTGTCTTTGAGCTAAACCTTGAATGGCATTCCTCTGCCCCAGCATTTGGGCTTTCATTGCATCCATCTCAGCTTGTAGGTGTTTCAGCCTTTCATCCTCAGCACTGTTCCTGACAAAGGTCTCCATGAGAAGTGTCCTTAGCTCCTCTTGCCCCTCGGATAGATTCAGGAGGATTTCCCTGAACTGAGTTTCTTGAGCGAGAAGGTCCTGGTTATCTGGTTGGAAGGCCATTGCTGAAATAAACAGCGAGAAAGGTAAGTGACCTGCAACAAAGATACCTGTTATGTAATGATGTGTATGACATGCATGCAATGTTTTCAAGGATCTCGCGGGGTAAACAAGAAAATTGTTAGAATTTGAATCTGGTAGCTTGATTGAAGGAACTTCATGTTGTTGAGAGTCCCTCTTCAAGGGTCAAAGGCTCACCATATCCAGTGGGTCATAGCCTCTGACTTTAGTCATCATGTCTAATTTTGATTTCCCAGCAACCTTGGTTAAGGGAACCTTCTTCAGGAGTCAGAGCTCACCATATCAAGTGGGTCATAGCCCCTGACAACCTTGGCTAGAGGAAAATAAATCCTCTTTGCCCCTTGCTAGATGTTTGATTCATCATGACCTGCATCACAAGCCCTTGAGATCCTTGAAATGGGTTAGGATGTATGCAATGGTATGATGTCATGATGCATGGGGTAATATGAATAAACCCTGTTATGAGCCCTTATTAAGGACTATAAACAGAAACCTGCAAGAAACTCGGTAAACTTGGTTATGAGTCCTAGTTAAGGACTAAAACAAACACCTGCAAGAAACTTAGTAAGCTTTGTTATGAGTCCTAGTTAAGGACTAAAACAAAAACTTGTAAGAAATTCAGTTATGAGTCCTAGATAAGGACTATAAACAAAACCTGCAAGAAGTTCAGTAAACCCTATTATGAGTCCCAATTAAGGACTATAAACAAAACCTGCAAGAAATTCAAGTGTCAGATAACAAGCATGCAAGTAGCCAAATTGGAAGGCACACAAGTCACACAAGAGAAGCCCTTAGAGTTAAGGCCAGCATGAAGTTTGGGGTACTACCCTCTTGAAGTTGGTGGGCTCAACCTGTCCTATCAGAAGTAACCGGGTTCTAAAGGTCCCAATATCACTGGACTGTTTTCATTGTTCATCGTTTCGATTTAGCCACTGAACTGGCGACCGAAATATTCCAAGAAAACAACCCTCAATTGAGTGTAGTATCGAGTATCAACCAACCTCGGACTGCACCAAAGTCAGTTATCTCACTACCCTAAAGAGGCCAAGATTGTTCAATTAAGGTTCCTAAGGTCAGTTGATGCTTCACGACACCATGCGGAGGCCCCGTACTCTCCTTGACTGAACTCAAGGGTTACCGGTACACACCAAAGTGCCACATCAACGTAGCAGACTGTTTCAACCATGTCGGTATACCCCGCAGCACAGTTCCCTCACAGCCTTGTTGCTACTTTCGAAGAAGGTATCCCCAGATCCGGGTTAGGATCTATAGAACTTCCCAAGACAGTCCCACAATTTAAAGCAAACAAGTCAAAGCAATTGAAAACACAGTGATCTTAGTCCTAAGATACACCTCACTTTATAAAGATATCCCCAGCAGAGTCGCTAGTCCTGTGATCGGTGGATCTGGAACTGACTGTTTAACGCTGGTTCGCGAAATGTCGCGGAAGCAAGAGTCGCCACCGTCTTTTATTTTCTCCAAATGGAAAGGACAAAAGCACAGAAAAATTCCTTAAAGAGATTGCTCTCGGTTCGGGAGGTAGGTTATAGAAAGGGAAGGTGTTAGCACCCTTTCTATCCATGGTTATCCATGGGCTCTTAGATACTTGCTCACTTGTGTTTTCAAAAATGGTTTGTTTGCTTTTCAATTGTGGGTTTTAAAAAAAGGTTTCTTTGAAAATTTCAGTTCGACTCTTGTATCGGTCCTCAAGAGTGTTTGAAAAATTGCTTTCGAAAGCTTTTTGAAAAGGTGTCGGTGTGAAAAGTGTTTTTGATTTGTTTTTGAAATTAGAGCAAGTATCTGAGTCGTCTACCTACCCTAAGGAATTCGTCTGTGTAAATGTCCTTTAAAGTAGTGCCATCCCACCATTGAGAGGTAGGTAGCACCACCGTTGGAGGTGTTCGGGTCAATTCGAGGTTCGGGACATGGTGATCACCAGAGCAATGGGAAGACACCTTAGAAGCTACCCTCATGCCAGGTTCCCGGATCATGAGGACTTACTAAGACATCCTCTACTCGACGATCACCTTTCGAGGCAAGGCAACAGTGAGGCGTACCCTAGGGGTGGTGTGTGATTTGTGTGTCGTTTTCAAGTATTTTTGTCTTTTGTCATGTTATTGGTGATCTAGCGTTTTGTTTTTATTTTTGTCATTCATTCTTGCATGCATTTATTTAACAGTTAAAAATTACGAGAAATATAAAGTTCCTAAACTATTACAAAGGCGCGGGTCCACATCGCCAAATTAAACCAGGACCCGATTTGACATAAAATAAAGAAATAAAATGCGGGAAATATAAAATGTCCGAGTTACATGGCTTGAGCAATTACATAATATTTGAAAGAAAATAAATGTGCGAAAGAAATAAAAATAGAACGTTCGAGGGCGATGGACCCTTTAAAGAAATTAAATGAAATTAAAAATTAATTAATTATTTATTGAAATAAAAGAAGTGTTTTTTAGGTTTTTTTTGTATTTATGAAATAAGAAAATTAAAATTAAAATTAAAAGAAACCCTAATTCTAAGTTATTTTTAATTATTTGAGAAAAATGTTAAAGTTTAACTTAATTTACTAAAGAATTTATGTACATGTTTATTTACAAAATAAATTAGTAATTAATAATAATAATAATGATGAGAAAATTATTTACTAAAAAAAATGATGAAAAAGTTAAAAAAACCTAATTTCTACATATTTAATTTATTAAGAAAAATGTTAAAGTTTTGAAACCTAAATTAATCTAATTAATTGTTTAAAGTTTATTTACAAAAATAATAATAGTAAAATTAATATTAATAAAATAAACATTTTTTTGATTTTTCTGTATTTTATATTTATTATGAAAATTATTTTATGGAATTAAAAGAAAACAATTAAAAAACAATTAAAAGAATAAAAAGGAAAAACAAATAAAAATTAAAAATTGAGCAAACCATAGGGGGTGTCTGGCCCAAGGGGAGGTTTTTTGAAGTATTGACTCCTGAGTATCGTGGTCTGCATTCTTTGGCCATTGGATTGAGTTTCATGCATAAGTTGTTCTACTTTGGCCATTTGGCTTTTGGCTTTTGGCTTTTGGCCATTTGTGTTCTGGCTTCAACGTTCCTTTAATGTCTGGCTTAATGTCTGCCTCGCCATGTATTGGTGTCATGCATAAGTTTTTCTAGTCTGGCCATTTGGCTTTTGGCTTTTGGCCATTTGGCTTTTGGCCTCAACGTTCCTTAATGAACCTGCGTGGGATCCTGTCTAAATCTGCAGTGTTGAATCTCACAAACACATCAAATAAAATCATAAAATGCAAATAAAACCAATATATGAAGAAATTTAATGTTTAGGCACAATATGGCATGTATGAATGATTATACCCTTTTGATCATGGAGATCAAATCAACCTTACCCTTACTGGAAAAGTAGTGACATGAATGCTTTTATGCCCTTTGGATCATGGAGATCAAGCCAGCCTTACCCTTACTGAAGAAGTAATAAGATGTTGGTTTGTAACTGAGATGGCTTTGTTTGTAGTGAGAGAGGGATTTGTAATAAGAATTTCAAGGTTTTAGGGTTCTTGAAAGAGTTTGATATTCCAACAGTGTTGTGGCAAGGTTTTTTTTCTCTCTTTTTTTCTTTCCTCTTTTTTCTTTTTTTCTCTCCTCTGGTTTGTGTGACAAGAAGGTGATTATATAGTGGAAATTAGGGTAAAGAAAATGGGCTTTGAATGTGCAATTGGGCCTCCAATATTCACTTGAATTCGTCACTTTCCAGGCTAAATCGCAGGGACTTAAGTGAATTTTTTGAAGTTGAAATGTGAAAACAAAATGTAGCCGACATCGATAACTAACTCCTGTCCGAAAATCGACTCAATCGGATAAACGGTGAATTAGTTATGAATTTTTGAAGTTTCAGCTCAGACAAACTTATTTTGGGCTCCAGTGTCGACTCTGACACGTTCTTCAATAAAAAACTGGTATTGATCGGTGCATAATCCGGTCTCGACTTTTGAAGCAAAGTTGTATATCTACGAGTCAGGGACCTTGTGTAAAAATATGAGCCCAATCCGATAAAAATTGACCGAGTTATGAATTTTCGAAGTTTCGGCCCAGATGAAATAATATTCAGCATTCAGGATTTTCAGCGTGTCACGCACTCTGAGCAAAAAACGAAGGCCTTTTGTATACCGTTTGAACTCAATTCCTTCTGTGAAAATGTAGTCAACTCAATTTGTGAAATTTTGGCGCCGGAACCAGCTCGATACGATGAAAATCGACCAAGTTATGATTTTTTGAACATGACGCAAATAAACTTCTGTCACAAATTTTCTGCACGAAAATACCTGATAAATCCACATTTTTGAAGACCTTCTGATCGAAATTGGCTTCCAGCCGTGAGAGATGAAAACGTAGATGATGTCAAGACGGAATTTTGGCCACCGGAACGGGTTCAAAACGAGTCACGATCTTCAAGTTATGAATTTTTTAGCGCGTAAAAACTGCACTTTCAGCACACTTTTTCACTATATTTCTTCAAGAAAACTCACACATTCGGATACCTTCTTTAAAGAATTGACTCTTGAGCCGAACCTGAATTTGAGAATACGTTATCAGAGATATCTTGGCGAAAGAACACCTGAATATAACGCGTCGGGTTGGACTTGTGAATTTTCTTGAAATGTTTTGAGAAATATGGGAGGGCAAATTTTGGGGTACAACACTTAGAACCCGGTTACTTTTGATAGGACAGGTTTTGAGCCCACCAACCTCAAGAGGGTAATACCTAGACCCCATGCTGGCCTAAACTCTAAGGGTTGTCTTGTGTGACTTGTGTGCCTTACCATGTTTGCTTTTTGTGGATACTTGTGGTGTGTTTTTATCATAATATCAAAATATCATACAGCATCATATGCATCCACTAACCACTTCAGGGGTTCGAATCTTCATCTTTGTTCTTGTTTTGTAGGATATGGAAACTATCCACAGAAAGACAATTCAGATCAACCTCATAAGGGTCCCTCCTCAGCTTAAGGAACTTACATCCAGGATTCCTGAGAGCTCTTCTTTCAGTGAGAAACATGGAAGACTCATCAGCTTGGTCAACACCAACATTGAGGAAGATATGATAAAGGTCCTCTTCCAGTTCTTTGACCCTCTACACCACTGCTTTACTTTCCTGGATTATCAACTGGTGCCTACATTAGAAGAGTTCTCCCAGCTTCTGAAGATCCCTATCCTTAGTCAACTACCCTACAACGGTACGGAAAGGGAACCCAAACTTGAAGAGATTGCTAAAGCATTACGCATACAACCGTCTGACATCAAGGGACATTGGGAAGTTAGAAGCGGTATCAAAGGATTCTTGGCAAAGTTTCTGTTTGAGAAGGCCCAAGAATGTTGGAATTCCCTTGACCTACAATCTTTTGAAGAAGTTGTGGCTCTCCTTGTCTATGGGTTGGTGTTGTTCCTGAATCCCGATCCGCTTATAGATATCAATGCTGTCAAGATCTTCATGTCCAGGAATCCTATACCTACGTTGCTTGGGGACATCCTTCACTCATGTTACACTCGAACCATGAGAAAAAGAGGTGTTCTTATATGCTGCACTCCTCTCCTGGGAAGGTGGTTTATTTCGCACCTTCCACAATCAGTTTTGAAGAATGAGCGGGGTTTGAGATGGTCACAACGATTAATGACTCTTACGCATGCTGATATACATTGGTGTTCTCGGTCCAGAGAAGACGTCACTATCATTGATCGTTGCGGGGAGTTTCCTAATGTTCCTTTACTTGGAATCAGAGGAGGTATTACTTACAACCCATGCCTGGCTTTGAGACAGTTTGGTTATGCTCGGAGGGATGGCCCTCACGACATGTTGATTCCTGACATAGTTTTTGACTTCGACAATGATGCACAAGGGCTTCGCCAGAGATTTATCAGATCTTGGAGGATGCCCAACAAGGTAGACAGCAAGACACTGGGGCACAAGAACTCCATCCCGTTGGAGCCTTATCTCAAGTGGGTACGAGCCTGCTCCCAGAAGTTAGTGATGCCATATCCTCATGTTCTCCCTGTGATCAAAGAGCCAGTTTTGGAAGGAGAGGTGCCCTACACCATTCAACATCCTGACATGCCTACATCCTGGGAAGAAATGCAGAAGAGCTGGATCCAGCTTAAGGAAGAACAAAATTCTCTTGAAGCCAGTCTGCATGCCATTGAGAAGAAGGTCTTGGAGCTCACCCGCCTACTGCACGAGGAAAAGACTCTCAAGACTTACATAGCTCCAAAGAGGATGCGCAATGTCTTTTGGGATTAATTTACTTTGTAATGTTTTGCCCATGAGGCCTTGATGTACTGAACAATTATTTCTTAATGATAACGTGTGTTCTTTTTGTTTACAACAAATTTGAAATTCGAACCCTTGAATGCATTGCATAAACAGCATATCATGCATCATGTGCATAGCAGGTACTCTTTTTTACAGGTGGTTTAATCTTCTTCGCTGTTTATTTCAGCTCGTCTCATCATGAATCCTGAATCATCTACTGAGCAATCCATCAAGGCCCTCCAGGCTCAGAACGCCCAGTTCCAAGAGTTGATCATGAGTTTAGCCCAAGGTCAAGAGGAATTGAAGGCTCTGCTGGTCAAGAAGAAGAATAAGAGAACTGTACTATTCAACACTGGCCGGAGGTTTGGCAATACACTGCAAAATAAGGCTGACCAAGCCGGTTCTTCTGTAGGGAAAGGCAGTCCCCAAGGGGGAAGGGTTCCTAGTCCTGTGGTCTCTGACAACGAGACCGATTTCAATGAAGAGCAGTACCCTCCAGCTGAAGACAAGTACAAGCAGTTAGAGGATCGGCTGAATGCCATGGAAATTCAACAAGTGCCTGGGTTGGATTTTGGAGACCTGGGTCTATCTTCTGGTGTGGTGATCCCACACAAGTTCAAGGCACCATCTTTCGCAAAGTATGACGGGGCGTCCTGCCCTAAGCTACATCTCAGATCTTATGTACGGAAGATCCAACCATACACTGTGGACAAGAACTTATGGATCCATTTCTTCCAGGAGAGTCTTTCAGGGACTCATCTCGAATGGTTCTATCAGCTGGATGGAACCAAGGTTCGTAACTGGGAGGACTTGGCTACTGCTTTTTATAAGCAGTATCAGTATAATGCCGACCTCGCTCCTACACGTACCCAACTCCAGGGTATGTCGCTAGGATCGGGAGAAGGTTTTAAAGAGTAAGCGCAGAAGTGGAGGGACCTGGCTGGCAGGGTGCAGTCGCCGTTAACCGATCGTGAACTCGTGGACATGTTCTTGGGGACCCTATCCGGGCCGTTCTTCAACCATCTCATCGGTAATTCTTCTGCAGGTTTCACAGACCTCATTCTGACTGGTGAAAGGATAGAAGCTGGGATGAAATCAGGGAAGATACAGAAAGGTGCATCCTCAAGTTCTGAAAAAAAAGCCTTTCAAGAAGGAAGCTAGTGTTGTGTATGGGCCCAGGAGGCAAAATAAACCGGAACTCCGCCAAGCTGTCAACGCGGTGGTAATTGCAAAGCCTGCTGCCGCTCCTCGGCAACCTAACCAACCAAGGGGTGAGAGACCTAGAAGAGAATATACTCGGCTTAGTATGACCTTGTCGCAGATCTTGCCACAATTGCTATCGACCAACTTGGTAACCGTCAGAGAAGCTCCGAAGGTGGTAAACACAACCTCTCCGAAGTATAATCCCAACGCCCACTGTGTTTATCACTCTGATAGCCCGGGGCATTCTACTGATGATTGTTGGGCCCTAAGAAATAAGGTCCAGGACCTCATCGATGCCAAGGAAATACAGTATGAGGCGCCTGAAAGGCCTAACGTCGTGACTGCTCCTATGCCCCAGCATGGAGTAGATGCTATTGAGAAAGATCTATATGTAGTTTCTGTGGATGATGTTGCTACCCCTTTATTGACCGTCAAGAGGAACCTGTTGCTGGCCGGTTTATTTCCGGGTTGTAGCAAAGGGTGCCTTCTATGTGCTGTTTCCCCTACTGGTTGTCTGTTGCTGAAGTCAGGCGTCCAAAACCTGATGGATAGCAAAGAGATTTTGTTCAAGAAGACCGTTGTTCCTATTGTTCCTACTGAAGAAGTATCTGTTGTCACCATTTTCAACAATTCTACCAAGGTTCCCCCGAGGAAGCCAGTCAAAATCATGTCTGTTGCACCTATTATCATTACTGTTCCGGGGCCCCTCCCCTATAAATCTGACAAGGCTGTCCCATGGCACTATGGGGCAGATGTGTATGTGCTTGGAGTGAAGCAGGAGTTCAACACTAGTACCGGCATCAGTAACATCACCGGCCCCGCTAAAGTTACTCGCAGTGGCAGGCTCTTCTCGCCTGACATTGCGCCACCAGTCATCCGAAGACCTCTTATCATCACGCCTACAAGTGTGCCTGTCTCTCCCTCCTGATCAAGTTTCTACCCCTGTTGCCGAGTAATCTAACACTCGGGGCAAAGGGATTGCTGATGTGCCTGCCCGGATGGAGGCACCGAAGACCGTTAATGTTGAAGCTTCACAGCAAGAGATGGAAGAAATCCTTAAGTCATCAAGAAGAGAAATTTCAACGTCGTTGAGCAGCTGGGGCATACCCCCTCTAAAATCTCTATGTTATCATTGTTGTTGTGCTCAGAGGCCCATGCCAAGGCCCTGATTTCATTTCTGAAGACGGCTCATGTGCCACAAGAA
The DNA here is from genome assembly GCA_948472305.1 of Vicia faba. Classification (NCBI taxonomy): domain Eukaryota; kingdom Viridiplantae; phylum Streptophyta; class Magnoliopsida; order Fabales; family Fabaceae; genus Vicia; species Vicia faba. Next base: position 1,151,204,089 of record OX451737.1, read on the forward strand.
ACGTCCGCGGATCAATTTATTGATTGTGTGGCCAACTTGACCGCTGACAATGGGTTGGGTTTCTCTGATGCTGATCTAACCGCTAAGGGAAAGAACCACAATGATGCCCTGCATGTCTCCATTGAATGCAGGGGCACTACTCTTGCACACGTGTTGGTAGACACCGGTTCTTCACTAAACGTATTGCCCAAGAAGGCCTTAGACAGGTTGGATTGTGAGGGTTTGGAGTTGAAGCCTAGTAACATCATTGTCCGAGCCTTTGACGGGTCGAAGAGGATGGTACATGGTGAAGTAGATATTCCGATCTGGGTTGGTTCTCAAGTCTTTGATTCAACATTCTATGTGATGGACATTCGTCCATCTTATTCTTGTTTGCTGGGTCGACCTTGGATCCACAAGGCTGGGGCTATGACCTCCACTCTACACCAGAAGCTTAAATACCCTATCAGAGGGAAGATTGTTATAGTGCAGGGGGAGGAAGAATACATGGTTAGTCATTTGAACTCGTTCCGGTATATAGAGATGGACGGGGAGTTCATTGAAACCCCCTTTCAACATTTTGAAGAGGTGCCTCCAACATTGGCGTCAGCTGAGACAGTGATTGAAGAAGACTCTCCTTTGAAGATGGCTTCCTTGAAGGACGCCCGGGTTGTGATTGAGAAAGGTGAAAGTGCTAACTGGGGCAGACTTCCTGATTTTACTCCTAAGACTAACAAGTTTGGGCTAGTTTCACTGCAGAGGCTCAGAGGGCTGTACGCAAAGCAAGGATCGGAAGACCTCCCGTGTTCATCACCAATCCGGGAGTGAATGTTATTGAAGGCGATGCGGAGGAATCTGAATTTGATAGCTGGATTTACCCGACGACCAACGGTGGACTAAACAATTGGACTGCAAAAGACTACATACCTGTTACTTTTGTTACTCAGTAATGAATTCCTTTGTTTTTTTAAATTTGTAATGAACAATAAATTGAAACTTTATGGCCCGGTGTCCTACCCGGGGCACCGTTGGCTTCATTTGTGAGGGCTTATTACTTGCCATTTCCATATATCATGAATAAAGACATTGGACGTTTTTCGCATTTCAAATCTTGTGCTCCCTTTCTTTCTTTCTTTATATATTGCAAAACAGCTATATTTACACACACTCACTTATACAGGTTCCAATCCACTCTGGATCTCACTGGTAACGACTCTGTTACTACCAGTTATGACTTTGAAAATCCGATCAACTTAGCCGAAGACGAAGGTGAAGATGATTGCGAAGTTCCTGGAGAGCTTGCAAGACTGTTACTCCAGGAAGAGAGGGCCATTCAGCCACATGAAGAGCCAGTGGAAACGGTAAATCTGGGTACTGAGACAGACAGAAAGGAAGTCAAGATTGGTGCTAATCTAGAGCTCAGTGTGAAACAACGGTTGATCCAGATGCTACATGACTACATGGAGATCTTTGCCTGGTCCTACGAAGACATGCCTGGGTTGGACACTGACATTGTGGTTCATTATTTGCCTACCAAGGAAGACTGCCCGCCAGTTAAACAGAAGGTTTGTCGTATGCGCCCAGAGATGTCCGAGAAAATCAAAGCTGAGGTTATGAAGCAATTTGATGCTGGTTTTCTTGCAGTAACTTCTTACCCTCAGTGGGTTGCCAACGTGGTTCCAGTGCCGAAGAAAGATAGTAAGGTCCGAATGTGTGTTGATTACAGGGATTTGAATAGGGCGAGCCCTAAGGATGATTTCCCCCTGCCTCACATCGACGTTCTGGTTGACAATACTGCTCAACATAAGGTATTCTCCTTCATGGACGGTTTCTCCGGTTACAATCAAATCAAGATGGCTCCTGAAGACATGGAGAAGACCACTTTTGTTACTCAGTGGGGCACCTTTTGCTACGAGGTCATGCCTTTTGGGTTGAAAAATGCTGGGGCAACCTACCAACAAGCCATGGTTGCTTTATTTCATGACATGATCCACCATGAGATTGAAGTATACGTCGATGATATGATTGCAAGGTCCCAAACTGAGGAGGAACACCTTGACCATCTACACAAGCTGTTTGACCGGTTGAAGTTGTACAAGCTGAGGTTGAACCCAAACAAGTGCACATTTGGGGTAAGATCTGGAAAGTTGCTAGGCTTCATCGTGAGCGACAAAGGTATTCAAGTGGACCCTGCCAAGGTTAAGGCCATACAAGAGATGCCAGTTCCCAAGACAGAGAAAGAAGTCAGAGGCTTTCTAGGACGTCTGAATTATATTGCCCGATTCATCTCGCATCTAACTGCTACCTGTGAACTAATCTTCAAGCTACTGAAGAAAGATCAAGTAGTACGTTGGAATGATGAATGTCAGGCCGCTTTCGATAGAATCAAAGAGTATCTCCAAGAACCACCCATTCTTATGCCACCGGTTGAAGGAAGACCTCTAATACTATACCTGATAGTACTTGACAGCTCAATGGGGTGTGTGCTGGGGCAGCATGACGAGTCTGGCCGAAAAGAGCACGCCATTTATTACCTTAGCAAAAAGTTTATCGACTGTGAGACCCGATACTCACTGCTCGAGAAAACTTGCTGCGCTTTGGTATGGGCTGCTCGCCGGCTGAGACAGTATATGTTGACTCACACTACTCTGTTGATTTCAAAAATGGATCCAATAAAGTACATATTCGAAAAGCCTGCTCTGTCCGGAAGAATAGCAAGATGGCAGATGATCTTGACAGAATACGACATCCAGTACACGACTCAGAAAGCCATCAAGGGAAGTGTATTGGCAGACCACTTGGCACACCAGGTAGTGGATGACTACCAGTCAATGAACTTTGAGTTTCCTGACGAGAACATCATGGTAGTGACTGATTGTGAAGTACCTGGACCGGATGAAGGACCTGAGGAAGGATCCCGATGGTCTATGCACTTTGACGGAGCCTCCAACGCTTTGGGTAACGGTATCGGCGCTGTGATCATATCCCCCAAAGGCACTTATACTCCACTTACTGCCCGGCTATGTTTCAACTGCACCAACAATATGGCAGAGTATGAGGCATGCATCATGGGTCTTCAAGCTGCAATTGACTTAAGGATCAAGTTTATGAGTGTCTTCGGAGATTCCGTGCTCGTGATCAACCAGATCAAAGGCGAGTGGGATATGAAACACCCAAATCTCATTCCTTACAAAGAGTGTGTGTTGACATTGATCCCCCATTTCACAGAGATAACTTTTGAACATTTCCCGAGGGAGGAGAATCAGTTGGCGGACACGCTGGCTACGATGTCTTCTATGTTCAAAGTCAAATGGGATAACGAGGCTCCCCGGATCATTATCTGGAAGTTGGACGAACCTGCATATTATTGTGATCTTGAGGCTGAGATGGTAACTGAAAAACCCTGGTATCATGAGGTGAAGAGGTATCTGGAAGCTCAAGAATACCCCGAGGGTGCATCTGTCAACGACAAGAAGTTTCTGAGAAGGTTCGCAGCAAAGTTCTTCCTTAGCAACGGCATTCTATACAAGCGAAACCATGATTCAACCTTACTGCGTTGTGTGGATAAGACTAAAGCAGAAAGAATCATGGCAGAACTACATGAAGGTACCTTCAGAACACATTCCAGTGGGCATACTATGGCAAAGAAAATCCTTCGGGCAGGATATTTCTGGTCCACAATGGAAGCCGACTGTTACCAACATTCTCGGACGTGTCATAAATGCCAGATTTATGCTGATAAGGTGCACGTTCCTCCAGTTCCTCTGAATGTCTTGACTGCACCTTGGCCTTTTGCAATGTGGGGCATTGATATGATCGGCGAGATCAAACCTACAGCATCCAATGGGCATCGCTTCATCCTAGTAGAAATTGATTACTTCACGAAGTGGGTTGAAGCAGCTTCCTACGCTACGGTAACCAAGAACGTCGTAGCACGGTTCATTCGGCACAACCTGATCTGTCGATACGGTGTACCCGAGAGGATCATTATGGACAATGGTACCAATCTTAACAATAAGATGATCATTGAGCTCTGCGAGCAATTCAAGATACAGCACCACAACTCTTCCCCCTGCCGGCCAAAGATGAATGGGGCTGTAGAAGCAGCTAATAAGAATATCAAAAAGATTGTGCAGAAGATGACAGTGACCTATAAAGATTGGCACGAGATGTTACCGTTTGCTCTTCATGGGTACCGTACCTCAGCAAGGACGTCAACCGGGGCAACCCCCTTTTCCTTGGTCTATGGCATGGAGGCAGTCTTGCCGATTGAAGTCCAGATACCCTCTCTCCGGATAATGAAGGATGCAGGCTTGAGCGAAGATGACTGGATCCAGACTCGACTTGATCAATTAAACCTAATCGACGAAAAGAGACTCACCGCTATTTGTCATGGTCCGACGTACCAAAAACGGATGATCAGGGCATTTAACAAGAAAGTCATACCACAAGAGTATCAAGTTGGGGACCTGGTAATCAAACGCATCATTCTTCCTCAAAGTGATCCCAGGGGCAAATGGACCCCCACATACGAAGGGCCATTTATGGTTAAACATGTCTTCTCAGGAGGAGCCATGATTCTAACCACCATGGATGGTGACGACCTTCCTCACCCCGCCAATGTAGACATAGTAAAAAGATACTACGCATGATAAAAGACCCGCTAGGTTGACATACCTAGGCAAAAATTAGGGCTTCCCGGAGAACCAAAAGGGTTCGGGCAAAAATAAGGGATGAAATAAAAAAAATTTGTACACCCGGCAAGTCGAAAACCTGAAAAGGCGACTTGGGCAAAAATGGGTATCCCGGTGGACTGAAAACCTGAAAGGGCAGTCCAGGCAAAAGTTAGGGATTAAAGCGTAATACTATGTCTCATTGAATCACCTTGCATCCAGAATCCGGTATCAACATCAAGTTCAGACGGCATCGATCAATCGGCTTCATCTATAACTAAGCAGCCAAGTGATGAGATGCTCGAAGATATAAAGGCGATAGCAGAGTTGGAACCCAGTGGGATTACTCTTTTCACACAGCTGTTTTGTTTTCTTTGTACAAATTGTAGAAACTCTGTGGTTCGGCGGTGTTCTCTTACTAGGACGTCAGCCTCTTGTACATAAACGCCTATTTACAGACAAATTCAAAAATCAATACAAATTCACTTTTCAGACCAATTGCCAATTGTTTTTTCCTTTTTCTGTTTTGTTTTGTAAAGAACGTCCAATGTTCAAATATGATATATGCATTTGACACTAATTGCTAACTCATAAAAATTTGAATACGAAACAAAGGATTAATTACAGGTAACATCAGAAACAGGGGAAATAATGAGTTGTCTAAGCAATCTAATTGCTCTGTCCACTAAGGTACCAAGGTAAGTTCGGCTGAAGAATGTAACCCAGATACCTTCACTCCCCGCCGAGTAAGATAAGACTCAGCAATACTCTCCCAAGCAGTTGGTCTCCCATCAACCCTAACAAGGCATCGTATCTCCAGCAAGTCAGCAACACTCTCCCCGAGCAGAGTTATCCTCAGTCAGCCTTAAGGAAGTTGGGATTATCCCCCAGAAGATCTCAACATTCCCCAACGGAGTACACAAACCCTCCTAGCAAGCATCCCCGGCAATCTTGATCTAAAGATTGTTCCCCGGCGGAACACAAAACATCCAGTGGAGCCATTCCCCAGTCCAATCTGAAAAGTTTCCCCAGGAGAGTTGAATCATCCTTCCCAGCAGACTCTAGAAGCTTATCCCCACTAGATTCTGGAAGCTTATCTCCTGCAGAGTATAAACGCACCTCCCCAGTTGTTGCAAAGGTTATTTCCCCACCAGGATATAACTGGGTTATCCTCAGCTAATTACCACGGAAAGGTCGTCCCCGGCGAAGTCTTCCTATCCCCAGTGCAGTTCATCAAATCTTCCAACACAGATCAACTGGAATCCCCAGCGGAATTATCATCAAACCTCAGCGAAGTACCTCTCTTCCCACAGAGTAATTCCCCGCAGATTAATCTCTCCAGCAAAGTTTATTCCTCAACGGAGTCATCTTCTCCTATAGGTTTATTCTCGCAACCGTCATCCCCAACGGAAACGAAGAGCTCTACTCTTCGCCATCAGCCCAGGATTCAGCTTCCCGGCATTCGTCAAGGATTTATCTTCCTAGACAAAAATACGCTCATAAACATCACATCCTCATATATTATAGCATGCACAGACGCATCATGGACATACAATCTCATTTATTTTGAGAACATCACGCATATCATACATCATGACATCGCATGCAACTAACGTTTTGTCTTTTCAGGACAAAAGTCAATACAAAGGTGATTATTATCAACTGTCGCAATTCCATATCCGATACCTGTAGCGAGCCAGGGCACATCTGTGAGCGATTATTTCCAGACTCGATTCCTGTATCCTTCCAGGGCACGTCTGAAGAGTTTGAAGATCCGATTCCTGTATCCAGCCAGGGCGTATCTGTTGACGACTATTTACGGACTCGATTCCTGTATCCAGCCAGGGCACGTCTGAAGAGTTTAAAGATCCGATTCCTGTATCCAGCCATGGCGTATCTGTTGACGACTATTTCCGGACTCGATTCCTGTATCCTGCCAGGGCACGTCTGAAGAGTTTGAAGATCCGATTCCTGTATCCAGCCAGGGCGTATCTGTTGACGACTATTTCCGGATTCGATACCTGTATCCAACCAGGGCATGTCTGAAGAGTTTGAAGATCCGATTCCTGTATCCAGCCAGGGCGTATCTGTTGACGACTATTTCCGGACTCGATTCCTGTATCCAGCCAGGGCATGTCTGAAGAGTTTGAAGATCCGATTCCTGTATCCAGCCAGGGCGTATCTGTTGACGACTATTTCTGGACTCGATTCCTGTATCCAGCCAGGGCACGTCTGAAGAGTTTGAAGATCCGATTCCTGTATCCAGCCAGGGCGTATCTGTTGACGACTATTTCCGGACTCGATTCCTGTATCCTGCCAGGGCACGTCTGAAGAGTTTGAAGATCTGATTCCTGTATCCAGCCAGGGCGTATCTGTTGACGACTATTTCCGGACTCGATTCCTGTATCCTGCCAGGGCACGTCTGAAGAGTTTGAAGATCTGATTCCTGTATCCAGCCAGGGCGTATCTGTTGATGACTATTTCCGGACTCGATTCCTGTATCCTGCCAGGGCATGTCTGAAGAGTTTGAAGATCCGATTCCTGTATCTAGCCAGGGCGTATCTGTTGACGACTATTTCCTGACTCGATTCCTGTATCCAGCCAGGGCATGTCTGAAGAGTTTGAAGATCCGATTCCTGTATCCATCCAGGGCGTATCTGTTGACGACTATTTCCGGACTCGATTCTTGTATCCAGCCAGGGCACGTCTGAAGAGTTTGAAGATCCGATTCTTGTATCCAGCCAGGGCGTATCTGTTGACAACTATTTCCGGACTCGATTCCTGTATCCTGCCAGGGCACGTCTGAAGAGTTTGAAGATCTGATTCCTGTATCCAGCCAGGGCGTATCTGTTGACGACTATTTTCGGACTCGATTCCTGTATCCTGCCAGGGCACGTCTGAAGAGTTTGAAGATCTGATTCCTGTATCCAGCCAGGGCGTATCTGTTGACGACTATTTTCGGACTCGATTCCTGTATCCTGCCAGGGCACGTCTGAAGAGTTTGAAGATCCGATTCCTATATCTAGCCAGGGCGTATCTGTTGACGACTATTTCCGGACTCGATTCATGTATCCTGCCAGGGCACGTCTGAAGAGTTTGAAGATCCGATTCCTGTATCCAGCCAGGGCGTATCTGTTGACGACTATTTCCGGACTCGGTTCCTGTATCCTGCCAGGGCACGTCTGAAGAGTTTGAAGATCTGATTCCTGTATCCAGCCAGGGCATATCTGTTGACGACTGATTCCAGATTCGATTCCTGTATCTAGCCAGGGCACATCTGTGAGTAGCTGATTGAAGATTCGATACCTGTATCCAGCCAGGGCACATCCACATAAAGAGTTTAAAGATCAATCCCTGTAACAGGCCAGGTAATTATCTTTCTTTCTCAGATACACAAGTTCTCTCTAAGGAATCTCTTACGCGATCGACACCCAGATGGCATCCATAAGCCCATCCACATACCAACAGTCTCCAAATGGCATCTATAAGCCCATTCCCGACAAGACTCTGTTATAGCTCCAGATGGCATCTATAAGCCTATCCTCCTATCCATCAGTCTCCAAATGGCATCTATAAGCCCATTCCCGCCATCACACTGCTAACATTCTACTATGTGAGTGCAAATTTCTGGGCACTCTAGTGTTCAATCATCTTCCACCTTTGGATCACGAAAAGCCCGCCAGCCAATCTACATCCTCAGGTCTAAGAAGATTGAACAGGGGCAACTGTTGTACCCCAAAATTTTCCCTCCCATATTCTTCAAGATTTGTCAGGGTCAATCTCTAAATGGTTCAAAATCTCTCAAGAGTTGCACAGTCCAATTGCCTCCTAACACAGTCAAGATTAGGGTTTTGGTTCTTGCAAAGAAATTGAGGTTTCCAAGGGTTCAATCAAATCCCATATGCCTATATACATTGTCAAGCATCCATATGTCAAGTTTCAGGACTCACAACATCAAGTTGCACAGTCAAAAGCCCTAATTGCTCCACAGTCAACTACAGGGGCAAAATGGTCATTTGACAGTCAAAAGTCAAAAATTTTGGTCAACATCTTATTTTGAAGCCACAATCATCATTTGATCAATTCTTGATCATGATTCTACAAGCATGGCTCAAAAAGTCTCAAGATGCAAAAGTTTCTATTTTTGGACAGCTGAAAAGTCAACTGCAAATTGACTAAGGCATAACTTCTTCATGGTTTATCAGAAAAATCCCATCCAAAGCTCATTTTGAAGGGGGTAACATTTCCTACAACTCATCTTCACACTCCAAGTCCAAGAAATGCTCTCACAAGAAGTTATCAATTTCAACATTATAGGTCATTTTCAAAAGTCAACAAAAAGGCACTTTAAGTCAAAGACCATAACTTAAGATTGGTAAATCAAAATGACATGGGACCAAAGGCATTGGTTAGAGGACTTCAAGACCTTTCCAAAATGTCCAAGAACATGTTCATAGCCTCCAAATTGAGCAAGATATGCATTGGAGAAGTTGGGAAATTTTTGGGAACTTTCAAAAGTCAACTTTGCCTAAAACACTTCAATTTTGCTAATGGGCCTCAAATTCCTTCTTGAAACTTTACCCAAAGCCTATGCACGACCCATTGAACTTAAAATGATTTATTTTCTTATTTTTAATTAATTAATTGAATTTTTATTATTATTAATTCATTTAATTGGTTTTAATTGTAGAAAAATATCAAAGCATGGTTGTCAAATCTTTTTATGAAGCAAATACACTCCACATATGCTAAAGATCTCGTACATCATCCAACGGGACAAGATATCCCAAATTGGCAAGGTTTTCATTGAAAAAAGATTGAAAATTACATGATTGAAAATCAAGGATTTGAAACATTAATTCATGGACTTTGGGGCCAAGGTCTTGACCTAATTTGCATCACATACATATGCTGAGTGAAACCCTAAAGCAGGACACACGTGAAAGCTGCTAAAAACTCCATAGCCAATTTGCAAAAACTCAAGAAAATTGTGAAACTGAAATCCTACTTGTAGTGCCTTTCCACGCCTAAAAAGGATTCAAGCACCTTGCCTGAGTCTCCAGGAAGCATTTGCCATCAAAAACCAATCCTAACACGCGAAGAATCAAAGAACATAAGCCACACAGTTTGCCTTATTTTTCAAACCTGCATATCATGTTTCATGTGCTTTTAATCTGTTTTCTTGTTTGATTTATGCTAATAGTGACCTTATGAAGCGATTGGTATAATCTAATTGAACTAACGCTGCCTGAATCAAAATATACCATGGACGAAATTTAGGTTTTCAAAGCTTGGATTTTGGGGTTTTTTACAGGAGGAAAAATTGGACCATGACATGACCATGGTTGAATTCGTCAAGGCCAGACGAATTCAACCAGCCTATCGCGCCCTTTTTATATTGTCTCCACTTCTATTCGCTATTCTTGGGACTTTCACTTAGTGGGGGTTTAAAACCCCCGCTATCTTATTCATGTTGCAGGTGAAAATGGAGAAGACAGCATGCGTGGCATTATGTGACTGGAACATTCAAATCTGCGCGCGTATTTTTGTTTGCATTATAATAATTGTTGGTCTTTTATATAACATTTGTTGTGTATATATTTAACAAAGGCGCTTCATAGCTCAGATGGTGGAGGACGTGTCTTACAAGCATAGGGACCTGGGTTCGATTCCCAGGTCCCCCCATATAATTGTTGATTTTTGTTTTAAAACGTTCACATGCAGCAATGATTCAATGGTCCATCATGCACCTTCATGCGCTAGCTTGCCAAGTGGCCATGATGCCCAATCCAGTGGCCACAAAATGAATTCCCTGGTATGCTCCAGTCAATGAACATGCACACGATCAGGAAAGTCAACAAGGCCTTGTGCTAATGGGCCATAATTCCTCAAAGTTCACCTCCACATGGGCCAGACACCCCCTTGGTTTGCATATTTAAAATTCAATTTTCTTTCTTTTTTAATACTTTTAATTGTTTTAACTTTTTTTCTTAATTCACCATAAATTAATTTTTTCCAATAAAATCAGAAACTCTAAAATGTTTTTATTTATTTATTTAAATTTTCCATTAACATATCTTTGTAAATAAATTCTAATAACTAATCTAGGTTAATTTAGTTTTAAAATTCAATCTTTTTCTTAACAAATAAAATACATAGAATTAGGTTTTGACACTTTTATCTTTTTCTTAATTAATTATTATTATTATTAATTATTATTATCATTATTAATTACTATTATTTTTGTAGATAAATATGTAAATTAATTAATTAGCTTAAATTAGGTTAACTTTAATATTTTCATTAATAATTAAAATAATCTAGAATTAGGGTTGTTTACTAACTTCTAAATTCTTTTCTTTATTTCCATAATAAATACAAAAAAAAACATAAAAACGCACTTTCTTTTCTTTAATTAAATAATAATTAGGTCCTAATTTAATTTAATTTCAAGCAAAGGGTCAAAACCCTCGGACGTCCTGATTTTAATTCTTTTCGCGCATTATTTTCTTATTGATTATTATGTAATTGTTCAAGGATGTAATAGTAATTAGGTTTATCGCTTTTCTTTACTTTCCGCATCTTTATCAAAAACGGGTCTTTGTATTTTGGCGATGTATAGACCCGTGCCTTGTAATAGCGTAGCTTTTTACCTTTCTATATTTAATTTCCCGCACTCCTAAATTCTAAATTGCATGAAAGAATGTATGGTAATTAAAAATAATGCGTAGCTCACAATGCCATGATCAAGGATAAAATATAACATGAAAACAACACACAATACACACACCACTTCTAGGGTACGCCTCACTCGTTGCCTTCGAAACGTGGTCGTCAAGTATAGGACGTTTTAGCGGTCGCTCTTATGTCCAAGATCCAGTTGCCTCGAAACAGTTTCCTCGAAACGGTTGCCTCGGATTAAAAAGGATCTAGGACATTAGGGTTACTTCTAAGGTGTCCTAACTGTTGCTTCGGTGACCACACTGTCCCTAAAATCGAATTGACCCGAACACCTCCAACGGTGGTGCTACCTACCTCTCAATGGTGGGATGGCACTACCTTAAAGACTTTTACACAGCCTAATTCCTTAGGGTAGGTAGATGACTCATGGATACTTTCTCTTTTCAAAAACAAATCAAAATATTTTCACACTGACACTTTCAAAAGCTTTCAAAACAAATTTTTCAAACACTCTTGAGGACAGATACAAGAGTCATTCAGAAATCTTTCAATGAAACTTTTTCAAACCCACTCACATTTTGAAAGGCAAACATTTTGAAAACATAAGAGCAAGTACCTAAGAGCCCTTGGATAACCACGGATAGAAAGGGTGATAACACCTTCCCTTTCTATAAATCTACCTCCCGAACCGAGAAACGTTCTCATAAGGAATTTTGCTGTGCTTTTGTCCTATCCATGTTGGAGAAAATAAAAGACGGTGGCGACTCTTGCTTACCGCGACATTTCGCGAAACCAGCTAAAACAGTCAGTTCTATTTCCACCGATCATAGGTTGCAACCTGGAGGATTGGATCTTCCCGACTGTCAATGGAGGGCTCAGTAATTGGGAGGCTAGAGACTTCGTCCCGATCACTTTCGTCCCTCAGTAATTTGTCTTTACATTTTATTGGATCTGTAATATTCAAAACAATTCGCACTCTTAAAAGCTTGTGTCTTACCCGAGGCACAATGGTCCAATTGTAAGGGTTATTATCTCATTTTTCATATGATATCAATGAATCATGGACGTTTTCGCATACAAACTTTTGTGCTCATTGATTTTATTTTACATTTTACTTTCTTTCAAAGATAGTTATACCCTTACACACACCCACACTCACAATGCAGGTATGCATCCATTTGGGATCCCATGGATAACAATACTGCTATGGCCTTTTGTTACTCTGAGAATCTAATCTACCAAGCCGAAGACGAAGGTGAGGAAGATTGTGAAGTACTGGGGGAACTTGCCAGACTACTACAACAAGAAGAGAGAACCATCCAACCTCACGAGGAACCTGTGGGTACAATCAACCTAGGTACCAAAGAAGATAAAAAAGAGGTCAAGGTGGGTGCCAATCTGGAACCTAGTATCAAGAAGCGTTTGATTTAGTTGTTACATGATTACGTCGAAGTCTTTGCCTGGTCGTATGAAGACATGCCAGGACTTGATGAAGATATTATGGTACATCGTCTGCCTACAAGAGAGGATTGCCCTCCAGTAAAGCAAAAGGTTCACCACATGAGGCCTGATATGTCAGAAAAGATTAAAGTAGAGGTCATGAAGCAATTTAACACTGGATTCTTGGTTGTCACCTCTTACCCCCAATGGGTTTCCAATGTGGTTCTTGTGCCCAAAAAGGACGACAAAGTGTGAATGTGTGTGGACTACCGAGATTTGAATAGGTCAAGCCCTAAGGATGACTTTACACTCCCCCACATTGATATCCTAGTTGACAATACAACACAACACAAAGTATTTTCCTTCATGGACAGATTCTCAGGTTACAACCAAATCAAAATGGCGCCTGAGGATATGGAGAAAACAACATTTGTCACACAGTGGGGCACTTTCTGCTATAAGGTGATGCCATTCGGACTAAAGAACGTTGGGGCAACCTATCAGCGTGCCATGGTAGCTCTATTTCACGACATGATACATCATGAAATAGAGGTCTACATGGACGATATGATAGCCAGGTCTCAAACAGAAGAAGAGCGTCTTGATCACTTAAAAAAAACTGTTTGAGAGACTGAAGAAGTACAAGCTGAGGTTGAATCCAAACAAATGCACATTTGGGGTACGGTCTGATAAACTCCTAGGTTTTATCGTCAGCAACAAAGGTATCGAGGTCAATCCTACCAAAGTTAAAGCGATACAAGAGATGCCTGCTCCTCGCACTGAAAAGGAAGTCAGAGGATTCTTGGGACGTTTAAACTATATTGCCAAATTCATTTCTCACCTGACAGCTACTTGTGAGCCAATCTTCAAACTATTGAAGAAAGATCAAGTAGTCAAATGGAATGATGAGTGCCAAGTTTCTTTTGACAAAATCAAAGAATACTTGCAAGAGCCTCCTGTGTTGATGCCACCAGTCGAGGGAATATCGTTGATCATGTATCTGATTATTTTAGAAAACTCAATGGGGTGTGTATTGGGGAAGCATGACGAGTCTGGACGAAAAGAGCACACTATTTACTACCTGAGAAAAAAGTTTACCGACTGTGAAACCAGATATTCACTGCTCGAGAAAACTTATTACGCTCTGGCATGGGCTGCTCGCCAGCTAAGACAGTATATGTTGACTCATACTACCTTGTTGATATCTAAAATGGATCTGATAAAATACAGTTTTGAGAAACTTTCTCTTTCTGGGAGAATAACAAGATGGCAGCTGATCCTGATAGAATATGACATACAATAGACTACCCAGAAAGCAATAAAGGGCAGTGTACTAGCTGATCACCTTGCTCACCAAGATGTAGAAGACTACCAGTCCATGAAGTTCGAATTTCCGGATGAAGACGTCATGACATTAGACAACTGTAAAGAATTCAGGCCATATGACAGACCTGAACAAGGTGTTAGAACATAGTTTGATTCTAAAACCCTTGATTAGAGTTTTAATGATAACAAAATACAAAGAATAAATTATTTCAAAGATATATACAAAGAACAATTATGCTCCTTAAAATTATGTTTTGTATATGCAGAAGTTCTGATGGAATCAGCATCAGAATGAAATCAGCATCAGAAGATCAGCAATATGTGTTACACGCTGAAGCTACCAGATTATACGCTGAAGCTTGATGACCAGAATCTGCGCCTAAACAAATACACTCTGACTCTAATCAAAGACATCTTTACCAAGTCATCAACACTCTGAAGCGTTATCAGCAGTTTTGCTAAGAAGACTATGAAGCGTTACTGATTATTCAAGATAGAATTAAATGCTAACGGCTTTCTTTAGACAAAGATCTTCTACAAAAGGAAAGTGTGTTATTATCATTAAAACTTGCTTTATGGACAACGTATCTTTGCTTGCCTATATAAACAAGCCTGCTTGTGAAAAGAAGCATGTACGTACGCACTCAACAATTTGCCAAGCTATCCAAACCACGCATATTCAAAGCTTTAGAAAATTCATTTTATTCCAAGATTATTTTGTGTAATTATCACAGTTGTGATATACAGTTTTGTAAGAAAACAACAACACACTCTTGTTCAATTATTTGTAAAAGAAGTTCCTTGAGATTAACCGGATTGTGGTTGTACTCAAGAAGACTTTAACAGTTGTTAAAGTAGCTGTTGTAATCCTTTGAGAATAGTGGATTAAGACCTCGTTGGAGAGAGGAGAAATCACCTTGACGGATGGGCTGGAGTAGTTTGAGATCAAACGAACCAGGATAAAAATATTGTGTTGTTAAGTCTTTTAATTTAAGTTTTACAATTCAACCCCCCTTCTTGTGTTTTTCACATCTTCAATTGGCATCAGAGCGCCTGGTTCTGAGCTTAAACACTTAATTGTGTCAGTACAAGATCCAGCGTCAGAAAAACACAATGGCAGGACCAAGTCATAACATCAGCAATGACAACAATGAAGAAAGGGACAGATTCAGTGGCAAACGTCCAGTCTTTGATGGAGAGAACTTTGACTACTGGAAAGACAGAATTGACAGTTTCTTTCTGGACCATGATGTTGATCTATGGGACATGGTGACTGATGGATACACGCACCCAGTGGATGGACGTGGTCAGAAGATTGACAAAAAAATGATGTCTGATCAGCAAAAGCGTGAGTTCAGAAATCATCACAAGGCCAGAACAATTCTTCTCAGCGCCATCTCATATTCAGAATATGAGAAAATATCAAACAGAGAAACTGCTAAGAATATGTTTGATTCTCTGAGAATGACGCATGAAGGCAACATTCAAGTCAAAGAAACAAAATCCCCTGTGCTCATTCAGAAGTATGAGGCATTCAAGATGGAAGATAGTGAATCAATAGAAGCTATGTTTTCAAGATTCCAAATTCTTGTTGCTGGTCTTAAAGTTCTTGACAAAGGATATTCCACTGCTGATCACGTTAAAAAGATCATCAGAAGCTTGCCAAAACAGTGGAGGCCAATGTTCACAGCGCTTAAGCTAGCCAAAGATCTCAACAAAATCTCTCTGGAGGAACTTATCAGCTCCCTCAGAAGTTACGAGATAGAGCTAGAAGCAGATGAACCTCAAAAGAAAGGTAAGCCATTAGCTTTAAAATCTAACAAAAAATCTGACTCCAAAGTTTTGCAGGCTATGGAAGAAACCTCTAATGGATCCTCATCAGAAGAAGATGAATTGTCTCTCCTCTCCAGAAGGGTGAACCAACTGTGGAAACAGAAGCAAAGGAAGTTCAGGAATCCCAGAAGATCAGAAAATCAGCATGAATCTTCCTCCAGATACAGAAGGTCAGAATCCTCCTCTAGACACAAAAGATCTGAAGGCTCTTCAGGATACAGAAAGCCAAACAACAAAGACATCATCTGCTATGAGTGTAACGAGCAAGGACACTACAAAAGTGATTACCCAAAGCTTCAGAAGGAGAAACCCAAAAAGAAGTTTGGCAAGGAAAAGAAGAAAAGTCTCATGGCTACATGGGATGATTCTGACACATCTGAAGCTGACTCAGAATCAGATGATGAAAGAGCAAACATAGCTCTCATGGCAAACCGTATCTGAAGACAATGAAGCTTCTGAGTCAGACTCTAAATCAGATACAGAAGAGGTATTCTCTGACTTTACTATAAATTTTACTAAGGCTGAATTAGCTGAAAGCCTCAATGAAATTCTGGGAAGGTATCAGCAGATCAGAGTCAAATTCAGAAACCTGAAAAGGAATTTTGCTTCTGACTCTGATAAGACTGAGAGTCTCAGATTGGAGAATTCTGAGTTAAAAGAAAAAACTTCAAGATTAGAAAACCAGTTGCAAAACTCTCAGAAGGAAACAATCCCTGAAACTCCCAGCAATGTTGATGAGATCATCAAAGAGTATGATCACAGCTTTCAAAAGTTTCTTGCTAAAAACATAGATAGAAGCAAAATGGCTTCAGTGATCTATGGAGTTAGCAGAAATGGCAGAAAAGGGATAGGATATCAAGGTAAGGTTCCTACACCAAAAAATGCCATGGATATAGTTATAAAACGTACTCCACTTGATTCACACTTTATATATGGGCACACATATGACATAAAATATACAAGTAGTGATTACTTTGTCAAACCAAAATTCAACCAGAGTTTTGGTAAAACTAACAAATCAGGACCCAAGAAAATGTGGGTACCTAAGGATAAAATAATACATGTGGCAGATATCTTTAGCAGCAAAGCAAGGACACTAGTCATGGTACCTGGACTCTGGCTGCTCACCACACATGACGGGAAGAAGGCATATGTTCCAAAGCCTGGAACTTAAGCCTGGAGGCCACGTAGGCTTTGGAGGCAATCAGAGAGGAAAAATTATTGGCTCTGGAACAATAGGTAATGGAAATCTTCCCTCTATAAGTAATGTTTTATTAGTTGATGGATTAATGCATAAACTTTTATCCATAAGTCAATTAAGTGATAACGATTAGTCAGAAAGATAGGACTATCCTATTTAATGGAAAGAGGAAAAACAACATTATAAAATCAAACTTTCTGAATTGAAAAGTCAGAATGTAAAATGTCTTTTGTCTGTTAACAACGAGCAATGGATCTGGCACAGAAGATTGGGACATGTTAGCATGAGAAGAATATCTCAGATTAACAAACTCAATCTGGTCAGAGGACTTCCTAACTTGAAATTCAATTCAGATGCGCTGTGTGAAGCATGTCAGAAAGGCAAGTTTACAAAACTTGCTTTCAAATCCAAAAACATTGTTTCCACCTCTAAGCCATTAGAACTTCTGCATATTGACTTATTTGGACCAGTTAAAACTGCTTCATTCAGTGGCAAGAAGTATGGGTTAGTAATCGTAGATGACTATAGCAGATGGACATGGGTAAAGTTCTTAAGGCACAAGGACGAGTCACACTCTATGTTTGTTACCTTCTGCAACCAAGTTCAGAATGAAAAGGATCTTAGAATCGTCAAAGTCAGAAGTGATCATGGTGGAGAATTTGAAAACAAAGATTTTGAGTTATTCTTTAATGAAAAAGGCATTCTGCATGATTTCTCTTGTCCTAGAACTCCCCAGCAAAATGGAGTTGTAGAACGAAAGAACAGAACATTGCAAGAAATGGCCAGAACCATGATCAACGAGACTAACGTTGCTAAGATCTTCTGGGCAGAGGCAATAAACACAGCGTGTTACATTCAGAATAGAATCTCCATAAGACCTATTGTTGAAAAGACTCCATATGAATTGTGGAAGAACAGAAAGCCCAACATTTCTTATTTTCACCCATTTGGATGTACATGTTTTATTTTGAATACAAAAAATTATTTGAACAAGTTTGACTCTAAAGCACAAAAGTGTATTATGTTAGGATACTCTGAACGCTCAAGAGGGTATAGAGTATAGAATACAGAAACACAGATTGTTGAAGAGTCAATCAGTGTTCGGTTTGATGATAAGCTTGACTCTCAAAAGTCAAAGGAGAATGAATTCCTTGCAGGTATAGAAGTTGAACTCACAGGTACTGAAGACAAATCATTTGAAGCTCTCAACAGAGACACTCCCTCAACATCAGAAAGAGTCACTGCAAGAAACCCAGCACCTTCTGTTGATCAACTCCAGAAAAGACCATCCAGAAGCAGCATTGATCACCCAAAAGAAACAATCCTAGGAAGGAAGGAAGATCCAATCAGAACAAGATCTACCTTCAGAAACTCTGAAGAATCCCTCATGGGACTGGTTTCTATGATTGAACCAACAACAATTGATGAAGCACTTCTAGACAATGACTGGATTCTGGCAATGCAAGAGGAGCTAAATCAATTCACAAGAAATGACGTATGGGATCTGGTTCCCAAACCAAAAGGATTCAATGTCATTGGTACAAAATGGGTGTTCAGAAACAAACTAAATGAACAAGGTGAAGTCATCAAAAACAAAGCACGGCTGGTAGCACAAGGTTATAATCAGCAAGAGGGGATAGACTATACAGAAACCTTTGCTCCTGTCACCAGGTTAGAATCTATCATACTTTAATTTCATTTGTTGTTAATAAAGGCATCACTCTATATCAGATGGATGTCAAGAGTGCATTCTTAAATGGCTATATAGAAGAAGAGGTATATGTGCACCAACCCCCTGGTTTTGAAAGTTCTAAAAATCCAGAATATGTCTTCAAACTAAAGAAGTCACTCTATGGTCTTAAACAAGCTCCCAGAGCTTGGTATGAAAGACTAAGTAACTTCCTGTTAGAAAAGGAATTCACCAGAGGGAAAGTGGACACAACCTTGTTCTGTAAGACAATTAAGAATGACATTTTAGTATGTTAGATTTATATTGATGACATCATATTTGGATCCACTAAACCCTCTCTAGGAAGAGAGTTTG
Source organism: Vicia faba (assembly GCA_948472305.1). NCBI lineage: Eukaryota > Viridiplantae > Streptophyta > Magnoliopsida > Fabales > Fabaceae > Vicia > Vicia faba. Next base: position 1,151,223,266 of record OX451737.1, read on the forward strand.
CTAAATGTATGCAGGCAGAGTTTGAGATGAGCCTAATGGGGGAACTAAAATTCTTTCTGGGCATTCAGATTAATCAAACTCCAGAAGGAACTTACATTCATCAGAGCAAATATGTCAGAGAACTTCTGAAGAAATTTGATCTCTCAGAATGTAAGCCCTCAAGGATTCCAATGCATCCCACGTGCATTCTGGAAAAAGAAGAGGTAAGTAAAAAGGTAGAACAAAAGGTCTACAAAGGTATGATTGGTTCTCTTCTCTATCTGACGGATTCAAGGCCTGACATTCTATTCAGTGTTTGCATTTGTGCTAGATTCCAATCCGATCCTAGAGAATCTCACTTAACAACAGTTAAGCGAATTTTCAAGTATCTGAAAGGTACTTCTAATCTGGGTTTGTTTTATAGAAAATCAAGTGATTACAGCTTAGTAGGATACTTTGATGCTGATTTTACTGGAGACAGAGTAGAACGTAAAAGCACTTCTGGAAGCTGTCCATTTTTGGAAGAAAATATGATCTCATGGTCCAGCAAAAGACAATCCACAATAGCTCTATCAACAACAGAAGCTGAATACATAGCAGCAGTTGGATGTAGCACGCAAATGCTCTGGATGAAAAGTCAACTTGAGGACTTTAATATATTTGAGAGTAACATCCCTATCCTCTGTGACAATACTTCTGCTATTTGTCTCAGTAAAAATCCTATTTTGCATTCTAGGGCTAAGCATATAGAAATAAAACATCATTTTATTAGGGACTATATTCAGAAGGGGATTCTCAATTTAAAATTCATTGACACAGACCATCAATGGGTTGATATCTTTACAAAACCTCTTTCTGAAGATAGGTTTAACTTCATTCTGAAACATCTCAGCATGAAGTTTTGCCCAGAATAAACTGTTTTATTTACATATCTTAATCCTCAGAATTTCTGTTATTTTCTGTGAACTGCTGATCAACCTGCCTTCAGAATTTTAGAAGTCCAGATTGTATCAAAATCTATCCATGAATATCTGAGCGTTTCATTTCAATGATAGAAGTGTGCTATTCACGTAAGAAAACAATTGTCATCCATTCATCAGCTACCTTCTGAGGCTGAACACGCGTTCACTTTTCTGAAAGGTCAAAAGCGCTGATTGGATGCATTGAGACACATGTCATGGGTAACTGTTCCAATATCTTTCTGAATCCCCCAAAATCAGCTATCATTAATGCCTATAATCATTACAATTTATTTCTCTCTCTTGCAGTTTATGTTTTCAAAATCTATTTAAACGCATTTTTTTTCTCTTTACACTCTTTCACTTTCACTTTCTCTACAATCTAATTGTTATCAGTTTGCATCTTTTTCAAAACCCTTCCATTTTCTTCTCAAATTTTCTGTGTGAACATGGCTTCCTCAAGCAACCCAACTTCCAGTACTCAGAGAATAGAATCCACAGAACAATATGAATAACCGTTCAGAACTCTCCTCACGCCCATTGACAACCTAGAAGTACTCTCAGAATTGATTGTGGACTTTGAAAGTCTTCAAGAAAATGGGTTCAATCTTTCTGAAGAAGTAAAGGCTCAAGGATGGAACAGGTATTTCGACCGTCTTCTAGGTCCAACGTTCCCAATCCTTGTGAAGGAATTTTGGATTCATGCTTCATCCTCCAACCATCAAGTTACTTCGTATGTAATGGGGAATAAGATAGTCATAACTGAATACCTTATAGCAATATTGATAGGTTACAGTGGTGGTGGCGTTAGGTGTATAGACATGGATGAAAGATGTGTTGATGTCGCTTCAATTGCTAGAGAAATTTTCACTCTGGGTCTTCCCTCCAGCAAGATAAGGGATTTGAAGGACCATCACAGAATATGGGCTAAGATTATTCTGGGATGCATAAACCATAGGAAGCCAACCAGCTCTCCTGACTATATCAACATTGATCAGCAGTTTCTGATCTACTTCATCTCCCAGAAGACTAAAGTGAATCTGGCTCATTTGTTGTTCAATCATCTGAGGACTAGTGTTAAGGAGACTAGAGAAGATGAGCGCACTAAAAGGGATTGGATACCCCTTGGAATGCTCATATCAGATATTTTGACAGAGAATAGGCTGATAGAGCATCTTACAGAAGCACATGAAATCAGCTCTTTAGAGGCAACTGCTGGAAAGCCTTTGAATGCGAAGAATCTGAAGAAGATGAAGATTATTGAGAACATCAAGAAGGAACCCAGTGTTACTTCTTTTGCAACAATCACCAGCAGAAGAATCCCTCTGGATGACTTTCCCATGTTCTCAGAAATTGATTCCAAGCCTGAGATTATCGTCAGATATCTGGATGCATGCAAGGCAGATGGTACTGCACCAGAGTTAAATATTCAGGACCTGTAATAGAAGGCTCCAGAAGTTGTGCTGAAGAAGAACAAGAAAAGGAAGGAAGCAGCAGAAGGATCATCCCAGCGGACTCCCAAAGTTGCTAAAAAGAGAGGTAATCCTTCTTCTGTAACTGTTTTAGATTCAGTATCTTTATCAACATCTGGCCCCTTACCTACCCATTCAGAAATTCCTACCCCTCAAACATTTGATGATTTTGATATAGGGTTTGACCCCTCAGAAACTTTAACCCTTAGATGATCTCACTCCCTACCTATCAATCCAATTATTGAAACAACTCAACCAGAACTTGCAAAAGTTCTGTCAGATATTGAAACCTTTGACCAGAATATTTCTGCTCCCACACCAGAAAATCCAAACTCTGAAACCACTTCAGAAGCACCACAACCAGATATTCCCCTCTCTCTAAAACCAGAAATACCACTACCTCCATCTCCACAACTAGAAATTCATCCAGCTTCTCCACAACCTGAACTATCACAACCAGAAGTTCAAACTTCTGAGGTCCAACCTTCTGAATCTTGTGAACCAGAACCTCATAACGTTCAATCCAACCAAACTGTTGATTCTGATACCATTCCCATTCTTGGAATCACTGAACCTCTGGCCATCCGTATGCCCCTGACCATTCTGGACATACCCCAAATTCCCTCTTCACTAGAATCAACTCCACAGAATTCCCCAACTAGTCCAATAATTATACCATACTCTCCCACTCCCTCACCAAAGAACAATCCAAATGACAACGCCAAAAGTGTCATTGACTTAACTGTTTTTGAATGTCTTGTTGCCATAACCCATAAAACAGCCATTCCAAAACCAAAACCATCTGAACCCTCACCAGATGTTGGTACTAGTTTATTGATGTTTGAAACAGAAATGCAGAAGTGGATAACTTCCCTGAAGTAAGCTAGTCTTGAGATGATCAATCCTGCTGCTTCAGATTATCTTTGGACAAGTTTCAGAAAATGGGTATGTTCTGAAACTCATAAGATGCAAGAACAGAGCTATGGACAAGTTCAATAGAACTTCAGTAATCTGCTAAAGGTAATTGAAGATCAAGTTCTGAGCTAGCTGCTCAAGGAAGAAGTTCTCCCTCTGAACAATGCTCCCTGGTCAGAACATCGTCCAGCAGACAAAGTTCAACCAGAGTCAGAAGATCTTACTCTGACTGCTGCTCAAGATGAGATGATTCCTGCAGAGGATTTGGTTCAAAAAGATGACGTTGCAGAATGCTCTGAGAAGCATCCAGTTACTGAAGATTCTCAAGCTTCCTCCTATGAAAGGCAGACTCTGGAAGAATTGAAGAGATCTGATATTATTATGCAGGAAAGGATGGATAAACAGGATGACAAAATTTCAGAAATCAAGAGCATGTTAAGCAAACAAGAGGAAACCAACACCCAGATCAAGGGCTTGTTGGAAGCTTTGTTCAAGCGCCTTCCTCCTCCATCTTAGATTTTCCTTTGTTTTAAAATTCTGTTTATCTGTAATATTTTCTTACATTGTTGTTGTTCTGAACGTCTTATCGTTGATTCTAATTTTAATATAAATACTCTTTGAACTCTGATTATATGTTCTTTTTGATAACTGACAAAAAGGGGGATAAAGAATAAGATATTTTCAATAACGGATTACTGAGACATAAGTCTCAAACATTCTGATCTACTTAATTTCCTTCTTCTGAAAAACTTGAACAGGTACAAAACTCTGATGAAAGACGTAGTCAAATTCTGATGCTCGAGGATTCAAAGAATTTAAGGGAAGTAATCAACTCAGGGGGAGTTTTTCTTCTTAACTCTATACTTTTTATTCTTTATTTCTAATTGAAAAATCTGGTTTTTGTCATCATCAAAAAGGGGGAGATTGTTAGAACATAGTTTGATTCTACAACCCTTGATTAGAGTTTTGATGATAACAAAATACAAAGAATAAATTATTTCAAAGATATATACAAAGAACAATTATTCTCCTTAAAATTATGTTTTGTATATGCAGAAGTTCTGATGGAATCAGCATCAGAATGGAATCAGCATCAGAAGATCAGCAATATGTGCTACACGCTGAAGCTACCAGATTATACGCTGAATCTTGATGACCAGAATCTGCGCCTAAACAAATACACTCTGACTCTGATCAAAGGCATCTTTACCAAGTCATCAACACTCTGAAGCGTTATCAGCAGTTTTGCTAAGAAGACTCTGAAGCGTTACTGATTATTCAAGACAGAATTAAATGCTAAAGGCTTTCTTCAGACAAAGATCTTCTACAAAAGGAAAGTGTGTTATTATCATTAAAACCTGCTTTATGGACAACGTATCTTTGCTTGCCTATATAAACAAGCCTGCTTGTGAAAAGAAGCACGTACGTACGCACTCAACAATTTGCCAAGCTATCCAAACCACGCATATTCAAAGCTTTAGCAAATTCATTTTATTCCAAGCTTATTTTGTGTAATTATCACAGTTGTGATATACAGTTTTGTAAGAAAACAACAACACACTCTTGTTCAATTATTTGTAAAAGAAGTTCCTTGAGATTAACCGGATTGTGGTTGTACTCAAGAAGACTTTAACAGTTGTTAAAGTAGTTGTTGTAATCCTTTGAGAATAGTGGATTACGACCTCGTTGGAGAGAGGCGAAATCACCTTGACGGGTGGACTGGAGTAGTTTGAGATCAAACGAACCAGGATAAAAATACTGTGTTGTTAAGTCTTTTAATTTAAGTTTTACAATTCAACCCCCCTTCTTGTGTTTTTCACATCTTCACAAGGATCCCGATGGACCCTGTTCTTTGATGGAGCATCCAATGCACTGGGAAATGGTATTAGTGTTGTACTCATATATCCGGAAGGGTGTTTGTGATACGGTGGCCAGAACCGGGACGTGTTTCCCTATTTGTTTAAGGAATTTGCTGGTTTGCATTTTGCGTTTGTGTTTGCAAAATGTCGCGGTAAGCAAGAGTCGCCACCGTCTTTTATTTTATCCAACAAGGAAAGGAAAAAAGCACAGAAAAATTCCTTTTTCAAGATATTTCTGAGTACGGGGGGTAGATTATGGAAAGGGAAGGTATTATCACCCTTTCTATCCGTAGTTATCTACGGGATCTTAGGTACTTGCTCATCATTTTCAAAATTGTTTTCTTTGTGTTTGTGGGCTTTGAAAAGTTTTTGTTTTGACTTCGATTTAACTCTTGCTTCTGTCTTCAAGAGTGTAATGAAGTGTTTTTGAAAAATTTGTTTGTAAAGGAGTATAAGTGTGAAAAATTTGTTTGGAATGAGCAAGTATCTAAGAACTAATCTACCTACTCGAAAAAAGAATTGTTCTATGCTTGTTTCCTTTAGACAACGCTTTCCCACTATTAGTGAGTAGGTAGCATCATCGTTGGAGTTTTGAGGGTCAATTCGAAAGGGACGCACAGTCACTAAAGCAATGTTAAGAAGTCTTAGTAATAACCCTAATGTCTTAGATCAATTATTCGAGGCAACCATTCCGAGGCAACTTTTCTGAATCGGGACTTTGATCTTGGTTTAGACAAAAGGACGACCACTAAAGCATCCTATACTCAATGACCATTTACCGAAGGCAACCAAGTGGGAGTGTACCCTAGGAGTGCGCATGTGCGAATGATTCAATTTTAGTTTATTTATCTTTGCACATTTAGGGTGATCTAACTGTTTTAAAATTAATCATACATTCTTGTCATGTATCCCAATATCATATATCTAACAGTTAATAATTTGCGGAATTTAATGTGCAGAATTTAAACTACGCTATTACAAGGCTTCTGGTATTTACATAGCCAAAAACAAACCCTTTGAAAATAAAGCGATAAATGTAAATAAACGTCCTAATTAAACTATTACAAACTATAGGCAGTTACATCAATATGGTAAATAATAAAAATAAAGCGTGCGAGAAGAATTAAGATCGACGAGAATTTAAGGTTTTGACCCTTCTAACCTAATTAAAAGAAAAATTGTTTTTTTGTTGTTTTTAATAAAAGAAATAAGTTTTCTAAATTAAATATGCAATTAATTAGTTAATTAAATTAATTAATAAAAATAATTACATGACCTATTTTGGTTTCTTTGGTTATTTTAGGAAAAAATAAAATATAATTAAGTTAGTAATAAAACCTATTTATTCTAATTATTTTTAAGTTATTTACAAAAAGAAATTAAAGTTTTACCTAAAATTAAAATTTAATTAAGAAAAAAAATCCTAAATCTATTTTTATGTGATTTTTATATTTGTTTATTGATAAAAAAAATAAAAGGGATTAAAAGAAATAAATAAAACGAATAAAACATGAAAATAAAGATGGGCCTAGTAGCAAAAGTAAACAGGGGGTGCAATCATCAGAAATCCCTATGCCCGAATCTTCGAAAGCTTCATGCTCTAACTATGGTGTTTTTTGATTCTTGCGTGGAACCTATGATTCAACCATCCATAATTGTTCTATATAAACTCAAACAAACGTTAGCATACCATAAAATGTGATTAAAATTAGAGATTCAAAGTTTAAAATTTTACCAAACCGGTGTTGTCAAATGGGGGGCGTGCTAGGCGTGTGATGGATTGCTCTTGGGCCTTGTAAGACTCTTGAGGACTTCAAGAGGATGGTTTTAGGCTTGATGTCAATTGAGAGAGACCGGAACCTCGAGACATGACTTGCACCAATTCTTTGATTTCTGGAGAGCTTTTTGAAGAGCTTTTAGAGAGCTTTTTTGAAGAGCTTTTCGAGAGCTTTTTAGAGAGTATTTTCGTCCCTTTCAAGCTTGTATGGCTCTATATTTATAGAGGATAATGAGGAGACAAGAAAGCATGGAAAGAATCTCCCTCATAATGTTTTGTTTTAAGACCATGATCAAAATTTGAAAAAAATGTCATATTTGATGATTTTATGTCATTTTCACATGTGGATGAACCTAGACATATTTGAAGAGTTATTGCACGAAATCAATTGATATAAACCAGCATAAAACTTTCCCAAAATGGATTCACATCAAAATTAACATTATTTCTATTATTTATTTATTTAATTCTGAATTTTAATGAATAAAATATCAAAATAAATAGCATAAATAGTAGGAAAAATGTATGGGTGGACTTAGAGGTCGTGGACCATGTTAGGAATGAGTTTCAAACTTGAAAAGATAGGCCCATTTAGAAAAAAATCCAAGTTTGGTCAATATTTGCTTTATGCATTTTTTTCAAAAATTGTCCAACTTTGACAATGCATATCTCTCTCAATTTTAACCTTATGAGGGTGTTCTTGGACTTTTTAGAAAGTTTAGGATGTCCCCTAAGAAACCTATTTGTTTTCATATCAATTGGATCTTCCATGTTCATGTAAGAAGCTTTGACAAAAAAAGGTGTTTTTGTTGACTTTTCAAAATGACCTATAATGTCCAAATTCATAACTTCTGGTGAGTGCATATTTTGAACTTGGGAGCTGAAAATGGATTGTATGGAATTTCATCCTCTTAAAAATTAGATTTGGATGGGTCATTTCTCATAAAGTATGAGAAACTTATGCTTGGTCAAAGTTGAGTTGACTTTTCCTACAAAACCCTAATTTATCAATTTTTGGTTTTTGATGAATTATGAGCATTCCTTGATGAATCATGATCAACCCTTGATCAAATGATGAAATATACTTCAAAATTAGGATGTTTACCAAAAATATTGAATTTTGACTGTATGTAAGCCACAATTGACTTTTGCCCTAGCACAGTCGATTTTCAGGCCTTTGAGCAATTGACTGAGCAAACTTCCTCTGCAAGGCTTGAAACTTGACATGGATGATCTTGAGAACATATTAGGACAATATTGAGAATTTGGGGTCCCTTGGAATCAAGTATCTTGATGCAAAATGAAACCCTAATTTGAGGTAGACTGCCTTAGGAGAGAGCTTATCTGGCCAACCCTTGGACTACCTTGAGTAACTTGGGGATCTTTCTTGAAATGTTTTGAGAAATATGGGAGGGAAAATTTTGGGGTACAACAGTGTCATACTCCATTTACCACAAGACTTTGCTTCAATTTTACAAACAACATGGCATAATATGAAGCATGCATCTTTGGTATCAGAGCTACCATAGACTTAGGGGTCAAATCATTGGATGTATTCGGAGATTCAGCTTTGGTCATCAGTCAGATCAAAGGGGAATGGGACACCAAACACTCTAACCTTATTCCTTACAAAGAACATGTTTTGACATTGCTACCACATTTTGAGAAGATTACCTTCGAGCATTTCCCGCGAGAAGAAAATCAGCTAGCAGACGCACTAGCCACAATGTCATATATGTTTAAACTTAATTGGGATAACGAGGCTCCCCAGATCACCATTGAGCGAATGGATGAACCAGCACACTGTCACAAGATTAATACTGAAGAAGTAGTGGACCAGCCTTGGTTTCACGAAGTCAAGAGGTACCTCGAGGCTCAAGAATATCCATAAGGAGCTTCAATCAATGACAAAAAGTTCTTAAGGAGATTCTCTGCTAAGTTCTTCCTTAGTAACGGCATCCTGTATAAACGCAATCATGACTTTGTGTTACTTCGGTGCGTAGATAAGGTTGAAGCTGAAAGGATCATGGCTGAATTGCATGAAGGCACTTTTGGTACCCATTCCAGCAGGCATACGATGGCAAAGAAAATCCTACGAGCAGGCTATTACTGGTCTACCATAGAAGCAGATTGTTATCAACACTCTCGAACCTGCCATAAGTCTCATATTTATGCTGATAAGGTGCACGTACCTCCGTTTCCTCTAAATGTCTTGACGGCTCCTTGGCCCTTTGATATGTGGGGGATTGATATGATTGGGGAAATCAAGCCGACAGCCTCCAATGGACATCGCTTCATCTTAGTGGCCATTGACTACTTTACAAAATGGGTGGAGGAAGCTTCCTTCGCTTCCATTACCAAGAATGTTGTTGCCCGTTTCATCAAGCAAAATCTCATTTGCCGGTACGGTATCCCAGAAAGGATCATCACCAACAATGGAAAAAATCTCAACAACACTATGATTACGGTCTTGTGCGAACAATTCAAGATTCAGCATCACAATTCTTCTCCCTATCATCCGAAGATGAATGGTGTTGTCGAAGCTGCAAATAAGAACATTAAAAGGATCATACAAAAAATGACAGTCACGTACAAAGACTGGCATGAGATGTTACCATTCGCTCTCCATGGGTATCGTACCACGACTCGCACATCAACCGGGGCAACACCATATTCTCTGGTCTACAACATGGAAGTTGTCTTGCCTATCGAGGTCCAGATCCCCTCTCTGAGGATTACCAAGGATGCAGGGCCGAACGAAGATGACTGGATCCAGACTCGACTTGATCAACTAAACTTGATTGATGAGAAGAGACTTACTGCTGTTTTCCATGGTCAGATGTATCAAAAACGGATGATCAAGGCTTTCAACAAGAAAGTCAGGCGCCAAGTGTATCAAGTTGGAGATCTAGTGATCAAACGCATCATCTTGCCACAAGGTGATCCCAAGGGAAAATGGACTCCTACCTATGAAGGACCATTTGTAATCAAAAACATATTCTCCGGTGGGGCAATGATCTTGACCACCATGGATGGCGACGACCTGCCACACCCTGCAAACATGGACATAGTCAAAAGATACTACGCATAAGAGGCCCGCTAGGTTGACATACCTAGGCAAAACAAGGGCATCCCAGCGAACCAAAAAGGTACGGGAAAAATTAGGGATAAAACAAAAAAAAAAATTTGTACACCCGGCAAGCTGAAAACCCGAAAGGGCGGCTTGGGCAAAAAAGGGTATCCCGGTGGACTGAAAACCCGAAAGGGCGGTCCAGGAAAAAGTTAGGGGATTAAGGCGTACGACTATGTCCCGTTAGATCACTTTACGGACAAACTTTGGCTTCCACTGACAAACTCAGAGGTTCTGATCAATTCAATCATCTTCGGGCGAGGAAACAAATAGATAAGATGCTCAGAGATACGAAGACTATAGCAGAATGGAAACTCCATGGGGTTATCACACATAGCTATCTTTTCTTTATATCAAAATTTTGATTTTTTTATGACAGCATTCTCTTATCAGAATGTTTGTCTCCTTGTACAAAAATACTTACTCAAAGTCAATGCAAAGATATCCCTTTGAAAGTGCAAAAACTATTTGTCTTTTCTTTACGCTTGTGTTTTATTTACAAAAACGTCCAATAATTCATTGTTGAACATATGCATTTGAACATAATTACTGTTTACAAATAAACAAAATTAAAAAAGAGGCAATTACTGATAGGTTGAAAGGATAGGGAAATACCTCTAGGCCATCCCATCAGTAATCCCCTGCAGTACGTCGTTTAAATCCCCAGCGGAACAAAGTTTCAAATGATTGACACCCGGTAGAAGTCGTCAAATTTCTCAGGATTCCCCAATAGGATTTTACAAAGCAGCACATGGCATTTCCCTTACAATAGAGTTTATTTCTCAAAACGGAAATTCATCAACACTTCGACTTCAAAGCATGAAGACTTACATATCCTCAACAACAGTCAGGGATTTACTTTCCCCAATCCAACTACAATGCAGCAAATTAGCTCACATATGCATACATTGCATCCTTATATCATAAACATTGATAAAGAAAATGCATCACATCATACATTTCATGCAACATGACTTTGCATTTTAGCTAACATTTTACCCTTTTCAGGATAAGATTAACAGCTACCATTAACAATATTCAAAACTTGATACAGTTCCGATACGCTCCAGACACGGATGCCATCCTGATACTCATTCAGATTTCAACTTTTTATACAATTCAGATACGCTCCAGACACGGACTCCATTCTGATAATCAGTCAGATTCAACCTTTTGATACAAGTTCAGATACGCTCGCCACGGATGCCATTCTGATACTCATTCAAAGTTAACTTTCAGATACAGTTCAGATATGCTCCAGACACGGACGCCATTCTGATACTCATTCAAATTCAACTTTCAGATATCGTTCGGATACACTCCAGATGCGGATGCTATTCTGATAAATCATTCAGAATCAACTCCCAGATATAGTTCAGATGCGCTCCAAACACGGACGCAATTCTGATACTCATTCTTTCAGCTTACAAATTATAATTCAACAATCACTCTTGGATGGCATCTTTAAGCCCATCTCCCACAGCTTTCTATCACCTCTCCAAATGGAATCTATAAGCCCATTCCTTCTATCATCGCATTGCCGAGTGCAAATTTCTGGGCACTCTAGTGTCCAATCATCTTCCACCTTTGAGTCACGAATGGAAAAACTCGTCTGTCTAACTCTTCAGGTTTAAGAAGATTGAACAGGGGCAAATGTTATACCCCAAAATTTTCCCTCTCACTTATCAAGAATTTCCTCACAAGATCTCTTTGACTCAAGACTGCATTAGGGTTTGACCAGCTCAAGACATCTCCTTATGCACTGATAACCAAAATTAGGGTTTGAGTTTGCACAAGGATTTTTGGATTATAAATGTTTCATATGAATTTCAAGGATCATTAGGGACTCCTAAGATTACTCATGTCAAGTTTCAAGTCTTGAATCATACTTTTGATCAGTCAATTGGACAGTTGACCTAAAAATCAGTTGTATTAGGGAAAAAGTCAACAATGGCCAATTTACAGTCAAACTTCATAATTTTTTATCCACATTAACATCTTAGACTCATATGTATCACTTTATCAAGTTTGGACCACAATTCCTCAAAACAATTGATCAAATCATCAAAAGGGCAAAATGGTCAAAATTAGGGTTTTGACTGGGAAGGGGCAATTTCTGATTTTTGACCTAGAAAATGATCAATTGGTTTGAAGCATGATTTCAAGAGTTCAATTGCATCATTTTGACCTAATAACATGATTCAAAACATTACAAATTCATTGGATTGACAGATGAATTTTTCAGTCAATTGATCAAAAGTCAACTATACACTAAAAAGTCAAACTTTGACTTTTTGGTCAAAGTCAAGTGCCAAGGATCATAATTCATCAAAACATGTCAAAATGTGAAACTTTTTCATCAATAAATCAAGGATTCAAGATTTTGTTTTGAAAAGTTGAAATTTCTTAACTTAGAAATTTTTCTAAGTATAGAAAATTTCTTATTTTTTCTCAACTTTGAGCCAAATTTTCACCATGATGCAAGATGATTCAAAGGAAACTTACAACATGAAAGTTGTAGATCCCCATGAAATATACAAATTTTATTCACAGAATTTCTCCTAAAAATTCTTTGATCTCAAGATATGATTTTGTGAATACATGCTCATGAACTAAAATAACTTAGTGAAATTTTGTCCTAGTTAGGCAGATTTTTGACCTAACTTCATGCTAGTTTTTCACATAGTTCCAAAGGGAATTTTCAAAAGCAATTCAAATATGAGTTTTAGAGCACATTGCAAGATTTCCAAAATATCCAAGAACTCCTTGAGATCATTCCTGAGTATGGAGAATCGAAGAGATGAAGTTGGTGATTTATCACTTTAATTTCAAGCCATTTCATGATGAACAAAAACTCAAATCCAAGCCTAGGATGCATAATCTTTGCTTTGCAGGCCTCAAACTTGTTTATCACTCCATAATTAAATGTTTACACATCTTATAGAGCTTTAATCCAAACACTTGAGCCTTTATCCAAGTTACAATTCCATTTTTGGCACAAAGTTGCCATTTCCATTTTGATAAAGCATTACTTTGTAATTGTCAACTTCTTGAGCCTCTCAATTGTTTTCTCTGCACACAAGCAAAGTCAAAACAAAAAGCAACTTGTCTAAAGCCTCTACCAACTCAGATCATGCTTGTACAACACTTTGAGAGTTGTGTCCTCACTTTTCTTCAAAAGCAAGTTAAAGAGCCAAAAGGCTAGAACTCAGAAACCTGGAGTAAATCTGATCTCTAACCTTTTCCATACATATACACAAGTGTATTGCAACATAACACACGAATGCTAAGACTCCAAAACACTCCCAAATACTTTGCAACTCAGAATCTGCCATAACTTGACAATTTTGAACCTTACATAGCCATCTCCAAATCCACTCGTGTGTATTGAGTTTTAACCACCCAAACACTTAATGTACATCATATTTAAGTGATTCAGACCCCTGTTTCAGGACTGTAGCTCCTCCTCCATCATCCACCATTTTCAAATATCAAGTTTGCAGGTTGACTTAAGTAGAGAGATTCAGGGACTTTCAGGACAAAGTAAGGATTGGAATACACTCAAGGAGGTCCAGGCAAGCTAAACAGATCTTCAGGCCTTCTCAAAACTTGCTCAAACTCCATTCATGATCCCAGCTGCAAGAGGTAAAAACTCAAACTTCTATCTCTTCATACAAGCATCATTTGGTCCTGATTTGTGAAAGCAAAATGTAGATATCCTTGCTCTAAAGCTAACCATGTTCATAGTTTTTATTTATATTAGTTGTGTATAGAGAATTTTGGATTTGAAATTTCTGCAAAAATTAGGTTTCAAATTAGGGCCAGTAAAATTAAATCTTATCTTTAACTTTTAGTTTACATAAATTATATGGTTGAACTCGTGGAAAAAAACACCATAACTTTCATGTTTGAACTTTCCATTTTGATGGAGAAATGAAGAAGATACAAGTGGCTCGGCCATGGCTCAAGGTTGAAGATGAAGTTGCCTTCAGGAGGCGTTTTCTAATATATATTTGAGGTTTTGTTTATATAAACGGATGCACAGCCACCCCAATGGTAAGGTAGCGCGCGTAAATGCTAGAGGTCATGGGTTCGAGCCTCAGCGCGTTGCCTTTTGCATTTTCTCTTTTTTTTTTCATTTTTGTCCCTTTGCAGCACTGGGCCTCCAAATCTTGGGCTTTTTGTTTTTTATAACAGTTACCCTCCTGTCTGCTTGTGACACCCTTGGCCCATATCATTTTATTTATTTATTTTATTCTTATTTTGTTTTCTTAAATATATTTTTCTTAACATTAAAAATCATAAAAAATATGAAAATGATAAATTTATATTTTGGCTTATTTTATTTTATTTTTCTCACAAAAAAATATTTTTATTTAGTTATATATTATCCATTTTTTTATTAAATAAACTTGTAAATTAAATTAGAATTAGGTTAAATATTTACTTTTCTTCACACCCATTAAATATATTACTTTAATATAAAAAGACCAAAAATATCTCATAATACCATATATTATTTTCTAGACAAAAAATACAAAAATATTTTTTCTTAAAGAAACTAATTTTCTTTTAATCAAATAAAATTAGGGTTTATTCAAAAATATTTTCTTAAATAATTCCTTTTCTTAAATGATTTAAGGTAATCTTGATTTATTTATTTTTTTAATTAGGTTTAGGTTAAAGCTTTTTCCACATAAAAAAAATCAAACAAAAATCTTCTTTGTATTTACATATCTTTGCATATTTAATTCACCTTGTATACTATTTATTCCAATTATTTGTACACATTCAATTTGGTTGTAATAGATTAATTAGGTTTATATTATTGCAATCCCCATTCATGAATTGTATATCCCCCTCCCACAAATGTTGTAATAGTGTAGTAACTTTAAATTTCACAATTTATCGCTTTTACATAATATGCTAGTAATTAGGGTTTGTATGTAAAGAATAAAACCAATCAAATAGAAAAACCCTAATTCAAGACAAAATCAAGGATGAAAATGACACACTTGCACACAAGCACCCCTAGGATTACCCCACTTGGTTGCCTTATACAAAATGGTCATATTATGCATGTAAGGTGTCTTAGCAAAAACAAACAAATACAAGATCATAGTCCCTCGATGACGCTATTCAAGGTTGCCTTACAAAAATGATCTTAGTCCCTAAAAATGCTAAGATACTTTGCAACATTGCTAATCATGGCTATACGATGACCCACGCACGTCCCGTCTACATCCAAAGATAGAGTTGCTTACCAAATCAATGGTAAGACAATAATATCAAAGGAAAAGAAAATGAACAAGAAAGACATTTGAGTTGGTAAATTGCTTTTAGTTACTTGCTCCATTTCAGAATAAACCTCTTGCCATTTTCAAAACAAACACACGCATTTCCAAACATCTTACAAACATTGAAAACATTTTCAAAAGATCAACATCTTTGCATACATTCTTACGGACGAGAATCATTACAAAGATTGCCTAAACAATGTCCTATTTACAAAAATACTTTCAAAAACCACACAAAGCACAATTTCAAACAAAAGCAAGTGATCTAGCAAGTAACTAAGAGCCCATGGAAAACCATGTATGAAAAGGGTTCTAATACCTTCCCTTTTCATAATCTATCCCCCGAACTCAAGAAACAATCTCAAAGGTCTTTCATATGCTTTTTCACCTTTCCTTTTGGATAAAAGAAAAGTCAGTGGCGACTCTTGCTAACCGCAACATTTGCGATCAAACGCAAAACCTATAAGTTAGTTCTCCCACCGTATTACAATGATATTGTGATAATGATTTATATATTTTGAGGATATGATGATGTTATGATGATGCTTTGTATATTTTGATGATATGATGATGTTATGATGATGCTTTGTATATTTTGATGATATGATGATGTTGTGATGAATTCATGAATGATGATGCATTTTGACTAACCATGGTCGTATTTATTATGTTGTTGCGCATCATGCATTTATGACATATTTAGGAATTCGGTCCAGTGATGTTATCAGGACCTCGGCCAAGTGATAATGATAGGATAATAGTCCAATGAAGGTATCAATCCCATAGTGTGGATTGAGTGCAATATTATGAAGTACTCTGGTTCCAAGTGGAAATCGATCCTATTGGTGGGGATTTTTGGAGAAAACGATGACTGAGTCATCAATGAAGTTTTGGTACCACATGCACGAGTCTATGATGTTGCATTACATTGTATGTGACATTGCATAATGATTTGATGATACTTGATGATAAATGGCATGTAATGATTATGTTGTTGTGTATTGATGAAGTTATGAAGGTGTGAGTATAGCATGAGGTTCTGATGATTTTTGATGCCTTACCTAAGTGCATATCTACTATGTTTATTTCTTATGTCTTTTATAATGGTTATGATTTACTCACCCTTTCTTCTTGGAAATGTTTCCTCGAAATATGGGTAACTTGCAGGTGATCAAGATTAATATAGGAAGCTTAGAGGATAGCTTCAGAATGCATTTATTTAATTTCTGTTGAATAGAATGAGTCTTGCTCTAATATGTAACATCGGTGTTAGAATCGTTTGAATTAAGAACTTCATGCTCTTTGTTTTATTCTAAGATGTTAAGCCACCTTTCATGGTACTCGAGTTGTTTATGAATTTTGATTATGAATCATGAAGCATGATGAGAAATTATGAAGTATTATAATAAAGGTGTTTTAAACTATGGATTCCGCTGTGAGAAGTATGAATATGTCTATTGATTTCTTTCCAAGAAGGATTCGTCTTAAATAATTTTGAAACCCGTGTTGTAGAACATGATTATGTTTTATATGACGTCTACATGAAGATGTGACGCCTTTTGTGGTTTTAACTTGTTTTATTTTCGTAAAAATTCATGTGAAGTATATGTGAGTTTAGAAGGGTGTTACATCAGTGTGAGAGTCTGGTCCGTTTGTACGGCTAGGTTGTTGATTCTGTAGTATATGACGGTGGAATACTATCGAGATAGTTTGTAACCGTTGTGACTGTTATTGACATGAAACAGATAAATGGCCGGAAGAAACGATGATGCGATTGCTGCTGCTTTGCAGGCTATGGCTCAGGATATGCAACATCAGCCAATGCTGGTGTGAATGATGGATCTCGTGTTTTGGAGATGTTTTTGAGGAATCATCTGCCTGTTTTCAAAGGTAGATACGATCCTGATAGAGCACAAACTTGGCTCAAGGAGATTTATAGGATCTTTTGAGTCATGGGTTGCTCAGAGGCGCAGAAGGTGCGCTTTGGTATGCATCAACTGGAAGAGGAAGTTGATGACTGGTGGGTTGGCACCCGTCAGAAATTGATAGCGGTGGGTGATGTTATTACTTGGGTTGTGTTCAGTAGGGAGTTTTTGAGGAAGTGCTTTCCCGATCATGTGCACGGGGAGAAGGAGATTGAGTTTCTGGAGTTGAAACAAGGGAACTTGACTGTGACTGAGTATGCTTCAAGGTTTGTGGAACTGGCCAAGTATTATCTACATTACAGTGACGCGACTGCTGAATTCTCGAGGTGTATTAAGTTTGAGAATAGTTTACGTTCAGAAATCAAACGGGAAATCAGGTATCAGTAGATCCATGTATTTTCAGAGCTAGTGGACAACTGTAGAATCTATGAAGAAGACAATAAAGCTCATTCAGATCACTACAAAAGTTTGAACAAGAAAAGACAGAAGCAGTATCAAGATCGTAAGAAGCCTTATGATTCCCCAACTAATAAAGGGAAATTGAAGGCTTATGATGGAAACAAGATAAGTGGGGGAGGAGCTCTTGTTTCTGTGAAGTGTTATAGTTGTGGTGCACAAGGTCACCATTCTAATGACTATGATAATAAGGTGTTGAGGTGATACAAATATGGTAAGAAGGGTTATCATGCTCCTAAATGTAAGAACGGTGGTCCAACCCGTTTCAATTGTAGAGAGCAGGGTCATATCAGTACCCAATTTTAGAAGCCGAAGAGGGACGTTGTTTCCCAGACCAATGGTAGAGTGTTCGCTTTGAGTGGATTAGAAGATTCTAAGAAGGACAACTTGATTCAAGGTACTTGTTTTATTAATGATGTTGAATTGGTTGTTATTATTGATATTGGTGCTACACATTCGTTTATTTCGCATGAATGTGCTAATGTGTTGGGATTGAAGTTATCTAATATGAACGGTAGTATGGTGATATATACTCCTGCTAGTGGTTCTGTTGCTACTATTTGTGTTTGTTTGAAATATCCTTTGACTATTTATGGCAAGAGTTTTGTGATGGATTTGGTTTGTCTTCCCCTACACCAAATTGATGTTATTATTGGGATAAACTAGTTGGAGTTCAACTATGTTCACATCAACTATTATAACAAGACTTTGAGGTTCCCTAAGTTCGGTGATAATGGAGAATTGATGTTGTTATCTGCTAAGCAAGTGAATGAACTTATGGAAGACGAAGCTTTGATGTTTGCAATGTTTGCGTTGCTGTAGGTTGATGGAGAAGTTGCGAGTGTTGAATTACCTATCATCTATAAATTTCCAGAAGTGTTTCCAGATGACATTAGTGATTTGCCTCCAAACATGAAGTGGAGTTTTCTATAGATGTGGTTCTAGGTACAAGTCCAGTGTCAATGGCTCCTTACAGAATGACAGCTCCAGAGTTGAGCGAGTTGAAGAAACAACTAGAAGAGGTGCTCAAGAAGAAGTTTGTGCAATCGAGTGTTTCACTGTAGGGTACACCCATGTTATTGGTCAAGAAGAAAGATGGAAGTATAAGACTGTAGATTACAGACAGTTGAATAAGGTGACTATTAAGAATAAGTATCCACTACCGAGGATAAATGATTTGATGGATTAGTTGGTGGGTGCCTGATGATATTCTGAAGACGACTTTTCGAATGAGGTATTGGTCATTACGAGTACACTGTGATGTCGTTTGGTGTATCTAATGCGCCAGGTGTTTTCATGGAGTATATGAATTAGACTTTTCATTCATATTTGGATAAGTTTGTCGTGGTGTTGATTGATGACATTCTGATATATTCCAAATTTGAAGAAGAGTGTGCGAAGCATTTGAGAATTGTGTTGCAAGTGTTAAAATAGAATAATTTGTATGCAAAGCTGTCAAAGTGTGAGTTTTGGTTGAAGGAAGTAAGTTTCCTTAGTCATGTGATTTCTAGTGGTGGAATTATTATGGATCCTTCTAAAGTTGATGCAGTGTTGCAATGAGCGACTCTGAAGTCTGCGACTGAGATTCAAAGTTTTCTTGGTTTAGCAGGTTATTACCGAAGGTTCATTGAAGGATTCTCTAAGTTAGCATTATTGTTAACTCAGTTGACTCGAAAGAGTCAAGCTTATGTGTGGGATGTTTCATGCTAAGAAAGTTTCATAGAATTGAAAAAGAAGTTGACGACTGCTCTGATATTAATTTTGCCTAACCTAAGTGATGCTTTTGTGGTGTATTGTGATATGTAGAAGATGGGTCTTGGTGGTGTTTCGCACTGAGTAAGATGCGAGAAATGTATCGGTAAAGATTTTAAGACTAAGTCATCAATTGACTTAACTCACTCAATGAAGTTACCACCGCACTTTATTATTTCCAAAGGGAAATGGAAAAAAGCGAACAAAACCCAAAATGAAATAAAAGATCAGAGGTCGAGGTACGGGGGTCGATTATGCAAAGGGAATGTATTAGCACCCTAAGCATCTATGATACTCCACATGATCCACTTTGTTTGTTTTAAATCAATGAGTGTGTTATCTACATGATTACTTACTGAAGGAAATGAATGAAAGAGTATTTACAAATAAAAGAAAATGAAATGCTTTTTATTAGTTGTGCTCGCCTTTGATCGTGAGACCTAGTGCCTACGTACTCCCTCGTGCAATGGGAAAGTCAGAGCACCGTAGCTCGGCTAGAAAAGACTTGTTTGTTGATTGATTTTAAATGAAGAGACAAATCGTCATTTTTAGGAGAGAAATCTTAACTAATCACCCACAAGGTGTACGAAAGAGGGACAATGCATCAAACAAAGTGAGGGTTCGAGAACGCGTCTGGTACTCGAGTGGAAAAGTCGACATCCTTACAATCGCGGGGATAAGAAAATAACATCTCAACCATAAATAAATCATGTCTAATCTTGAAAAAGGTTTTAAAGGGAAAAGGTGCTCGAGCACACAAAAAAATATTTGAATGAATTGAAGTTTTTGTAGGCAAGATGATACATGGATCCCGACACTTATCATCCCTCTACTTTATGAAAACAAAGTTTGAGATTTGAATCCCACCAGAGGCTTTAGGAATTAAAGAAGGACCAGTCAGGGTCTGTACCCTCTCATCCTTCCCATTACTAAAGATTCTTGGAGGTGCGGCTCTCATCAATTATTTATTAAGATTTTTGAGAAGAAAATAAGTTTTTAAAAGAAAAAAGCGCTCGACAAAGTCGAGATTTATTATGAAAGTGATTTGAGTTTATAAACAAGAAAGTTTTAAAAATAGATGAGAAGGTTTTAAACATTAAAGAATGAGAAGGAGATGAATAAAGTGTCTTATGTACAGGAGGGTAAAAGATAAAGTAAAGAAGGTCTGACCAAATAAGAAACTGGTACTTGACATAAAGAAATCAATATAGCGTTCCCATCCATTTGAATTTAAATCCACAAGTAGATAAATAAGCCAAAGAGTATACCAAACCTCTGTTGAAAATAAATCACCAACATACATCATCAAAGAAACCCAAGACGTCAGATAATACTCAAAGTAAAAGATAAATCTCAAAGCGTCGGATAAGAATCTTTGTATCAGATAAAATTACCAACAAATAGACAAAACCAGGATAACAGAGAAATAAAGTGAAGTCTTGTGTGAAATAAGAACTCAAATCAAAGTGGGTTAGGGACATATATCAAAGCTAAATGTATGTATGAAGTAAATGTTTAATTAATTAATCAAGAATTGACAGAATTAATTAATTAGATTTAGAACAAATTAATTAACAAAATAAATTAATTTTTAATAATCAAAATCAACTAACCAAATCAATATTTGATTAATTAACTAAAAGCTACCAGCAAAGACAAAATCAAATATCAATTAAATAATTAAATAACACAAACAAAAATTAATTAAATTAATTGAAAATATTTAATAAAACTAATTGATTAATATTAGCTTAATTAAATAAAATCGAGGGTGCAAAATGAGATTTTCACATGGGCTAAAAGAAATATAGGAGCAGGCCCAACATTATTTTCAGCAAAAAGAAATAAAAGAACATGAAAGAGTAAAGGGATTACATGGATAATCCGGATTGGGTTTGGAGTATTTGGCCCAAAATTACGATTAAAAAAAAACCTCTGTTCAAAATTCCATTTATCTCTCTCAAATCGGTTCCCAGCTTATCACCATTTTTATTTCACGCTAAATTGTTGTTCTTCACCATAACACCAACTCCTTGAATTGCTCTTTCTCTCTTCTTCAACAATAAAACAACAACAACGAATTTCGAGAACTGACTCTCTGTAACAAGCATAAACTCCTCTTCTCTCTAAATCGATTGCTTAACCAACCCTCGAAGGCGAGGATTGCCTCGGTGTTTATTGAAATTGAAGCTCATAAGGAAGAAAATAAATCCAGAAACTCAGGTAATAAACCGCTCTTTAATTCTTCATAACTCTTATGCTCTTAAAATCTGAAATTCTGGAAAGGGAAATTATTGTGTTGCTTCTGGAAATTGCAGATTCTGAAGTTGCTTGGGAGAAGTTCTTTACTGCATCACAATTCTCTTCTTCTAATAATTTCTTCTCCTGCTTTCTTCTCTGTATTTTTTTTTTCTTCTGAAGTTGCTTGGAGGGATCATGAAAGCTCAATCCTTGCCATTTGTTCTTGTTGCTTCTTAGCCCTTGATAACTTTGGATGGAGGGTGTAGATTGAAAGTAGTTTGTGAATGAATGAAATCCGGAAAGTGTTTTGTTGCTTTGAAGAAATCGCGACCTTACTTCAAGTGTGGTCCCTCCAATTGCAATTGAGTTACCTATTTTGACATATTTTTGACAATAATGACATAATAATAATAAAAATAAAAGAAGAAAATTAAAAGCAATTGTTAGTAATAATAGAGTATAAAAGAGAGTAAAATAAAAATGCAATAATAATAATACTAACTAAAAATAATAATAAGAAAAAGAAAGAAATTGTTAGTGTCAATTACCAATAATAAAAGAAAAAAGAATTAGTAACAATAAAAATTAGAAAAGTTTAAATGAAGATAAAAAGAAACTAAAATTTGATTTTAATAATAATAATAATAATAATAATAATAATAATAATAATAATAATAATAATAATAATAATAATAATAATAATAATAATAATAATAATAATAATAATAATAATAATCCAATTTAAAAATTAAATTAAAATTAGAATTCCAATCAAATTAATTATAGAGAAAAATTTTAATAATTGAAATTATAATTTTAAATCAAAGTTATAAATTTAAATCAAATATGTTAATTTGAATTGAATTTATCAACTTAATTAAAACGAAAAAGATCAACTATTAATAAAAAGTGCAAAATAAAATATAAAATTAAATGAAAGAATTTAAAATGATTTTAATTTTTAATAATAATTCAAATTAAAAAATATTTTCAATTTGAATAAAATAAAAGGAAAATTTTAAAAGACAAATTAAATCGTTGTTAGAAATTAAATTATCAAATATGGTTCTAACTTGAAATTTAAATTGATTTTGAAGACAAAATATTAAAATTAATCGGATTATTGAATTAATTCAATAATAAAAAATTATGGATTACTAGGTAAGATTAGTTTTAAATCTAAAAAAACTCCGACTAAAACAAATTAAGATGCAAATGACGATATATATATATATATAGTGGACGATCAAAATAATCTATTAGTCCATTAATAATCCACTAAAACTTTTTAAAAATATAAAATCCATTCATTAAGGATAAAAATCTATCAAATTCATCTGTTAACAGTATTTTAATGGATGGTCATCCAAAAAGTTAATTTAAATATATATATATATATATATATATATATATATATATATATATATATATATATATATATATATATATATATATATATATATATATATATATATATATATATATATATATATATATATATATATATATATATATATATATATATATATATATATATATATATATATATATATATATATATATATATATATATATATATATATATATATATATATATATATATATTTATTTTTTGTAATTCTGAAAAAAATTTATATTTTGTATTTTCATAAAAAAATTGATTTTTTGTATTTCTGATAAAAAAGTCAATTTTTTTCTATTTCCAAAAAAAACTCGATTTACTGATTTTCTATAAAAAAACCTCGATTTATTATATTTCTACAAAAAACTTATTTTACTGTATTTGTGTAAAATAACTCGCTTTACTGTATTTTCGGAAAAACTCGAGTTATTGTATTCCCATAAAAAAAACATGATTTTCTGTATTTCTGGCAAAAACTCGATTTATTGTGTTTCCGCAAAAAACTCAATTTACTGTATTTCCGTAAAAAATGATTTACTATATTTTCGGAAAAACTCGATTTACTGTATTTTGGTAAAAAAAACTCGATTTACTATTTTTCGATTAAAAAAATATTGCTTTACTGTATTTTCACAAAAAAATCAATTTACTTATTTCCGCAAAAAACTCGATTTACTGTATTTCGGTAAAAAATATTAATTTACTGTATTTCCATTAAAACTCGATTTACTATATTTCCTCAAAAACTCAATTTATTATATTTTCTAAAAAAGAAACTCAATTTACTGTATTTCCATAAAAAACTTGATTTTCTGTATTTCTGGAAAAAAAACTCGATTTTTTGTATTTCCACAAAAAAACTTAATTTACTGTATTTCCATAAAAAAACTCAATTTACTGTATTTTTGTAAAAACTGGATTTACCGTATTTTCATAAAAAAACTCAGTTTACTGTATTTTCACAAAAAAAATCGATTTACTATATATATATTGAAAATTTTGAGATAATGATGCAAAATGTGTAGATTTAAATGAAACTAACAAAGATTATATTTTTTTTGAATTTTTTTAAAATACAAATTAAAGGAATAAATAAAAAATAAGAATATGCGAAAATGATTGTTTTTTCAAAAAGGGAAAAATATGCGTTTAGAAAAAAAATAAGGGGCGACAATGGGGTGCAATAGTGTGCTAATGCAAAATGGACATGTTGTTGCTTATGCTTCTAAGCAATTGAAGATTAATGAAAGGAATTATCCTACACATGACTTAGAGCTAACAACTGTGGTGTTTGTGTTGAAGATTTGGAGACATTATCTTTTTGGTTCTAAATTCGAAGTGTTTAGTGATCATAAAAGTTTGAAGTATTTGTTTGACCAGAAAAAATTAAATATGAGTTAGAGAATATGGCTTGAGTTGTTGAAGGATTATGATTTTGATTTGAATTACCATTCTGGTAAAGCAAATGTAGTTGCCGATGCATTGAGTAGAAAATCATTGAACATGTCAATGCTTATGGTTCGAGAATTGGAGATGATCGAACAATTTAGAGATATGAGTTTAGCATGTGAAGAGACTCCCAATAGCGTGAAGTTGAGAATGTTGAAACTGACTAGTGGTATAATAGAAGAGATCCGAGAAGGTCAGAAATATGATTTGAAGTTGGTCAATCAATTGGCCTTGATTAACCAAGGTAATGGAGGTGAGTTCAAAGTTGATCATAATGGTGTGATAAGGTTCAGAAATAGGGTGTGTTTTCCAGATATTCCAGAACTTAAGAGAAGTATTCTCGAAGAAGGACATCAAAGCGGGTTGAGTATTCATCCCGGTGCTACGAAGATGTATCAAGACTTGAAGAAGTTATTTTGGTGTCCTGGTATAAAGAAGGAGATCACTAAATTTGTTTATGCTTGTTTGACTTGTCAGAAGTCGAAGATTGAACACCAGAAGCCTATGGGTCTTATGCAACCTTTGAGTATTCCAGAGTGGAAATGGGACAATGTCTCTATGGATTTCGTGTCGGGTCTGCCGAAGGCTGCTAAGGGTAATGACTCAATTTGGGTGATTGTAGATAGGTTGACTAAATCGGCTCATTTCTTATCGATGAAGATCAATCATCCAATTGAGAAGCTAGATGAGATGTGTATCGATGAGATTGTGAAGCTACATGGAATACCTTCGAGTATTGTGTCGGATAGAGATACGAGGTTTACGTCAAAATTCTGGGAAGGTTTGCAGAGTGCTTTTGGTACTAAGTTGAGGTTGAGTTTTGCATATCATCCGCAGATGAACGGTCAGATAGAGAGGACTATTCAGTCTTTGTAGGATTTGTTGAGGGCCTGTGTGCTAGAACAAGGGGTATCTTGGGATAGTCACTTGCTGTTGATTGAGTTTACATACAATAATAGTGTTCAGAAGTACTAAAAGGACAGGCGGTTGCTTCAAGTCTACTTTTAATCAGAGGAAATCTAGTGGCAAAGAAGTCACTTGTTATGAGTGCAATAAGCCAGGACATTACAAGAATGATTGTCCAGAACTGCAGAAGGACAAGTCCAAGAAGAAATCTCTCAAGAGCAAGAATAAAGGGTTGATGGAAACATGGGATGATTCCGACTCTTCAAAAGACGACTCAAAAGAAGAACACGCTATAATGGCGCTGATGGCTCAAGCTGGAATGCCTGTTGAAAGGATCCTCC
The DNA here is from genome assembly GCA_948472305.1 of Vicia faba. Classification (NCBI taxonomy): domain Eukaryota; kingdom Viridiplantae; phylum Streptophyta; class Magnoliopsida; order Fabales; family Fabaceae; genus Vicia; species Vicia faba. The sequence continues at coordinate 1,151,249,126 of OX451737.1, forward strand.
AGAAGATGAAAAATCAGATTCAGACACATAAGAGGTATTCTCCAAAGCGGTATTTTTTGACCTTACTCATTCTAAATGAACCTTTTCTTTAGTTGAAATTATGGAAAAACATGATTTACTCAAGATTAAATTCAAGGAACTTAAAAAGTCCCATGATCCCACATCTTCTGAAAATAGCAAGCTTAAGGAAGATCTCTCCATTTTAAATAAATAAAACTTCTTTCTCAAAGACGATAACTCTGCCCTCAAAGGCATGAGAACTCTCCCAGAAGATTCTGAGAGTACTAATGATGTTATCATGAAATATGACAAAGCATTTCATAAACTCTTAGCCAGGAGCATAGGGATAAGAATATTAGCTTTTATGATCTATGGCGTAAGCAGAAATGGAGCCAATGATATTGGTTATAACTCCTATGACAAATCCAATTCTCATAAGAAAGACAAACCTAATACTCTTCACTTCCATTTTGTCTCAACTGGGTTTGTGCCTAAAGATAAGGGAAAAGAAAAAGAGGAATCTACTTCTGAACCTAAGGCAAAACCTTTGGCTAAATTTAATTCTTGCAAATATGATTATTCCGCTGTTAAATCCAAATTTGTCAAAAACTCTGGGGGAACTAATAAGAGAGGACCCATAAAATTATGGGTACCAAGAAAAAAAATAATCTATGTTGCAGATATTCTTAGCAACACTATTGAAACGCCTGTTATAGTACCTGGACTCTGGTTGCTTGCAACACATGGAGGTAAGAAGACATATGTTCCTAAGTCTGAAATTTAAGCCTAGAGGCATCATGGTTATCAGAGCTGATCAAGAAAAGATTATGCTCTCTGAAATAGTTGGTAATGTTTTCTCTTCCCTCTGTTTACATTCTTAAATAATTGGTGGAGAAATTCATAATGTGTTGTCCTTCAATTAATTAAGTGACAATTATTATGATGTTGTTCTTATTAAATAATCCTATAATGCTTTTAGTTGAAAGAATGTGAATACTTCATTCAATGTTAGGGAAAAACAACGTCTCCATTTTCAGTCTTTCAAATCTTACAAATTCTTATGTGCACTTTTAAAGAGCGTTAGTCTTGGCATTGATGATTGGGCTATGTTAGATAAGAAGAATATCTTAGCTAAACTATGTTATATTGGTCAAAATCCTTCCTAATCTGAAGTTCTCTTCAGAAGATCTCTGTGAAGCATGTTAAGAAGGGAATTTTTTTCTTTCAAAAACTTCCCTTTAAGAAAGAATGTTGTTTTTACCTCTAGATCATTAGAACTCCTGCATTAATTTTTTTTGGACTTGTAACAACTGCATCATCAAAAGAAATATGGAGTAGTCACTTTTAAACAACTACTATAGATGATATTGGGAGAAGTTTCTGTGACACAAGGATAGGTTACTTTCAGAACAATGTCTCTATAAAGACCTATATTGTGAAAGACTAACTATGAATTGTGGAAGAACAAGAATCCCAACATTCCTTATTATCATTCTCTTGGATGCCCGTGACTTATAATGAACGAGAAAATCTTAACCTAGTAATCCTAAAACTCTTGGTTGTGACTTTATAGAATATTATGAATGTTCAAAAGGCTACATAGTATACAATAAACTAAACACTCAGTGTTGAAGAACTAATCTATGTTATATTTAAAGCTTGACCTTAAAAAGTCAAGGTTACTTAATTTTTTTTGCAGATTAGAAGGTTATCTACTCAGACACAGTAAATAAGGAAGTCACTACAAGAGGATCTAGAGTCAAAAATCTTGGAAGAAGCGTGATGAAACAAAGATTGGGCTCTAACCTCTCTTGATAAAATCTATTGCCTCTCAGAAAATCATGACATATGTGAAAATCAGTTCACCCTCGGCATAAAGTTCTCTAAATAAATAAGACTCTAAAGTAAGTATCTTTCTAGATTGTTGGTTTTTGGGTTAGGATACTTTAATCTAATAAAGCTCTTATCTCAAAAATGTCCTTGTTCAAACTGTTCTATTAAGAATGTTTTTGTTCACTGGAATATAAAATACTTGCCTCATTAAAAGGTTGTTTTTTAAATGAAAAGTTGATGAATAAAACGTCAGACATATGTCCTTTCTTAAGTCACGCCTATCATTTAATATGATGCCTTGGGTAAAGAGATTATCTTGATATTAAGTTTAAATCTTTACGACTTCCCCCTGTCATATCATTCCACTGTTCTAGGTTCTTATCATCACTGCTAAATTTTCTTTATAAAGTCACTCACTCCACTTCATTCACCGCCTCTTTAAAACCCCTACACTTTTCTTCCGAAAAACTAGTAAAGCATCCTTGATCACTCTAATCCATGGCCAACTACCTTTCCAATGCTCAATGTATGCTTCTACAACAACAGTTGGGAGATCATCAAGGCTCCCCCTAAATAAGATTACTCTTATCACTTTCTCTTAACCACTAACCCTAGTGACCAATACAAAACTCAAAATAATGTTTGTTTAATTACAACTCTAAAAAAGAAAATATCCTCTATACATTTGATATGAAACTTAGGTGCTATAGAGGTGTGCAAATAGAAATAAATATAAAGACTCAAATAAAAAACCTAACACTTAGAATATTCAACTCTAGATCGTGTCTTCAAAGGTAGGAATGAGTCTCCTTAAATAACAAATCATCTTCTTTGCTTTTCAAAAACATCCACAAAAAGATTTGATTTGATTTAATATTCATTCATATTAAATCTTTATATAACTGGATTTGATCTTATTAAATACTTCTAGCAAATCGTACTAAATAACACATTATTAAAAGATACAACAACAAATCTTCTTTAAATCAAATAGAATTTCACTCAAAATAACTCATAAACCTTTTTCAAATAATTCTCCAAAGAGAATTTAATAATGGTCATTTGACCACTCATAATAATCTCTCCAACAAAGAGAAATTCAAATAATTCTCAAAAGAGAATCCAAAAAATTAATACTTGAAAATTTCGCAACTCAAATAAGGAGAAATTAACATAATTCTCTAAAGAGAATTCAAGAAAATACTCAGAAAATTCAAAAAGTAGGAAGAAAGGGGAAGAAGATGACGCTTCGACAATTCGAGACACTACGCCAAACAATACTTTAGACAATGCTTTTTTGGCTTTAGACAGCGCTTTAAAGCGCTGTCTATTCCAGCGCTGCTGTAGGTAAAGACAACGCTTTATTAAAAGTAAAAGCGCTGCTAAATCCCCCCTTTAAGCAGCCCTTTTACTTTGAAAGTGCTGCTAAAGGCCCCCTTTAGCCAACACTTTTACTTTTAAAGCGCTGTTAAAGGCCCCCTTTAGGCAGCACTTTTTTTAAAGCGTTGCTAAAGACCCCCTTTAGCCAGCGCTTTTTCTGAAACAAAAAAAAACTATAAAAAAGCCCCTTTAGGAAACGCTTTTAATGTTAAACCGCTGTTTAAATCCCCCTTTAGGCAACACTTTTTTTAAAGCACTACTAAAGGCCCCCTTTAGCCAGCGCTTTTCTAAAACAAAAAAAAATTAAAAAAAAGCCCCTTTAGGCAGCGCTTTTAATGTTAAAGCGTTGTCTAAAGCCCGCTTTAGACATCACTTTTTTTAAAGCGCTGCTAAAGGCCCCATTTAGCCAGCGCTTTTTCTAAAACAAAAAAATATTTAAAAAAAGAGCCCCTTTAGGCAGGGCTTTTACAGTAAAAGTGTTGTCTAAAGGGGGCTTTAGACAGCGTTTTTTAAAGCGCTGTCTAATGTCAACGAAATTTTTTATATAATCTTTTTGAAAAAAAAATGCTGTTTGATATATATAATTTTATATGCACATATTTTAACCATATTTGCATCAGGTTTTCACCATATTTTGCACCTGTATATACCATTACAAATTTCACCAGGTTTTCACTAATATTGGAGCTTCAATCCAATAAAAAATAATACCAAAAGATACTATACATTTGCACCAATGTACTTATATATACTATTACTCTTGTACATATATACTTTTATAAAAAAACAACACCAAAACAACACCATTATATACCATTACAAAATCTATTCATCTCTATCTTCTACATATGCACATATAACCTGAAACAACACCAAAATATAGTAATTCATACCACGATACAAACAAAATATATATAATTTACCACATGACAAACAACAACAAAATTACAACACTTGAATATACTCAAAATTCTCATCAATTAAAGTAAGATTACAATATACCTTATATAACTTTCGTCTCAATAATGTATTGACATCAATCCTCCTTAAGTTCATCCAACTGAGAACTTGAGTAATAAGCACACTTGAATTAATCAAAGTACTACATAATAATATAATATAGTATGTTTAAGTTAAAAATATTTAATTATATGAGAAATATGTGTTAAATATTAAAATAACTCCTAAGTTAGAAATCCATACCTTAGATGGAATCTCTATTCGATCCAAAAGAAGAATTTCTCTCATAAACCTCAACATGTAAAAAGTGCAATCTACTTCATTACGCTGCCGAGGATACTACACATGAAAAAAAATATGGATAAGGCCTAAGTTTTATCAAGTATCATCACTATTAATATAATAAAAATTGTGATAATTATATAATATACCTCCACTATAATCCATGTAATGTTGTTGGCTTTACTCTTTGGTACTTGAACACCTCTTTGTGCTCGAAAAACTTGTATAATGCTAATAAAACATAAATGCATATTTAGAAAAATTCACATAAATAAATAAATATACACACGAATATTTAGAAAAATCTCACTTACATATCAACCATATTCTTCATATCTTGGTATATACTTGGATCATTGCATAAAGAATCCAGATAATATACAACTTCTCTGATAGGATTAGTCGCGACCAATAACCAATGTCCACTGTAAGACTAAATAAACGTGAGATGAAAACTTTCTACACAACGTCAAAATATGAAAAATTATAATAAATGAATTTAGAATGAAAATCTAACCCGTTGTCGGTATTAAGCGGTAAAAGGAACAACTTTTTGGTATCTTTGTCGGCCATAAAGCGCTCGAGTACATACGCCGTGACTTCATCTGGTTTATGAATGATTAACCCTAAGTTGGTATTGAAAGGATATAAGAAAGCGAATCTTTGCTCCATTCCACTCGGGCGTATCAATTTTTCATACAAAAACCTTAAATAAAAAACCTCATTAACATTTGAAATGAGTAAATGAATTGATCAATTAATTAGACAAAGTAGATCGGATATACCTTATATATGTATTAACAACACTGAGGCCTAATTACGTATGTTGTAAAACTTGTTCAAAATCCTCCATACCAATTGTTTTGGAATATTCAAAATCAAAAATACCAAACTCCATAGGTAGAAGACGAGTATTTCCTTCCAGAATATCAGACATTTCTAAAAATGTCCCAAGGCACGACCTAAACTTGGAAGTAGTTTTTTTTAGCCGCGGTCTTCTTAGAAACAACATTTTTTGTGTGGAAATGTTGCTAATTTCAGGATTCTTACCCCTACCGACATCTTCATTCTCTTTATCATGAATCTAAATATCATATAATTAGTTATGTGAAGTATAAGATCACGAATTAACATTTTTCATGCATAAATATCATATAATTGTGATGTACCTCTTTTATTGATGCCACTGATTCGGTTTTTCGCGGAATCCCCTTGTTTTTTGCTTTGGATTTTATTGGAGTCTAATTAACATAACCATGTAAAAACAAATGTACGTAAAATACGCGTAAAAACTTTGATTACTCAAAGGTTCATATATATGGTTTTAAGCATACCTCATCATCTACACTAATGAGGATTGATGGCCATGCAACAAACAAACTGATTGCATCTCCCACAAGTGTGGCATCTGAAACATCGCCAGGATGTGGTAATAACGCATCCCTCTCCAAAGCAATGTAAACTGACACTTTCAAACAGCCAGTAGGGAGCGGTTTAATGTGAAGTAATTCTTCCAAAGTGTTATTCACTTTTCCCTTGCCAACCATCCGATAAGTTAGTGACGATAAGTAGAGTTGACAAGGTGAAATGCCCTAAAACCAATAATAAATTTCAAATTGTTATTGTGTATATATTTCAATTAAATAAATTAAGCTACTTTAATTTCAGAATGATATATATGATTACCTCTGGAAGATTCGGTTGAAAATTACAACTGATACTACCTTTGTCACTAGTAGCTTTAAAACCCAAAGCTTGCTCTCTTAATTCTTTTTCCCTTCTCAATTCACGGACTTCAGCTTGTAGTGCTTCCAAGGTTTCCTGCAGTTCTTTATTGCTGGGAGTCTTTTGTGTTTTCATCTTCAAGGATTTTGGAGTGATTCCAAATCCCTTACCCCTCACCCCCCAGAATACTCACGAACATCTAATGCTCGACTAAGTATGTTCATGCAATCATTGTCTTTATCTGAACATATAGACTGAGATAGAGTCTCCTGAAATTCATATGAATATTGAAAGTTTGTCTTAATTATATGTTACTAAACTTTTGATTTAATTAAAGAAATAATGCTATACTTACACATTTCTCAAAAACTTTTTGAACATCTTCTTTGACAACTCCATCCTTACCCACACGGGCTTCCTTCCACAAAACATGTGCCGGAAGAGATGTTTCAGAACTATTCTCCTTTGTTAACTACACATTAAGCCAAATAATATGATCAAATATAATTCATGATAAAGAAGTATATCATTGCAACTTATAGATACTTATGATAGACTGTTCTAAGCATCCATATCAAATACACCCTTTTCTGTATGGATATGCGGGATTTGATGCTCTTTTCCAATTTGTTTCACTTACACTCTGAAATTCTTGGGTTTTTTCGTTTGGCTTTAAATGTTTGCCATTATTTAGGTGAAACCAAACTTGCATATTTAGATGGAAGCTCTGCATCAACAAATTTTTTATCTGCATCCCTAAGAAACTTGATATTTAAAAAAGTCCTAAACCTTCTTAGTAGTTTTCTGACCAATCGGAGACAAAAAGTTCTTCTAGTATCATCAATGTTGTTGAAAGACCTCTATGAAAAACATACACATAGTGCGTTAGTACAAGTAATTTAAAGACACAATCTTCATTAAAAACAAATTGGAACTTCATTAAATATGGTACCTGTATCTCACTCCAAATTTTTTCTTTAGCTTCTTTCAACTCTATTTTTATCCAATCATCATAAGTAATTGGAACTTCATTCCTTACAAGTGCACCAATAAAACTTGTCACCGTTGAACCGTTAGGCTCAATTAGTTGGCCACTTTGGCTCCAATGCGCATCTAATTTTATGCCTCGGTCTCTATCACGAATGACTTTCTTCATAACTGTTATTCCCCGTCTAAATTCCGCTTCCTGATTAGTAACGGTCGCATGATCTCCATCATCAATAGCATCATCATGTGGGTGATCCTCGTTACTAGCCATTTAACCTGTAATAAAGAAAAACATAAACCCAATATAAAAATCTATAGTCAATTGAATATATAACAAATGACAAATAAAGAAGAGCATATAAATTTATTGAAAATGACATAATATATAATATTTTACTATATTACCTCTTTCACTAACATCTCTTTCTTTTCTTGGTTGGAATATGAATTACTTGTTTCTTAGCAACGTAGACGTCAGAATTGATCCAAATTCCCTCGTTATGATCGTTTCTAATATATGATTCATTCGCTATAATATTCTCATTTTGATCATTCTGTCTAATACATGAATGATTCTCAACATCAATATCACCTTGATCTACACTGATATCATCAATCACTTTGTTAGATAAAAGCACTATAGACCATTTTGTACTCGTCGGCTCAGTGACATATTGTGATACGGTGGGAGAACTGACTTGAGTGTTTTGCGTTTCGATCGCATTTGTGCGGATAGCAAGAGTCGCCACCGACTTTTCTTTTATCCAAAAGGAAAGGTAAAAAAGCACAGGAAAGACCTTTCGAGATTATTTCTCGGGTTCGGGGGGTAGATTATGAAAAGGGAAGGTATTAGCACCCTTTTCATCCATGGTTTTCCATGGCCTCTTAGTTACTCGTTTAGATCACTTGCTTTTATTTGACAGTGTGCTTGTGGTGCGGGTTTTGAAAGTATTTTTTTTAAAAAAATCTTTTTGTAATGGTTCTCGTTTCTATAAGAATGCGTACAAAGTTTTTATTTCGAAAAATGGTTCGAAGATGTGTTTGTGAAACGTGTTTCCGAAAGTGGTTTTAAAAAAGATGTTTTGCAATGGTTCTCGTCTCTATAAGAACGTATACAAAACTTTTTGTCTTTTTGAAAATGTTTTGAGATGAAAGTGTAAGTGTAAAAATTGTTTTTTTATCGTGAGCAAACGGGTAACTAGGAACGAATCTATCTACTCGAAAGGTTTTCAATTGTTCTTTTCTTCCTCCTTTTAATGTTGCTTTCTTACCATTAATTTGGCAAGAAGCCACATTCTTGGATGTAAAGGGACAGGCGCGGGTCAATTTTACAGTCATCGAAAGCAACTTATGAGACGCTTTAGCAATTTTTGTAAGGGACGAGATCATTTTATTAAAGGAAACGTCGAGGGTCGTCGAGGGACTGCGATCTTTTTATCGAAGGGTCATTGCTAAAGCGTCCCATATTCGAGGGACATGACTGTATTTCCGAGGCAACGAGCGAGGCTACCCTATAGATGCGCGTGTAAAAAAGTGTTTTTGATTCAAGTTAATTTTGTATTTGAGATTAGGTTATCTAACGCTTGATTTTTATATCTTTCCATGCACGCCTAATTACTATACAGTATAAAAAACAGTAAATTATGGAAATTAAAATTCTACGCTATTACAGAATTTTCGGGAATGGGGAATACAAATTTACAAATGGGGATGGATCGAATTGACAATGCGACTTAAAAGTCTAAATAAGAAATCAATACAACCCAATCGAAATGAAACTAAGCAGTTAATTAAACTAAAATCAAACTATTAAATAGGATTTATTAGCAAAATAATTGAAATAATATTTTTGGTAATTTGTTTATCATGGAGAAATTAAATAATTTAAAAGAAAAAATTAACTAAGAAAATGTTATTTTAACTAAATTATTCAGAGTCCTAAACTAAACTACTTAAGAAGATTAATTTAATTTTTTTGAAATTATATATTTTTATTTAATCGAATTTTAAGATTAAAACTAAATCTAAACTAAGTGAAGTTATTAAAATAATTCTAAACTAGCTTAAAATTCAAAATTGCTAAATTAAACCTAAATTAAGCTAATTCTAAGGTTATTAAATAAAATCTAAACTAATCTAAAAAAAAGTAAAAATAAGTTGTAAAAAGAAGACTAGGGGTGATGCTGGAAATTCGCTAATGGGCTTTGAATGGGGTAAAACACAACAACATTATTTAACCAGAAAATGAAGCAAAACAAAAAAATGTATGAATTAAAAAAAGTTTGGGCTGAAAGACAAATTGGGTTAGGGGATGAATTGGGTTAGGCCCAAGGAAACAATAAGGAAATAAAAAAAACCTAATGTTGTAGTGAGCAAGCCGCTCAACTCCAACCCTAAATCCTCACGCTAAAGCAAACTATGTTTTCTTCTTCACTCAGACCGTACAATCTCCTCTTTACTCTCTCAGCCCTGCTTTATCTCTCTCGCTCTTTCGGTCTCATTTTCACGATAAACACAGTAAACCCAACTCTAACTTTGTTCATCTTCTTCCTCTTTCTCGACAAAAAGGATTTATTTTCATGGATAAAAGATCAAATGATAGAAAACTTAAGCAAACAACTAAAACCCTTATCCCCAACAATCTCTAAGCCCTAATTTACTCATGGTTTCACGATTTGCCAACAAGTAATAGTAACAGAAAATAAAGGGAAATGTATGATTTTTTACCTGTTGTTTGTCCGCTTCTATTTTGTTTCTACTGTATTGAAATTGTAGTTGTTGTTGATGATAGTGGATGAACAGGCAGAGGGAAATGTTTTGTATAGAGTTTGAGGGTTGCTGTTTGGAGTATGAACATAATTAAAGGAGCAAACTTTTTTGTTTTTTTTTTGTTTTTATGTTGTTCTGTTTTTTTTTGACAAAAATTGTTGCGCTTCTAAAGGGTCTGCTAGGAAAATGATGATGAGGAAAAATGTTTTTTTTTGAAATTATATCTTGTTGTGTTTTTCTGAATAGAAAAATTGCTCTGTGGATCGTGTTTTCCTTTGTGTTTTCTACTGTTTTTGTGTTCTACTGGCTTTTTGGTGGTTCTGTATTTTGGTTTTTTTGGTTGATGCAGTTTCAGTTTCTCTGGTTTTTTTGCTTTTGACAGTTTGTTTCAAAAAAATATCCTGCCTCTTACTATGAATGAAGCATGTTATATAGGCAGCTTGATAGGTGTTTTTTTTGGGGGGGGGGGGGATGAGATAATTTCGAACATAATTGGTATGCTGATTTATGGCTTTTGAGTGCAAGTTGACATCTTTGCCATTTTAATGTAAGTTTGGGTAGGTTTTGACTTGCTTTATGCAGAGTTGCAGCAGGTTTTGGACTGTATATGGGCTGTAACAGGCTAAGTGATCTCTTTCTAACTTGTCCCTATCTTCTTTCCTCTTTTATTTTTCAATAAAATAAAGCAACTTGCTTTTTACTCCAAATTCTGAAGGGTTTTTCAACATAGGGAAAATGATGGTGCTAGCTTATATGTCATCTGATTTTGCAGCCTATCCTTGCTACTATATTGCTGCTATTTAAGCAGCTTTAGACTTGCTTGCTATGCTTTTCTTGTAGGTTTTAGTCTGCATTCTTTTGCAGCCTGAGTAGCTTGCTTGCAACATTGTTTTTGTTGCAGGTTTTTGCATGCTATTGCAGCCTGGGCAGCCTGCTTGCTGCATTGTTTTTGTGATGCTGTTTTGTGTTGTTTTGTATGCTATTGCAGCCTGCTGCCTGCTGTCTCTTATACTTTGCCTTATGCTGCCCTGTTTCTGTGATGTTGTGTCCTATTTTGTGCTGGGCAGTTTGACTTGTACATTTGTTTCCTTTCTTGTGAACCAAGAAAGGCAACTTTCTTGTGATTTGCAATTGGGAAATGGATTGTGATGAAAGAACAAACAAATATTCTGATTCCAAGTTGCAAAACCCTAATGATGAACTCATTTTTGCTTGAATTTCTCAATGCTTATTGTTTGCTAACTTCTTCTTTTTTTCTTTTGTTACATGAACATGAGGTGTTGATAGCAAGCGAGGATGGGAATGGTCACTTGAAGATGAAACAACAGTGATTTGAAGAAACAAAATAAATGTTCTTTCTTTGTAGACAAAAACCTGTAGTTCTTTGTAACAAAAACTTGTAAATCAAACCATTTGTAATATAATAAAATGAGGCTTTGAATAAATTTGTTGTAATGAATTTTTTTGTTCAAGACTTGAATTTAAATTTGCAATTCTCAATTGAATGTTTTTGGACTAAAACTTCTTGATTTGGTAACTTGGATTTTAAGCAAACACAAATGATTGAATAATCAATATGTCTCGTATTCCAATCAAACTTCTAAACAAAATAAATGTTTAAAAATTCTAACTTGGTTAACTTAATCCCAAAGCCATGGTCATCTAAATGATAGTCCTAACCTCTGCCTTTTGTCCACACCGAATTCTCATTCAAAATGAAACTCGCACGCCATGCTTGATAACAGTGGGACTTTATTGCTAAACAATCATGCTTTGAGAACCCTCATCAACCTTTACAAGTTCCAAGATTAATGATGATTAAGAACATTTTGAAAACAAACAAATGACTTGCAACGATTTGATAACTTTCAAAGTCTTCCAAACGCAATTTTCCTTCAATTCTTTGAAGATAAACCCATGAGCGACATCACACATGACTATGAGCAGAAATAAACGTCTCAAGGTCTTGTAATTTGAATAAATCACAATTCTAGAAATCAGACGACTGTTATTTGAAAGGAGGTCAAAAATTCATGAAGTGACTTCCAACGCATTCGAATTTTTGGTGATTTTCTACGTGTAATCAGTTCTTGATTTGTGAAGATAAATTTGAGATGACATCAAGGAAAATCATACGCAAGAAAAACCATTCGAAAATTTTGAATAATGAAGAAGTTACGATCATTTGAATTTGTTCTCGCAAAAGTGCAATTTTCAAGTCAATGTAGTCATTTTCAGTTATCTGGACCATTGATTGAGCAAGTTTGCAATGCGAGGTTTGAAAACTAATTTAAATAACCTTGAGGAGACATGAAGAACTATGAAGACCATTTGAAACCCTGAATACTCAATTTTCTTTGAGAAACGTCGAACCCTAATTGTTGACTTACTGCCTAGGAAGAGAATCTGTCTGATCAACTTCTGAGCCAAATTAGGTATTCGAGAAACCCTTGGATAGTATCTTGAATGAAAAATGGGAGGGAAAATTTTGGGGTACAACACATAGAACACTTGTTTAGCTTGAGATGCTAGAATAAAAGGCTAGTCTTTGTACCCCACCCTATTAAGATCAACTTGCAGAAATCCTGACTTATCCATTCATATGCCACTACTATTTACCCACTTGCAACCAAAGATAGGAATCTGAAATTTCTCGTAATCAAACACCCAAATGTGCTCAATAACCCCAAAATATGACAAATTTTCATATTTGGGGTTTATGTCCTTCGTACTTGATATGTACATTTCTTCAGCTAGCACGGTGACACAACTATTTTGCATAGTACTTTTATCATCTTGTTCTTTGGTATAAAATGTGTATCCATTTATTGCGTATGCGCTATGAGAAAACACATGCAAACTTGGACCATATGCCAAACATCTCAACCTTTCTGTTATTGAAGCGGGATCTGAAGAGAGCTTTGAATAAATATGATCCTTAAACCATTGTATAAAACTTTGATTGTGCTCTCGTACTATTCAATTTTCATTTATGTTCTGATTTAACCCTCGGAGTACAGTCTTGTGCATTTCAACATATGGCTCAACCTCACAGTCATTATGCAGAACATATAAATGCACTTGCTCCCGTTCATCCCTTGATACTGTCTCAATTTTATTCCCAATTAATTTTTTACGTTCCTTTTTTTCAAAAATATGAGTTTTGGGGAGCCCAACGGATTGAACATTGGACAAATATTCAATACAAAACTCAACCGCTTCTTCAACAATGTATCGTTCAACAATACAACCCTCTGGGAGACTTCGGGTTTTCACGTACCCTTTTAATATTTTCATATAACGTTCAACAGGGTACATCCATCTCATATAAGCTGGTCCATACAACTGTGTCTCTTTCACAAGATGAACAACTAGATGTACCATTATGTCAAAAAAAGAGGGACGAAAATACATCTCAAGCTCACACAAGGTAACAACTATTTCTTTTTGCAGTGTTGGTAAGACCTCAGGATCGATCACCTTACTACAAATTGACCTAAAGAAAAAACACAATTTAGTTATGGCACTTCTTACTTTTTCTGGCAAAATAGAACATATACCTATTGATAGAAAATGCTCCATTATAACATGACAATAATGTGTCTTTAAACACTTCAACTTGAGGTCTCTCATAGACACAAGTCTTCTAATATTTGAAGAGTATCCTTCTGGAACTTTAACTTCACTTAGAAACTTGCACAATATTTTTTTCTCCTTTCTAGATAGAGTAAAAGCAGCAGGTGGTAGATATGTTTGACTTCCTTTCTTCACGAGTCCTAATTCAGTTCTTATTCCAATCTTTAACATGTCCTCCCTTGCTTTAAGGTCATCCTTAGACTTTCCTTTTATATTGAGTAACGTACCAATAACACTTTCAAATACATTTTTTTTCAATATGCATAACATCAAGAAAATGTCTCACACACAAAGACTTCCAATATGGCAATTCAAAAAAATCGACCTCTTCTTCCACCCACCTTTGACAATCTTATGTGCAAAAGGCTTGCCAAAATAAGTACACACATCTTTCACCTTTTCAAAAATTTGGTCACCTGGCAATGCAGGTGGAACTTTACGTTGCTCGATGTATCTATTGAATGGTTTTCTCCACCCATGGTAGTGATGTTTAGAATATAAGAATCTAAGATGACCGAGAAACACATTCTTCTAATAAAGTTCCAATCGCGTCGTATCGATTCCATCTTCATAAACAGGACACACACGTTGACCTTTAATGCTATACCCAGATAGATTTTCATATGCTCAAAAATAATTAATTGTGCCAAACAACATCGCCCTCAAATTGAAAATTTCTTTCCTTTATCCATCATAAACCTCCACACTGTTCTCCCACAAAATCTTTAAATCTTTGATCAAAGGTGTCAAGTATACATCTATGTCATTCCCTGGTTGTTTAGGCCCAGAAATTAACATAGATAACATCATGTACTTACGCTTCATACATAGCCATGGAGGTAGGTTATAAATCATAAGAATCACATGCAATATGGTATGTGAGATACTTTGAAGACCATGTGGGTTCATTCCATCAGTAGATAATGTCAAGCGAAGGTTTCTTGCTTCTTCTCTAAAACCAGGATAATCATCATCAATTTTCGACTACTGTGGTGAATCTGTCGGATGTCGATACTTTCCATAAATAATTCTTTCATCTACATGACAAGTCAAGTGTCTTGCATCGGTTTCACTATGAAACATTCGCCTAAATCTCAAAATTATAGGAAAATACCATAAGACTTTTGCTGGAGACAATTTTTCTTATATCGAGATAAACCACATTTAGGGCACTCATTTAACGATGCATATTCGTTTCGAAACAAAACACAATCGTTTTGACAAGCATGTATCTTATCATAGCTCATGCCAATAGAGCACAACATTTTTTTGGCCTCATAGGTTCGATTAAGAAGAACATTATCCTCCAGAAGCATATCTCTCATAAGGGCAGTCTTGTGAATACCGCAGACATTTAATACCGCAGACAGTCTTGTGAATTTAGTGCAACCTTTATACAACGGGTTCTCTGCATCACTTACCAACCTCTCAAACATTTTGGGACAATCCTTAAGATCTTCTTCAAGTGCTTCTGC
Organism: Vicia faba; assembly: GCA_948472305.1. Taxonomy (NCBI): domain Eukaryota; kingdom Viridiplantae; phylum Streptophyta; class Magnoliopsida; order Fabales; family Fabaceae; genus Vicia; species Vicia faba. The sequence continues at coordinate 1,151,264,173 of OX451737.1, forward strand.
AATCTCTTAGACTCGATCACACTCATTTGTATCTGTCATTTTCGTCTGGAGCATAGGTCGTCGTATTATTTTTCTCCCCCGGTTCAACATTCTCGTTAATTTTCTCACCATGATATATCCAACACTTATAACTTCGATCAATCCCACGCTTCAGTAAATGCGATTTCAATCCATCTGCGTCAACCCGACCCATATAACAACAACCCAAGCAAGGACATTTCATTCGACTGGAGTCTTTAACGTGTTCAACATCAAACTTAATGAATTCCAATACCCCATTCTCGTACTCTTTTGACAATCGATCGACAATCATCCATTTTTTATCCATGGAGTTACTACTAATTAAGGTAAACAAAAACACTACGCAACTATTTTAAAAGAACATAAAGAAAAACACTTTCGAGAACACAAAAAGAATATTAATATAAACTTTTAGAAATATTTCGTAAGATTTAATCGGATTAGTTCTAGATCGATATAGACTAAAATTAATTATTTATATATAAAATTAATTGTGCTTTTTAATTGATATAGGTAGAATGTTTTATAATTTAAGAAGCAGATAATAAATAAACAAACGAGTCGGTAATGTTGAATTTGAACTTGACTTACCAAAGAAAGAAGAGAGGTTATTGGTGCTGACGGCGGATGCTGCTGCTCTGATGTTCTTCGAATCGGTGATGGTCTTCGACTAACTACACCAATACAAAAAAGTCTTAACCAACTTTTTAATAAGCACACTAACATTGAAAATGCATAGAGTTGAGAATAAAATCACGATACTGTTGCACCCCAAAATTTGTCCTCTCATGTTTTCCAAAGTCTTCCCCCTGCCTGGTTGATCACAAACTCTTGCCTAAGGAAAAAGAAGATTTTTGAGTGGTACTTCAAATACCTTTCGATTGGCATTCTGAAGGAGTATTTCGATTGGCATTATGGACAAGCATTCGATTGGAATTATGTCAAGGCAATTTCGACAGGCATGTCAACCATGTCCTTCGATTGGCATGAACAACACCTTTTGATTGGCCTGTTAGCAGAGCATTTCGATTGGAATCCTTCGATTGATATTTGGGCCAGGCCCATTCGAAGGGTACGCAGGGAGTCCATTCGAAAGAGGCAAATCAGGACTAATCGAAGAGCATGGCCTGAAAGCACTCGAAATCCAAGCGTCCAGGTTCATTCAAGGGACACGAATGTTTCAAAAAAGGAAATGATTTAATGTGTTTGATTTTTGTCCAGAGCGTTAAAGGCCTATTTTAATGGTTGTCCCTTGCCATTTTCGTGCACCCCCACACTCCTATAAATAGGAGGCCAGTGACACATTACAACGAACAGAAAATTACACGAAAAATCACACGAAAATCATAGAACGAAAATTATACACACTTCTTCAAAAAATCTGCAGGAGAACAAAACATTGGAGAGACGCTGCCCAGAATTTTCCAAGCCAAAGCAGTCCCTCAGATCGAAGGTGCCTACGCCCAGAAGCCCTCAAATCAAAAGTGCCTACATCCAGGAAGTGCCCAGATCAGAAGTGCCTGCGCCCAGATCAAAAGTGCCTGCGCCCAGAAATCCCAGATTGAAAGTGCTCCCATCCAGCCAGTGCCCAAATCGAAGACTCAATCTGCAGGTAAGAAAGGGTAAATTGTCCAACCTTACATTTGCGTAAACGCATTATTACTTGTTATTACCTTTGACTTGCCATCTTAGACAGGATCGAAAGGCCTGGGTTTGGCACCCAGGTCACATTTTTCGTGTGCTAACATTTGCTGCAGATTTAGCCTAAAGAGACCCCAACAAGTGCAGGATCGAAGGGCCTGGGATTCAATACCCAGGCCCTGCATTTTTGTTTCGCTCACATACTTTTGCAGGTATAACATCCCAGATCGAAGGAGAGCCCTTCTCTGGATCGAACCCATTAGCGTGCTGGATCGAAAGAGGTGTCTCATCCCTGGATCGAAAGCCATGACCTCCATGATCGAAGGGCAATCCTCTTCCCTGGATCGAAGGCTACTCACGCCTTACTGTCTGGCCCAATCGAAAGGACCAGGACCCTCTCTGGACCGAAGCAGTCCATTCCCTCCCTGTGTCGAAACTCCTTTTTTCCCTGGATCGAAGGATCCCTCCTGCACTTTATTTTTTTTGTTTTTATTCTCATAGACTTCTTTTTATCTTTTAATTAACATTAAAATAAAAAAAATCACAAAAAAACATTAGGTTAGTTTTTATTCAAATTAATTTTGTAAATAAATTAATTAATTATTTTAACTTCATTTTATCAATTTAAAATAAACTAGACTTAGGAGTATTTAATTCAAATATCTTCTTAATAAAAAACAACAAAAAGAGTTCTTATTCTTAGGATTTTTTTTAGATTCACGCGCGTTTATTTTACTGGGATGTAATAGCTTAAACTAAGACCTTCTTTTACTTTACTGTTTTTATTTCCCCCAATATTTTTGGATATGTAAGTAATCCCCCTCCCCGAAAGCCTTGTAATAGCGTAGGATTTACAATTCCCGCACTTTAAATTCCTGTACATATATTAACTGCTTAGATGTATGCTAAATAGGATTGTATGACAAGATTAACTCTTAACTTAAAATCAACAGTAGTCCACCATGACATGCAAGAATAATATAACTGAAAATTGACACACTTGCACACGCCACTTCTAGGGTATACCTCATTTGGTTGCCTCGAACGTGGTCATTAAGTATAGGATATTTTAGAGGTCGTCCTTTGTCCCAAGATCATAAGTTGCCTTGAAATGGTCGCCTCGATAAAAATGATCTAAGACATTAGGATTACCACTAAAGCGTCCTAACGTTGCTTTAGTGACCACACGTCCCTAAAATTAAATTGACCCGAAAACTCCAACGACGGTGCTACCTATTCCTCAATAGCAGGATAGTACTGTCTAAAGGACATTTGCACAATTAAATTCCCTTTTGAGTAGGTAGAGGTTTTTAAGTACTTGCTCTCTTTTTTCAAAAACAAAAACAACTTTTCGCACCTACACTTTCAAAAAGTTTTCAAACAAACACTTCATACACTCTTGAGGACTGATACAAGAGTTACCTAGAAGTTTTTCAAACTAAACTTTTTTCAAAACCCACAAACACAAAAGAAAAACAAACATTTTTGAAAACATAATGAGCAAGTACCTAAGAGCCCGTGGATAACCACAGATAGAAAGGGTGCTAACACCTTCCCTCTCTATAAATCTACATCCCGAACCGAGAAACATTCTCGAAAAGGAATTTTGCTGTGCTTTTGTCCTTTCCTTGTTGGAGAACATAAAAGACGGTGGCGACTCTTGCTTACCGCGACATTTCGCAAACCAGCACTAAAAAACAGTCAGTTCTATTTCCACCGATCACAGAACTGGCGACTCTGCTGGGGACAATGAATAAGTGAGGTGTACCTTAGGATTAGATCATTCTATGTTTTCAATTGGATGCCTTGTTTGCTTTAATATTGTGGGCTTGCATCGGAGTTTCATAGATCCTAACCCGGATCTGGGGAATACCCTTTAGGTAGCATAAGCTGTGAGGGACCTGTCCGGCGTAGACCGACACGGGTGAAGCATTGGCTACGTTGGTGTGACACCTTGGTCTGTACCGATTTCCCTTATGTTGCAACGAGGAGAATATGGGTCTTCTGAGGAGTCATTAAGCACCAACCGACCTTAGAACCCTAAATTGACCCAACTTGGCCATAAAACAGTAGTAGTATGCTACACTCATTGAGGCTAAACTCTCGCGATGGTTCTGGCTGCAAGAAAAGGTTGCTAAGCTGGAATTATGACCGATTGAGGGTAGTCAGTGATATTGAGATCCTCTAGAACCCGGTTACTATTTTTTTAGGACAGGTTTAAACCAACTAAAATGAAAGAGGGTAATGCCTAAACTCCACGCCAGCCTAAACTTAAGGCTATATGTGTGACTTGTGTGCCTTCAAACTTGAACTACTTGTTATCTGACAACAGGGGTTCCTTGCAGGTTTTGTTTACAGTCCTTATCCAACAAATTGGATTTATTGCAGGGCTCACTTACATCACCTCACTTTTTGCTTGAACGCATAGCATATACATCATAACATCATACCTTAACATTTCCTTAACCATTTCAAGGATCTCAAGGGTCTGTGATGCAGGTTATGGTAAATCAAAAGTCTAGCAAGGGGCAAAGGGGATTTATTTTCCTCTAGCCAATACCATCTAGAAATCCAAGCACGATAACTTGAGTTAGGGGCTATGACCCACTCAATATGGTGAGCTTGACTCTTGAAGAAGGGCTCTCGGCAACATGAAGTTCCTTCAATCAAAACTACCAGATTCAGATTCTAACAGTTTCTTGTTTACCCCGCGAGATCCTTGAAAACATTGCATACATATATCATACATATCATAACAGGTCCTCCAATACAAGTCTCTCATGTTCTCGCTGTTTATTGCAGCAATGGCTTTCCAACCAGACAACCAAGATCTCCGGGCCCAAAACGCCCAACTTCAAGAAATGTTCTTGAACCTATCTCAGGGGCAAGAAGAAATAAAAGCTCTCCTCACAAGGGGCTTGGTCCTAGGGAATCCAGGAGGCATCAGGAATGATCAGTTGGAAGGGCTACAAATTGAGTTGGCAACAATGAAGATCCAGGTGATGGGACAGCTGGTGGGCCAAATGGCTCTCATTCAAGACTTAGCTCAAAGACAAGAAGAGCTCAGGGTCCTCGTCAACAAGCTGCTTCAAAATAACCGAGTGGGGCAAACAACTAGGGTTGAAGATCAAGTCATCATTCAACCACCTTTGGGGCAAGAAGACAAGGGAAAAGCTCCTCAGCTTGCTTCAGGGTTACAAGCCCAGCATCAACCTCACCAAAAGCAACGGGTTGACCGAAGGCAATTTACCAAGCTCAACATGCCGCTTTCTCAAGCTTTACAACACCTGTTAAGATTGAATCTGGTGACATTAAGGGACCCTCCTAAGAATCCCAACACAGCCTCCCCAAGGTACAATCCTGATACAAGGTGTGCATACCATTCTGACAGTCCTGGACATGACACCGACGACTGTCGGACTTTGAAGAACAAAATTCAAGACCTGATTGATGAGGGAGCATTGGAATTCACACAAGATGGTCAGGCTGAGTTCTTCTACCATCCCTCCAAGGTTCACCATTTGAAGTGACAAGTACTGAGACGAGAAGATTTTTGTTCATTTGAATTTTCAAGTTGTAATCTCTTTGTTATTCAAACAATTATCCATTAATGCCAAACTTTGTTTCATTAATGCATCGCATATGTTTGTCTTGATTTGATCCAATCATTTTCATTATATTTAAACTATGCTTTTTACTCTCTTTATGACATTCAACTCTTGATAAAAAGTTACAAGCCTTTAGAGGGAGAATGGCGAAACAATGCCATAATCTCATACAATATGCTTTTGAACAGACCTTGCTGACGATGTACAGACATTTCTTTCAAATCCTAAACACTCGAGTTATAAGGAAGATAATCCCTAGTCAACCCCTTCGAGCCAAAGAAGTAGGAGTTTTCTGTTCTAAACAAATTGAAACCTTTGATTTAAACCTGGGGCAGGGTAGTCTCTCAGTTAATTCAAGAAAGATGCGCATTGAAGTCGCCAACTCTCAGTTCATAATACAATGAACGACATAAAAAAAACATTCCTTTGGAATCAAAAGACAGTGATGGTTCTCTATCTCATAGGCAGTCAATCTCACAAAAGAGAAAAACCCACTGAGCCAAAACCTACAAAGGAGGCTTAAGAAAGCTGGGGCATCCCGCTGACTGTAATCTCGAAAACAGGAACAGTCAGGCAAAAGTTAGGGATAACAAATCAAAAGAACAGGTCATTACAAATCCTCAACAACATGAAAAATGTTGCAAAAAAAAGAGATGATGATTGCCTTCCAAAATTCAACTGATGTGAACCATCACCAAAAAGTCGTTCCAAACTCGAATGGAGTTTGATGTACAATTAACTGAGTTTAGGATTGAAGAACATCACGAAGAGCGGGTGGGTACAAATATACTTTGAGCCTTTATCCTTTGTTTCTTAAACCGTGAACCAAGCCACATTACAACCCTCCAAAAGTCCTAACTGAAGCATGAGTTAGTTCGAAAGCATACTGTTACAAAAGGTATCCTGACTCCTGTAAGGCTTTGCCCTAAATCTTGCATTGAATTTGTCTTATAAAAAAAAAGTTTTCTGCTAAAAAAGACACTTTTCAAAACTTCGAGACAAGCATAAACTTTGCATTATTTGAATATCACTGTTTGCATTTGGCTATTTGTTTGACAGCGGAGAAATTCACACAACGAATATCTGATGAACGAAAACCCTCTCAGTGAATAAAATCACTTCAAAAAGGATGACACTTCCAATCAAGGGGCGTGGCATGATCATTATCCATCACCTGGGGCAGTCCAATCAAGATTCCAGGACATCTCTCAAAGAAGTGCAGAGTAACCAGGGGCAAATCTCCATCTCTGTCACTTGGGGCATTGAACATCAATCTCAGTGAAGGGTTAGATACAGTCAAACATTTCCAGGTAGTGCCACAAACACCTGCTGCTAGGGGCAATGACAAATCTCCCCAGATCCTTCTCATAGGATGACTCCCAGCAAGGGTTTAATCTCTGAAAACCTTTCCCCAACTGAATCCACCTCAAGAATCCTCGAGGACTTCCCCCAACGAAGATGTCACCTCTCTAGCAGAGTGATGACAGGGTTTATTTCCCCAACAACACCAGGATTCCCCAGCTTGAGTTTGCCTCTCCGACTACTACAAATCAAAGGACCACAACTCCTCTTCCCCAGTAGACTACTCTACAATCCCCAGCAAGTTACTGTGAAACCTGGACCCGACCAGATGTCAGTTTAACTTTGACTCCCCAGTAGAGCAACGGACAACCGAGACTCCTGAACTTGTTCCCCAAGAACGAATCAATACTCTCCACAGAGTTCACAACTTTCCCCAACGGAGTTCTCCTCAACAAAACAAGGATCCTCAGTGGAAAAATTCTAAGCAAAGTTTGAAGACATACCTACTCTTTAACAGCAGTCCGGGATTTAATAACTCCCCAACGCTTGTCAAGAATTTATTCTCCAAGACAAAATTACATTTCAACAACATTCATAACATGTGCATACAAAATGAATATAACATAAATCTCATTTATTTTGAGAACATCATTACACAATGCATACATCATGACATTGCATACAACTAACTCTTTACCTTTTCAGGAAAGATCGATCAACAGATAAAAGTCATTACCTTTTGGAGTAGTAGTCGTCAAAGATTCCTTCACCATCCCGTTGAGGTAGCAATCGTCCAAGATTCCTTCACCATCCCGTTGAGGTAGTAATCGTCAAAGATTCCTTCATCATCCTGCCGAGGTAGTAATCGTCCAAGATTCCTTCATCATCCTGCTGAGGTAGAAGTCATCGAAGATTCCTTCACCATCCTGCTGAGGTAGTAATCGTCCAAGATTCCTTCATCATCCTGCTGAGGTAGTAATCGTCTAAGATTCCTTCATCATCCTGCTGAGGTAGAAGTCATCCAAGATTCCTTCACCATCCTGCTGAGGTAGAAGTCATCCAAGATTCCTTCACCATCCTGCTGAGGTAGTAATCGTCCAAGATTCCTTCATCATCCTGCTGAGGTAGAAGTCATCCAAGATTCCTTCATCATCCTGCTGAGGTAGAAGTCATCCAATATTCCTTCACCATCTTGCTGAGGTAGTAATCGTCTAAGATTACTTCATCATACTGCTGAGGTAGAAGTCATCCAAGATTCCTAGACCATCTTGCTGAGGTAGTAATCGTCCAAGATTCCTTCATCATCCTGCTGAGGTAGAAGTCATCCAAGATTCCTTCATCATCCTGCTGAGGTAGTAATCGTCCAAGATTCCTTCATCATCCTACTAAGGTAGAAGTCATCCAAGATTCCTTCATCATCCTGTTGAGGTAGTAATCGTCAAAGATTCCTTCACCATCCCGTTGAGGTAGTAATCGTCCAAGATTCCTTCACCATCCCGTTGAGGTGGTAATCGTCCAAGATTCCTTCATCATCCTGCTAAGGTAGAAGTCATCCAAGATTCCTTCATCATCCTGCTGAGGTAGTAATCGTCCAAGATTCCTTCATAATCCCACTGTTGTAGTAATCTTCCAAGATTCCTTCATCATCTGTTTGGAGTAGCAATCGTCTCAGATTCCTTCATCACACATCATTATCAAAAAAGACCTCCTCTGGTTAGATTTATTTCTCCCAGTTAATGACCGGCAATCGGAGACCTTCAAATAACAGTCCAGATACGATCCAGATTCAGATGTAATTCTGTCACTCATTCAAATACAGTCCAGCAATCGCCCCTGGATGGCATCTTTAAGCCCGTCTCCAATGACTATCCATTATCTCTCCTGCAGATGGCATCTATAAGCCTATCCTCCTACCAACCATCTCCAAATGGCATCTGTAAGCCCATTCTCGACGTCACAATGCTGATACTACACCATGCGAGTGCAAATTTCTGGGCACTCTAGTGTTCAATTATCTTCCACCTTCGGATCGCGAAAGGCTAGAAAGCCAATCTATATCCTCAGGTTTAAGAAAATTGAACAGGGGCAACTGTTGCACCCCAAAATTTGCCCTCTCATGTTTTCCAAAGTCTTCCCCCTGCCTGGTTGATCACAAACTCTTGCCTAAGGAAAAAGAAGATTTTTGAGTGGTACTTCAAATACCTTTCGATTGGCATTCTGAAGGAGTATTTCGATTGGCATTATGGACAAGCATTCGATTGGAATTATGTCAAGGCAATTTCGACAGGCATGTCAACCATGTCCTTCGATTGGCATGAACAACACCTTTTGATTGGCCTGTTAGCAGAGCATTTCGATTGGAATCCTTCGATTGATATTTGGGCCAGGCCCATTCGAAGGGTACGCAGGGAGTCCATTCGAAAGAGGCAAATCAGGACTAATCGAAGAGCATGGCCTGAAAGCACTCGAAATCCAAACGTCCAGGTTCATTCAAGGGACACGAATGTTTCAAAAAAGGAAATGATTTAATGTGTTTGATTTTTGTCCAGAGCGTTAAAGGCCTATTTTAATGGTTGTCCCTTGCCATTTTTGTGCACTCCCACACTCCTATAAATAGGAGGCCAGTGACACATTACAACGGACAGAAAATTACACAAAAAATCACACGAAAATCATAGAACGAAAATTATACACACTTCTTCAAAAAATCTGCAGGAGAACAAAACATTGGAGAGACGCTGCCCAGAATTTTCCAAGCCAAAGCAGTCCCTCAGATCGAAGGTGCCTACGCCCAGAAGCCCTCAAATCAAAAGTTCCTACATCCAGGAAGTGCCCAAATCAGAAGTGCCTGCGCCCAGAAGTGCCCATATCGAAAGTGCATGCGCCCAGAAATCCCAGATTGAAAGTGCTCCCATCCAGCCAGTGCCCAAATCGAAGACTCAATCTGCAGGTAAGAAAGGGTAAATTGTCCAACCTTACATTTGCGTAAACGCATTATTACTTGTTGTTACCTTTGACTTACCATCTTAGACAAGATCGAAAGGCCTGGGTTTGGCACCCAGGTCACATTTTTCGTGTGCTAACATTTGCTGAAGATTTAGCCTGAAGAGACCCCAACAAGTGCAGGATCGAAGGGCCTGGGATTCAATACCCAGGCCCTGCATTTTTGTTTCGCTCACATACTTTTGTAGGTATAACATCCCAGATCGAAGGAGAGCCCTTCTCTGGATCGAACCCATTAGCGTGCTGGATCGAAAGAGGCATCTCATCCCTGGATCGAAAGCCATGACCTCCATGATCGAAGGGCAATCCTCTTCCCTGGATCGAAGGCTACTCACGCCTTACTGTCTGGCCCAATCGAAAGGACCAGGACCCTCTCTGGACCGAAGCAGTCCATTCCCTCCCTGGGTCGAAACTCCTTTTTTTCCCTGGATCGAAGGATCCCTCCTGCACTTTATTTTTTTTTGTTTTTATTCTCATAGACTTCTTTTATCTTTTAATTAACATTAAAATAAAAAAAAATCACAAAAAAACATTAGGTTAGTTTTTATTCAAATTAATTTTGTAAATAAATTAATTAATTATTTTAACTTCATTTTATCAATTTAAAATAAACTAGACTTAGGAGTATTTAATTCAAATATCTTCTTAATCAAAAACAACAAAAAAAGTTCTTATTCTTAGGATTTTTTTTAGATTCACGCGCGTTTATTTTACTGGGATGTAATAGCTTAAACTAAGACCTTCTTTTACTTTACTGTTTTTATTTCCTCCAATATTTTTGGACATGTAAATAATCCCCCTCCCCGAAAGCCTTGTAATAGCGTAGGATTTACAATTCCCGCACTTTAAATTCCTGTACATATATTAACTGCTTAGATGTATGCTAAATAGGATTGTATGACAAGATTAACTCTTAACTTAAAATCAACAGTAGTCCACCATGACATGCAAGAATAATATAACTGAAAATTGACACACTTGCACACGCCACTCCTAGGGTATACCTCATTTGGTTGCCTCGAACGTGGTCATTAAGTATAAGATGTTTTAGAGGTCGTCCTTTGTCCCAAGATCATAAGTTGCCTCGAAATGGTCGCCTCGATAAAAATGATCTAAGACATTAGGATTACCACTAAAGCGTCCTAACGTTGCTTTAGTGACCACACATCCCTAAAATCGAATTGACCCGAAAACTCCAACGACGGTGCTACCTATTCCTCAATAGCAGGATAGTACTGTCTAAAGGACATTTGCACAATTAAATTCCCTTTTGAGTAGGTAGAGGTTTTTAAGTACTTGCTCTCTTTTTTCAAAAACAAAAACAACTTTTCGCACCTACACTTTCAAAAAGTTTTCAAACAAACACTTCATACACTCTTGAGGACTGATACAAGAGTTTTCTAGAAGTTTTTCAAACTAAACTTTTTTCAAAACCCACAAACACAAAAGAAAAGCAAACATTTTTGAAAACATAATGAGCAAGTACCTAAGAGCCCGTGGATAACCACAGATAGAAAGGGTGCTAACACCTTCCCTCTCTATAAATCTACCTCCCGAACCGAGAAACATTCTCGAAAAAGAATTTTGCTGTGCTTTTGTCTTTTCCTTGTTGGAGAACATAAAAGACGGTGGCGACTTTTGCTTACCGCGACATTTCGCAAACCAGCACTAAAAAATAGTCAGTTCTATTTCCACCGATCACAGATACCAATCCTCAAATGAAAATAAAATCAAAGAACTCATTTTGTTACATAATTTAAGAATCAGAACATAGAAAATTGATTTCAACACATAATTTATTCGATTAAACAAAAACCGGGCAACAACTATAACAAGTTATGAATGCTCGATGAAAATAAAATAGAAGATGATTTTGTTGTTCATTGTGGTACTTTCGAATCAAAATATTAGTAGCTTAAAAATATCTAATTAATAAAAAAATAAACACTACACAACTATTTCAAAAGAACATAAAGAAAAACACTTTCGAGAACACAAAAAGAATATTAATATAAACTTTTAGAAATATTTCGTAAGATTTAATCGGATTAGTTCTAGATCGATATAGACTAAAATTAATTATTTATATATAAAATTAATTGTGTTTTTTAATTGATATAGATAGAATGTTTTATAATTTAAGAAGCAGATAATAAATAAATAAACGAGTCGGTAATGTTGAATTTGAACTTGACTTACCAATGAAAGAAGAGGGGTTATTGGTGCTGACGGCGGATGATGCTGCTCTGATGTTCTTCGAATCGGTGATGGTCTTCGACTAACTACATAAATACAAAAAAGTCTTAACCAACTTTTTAATAAGCACACTAACATTGAAAATGCATAGAGTTGAGAATAAAATCACGATACCAATCCTCAAATGAAAATAAAATCAAAGAACTCATTTTGTTACATAATTTAAGAATCGGAACATAGAAAATTGATTTCAACACATGATTTATTCGATTAAACAAAAACCGGGCAGCAACTATAACAAGTTATGAATGCTCGATGAAAATAAAATAGAAGATGATTTTGTTGTTCATTGTGGTACTTTCGAATCAAAATATTAGTAGCTTAAAAATATCTAATTAATAAAAAAATTCATTTAAATTTACATTTAAAGACATTTTTTTTCTTTCCAAAAGCTTTATAATTAGAGATTACGTGTGTGTATATAAGTTAAGATGGAGTAAATATAATCGAAAACATAAAAAACATATAAATTTTGTTGTTGTATGAAAAATGAGTTAAAAGATAATGTACAGTATAAATTAATTTTATCATATCAACTAATTACAAATATTTATCCTATTAAATAAGAATGAAAAATTTTAAGCAATAACACTCTCTTCTCCCTTCTTCTTACTTTCATTTTAGGGTTTTGGTTATTCTACTTCTTCACATTCTTAATAAAATTGCTTGTGCAAGTAATAATGAAACAATGAAAATCTCGACAAAATGCGTGCAAATTTGCGTTTACCATTTACAAGTTAGTTGTTTACTTTTCCTTGCATGACATACAGGAACATAGCAGCAGTAGAGCAAGGGAAACTTACCTTGAGATACGGTGGAGGACGACAACTGAGGGCGGTCGGAGGAACGACGAAAGGAGGGTGGTTGGAGGAACGACAAAGAGAAACGAGTTCTAGAAGACTGTGAATAGAAAGGAGTTCTTGAGGTCTGTGAATAGGAACAAGTTCAAGAGGGATTCTATTTTTTTAATTCTAATTATATGACTTTAGACAGCGCTTTTGAGAAGCGCTGGCTAATATGGGCCTTTAGCAGCGCTTTTAAGATTTTTTTTTAAAATTTATATGACTTTAGACAGCGCTTATGAAAAGCACTGGCTAATGTGGTCCTTTACCAGCGTTTTTTTAAGCGCTTTCTAAAACAACCCTTTTAGCAGCGCTTTTTAGAAGCGATGTCTAAGGTCCCCCCTTTTAGCAGCAGTTTTAAGATTTTTTTTTAATTTATAAGACTTTAGACAACGCTTATGAAAAATGCTGGCTAATGTGGTCCTTTACCAGCACTTTTTTAATGTCTTTCTAAAGCAACCCTTTTAGCAGCGCTGTCTAAGATCCCCTCTTTTTGCAGCGCTTTTAAGATTTTTTTTTATAAAATTTATATGACTTTAGACAGCACTTCTGAGAAGCGCTGGCTAATGTGGTCCTTTACCAGCGCTTTTATTAAGCGCTTTCTAAAACAACCCTTTTAGCAGCGCTTTTCAGAAGCGTTGTCTAAGGCCGACCTTTTAGCAGCACTTTTACTCATTTTCGTATACAGTTTCTATGTTTTATTTTTTAATTTACTTATACCAGCGCTTTTGTATAAAAGCGCTGTCTAAGGTGCGCTGTCTAAAGGCCTTTTGGCGTAGTGAGAGACGCATATTTATGAGAGTGAGGAAGGAAAAACTAATAGAATAGTTTTTGGTGTAATTTGGAATGAAACATGTGCACTCCTTATATATTGAAGTAAGTTAGTTAATATTTCTCACATGAGCAATGTAGTACTAAATGGTTTTTTCAACCAAAAAGATATTATAACAATGTGAGACTTGAGAAATTTTTAAATTCAACATATTGGAACATGGATATATTCCAACAGATATCATTTGGGTCCACCCAGATTCAATCAAATTGTTGGATATTTTCGATATTGTGTTGGTATGAACAACATGTATATAGACAACTTCTGTTTTAAATAGTTCACATGACGTCAATCGAGTTGACATTTTCCATTGCATTTGCTTACAAGTAATCTTATTAAATTGAAATTTTTTGTTGGGTGTTTGATAAACTGAAACAATTGTTTTTTTAAGAAATAATTGTGTCTACAAGTGATATTGATTAATAGAAATTTTGCTTTGATGAAGATAATTAAAGTTGTGTTTTTAAGGATAATTAATTTTAAAAAACTAATAAAATAATACTATATATCTTTTAAAAAAATACCAAGCATATAAAATGTAAATTAAGTCAGCATATAATATAAGATTTTGAACCTTAAATTAATAAAAGAGGAGTGAATCTCACACTTGTATCACACAATATTAATAAAAAGGTATTCCCAACTATAAGCTTAATATTTCCATCCTGCTAACTAAGGGCTTTTGTCAGGTAAGGCTCCCATCCAAGAAGGAGGCAACATTCCTGTTTGTTCATGAACAGTCTTAAACAGAGGTGGCAACATCTTGTACACACCAGCAAGCTCTTTCATACCCATTGCACCTTCTGTTATTCCCCCACCATTGTCACCACCATTGCTCCATATACTAATCTTAGGCTCAAGTCCACGAATTGCCTCCGCATTAATCTTTGCAATCTCTTGAAATATGCCACCATTTATCATCAAATAGTCCCTTAGTGCTGTGTAGTTTCCTCCAAGTGCAGTAAGAAGTGTACTTATATACACCCCTTGAGACTGTCCAAGTGCCACAATCCCCTCAGCCTCTTTTTTCTTTGCATATAGATCTGCTTCAGCTGCTTGCTTTTTAGCATAAAATGTTGCGTCTGCCAATGCAATCTCTGCTTCTGCCTCTGCCTTCTTCTCATACAGAATTGCTTCTGCCTCTTTTTGTTTCTTGTACAGCTCCCAGTTTGCTTCTTGTACCTACACAGCCCACCACAATTTCAATCACCAAATAATATAATTTTATAATAACAAACTAAATCAGCAACGGTTAAACATATTATAGGGTCATAAAAGGCTACACCATGTAGGGCCATTGAATAGTAATAAATGAATCATGAGTTATAATAACTTTACATATATACATATATTTGCATGGAGTAAACTAACCTTGGTTTCATATTGAACACTAGCTTTACTAAGAAACTCAGCTTTAAGCTTCTCAGTTGTTGTCAAAGCATTCATCCTCTCCACCTCCCCTTGCAACTCAGCGTCCCTAAGAGCCACAGCTTTAGCAGCTTCAACTTCAGCCACTTGAGCCGCCTTAGTCCAAGCCGCTTTCTTCTTAGCCAACTCTGAATTTGCCTGAGCCACTTCAGCTTCTCTCTCATTCTCAAAAACCTTCACCTCACTTCTCACTTTTATTCCTTCCTTTTCACCCTCTGCACTTCTTTGCACCGCAATAACCTTCGTCTCTGCATCAATTTTTGCCGCATTCTGCAGCGTTTGTCCTTTCCTCAATTTCGAACCAATCTCACCTTTCATTGTAGCTTCTGCCACGTCAACTTTAGCTTGATTCGCTGCCTCCATTTGTGTCTTTTGCCCTAAATATGAGAAATATTCATGACCTGGAACATCAACCAATTGTTTAACATTTGCATTGTAAATCAGTAATCCAAATTGGTTAAGTTCAAGCTGAACTTTCTCGAACACTTCTTGTTTAAACTCTTTTGTTCCTCTGAAGACCTCTTCCATAGTCATCGAAGCAGCGAGAACACGAGTCTCGCCTTCGATGATTCCTTGAACGAGTTCTTTAACATGATTAGAGAGCTTATCATGTGGTGAAATCAGTTTGGCGTATTTGAGGAGGCTTTCACGATCATTGACACGAGGACCTATTGTGAAGACGGCAGGGAGGACGAAAGGGAGTTTCTCGGCGCTCATGGCTTGAACTTCGAAGGTGTAATTGACCGGAGAAAGGTCGAAGACGGTATAGGTTTGTCCGGGAAAAATCCATGCTTTTTTTGCAAGTTTGATGTCTTTGATTCCGACTCCCGTGATCACAAGGTACTCGGAAGCTTTTGCTACCTTATACATACTGTTGATTTTGTTCTGATTTTTGTAAACCCTAGAATAATAATAAGAAAAGTGAAACGAAACACTTGTGAAAATGTGAGTGTGTTATACTTCCTTATTACTATTATGGTTTATATCTATATATAGAGATAGTTTGTCAGTATTAGAATAATTAAACGCGTTAAAGGAAACTGCAGCGAAAGTGTTAATAGCTTGAATCGTAGTTTCTTTTGCCGGAAAAATAGCATGATATTATAATCGTCATAGTTACTAAGGGGCAAGACAGTTTAAGAACTTTTTGTTTTATTATCAATTTTATTTTTTATTTACTTATATAATATAAGGTGCTGCGTTGGTACAATGACAAGAACTATTTGTTTTATTTATTTTTTTAATTTTTAAATGTTCATATATTTTTTTATGTGAAAAAAAAGAAATTGACCATTAAAAGGTTGACGATGTTGCACTAAACTTGTTGAACAAGTTAACCATTAGATGTTTTTAGTGATTCAACATTGTTTTTGTTGGCATTACTTATGCCTTCTTTTTTTTAATTAATTATTCAAATGTATAAATTGAATTTGAGAACGTTCGAGAGAAATATCTACAAGTTGACATGCAAGACAAAGCGTTATTATGGTATCTATGCTTTGGTCATCTACATCATGCTGGTTTGAGAAGGTTGTCAAAAAGGAACGTGTTGTACGGACTATTAGACATGGATTATGAAGGAAAATTTTGTGAAAAATGTGTGCTCAGTAAACAAATAAAAATCTTATTTCAAAAGAAGGCAGAATATCAAGCTAAACATATTCTCGAATTGATTCATACCGACATATGTGGGCCAATCACTCCGGAATCTTTCAGAGGCAAAAGGTACTTCATTTCTTTTATCGACGATTTCTCACGAAAAATCTGGGTTTATTTCTTGAAAGAAAAATCTGAAGCATTAGAGGTGTTCAAAAAGTTCAAAGTAATGGTGGAGAAGGCAACCAACAGACATATTAAAGCAGTTTGATCTGACAGAGGTGGTGAGTACATTTCGACAGTCTTTATGAAGTATTGTGAAGAGCAGGGCATAAGGAGATTTCTAACTGCAACATATTCACCTCAGCAAAACGGTGTGGCTGAAAGAAAGAATTGAACAGCTCGCGACATGATTCGATCAATACTTAAGAGCAAGAACATATCGAAAGAGTTTTGGGCAGAAGTTGTATAATATGTTGTTTATGTTCAGAATCGATGTCCACATTCAAAATTAGAAGATCAAACACCACAAGAAGCATGGGTAGGACATAAGCCAATAGTTTCTCATCTCAAAGTATTTAGTAGTGTAGCTTATGCACATGTACCAGATCAATGAAGAACGAAACTTGAAGACAAAAGTCAAAAGTATATATTCATTGGGTATGATGAGAACACAAAAGGGTACAAGCTATTCAATCCCATAAGCAAGAAGGTGATCGTCAGTAGAGACGTTCGAATAAACGAAGTGAGCAAGTGGGACTAGAACAAATCAATAGAAGTTATCGACGAAGTCGAAGAATCATCTATCACTGTACTAACAAGCATTTCGACAGAACATGAAGATTCTGAAAATGAAGATGGACCTCTACAACCCAGAATGCGAAGTTTGCAAGATTTGTATGATTCGACAAATGAGGTACACCTTGCATGCCTTCTGGAAGATGCTAAAAACCTAAGTTCCGAAGAAGCACTACGAGACAAGAAGTGGGAAAATGCCATGGACGAAGAGATTAGAGCAATAGACCGCAACAACACCTGAGAGCTAGTCGAATTGCCAAAAGGCAGTCGACCCATTGGTGTAAAGTGGGTATTCAAGAAAAAGATGAACGCTCAAGGAGAAATAAAACGATACAAAGCGAGACTTGTTGCAAAGGGATACAAATAAAAAGCAGGAGTCGACTATGACGAAGTATTTACACCTGTTGCAAGAATGGAGACAATTTGATTGCTCATTTCTCAAGCTACTCAATACAAATGGTCGATATTTCAAATGGATGTCAAGATAACATTTTTGAATGGTGTACTGGAAGAAGAAGTCCATGTCAAACAACCACTCGGGTATATGAGGATTAGAGAAGAGAATAAGGTTTTGAAATTGAAGAAAGCACTATATGGGCTGAAGCAAGCACCGCGGGCATGGAACACATGTATCGACACATATTTCAAGGAAAATGGTTTCGAGCAATGTTCATATGAATATGCCCTCTATGTGAAGAAAAATGGAATTAATGTATTACTTTTTGCTCTCTATGTCGATGACCTTATTTTTCTAGGCAGTGATGATTAAATGACAGAAGAATTCAAGAGCACCATGACACGTGAATTTGAGATGGCAAACTTAGGTCTGATGAGATTCTTTCTTGGTCTGGAGGTTCGACAAGAAGAAAAAGGAATCTTTATCTCACAAGAAAAATATGCAAAAGAAATCTTAAAAAAATATAAGATGGAAAGTTGTAATCCAACTTCGACGCCAATGGAACCAGGTGCAAAATTTTCGAAATTTGATGGAGGAGTGAAATAATCGGCTGAAAATCATCAAATAATGAAGTCGCCATCAGACGTCTTTTATCCCACATGAAGGGAAAGGTAAACATCAAGAAAACATGAGAAGGGAAAAGTCACGGTCTTACGACTGAGAGATCGAGTAAGGGAGTCTGTTACGTGAGGGGAAGGTACTAGCACCCCACACGCCTGTAGTACTCTACAGTATCTACTCTTGTTATCTATCTTATGGGTGTGTTAAATATATGCTTACTGTTTACTACTGAGGAAGAATGCATTCAAAAAGAAAGGAGAAAATAATGTAGGGAAAATAAATTTGTGCTTGCTTGGGCCCTACCCCAATGCCTATGTATCCTTTTTGAGGAATCAGAGTTACCGTAGTTCGACTCACATGTTTTTGTTAGTTTGGTGCTTTTTATGAACAATGTTAATTCCGCCTTCTGCCACAGCTCGACATTTGGAGACTCACGCGTTGGCACATAAGTAAATTAATCATGTCCTTACTGAAATTGGTTTTGAGTTACACCCTCAAGGCAAGATGCCACATTTGATTGGTTTGTGTTTTGTTACCTTGAAAAAGAGTTTAAGTGTTAGTAAAGTGTTTTTGATTTTCCAAGAAAAAGAAAGTTTTAGTTTTAGATGCAAAGATGCAAAAATGGGAAGAAAATAGTCTACGGGAGACTAGCCTATTTTTAATCCTAGTGTTATCATGCAATGGTAGCCCTACATCAATGATGAAAGGGAAATCTCTACCTAATGTTAGCATGAATGGTTTGCAACCTAAGGTCTAACTTGCATCCAAAAGGAACAAGCACATCCTAAGGAAACATGGTATAGAAAGCGAGTAAATAAACAAGCTCGAAAGAGTACACACTTAAAATAGTAAAGAAAAGAAACAAAATGATTTATTCAAGGGGAGCTGTGATACGGTGGGAGAACTGACTTGAGTGTTTTGCGTTTCGATCGCATTTGTGCGGATAGCAAGATTCACCAATGACTTTTCTTTTATCCAAAAGGAAAGGTAAAAAAGCACAGGAAAGACCTTTCGGGATTATTTCTCGGGTTCGGGGGGTAGATTATGAAAAGGGAAGGTATTAGCACCCTTTTCATCCATGGTTTTCCATGGGCTCTTAGTTACTCGTTTAGATCACTTGCTTTCATTTGACAGTGTACTTATGGTGTGGGCTTTGAAAAAATCTCTTCGTAATGGTTCTCGTTTCTATAAGAACGCGTACAAAGTTTTGTTTTGAAAAGTGTTTCAAAGGTGTGTTTGTGGATTGTGTTTCGGAAAGTGTTTTGAAAAGATGTTTTGCAATGGTTCTCGTCTCTATAAGAGCGTATACAAATTTTTTGTCTTTTTGAAAATGTTTTGAAATGAAAGTGTAGGTGTAAAAATGTTTTTATCGTGAGCAATCGAGTAACTAGGAGCGAGTCTACCTACTCGAAAGGTCTTAAATTGTTCTTTTCTTCCTCCTTTTAATGTTGCTATCTTACCATTAATTTTGTAAGAAGCCCCCTCGTTGGATGTGAAGGGACAGGCGCGGGTCAATTTTACAGTCATCGAAGGCAACTTATGAGACGCTTTAGCAATTTTCGCAAGGGACGAGATCGTTTTATCAAAGGCAACATCGAGGGTCATCGAGGGACTACGATCTTTTTTTATCGAAGGGTCATTGCTAAGGCGTCCCATATTCGAGGGACATGACTGTATTTCCGAGGCAACGAGCGAGGTTACCCTAGAAGTGTGTGTGTGAAAAAGTGTGTTTGTTTCAAGTTATTTTGTTCTTTGGTTAGGTTATCTAGCGATTAATTTTTGAATCTTGCCATACACGCCTAATTATTATACAATATAAGGAAAACAGTAAATTGCGGGAATTGAAATTCTACGCTATTACAAAGTGTTCGGGAATGGGTGTACGATTTTTACAAATGGGGATGAGTCAAATGCGATTAAAAGGTCCAAATAGCAAACAATACAACCAAATCGAATTTTGAACGATTAATTAAAGCTACAATAATCTACGAAGTAAAATTAACCAACAAAATATGGAAATAAAATTTTAAGTATTTACCTGAAAGGAAGAAAGT
Source organism: Vicia faba (assembly GCA_948472305.1). Classification (NCBI taxonomy): domain Eukaryota; kingdom Viridiplantae; phylum Streptophyta; class Magnoliopsida; order Fabales; family Fabaceae; genus Vicia; species Vicia faba. The sequence continues at coordinate 1,151,284,572 of OX451737.1, forward strand.
AAAACCTATCCTAAAAATGAAATAATTGACTAAAAGAAATTAAATCGTATGTATTATTTTTTGTATTTTTACTTATTTAAATAAAAACTAAAGAAGAATAAAAATAAATTCTACTATTTTTTAGTGTTTTGCTATATGTAAAATAATTAATAACTTTATCTAAAAAAAAATTTATTTTAAAAAAAGAAGTTGATAAAAAATTAATCACAAAGTTTAGATCAATTAATTATGTATAAAAAAGAATGTATATTTTTTAAGATTAGCTGAATTATTTTATTAAAACTAAAATATAAATAAAAAATTAGAGAAAATAAGGTTGAAAGAATAAGCAAAAACAAAAATGCCCACAGGAGGAATCGAACTCAAGCTATTTGGGTTAATGAGGATGCACTTTGCCAATTGAACGGTGCCACTTATTCATAACTCAAACAGTTTAAATTGGTAAATAAAGAGAATGCAGTGGGATAATTGGGCTAAAAGGCCCAAAAGGCCATGATCCGAATGGGAAAAGAAGTGAAAGGGTTGAAACCCTAGGAAAGAAACAATGGGGCGGCGCCGTGTTTTTCTTAGGAAGATATAAATTTATTTTCAAAAGCACTTAAATATATTTCTATTTTGATGAAACAAAAGAAAACAAAAAAAGAAAAGAAAGTTGTGATTACTGCCCTTCCCCAAACCCTATTCATCTTCTACCCCTCTCACTGATGGCTCCTCTCATCCTCACGCATTTCTTTCTCTCTGTTTCTTTAAGCCCATTTTCCCTTCGAAATCTAGTACAGAACCAAACTCTCTATACCGAAACTTAACATGTATGATTTCCCAACTTAAATCTGTTACTTGATGGTACTGAGAAGTATTCTTTTCGGAAAGAGATGAGTTTTCTTGGGATCTCGCCGCCGAAGGATTTACGAGTGGCTAGCGTACCGGGTTTTTTGATTATGGGTCGGTGTTGGTTTGAGACGGATTTGGATTCGTTGGCTTTTCTGGTTTTTTGGGTGATGATGGTTTGAGATGGATTTGGATTAGTTGGCTTTTCTGGTTTTTTGGGTGATGATGGTTTGACATGGATTTGGATTCGTTGGCTTTTCTGGTTTGTTGGTGTGTTCTGGTTTTCTGATTTTTTTTACAGGTTTGTTGGTTTATTCCGGTTTTCTGATTTTTTACAGGTTGTTGGTTTGTTCTGGTTTTTTTGGATGCTGATGGTTTGAGATGGTTTGTTCTGGTTTTCTGATTTTTTACAGGTTTGTTGGTTTATTCTATTTTTTTTGGATGCTGATGGTTTGAGATGGTTTTCGGCTTTGTTTTGTTCTGGTTCTTACTGTTTTGATGAGTGATGATGGTTTTCTGGTTTGATGATTTATTTTACTGGTTTTCTGGTTTGATGATTTTTTCAGATTTGTTCTTTATTTGACCATTTAACAAAGACAGAATATATGCAGAGGACAAAATTTCAAGATAAATGCAGAGAAGTGATATGGATTTTACCTTGTTGCTGGCTTTTGCTTGACAGGGACGTTGATTGCTATCCTTTTTTCTGTATTTTCTTCTTTTCTGAAGGGTGGTATTTAAGAAAATGATGATAATATTCTTGGGGTTTTGGTATGCTTTGTTATGCTGTTGTATGCTACTGGTTTTTTTGAATAATGAATATCTGTTTTTTTTTCTCACCTTGTTGTCCAGAATGTCCCTGTTATATGCTCTATTCTTTATCTGAAAAACAAAACTTTTGGGGGGGAAAGCAATTGGGTTTGAACAATTGTGTTATGCTGTTTTTGCTCCTTTTTGTTGCAGTTTTGACTTAGCCTATTTATATGCAATTTTAGGCTGTATGTTTGCAGCTATTTGGACAGATTTTGGCCTCTTATATACATCACATGGAGGGCTGCAATGCAGTCCATTTTTGACAGCATTTTGGCTTTTTGTGATTGTGCTTTTTTTTCATTGTGATGTAAACTATTTTGAAACATTTGAAACCATGATGAAATTATTGATTTTGACTTGCATTTCTCCTTATTTTGTCTTCTGTGAACCAATTGAAAATTGTGATTTGCAATGGACCAAACACGGACGAAACGTTGTCCCCTTATTTCTGATTCTTTTTACCAATCCCTAATGATGAAAATATAGAGATTTCTTTGAAATTTTCCAATCTTATTCCAACATGAATTTTGCTAACTAATTCTCTTCTTTTGTTCACATGTACATGCCCATTAGATTGACGATGAGTGACTTGAAGCACTTGAAGAAAGCTTGATAATGAAGAAAACCCCTTTGTAGTTTTAGTGCTTTGTTAGGAATTTTGTAACATATTTTTTTGTAATTGCAAGCTTGTAAAACTTTAACAATTGAACATTCTTTGATCTTGAACAACACTTTGGATGATATATTGAACGTAAGCCTTGTACCAAAAGGAAATTAAATGATAATGGTGAGGACTTAGGTATTCAAAAGTCACTTTGTAGTCTTGTAAGCTTCTCATGAAATTTGAATGAAGTCTTTTTCTTGTTCAAAGTCTTCAAGAGTGATCAACATAAGCTTTGCAAATTCCTTTGAAGAATGATGAGTTGATTTTTGAATATAGCCTTGAAAAGTTGAATTTGGAATAAGATTTGGACTTGAAATTGAGAATGGAAACTTGGAATAAACCTTGTCTTGTAATATGTAGAATCGATGTGAACTTGATTCACATGTAGAACTTTTGAACTTGAATGGATAATGAGACTTTGAATGAAGTTTATGAACAAATTGATTATGTCTTGCAAACTTGAATCATTTGAAATTGACTTTGAATCCATGGATTTAGCACATTGAATTTGAAATGAATGCATGAAAAACAAATGGACTTGAAAGTATTAATGAATGTCTTGTAAAATTTTAATAAATTTCATGGTCTTCCAAGCGCACTTTGACTTTGATCGTTGAAGTAATCTCATAGACAATGCTATTTGTGATACTTTGCAAAAAGAATTACTTCATGATATCGAAAATTGAAGAAGTTGTGAGCCTCGAAAATTGGATAAGAGTTTCTTGTGATTAGGTTAAATTTGCAAAATGACCTTTAAAGCATTCGAATTTTCTGATGATCTTTCGCACATAATCAAGTCTTGACTTGTGAAGAGAAAATAGAGATGACGTCAAGGAGAGTCATACGCAAAAGAAACGCCCAAAAATATCGAATAACGAAGAAGTTACAGTCACTTGAACTTGATGTCGCAAAAGGTCATCTTTTGGGTTAATGGAGTCATTTTCAGTCGTCTGAACTACTGACTGAGCAAACTCACGATGCGAGGCTTGAAACTTGGCACAAACATCTTTGATAACACATGAAGGATCATAAAGACCGTTTAAAACTTTGAAAACTCATTTTCTTTTGAGAAATGCAAAACCCTAATTGATGATTTTACTGCCTCGGAAGAGAATCTGTCTGATCAATTTCTGAGCCAACTTGAATATCCGAGAAACCCTAGGATTGTATCTTGTATGAAAAATAAGAGGGCAAATTTTGGGGTACAACAGCTGCCCCTGTTCAATCTTCTTAAACTTGAAAAGCGAGATCGACGCGTTTGTCGTTCATGGCTTGAAAGTAGAAGGTGATTGAACACTAGAGTGCCCAGAAATTTGCACTTGATGACACGCTAGTTGATTGTGTACGGAAATGGGCTTAAAGATGCCATTTGGAGAAACAAAGGAGAATTGTCGGAGATGGGCTTATAGATGCCATCCAGAGGTGAGTGTTGACGGAAACTTTGAACTTGATCTTAACAGAGAACGAATCAGAATAAACCGTTGAGAGATTTATCTGAACCAGTGAAAAAATATGGAGACAAATCAGAATTAACTATTGAGAGATTTATCTGAACCAGTGAAAATCTGGAGACGAATCAGAATAAACCGTTGAAAGATTTATCTGAACCAGTGAAATAATCTGGATATGAATCAGAATAAACGGTTGAGAGATTTATCTGAACCAGTGAAAATCTGGAGATGAATCAGAATAAACTGTTGAGATATTTCTCTGAACCAGTGAAATAATCTGGAGACGAATCAGAATAAACCGTTGAGAGATTTATCTGAACCAGTGAAAATCTGGAGACGAATCAGAATAAACCATTGAGAGATTTCTCTTAACCAGTGAAAATCTGGAGACAAATCAGAATAAACCATTGAGAGATTTATCTGAACCAGTGAAATAATCTGGAGATGAATCAGAATAAACCATTGAGAGATTTATCTGAACCAGTGAAAATCTAGAGATAAATCAGAATAAACCGTTGAGAGATTTATCTGAACCAGTAAAATAATCTAGAGACAAATCAGAATAAACCGTTGAGAGACTTATCTGAACCAGTAAAAATCATCTGGAGACGAATCAGAATAAACTGTTGAGAGATTTATCTGAACCAGTGAAATAATCTGGAGACGAATCAGAATAAACCGTTGAGAGATTTATCTGAACCAGTAAAAATCATCTGGAGACGAATCAGAATAAACCGTTGAGAGATTTATCTGAACCAGTGTAAATCTGGAGACGAATCAGAATAAACCGTTGAGAGATTTCTCTGAACCAGTGAAAATTTGGAGACGAATCAGAATAAACTATTGAGAGATTTATCTGAACCAGTGAAATAATCTGGAGATGAATCAGAATAAACCGTTGAGAGATTTATCTGAACCAGTGAAAATCTGGAGACGAATCAGAAAAAACCGTTGAGAGATTTATCTGAACCAGTAAAAATCATCTGGAGGCGAATCAAAATAAATCTTTGAGAGATTTATCTAAAACAGTAAAAATCTGGAAACGAATCAGGATAAACTGTTGAGAGATTTATCTGAACCAGCAAGAATCTGGAGATGAATCAGAATAAACCGTTGAGAGATTTATCTGAACCAGTAAAAATCTGGAGATGAATCAAAATAAATCGTTGAGAGATTTATCTGAACCAATGAGAATCTGGAGACGAATCAGAATAAACCATTGAGAGATTTATCTAAACCAGTAAAAATCATCTGGAGACGAATCAGAATAAATCGTTGAGAGATTTATCTGAAACAGTAAAAATATGGAAACAAATTAGAATAAACCGTTGAGAGATTTATCTGAACCAGTAAAAATCTGGAGATGAATCAGAATAAACCGTTGAGAGATTTATATGAACCAGTGAAAATCTGGAGACGAATCAGAATAAACCGTTGAGAGATTTATCTGAACCAGTAAAAATCATCTAGAGACGAATCAGAATAAACCGTTGAGAAATTTATCTGAAACAATAAAAATCTGGAAACGAATCAGAATAAACCGTTGAGAGATTTATCTTAACCAGTAAAAATCTGGAGATGAATCAGAATAAACCATTGAGAGATTTATCTGAACCAGTGAAATAATCTGGAGACGAATCAGAATAAACCGTTGAGAGATTTATCTGAACTAGTGAAATAATCTGGAGACGAATCAGAATAAACTGTTGAGAGATTTATCTGAACCAGCAAGAACCAACCTTTTCTCGGAAACTGATATGTATTTGACTTGTTGAAAATTTATGTCTGTCGGAAGTTTGTTGATAATAACTGTCCAATGGCTCTTTCCTGTAAAAAGGTGAAGAGTTAATTGTATGCAATGCTATGATGTATGCGATGCAAGGTGTGATGTTTGCCTCTCAAAATAAATGAGATTACATTGTATGTACTTGAGTTGTCAATGTTATGACGTATGGATGCAAATGTATGGAATTAAAGATTGTTTGTGCCGTAGCGTTGCTGGAAGCGGGGAAAATAAATCCCTTTTGAAGCACTGATGGGTGAGTTTCCAAGTGTAAACTCTGTTGTAGAAGGGAAAAGCCAGACATTGCTTGTAGTCTTCGTGATATCCTGCTGGGGAAATCTGAGAAGCTGGGCAACTCATTGGGGACATTCTGGATCAGTGGTTGGGAAATCTTGCTCTGACTGGAGAAAGTACCTGCGGGGGTTTTATGGAATGGCTTGCAGATATTATTCTATTTCTTAAAGTCATTAGTAATTGTCTTTCCATTTTTTTTTGTTTATTTGTAACAGTAATCACGTTCAAATGCATATGTTCAAAAATAAATCATTGGACGTTTTTGTAAATAAAACGTAGAAATAAAGAATAACAGATGGTTTTGTACTTTCAAAAGGGATATCTTTGTATTAACTTGAATAAGTATTTTTTTGTACAATGAGACGAGCATTCTAGCGAGAGAATGTCGTCGTAAAAAATGAAAATTGATATAGAGAAAATATAACTATGTGAAATAATACCATGGGGTTCCCATTCTGCTATAGTCTTCATGTCTCTGAATGTCTTGTCCGCTTGTCGCCTCGGCGAAGTCGATTGGATCGATTTAGATCCAATTAAGTTGATTGGTTGACGCTGAAGATTGTCTGCCAGATGATCCAACGGGACATAGTCATACGCTTTAATCCCTAACTTTTGCCTGGACCGCCCTCTCGGGTTTTCAGTCCACCGGGATACCCTTTTTTGCCCAAGCCTCCCTTTCGGGTTTTCGACTTGCCGGGTATACAAATTTTTTTATTTTCATCCCTTATTTTTTCCGAACCCTTTTGGTTCGCCGGGAAGCCCTTATTTTTGCCTAGGCCAGTCAACCTAGCGGGTCTTTGATCATGCGTAGTATCTTTTAACTATGTCCGTATTTACAGGGTGCAGGAGGTCGTCGCCATCCATAGTAGTCAAGATCATTGCTCCACCAGAGAAAATGCTTTTGATTACAAACGGCCCTTCATATGTAGGGGTCCATTTGCCCCTGGGATCACCTTGTGGAAAAATGATACGCTTGATTACCAAGTCACCGACCCGATATACCTGACATTTGACCTTTTTATTAAAAGCTTTGATCATGCGTTTTTAGTACATCTGACCATGACAGATAGTTGTAAGTCTCTTCTCATCAATCAAGTTTAATTGGTCAAACCGAGTCTGAATCCAATCTTCTTCATTCAAACCAGCATCCTTCATGATTCTTAGAGAGGGGATATGGACCTCAATAGGCAAGACAACTTCCATGCCGTATACGAGAGAATAAGGTGTTGCCCCAGTTGATGTGTGAGCTGTGGGACGATACCCATGGAGAGCGAACGGTAGCATCTCATTCCAGTCTTTGTATGTGACTTTCATTTTATGTATGATCTTCTTAATGTTTTTGTTAGCAGCTTCTACAACACCATTCATCTTTGGCCGGTAAGGGGAAGAATTGTAATGCTGAATCTTGAATTGCTCGCACAAGGCGGTGATCATAGTGTTGTTTAGATTCCTACCATTATCAGTGAGGATTCTCTCTGGGATACCGTACCGACAAATGAGATTCTGTTTGATGAACCGGGCGACCACATTTTTAGTAACGGAAGCAAAGGACGCTGCCTCAACCCACTTTGTAAAATAGTCGATGGCCACTAAGATAAAACGGTGTCCATTGGAGGCCGTTGGCTTAATTTCCCCAATCATATCGATCCCTCACATAGCAAAGGGCCAAGGAGCCGTCAAGACATTCAGAGGAACCGTAGGTACGTGCACTTTGTCAGCATAGATTTGACACTTATGGCAAGTCCGAGAGTGTTGGTAGCAATCTGCCTCCATGGTAGACCAATAATAGCCTGCCTGTAGGATTTTCTTTTCCATTGTATGCCCACTGGAATGAGTACCAAAAGTGCCTTAGTGTAATTCACCCATGATCCTTTCAGCCTCAGCCTTATTTATGCACCAAAGCAATACAGAGTCATGACTGCGTTTGTACAAAATGTAGTTACTAAGGAAGAATTTAGCCGAGAACCTTCTTAGGAACTTCTTGTCATTCACTGAAGCTCCTTCTGGATATTCCTGAGACTCGAGATACCTCTTGACTTCATGAAACCAAGGCTGGTCCACTAACTCTTCAGTATTAATATCGTGACAGTAGGCTGGTTCATCCATCCCCTCAATGGTGATTTGAGGAGCCTCGTTATCCCAATTAAGTTTAAACATAGATGACATTGTAGCTAAAGCGTCTGCTAGTTGATTTTCTTCTTGCGGGAAATGCTCGAAGGTAATATTCTCGAAATGCGGCAACAATGTCAACACATATTCTTTATAAGGGATAAGGTTGGGGTGCTTGGTGTCCCATCCCCCTTTGACTTGACTGATGACCAAGGTTGAATCTCCAAATACATCCAAGTGTTTGATCCCCAAGTCTATAACAGCTTTGAGATCGAAGATGCACGCTTCGTATTCTGCCATGTTGTTTGTAGAGTTGAAGAAAAGTCTGGCAGTAAAGGGAGTATGACATCCTTCTGGAGATATGAGTACGACACCGATACCATTGCCAAGTGCGTTGGATGCCCCATCAAAGAACAGGGTCCATCGGGATCCTTGCTCAGGTCCGTCATATGGCCTGATTTCTTCACAGTTGTCTAACGTCATGATGTCTTCGTCCGGGAATTTAAACTTCATGGGCTGATAGTCTTCTGCAGCTTAGTGAGCAACATGATCAGCCAATACACTTCCCTTTATAGCTTTCTGGGTAGTATACTGTATGTCATATTCTACCAGGATCATCTTCCATCTCGCTATTCTCCCAGAAAGAGCGGGCTTCTCAAAGATGTACTTTATCGGATCCATTTTAGATATCAACAAAGTAGTATGGGTTAGCATATACTGTCTCAGCCGACGAGCAGCCCATGCCAGAGCGCAACAAGTTTTCTCGAGCAGTGAATATCTTGTTTCACAGTCGGTAAACTTTTTGCTCAGGTAATAAATAGCCAGCTCTTTTCGGCCAGACTCGTCATGCTTCCCCAGCACACACCCCATTGAGTTTTCTAAAATAGTTAGATATAAGATCAATGGCCTTCCCTCGACAGGTGGCATCAACACAAGAGGTTCTTGCATTTATTCTTTGATTTTTTCAAAAGCAACTTGGCATTCGTCGTTCCATCTGGCTACTTGATCTTTCTTAAAGAGTTTGAAGATTGGCTCACAAGTAGCTGTTAGGTGAGAAATAAGCCTGGCTATGTAATACAAACGTCCCAAGAACCCTCTGACCTCTTTCTCAGTACGAGGAGACGACATTCTTGTATCGCTTTAACCTTGGCAGGATAAACTTTGATACCCTTGTTGCTGACGACAAAGCCTAAAATTTTACCAGACCGTACTCCGAATGTGCACTTGTTTGGATTCAATCTCAACTTTTACTTCTTCAGCCTTTCAAACAGCTTCTGTAAGTGATCAAGGTGCTCTTCTTCTGTCTGTGATCTGGCTATCATGTCGTCTACATAGACCTCTATCTCATGATGTATCATGTCATGAAATAAAGCTACCATGGTGCATTGATAGGTTGCCCCAGCATTCTTCAGTCCGAATGGCATGACCTTATAGCAGAAAGTGCCCCACTGTGTAACAAAGGTCGTTTTCTCCATATCCTCAGGCTCCATTTTGATTTGGTTGTAGCCCGAGAAGCTGTCCATGAAGGAAAACACTTTGTGCTGGGCTATATTATCAACCAGGATGTCGATGTGGGGAAGTGGGAAATCATCTTTGGGGCTTGCCCTATTTAAGTCTCTGTAGTCCACACACATACGCACTTTACCATCTTTCTTGGGTACAGGGACAACATTGGCCACCCATTGGGGATAAGAGGTGACAGCCAAAAATCCAGCATTGAATTGCTTCATAACTTCTGCTTTGATCTTTTCTGACATATCGGGTCTCATACGAAGAACCTTTTGCTTTACTGGGGGACAATCTTCCTTTGTAGGAAGACGATGTACCACAATGTCTGCATCCAGTCTGGGCATGTCTTCGTACGACCAGGCAAAGATCTCAACATAATCGTGCAATAACTGAATCATACTCTTCTTGACATTAGGTTCCAAGTTGGCACCCACCTTGACCTCTTTCTTATCTTCCTCAGTTCCCAAGTTAATTGTTTCGACCGGCTCTTCGTGCGGCTGAATGGTCCTTTCTTCCTGTTGCAACAACCTGGCCAACTCTCCTGGCACTTCATAATCTTCCTCACCTTCGTCGTCGGCTTGGTAGATCGGATATTCAAAGTCACAATTGGCCATAGCAGAATTGTTACCCATGAGATCCTGAGTGGATGTAGATCTGTATTTTTAATATGTGAGTGTGTGTAAGAGCATAGCTACCTTTGAAAGAAATAAAATGTAAGAAAGAAAAGACAAAGAAAACAAAATTTGATGCAAAAACGTCCATGATTCATTAATGACATATGAGAATCAAGTGACAACCCTCACAAATGGACCGTTGTGCCTCGGGTAAGACACAAGGTTTTAAAAATCCTGAATTGTTTAAATATTACAAGCCTGAAAATATTAAAAGACAATTACTCTTGAATAAAAGTAATAGGAATGAAATCCTTGGCCTCCCAATTGTTGAGCCCTCCGCCGATGGTTGGAAAAATCCATTCGTCCATGTCACAGCTGCCATCACTATCTTCTATTGCATTGACTCCTTGATTACTGATACACGGAGGTGGTCCCCCAGCGCGAGAACATCGAACAACTTTTTGAGCCTCTGAAGTGAACCCCAACCCAAATTTTTCGGACTTGTAAGGAATATCCGGAAGCTGACCCCAGATAGTACATCCTCCCTCTTCAACAACTGCTCGAGCATCTTTCAACGAGGCCATCTTTAGTGGAGGTCTGGTATTCTTTGGGACCTTTGGAGTAGACTTGGTTGCTGCGACCGTTGCTGGAACCTCCTCAAAGTTCTGACAGGGAGTCTCTATGAATTTACCATCCATTTCAACATACCTAAAAGAGTTCAAATGGCTAACCATGTATTCCTCCTCTCCGTGAACTGTGACAATCTTTCCTCTGATCGGGTATTTTAGCATTTGGTGTAGGGTAGAAGTAACAACACCCGCACCATGGACAATTTTAGGCTGTATGTTTGCAGCTATTTGGACAGATTTTGGCCTCTTATGGACAGCATATGGAGGGCTGCAATGCACTCCATTTTTGACAGCATTTTGGCTTTTTGTGATTGTTCTTTTTTTTATTGTGATGTAAACTATTTTGCAGCATTTGAAACCATGATGAAATTATTGATTTTGACTTGCATTTCTCCTTATTTTGTCTTCTGTGAACCAATTGAAAATTGTGATTTGCAATGGACCAAACACGGACAAAACGTTGTCCCCTTATTTCTGATTCTTTTTACCAATCCCTAATGATGAAAATATAGAGATTTCTTTGAAATTTTCCAATCTTATTCCAACATGAATTTTGCTAACTAATGCTCTTATTTTGTTCACATGTACGGACCCATTGGATTGACGACGAGTGACTTGAAGCACTTGAAGAAAGCTTGATAATGAAGAAAACCCCTTTGTAGTTTTAGTGCTTTGTTAGGAATTTTGTAACATATTTTTTTTTGTAATTGCAAGCTTGTAAAACTTTAACAATTGAACATTCTTTGAACTTGAACAACACTTTGGATGATAGATTGAATGTAAGCCTTGTACCAAAAGGAAATTGAATGATAATGGTGAGGACTTAGGTATTCAAAAGTCACTTTGTAGTCTTGTAAGCTTCTCATGAAATTTGAATAAATTCTTTTTCTTGTTCAAAGTCTTCAAGAGTGATCAACATAAGCTTTGCAAATTCCTTTGAAGAATGATTAGTTGATTTTTGAATATAGCCTTGAAAAGTTGAATTTGGAATAAGATTTGGACTTGAAATTGAGAATGGAAACTTGGAATAAACCTTGTCTTGTAATATGTAGAATTGATGTGAACTTGATTCACATGTAGAACTTTTGAACTTGAATGGATAATGAGACTTTGAATGAAGTTTATGAACAAATTGATTATGTCTTGAAAACTTGAATCATTTGAAATTGACTTTGAATCCATGGATTTAGCACATTGAATTTGAAATGAATGCATGAAAAACAAATGGACTTGAAAGTATTAATGAATGTCTTGTAAAATTTTAATAAATTTCATGGTCTTCCAAGCGCACTTTGACTTTGATCGTTGAAGTAATCTCATAGACAATGCTATTTGTGATACTTTGAAAAAATAATCACTTCATGATATCGAAAATTGAAGAAGTTGTGAGCCTCGAAAATTGGACAAGAGTTTCTTGTGATTAGGTCAAATTTGCAAAATGACCTTTAAAGCATTCGAATTTTCTGATGATCTTTCACACATAATCAAATCTTGACTTGTGAAGAGAAAATATAGATGACGTCAAGGAGAGTCATACACAAAAGAAACACCCAAAAATATCGAATAACGAAGGAGTTACAGTCACTTGAACTTGATGTCGCAAAAGGTCATCTTTTGGGTTAATGGAGTCATTTTCAGTCGTCTGAACCACTGACTGAGCAAACTCACGATGCGAGGCTTGAAACTTGGAACAAACATCTTTGATAACACATGAAGGATCATAAATACTGTTTGAAACTTTGAAAACTCATTTTCTTTTGAGAAATGCAAAACCCTAATTACTGATTTTACTGCCTCGGAAGAGAATCAGTCTGATCGATTTTTGAGCCAACTTGAATATCCGAGAAACCCTAGGATTGTATCTTGTATGAAAAATAGGAGGGCAAATTTTGGGGTACAATAGGAGCGTATCACCCGAGACAAACAAGTGGGAATAGGATGTAAAACAAAATGTGATGTCCAAAGCGACTGAACACCTAACCAAGATATAGGAGATCGAGGTAGATGACAGACGACAATATGAACAATCATAGAGTAACAACATTGGCCAATATGAACTCCTGACAAAGCATGGTTTGATTGTAAAACCCTTCCCCACTTAAAGACTCGATAATAAGAGCAAGCACAACTTTGAAGCATCGTGATGTGTCACGAGCTAAGGATGACACAGACGAAATTACGGGGGTTGATTGCGAACTCTCCCCGCTCGCCTCTTTTTGAGTTCTTTAATAAGGGATGGGGGAATAGATACGAGCACAAATATATACACACGTGTGAGATACCTACTTCAAAGGTATGGTTTTAAACAAACACAAGTAGCAAACAAGTCATATATGCAGAATTTCCTTAAACATGTCTTTAAATAAACCAGAGGGATTCCTGATATATATCAGCAACGGAGATCCCCTTCATACATCTCTACCCTAATTCTCATGGCATCGGAAAGTCGTAAAACCCTACTTTTCATGATATGTAGAAAAGCGGTAAAGAAATGCGATAAAGTGCGGAGAAATATGAAAGTAGTAACGACGACTACCAAAAGAAAGTGTATCGTCGAAAGCAGACAAAAGCAATAAAGAAGAAAGGAGTACGCGTCGAGCAAGCTTCACCAAGAAGAGCACAAGAGTTAGAAATGATATCCAACAATAGTCAAGCGTGAAAATAAATCGCAATCCATGAATGCGTCGCATAATCAGAGTTCTTGCACAAGGTAATAAAACGAGCAAGGCAATATCCGGACAATCGCAAGCACGTAAAGAATACCTCTCATGAAATGAGAAATAAGGCGTGTCGCATCAGAAGCGAGCATAAGCCGAGTGTTTTCAATCACATAATCACTGTTATGTTACGTGATCAAAAAACAATACCGTGTACCTTACACAAGTCAACAAACGAGTTAAAAGTAACAAGGAAGGTAAACCGGAAGAGAAAATGCAATGAAAAAAAAGGCAAAAATTTTTTTTTTGCTTGGGTAACTGGTTACCATAACTGGGTAACCGTTACCCAGACTTTGAAAATTCTGAAAATTGGCTACTGACTTGGGGTAATCGGTTACCAAAATTTGAAGATTTTGGCCATTTGCTTCTGACTTGAGGTAACCAGTTACCATAACTGGGTAACCGGTTACCACGAGATAGTTTTAAAAAAATTTGTGAAGGAATGGTTGGTAACTGGTTACCATATTTGGGTAACCCGTTACCCAGGCAGAAAAACAATTTTAACAGATTTTTGAGATTTGACTCATAGCTTAGGCATTTGATCAAACACAAAATCTTCACATATTCAACATATGATTTTGCATAATTCAAGGTTTAGGTTCAAATTATACATGATGGATTAAAGATCAACAATTAAGCTTCATGCAACATCATCAATTTATTTCAACAATTAAGCACTTTCATGTAAATCAACTTAATTCAATAAGCACTTAATTCAACTATCCAATCCCGGATTTACACATGATTATCAAATTAAATCACAATCCTAGGCTTAGATCTACACTCTCAACTCAAAATTCAACCTAAATCCAAATCATGCTTGATAAAAAAGTGCTTCTCAAATAATCACTTATTTCAAAAGTGCTTAATTGAAGAAAAATCGCCGATAGAAGTGAAGAGGAGGCTTAGGTATAGAGATTGCAATGAATGGATCAACAATCAGAGAAGAATTATCCTTGATCTTGACTTTTGGATCTTGATGGAATTATTGTTGTGTTCTTGATGAAAAAGACGTAGAAACTTAATTTGATCTTTGAGAGAATTGAGAGGAAACTTTAGAGTGTTTATGAGATTTTTTGTGGATTATGAGCCTCTCTTTAGAAAATTGGAGTCAAAATGAATATATAGTGTGAAATTATGTGAATGGATTTGGTTAATGGGCCTCAAATAACCACAGGCCAAAGTGCAAATTTTTGAACCGCTTAAGTGTGACACGTTCCAGGCAAATTCACAAAAATCTAGGTGCGATTTCTGAAGTTGAAACATGAAACCAAAATGTAACCAAGGTTGAGAACGACCTCGTGTCCGAAGATGAGCTCAATCGGATAAATGATGAGAAAGTTATAAATTTCTGAAGTTTCACCTCAGACAACTTTAATCCCCGATTCAGAATTTTTAGTGCGTTGCGTGTGACTTTGGCCAAAAACGAAAGCCTTCGGAGTACTGTTTACGCTTGGAATCTGAAACCTAAGTATAACTAGCTCAATTTGTGAGACAATGCCATTGAAACAGACTCGATACAATAAAAATCGACCGAGTTATGATTTTTACAATATCGTGAAACGGTATAACGGAGATTCAGTTCAACATTAAATTTTCTTTTATAACTCAAAATTCTCGGCCCTCTCCTTACAGAATCAGTCTTCGGTCATAAAAGATGAAATTCATATGACGTCAAGACATAATTTCTGATAAAAGAACGGGTCTGTGATACGGTGGGAGAACTGACTTTTTGTTTTGCGTTTGATCGCAAATGTTGCGAATAGCAAGAGTCGCCACCAAATTTTCTTTTATCCAATAAGGAAAGGTGAAAAAGCACAGGAAAGACCTTTAGAGATGTTTTCTTGAGTTCAGGGGGTAGATTATGAAAGGGGAAGGTGTTAGCACCCATTTCATCCATGGTTTTCCATGGGCTCTTAGTTTACTCGCTAGATCACTTGCTTTTGTTTGAATGTATGCTTGTGGTATGGGTTTGAAAATATTTTGAAAATGTATTTGTAATGATTCTTGTCTCTATAAGAATGCGTACAAAGTGTTGGTTTTGAAAATAGTTCAAAGAGACGTGTTGGTGTATAAAATGTTTTTGTTGTGAGCAAGCGAGCACCTAGGAGCGAATCTACCTACTCAAAAGGTCTTAGATATTCTTTTCCTCCTCCTTTAGATGTTGCTATATTACCATTAATTTGGTAAGAAGCCCCATCGTTGGATGTGAAGGGACGGGCGCATGACTTTTTTGTATAGTCATAGAAGGCAACCCATGGAGCGTTTTAGCAATGTCGTGTTAGCGACTAGATCGTTTATCGAAGGTAACATCGAGGGTCATCGAGGGACTACAATCTTTTATCGAGGGTCTTTTGCTAAAACGCCCATGTTCGAGGGACATGACTATTTTTCTGATAGGAAACAAGGTGGGATTACCCTAAGGGTGCTAATGTGCAAGTGTGTTTTATTGCATGCATTTTAGTCTTGATTAGAGTTATCTATTTGTTGATTTCATATCTTGCCATACACATCCTAATTACTAGCATTTTATATTTGGAAAAGCGTTAAATTACGGAAATATAAAAGTCCTATGCTATTACAATATTTTAGGGATGAGGGGGTACATATTTCACAAATGGGGGGTTGCAAGAATTTAAATCCTATTTAACTATTACAAACATATTAAAATGTATAATGTAAGAAAGAAAAAAAAAGACTTTGTTTAGAAAATGGTTTTTTTGTCTTAGTCTATTTTAAAAAAGGAAATAAATTAGTTAGTAAAAGGAAATATTTTCATATCTTTTTTATATTGATAAAAAGAGTATTAATACTGAAAATGATAAAAGGAAAATAAATGAAAGAAAGAAATGGCGTGCTGCTGCAAGCAAAACAACAAGGATCAGAAGTTCTGAAGCCAGGCGTGTTGTGACTCAGAAAGGAACGTCAGTGGAATCAGAAGTTCTGGATTGATACACTCTAAGGCCCAGCAAGAAACGTCAGAGGGAAAGGAAACAAAGGTTCTGGGTGGTATTCAGATAGTGAGCCAAAAGTCAGAAATTATGTGTTATGTTAAAACAGTGTGTGAGCATCAAAAGTTATGTGTGTTAAAAACAGTAAGAAAACCTAGAAGTTCTGGGTGTTTAACGTGTAGGGAGAACTCATAGGGTCTGTGCTGTGCTAAAACAGTGTGTGAGAATCAGAGGTTCCGTGTGTTAAAACAGTAAGAAAGCCTAGAAGTTCTGTGTGTTTAACGTGTAGGGAGAACTAAGAAGTTATGTGCTATGCTAAAACAGTGAGTGAAAAAACAGGGGTTCTGTGCCATATTTCAACTCCTTCTTCGTATTAATCAACACATTAGCAATTTATTCAGTATTTAACAAACAACATGTCAGAAAGATAAAAGCACAATAATTTATAGAAGTTCAAATCCCTAATCTGAGCCTAGCCCTAATCAAGAAGTTCTTATCCACAGTTTTTCTACTTATGCAATGATATGGAAAACATCAATACTATGATATTTAAAAATTTAATGATGTTCTGAATGAAAAGATGCAAAGTCAGAAAGACTTACCTTGAATCTTGAGCGTGTGTTTGGAACTTGAACTGCTGCCTTCAGATGTTCTGGAGTCAGCAAGAGCAACGGAAGAGAAAATGCCAAGTTCTTTGATTCAAAAGGAAGAATAAAGGTTTAGTTTTATGTTTGGGAATTGGTTTTTGATGAAGGTTTCACAGTTTATTTTCTCTCTTTTAACAATTTTCTCTCTCCAAAAGCCAACCCCTTGAACGTGTGATGGAGTAACTTATTTATAGATGGATTTGCTGTGGTTTTGGGGGGAAAAACAAATGGGATTTTTAACCTTTTTGGCATACTGTTCCATTGCTTTTTAATCATTGTTTTTGTATGCTAATTTGATGCAAATATGAGGTTTGAGAAAGTGAAGGCATGGACTGGATCAGCAGCTGATTGCAGGACTGTGATATAGTAGGGCAGCAGGTTGCTTAAACGAGGTTTTGGGATTTGCAGATGTTCTGATCGCAGAAGATCAGAAACTTAACCTCCATATACTGAAGGGTCATGTTCTGACCGAAAGACATTGCTTCCATATGTTCTGATTGAAGCATCATGTTCTGAACTGTGTATGCAAATTCTGATTGCACTCACATGAAGGCTGGCTCAGAAGTTTTGAAGTATCATATTCTCTTAACACTTAGAAAATTTTCTAAATGTTTAGAAATTTGATTTTTTCAAAGTAATTTCTGACTTCTGAATTTTTGATGAACCAATTTCATGGCTAGATGAAATATAATTGTTGAAACTTTATTTGATCTAAAAGTCAAAGTTTAACTTTTCAGTATGCTTTTGACCATTTTCCCTTGTGGATGATTTTCTTGAAAAGTTGTAATTCAAGACTTGAAACTTGATAGAAGCAAGCCTGAGATAGTAGGGCTATGAGAAGGAACCTGGGTAATAGAGTTACTTCGAGATAAAATCCTGGATAGTAGGGCCATGAGAAGGAAACTGGGTAGTAGGGTTACTTCGAGATGAAAGCCTTGGTAGTAGGACCATGAGAAGGAACCTGGGTCATAGGGTTACTTCGAAATGAAAGCCTGGTGTGATACGGTGGAAGAACCGACTGTTTTGAAAATGTTGGTTTGCGTGTTGTGTTTGCAAAATGTCGCGGTAAGCAAGAGTCGCCATCGACTTTTATTTTATCCAATCAGGAAAAGGAAAAAGAACAGAAAAAAACCTTTTTCGAGATGTTTCTGAGTACGGGGGGTAGATTATAGAAAGGGAAGGTGTTAGCACCCTTTCTATCCATGGTTTTCCATGGGCTCTTAGGTACTTGCTCATATTTTTGAAATTGCTTGTGTATGTGCCTTGTTTTGAAAATGTTTGACTTTGTGATAACCTTTGTATCAGTCCTCAAAGGTGTGATGAAGTTGTTTTTTGAAAATTGTTTTGAAAAGTGTAAGTGTGAAAAATTTGGTTTGAGCAAATACCTACTATCATCTACCTACTCGAAAAAAGATTGTTTCTATTCTTGTTTCCTTTAGACAGTATTATCCTACTATTGAGAAATAGTTAGCACCGTCGTTGGAGTTATAAGGGTCAATTCGAAAGGGACGTACGATCACTAAAGCAATGTTAGGACGTCTTAGTAATAACCCTAAAGTCTTAAGATCATATTCGAGGCAACGTTTCCGAGGCGACGTTTCCGAGGCAACATTTCCGAATGGGACTTTTGATCTTTGTTAGACAGGAGGGTAACCACTAAGACACCTTATACTTAATGATCATTTACTGAAGGCAACCGAAGTGAGAGTATACCCTAGAAGTGCACATGTGCGAGTGATTTGATTTCAGTTATTATCTTTACACATTAGGGTTTTCTAGCCATTTTAAATTATCATGCAATCTTGTCATACAATCCTATTAACATACATCTAAACAATTAATATTTGCGAGAATTAAAATGCGAGAAGATAAACCTACGCTATTACAAGGCTTCGGGATAAGGATTAATTACATAGCCGAAAAACCCGTAAAAGACGATAAATAAAGAAAGCCCTAGATTAAACTATTACATACCATGGACAATTACATCAATATTGCAAAAAATAATAAACACGCGCGATGAAAAACAAGAGAATTAGAGATTTGACCCCAACTATGCCTAACTATAATTTAAAGAGAAAATCATTTTTATCATTTTTTTGTTATTTGAGAAAATAAAGATCAATTGAATAAAAAAGAACCTAATTATTAATTAATTCTAATTTAAGAAAAATAATTAAATTAACATATTTTTGTATTTTTATTTTTAAGCAAGAAATGAATATTAAATCAAGAGCCTAACCGTAATTTTTCTAATTGGTCTTAATTATATAAAGAAAGTTAGAATTTCCCTAAATTAAATTAAATTTGATTAAAAAAACAAACTAATTCTAATTTTTTGTAAACTCTTGATTTTATGATTTTTTTGTGAAAAAGAAATTAATTTTGTTAAAAAAATTAAGCAAAGATAATTTAAATAAAAGAAACAAAATAGAAAAGGAAGAAAAATGAGCCTGATTGCTTAGCAAAAGGGGGGGGGTGTGAATCTGATTTCTTGGCCAAACAACTCCTGGCCCTTTGACTTTGCTCAATCCTGTATGCACGCTTGACTCAGGTGCATGGTGGTCCCTTCATTGTGGGCACATTGGATCTGGCCAGGAGCACATCAGATGGATGATGTTTGAGAGTGTATGGAATATGCTTGAGAGTATGAAGCACTGGATTGACCTGCAATTGTTGGGAAAATAATAAAATGCACACGCCTGGGATCGAACCCAAGACGTGTGCATCAAAGGCCAGCCTCCTCACCATCTGCACTAACATGTTAGTTGTGACAATAATGAAACAAATAAAATATAATGCAAACAAAGTGCCATGCCTCACAAAACGCGCGAAAATTCAAAAGAGCCATTCACACACTGCCACGCCATTGTCTTCTTCGTTGATTCCTTCGTTTTAGGTAAAAGGACTTTTACCTACAGACATCAAGCGTAGGTATAGCCCCTGTGCATTTCAAAAATCCTGTACGTACATGATAAATGAAATCTAATGGTACCAACAACTCGTTTCAACCTCACGAGCATCATGGTACCATTATCAATGCCCAATTTTCCCTGTATAAGAAATCCCTAAAAACAAAGAACAAACCCTAGCTATGGAAGTTTTACGTACAGTCAATAAAAATGCAATTGAATATAGTCATCAGCTTGCAAACATATCAAAGATTATAAATATGCCAATCAATCATGCTAAATATGCCAGAATAAATATATTCGAATTCAAGAAAAGAGGCAAACCGTGTGAACCTTACAGGGTGATTCTGAGCCTGGGGAGGCTTGCTAACGATTGAAACATGATCCTGGGACGTCCATCAAATGATTGGTATGGCTAGAACGGCTTGAGATAGCCAGCAACTTAGAATTTGGTTTGCACTTTTTTTCTTGAATTTTTGCAATTGGTTCTCTGCCTTTGCACGCCTCTAGCCTCTCTTTTTGGTCTGCCTTTGTTCCTTATGTATACTAGAGTGCATTAGGGTTAAAGTTTGTATCAAATCTTTTCCAATTATGAAGATTGATCAATGATTTCATCCTTGCACAAAATCTTTCCAAAATAAGCTATTTCAATCTTTTCTGTCCATATGAAGCCTTGCACGACTTGATCTTGTCTCCAGCTGTATAATGAATCTAATCATGCACAAAATCTCAAGATTTAATTAGTTTTATATATTTTCATTATTTTATATTGATTTTATTTGATTTAAATGAAATAAAATCAAAATAAATAACAAAAATAAAAGAATGACAAGTGGAAAGGCTCATGGGTCGTGGATCACATTACAAACTCAGTTCAAGCATAAAAAGTTGGGCCCATTTAGCAAAAAATGCAATTTCGGACACATTTGACTTTTGGTAATTTTGCAAAACGGGTCAACTTGGCCAATGCATAACTCTCTCAATTTTGTCCCTAGAGAGATGTTCTTGGACTTTTTAGAAATTTTAAAATGTACTCTAAGCAACCCTTTTGGTCTCATCTCAATTGAGTCTTCCATGTTCATGTATGAAGCTTTGACCCAAAAGGTGTTTTTGTTGACTTTTCAAAATGACCTATAATGTCCAAATTCATATCTTGTTGTGAGTGCATATTTTGAACTTGGGAGCTGAAGTTGAATTTTAGGGAATTACATCCTCTTCCAAATGAGCTTTGGATGGGTCATTTTGGATAAAATATGAGAAATTTATGCTTGGTCAAAATTGAGTTGACTTTTCCTGTAAAACCCTAATTTGGTAACTTTTGAGTTTTGATGAATTGTGAGCGATCCTTGAGGAATAATGATCAAAACTTGATCAAATGATTAGTAATACTTCAAAATGAGGATGTTGACCAAAAATCTTGAAGTTTGACTGTATGTGGGCCCCAATTGACTTTTTCCCTAGCACAGTCGATTTTCAGGCATTTGAGCAGTTGACTGAGTAAACTTCCTCTCCAAGGCTTGAAACTTGGCATGGATGATCTTGAGAACATATTAGGACAATGGTGAGCATTTGGGATCCTTTGGACTCAAACATCTTGATAAAAAATGAAACCCTAATTAGAGGTATACTGCCTTAGGAGAGAGTTTGTCTGGTCAACTCTTGGACCTCCTTGAGCAATTTGAGGACCTCACTTGAAATGTATTGACAAATATGGGAGGGAAAATTTTGGGGTACAACACCTGGGTAGTAGGGTTTCTTTGATATGAAAGTCTGGATA
This sequence comes from Vicia faba, assembly GCA_948472305.1. Classification (NCBI taxonomy): domain Eukaryota; kingdom Viridiplantae; phylum Streptophyta; class Magnoliopsida; order Fabales; family Fabaceae; genus Vicia; species Vicia faba. The sequence continues at coordinate 1,151,306,270 of OX451737.1, forward strand.
GTAGGGCTATGAGAAGCAACCTGGGTAGTAAGGTTACTTCGAAATGAAAGCCTGGGTAGTAGGGACATGAAAAGGAACCTGGGTAGTAGGGTTACTTTGCTTGATCATGTAGATTAGTTGACCTGCTTAGTTTTGGGAACTAATTTTTTCATTAGCTGTCTGCAGATATGATATGTATAATTGATGGAATTATTGGTGATAACTGTCTTTCCTGAAAAGACAACAAGGTTAATCATATGCGATGCATGAAATGCATTGTGAGATGATGTTCTCAAAATAAATGAGATTATGCTGTACGTGATATGTGTGCGCATTTCATGATATATGAACATGAGATGTTATTTATGAAATATCCGAGTCTAGGAAAATAAATCCCTGACTGCTACTGGAGAATATAGCATTTTTTACTGTTGTAGAGAATTGTGGTTCTTCTACTTCCCTTGGAGATGATGAGCGGAAATGACTGTGCCAGAGATTTGCTTTTTGTTGTTTGTGAATATTCTGCCAAGGAGAGACTTTGTTCGATATTAGCTCTGCGGGGGAATGACTCTTGTTAAGCTCTGTTTGGGATTGAGCTTCTGTATCTAGAGAAACAAACTCTGCTTGGGGAGATAATAATTTATGATGATCCGCTCGCGATCATGCGTTTCGGTCGGGGGATATAGATGTCAGGTTTCTGGACAACCCTGGCTAGGGAGATTACTTCCCGTTTCAAGATAACTGATATCAATGCTTTGATTACCTTTACTCTATGGGGAATACAGATGTTACAAGGTTGCATGTATTGATGATTGTGCTCCAAAGCCGTTTCTACCCTGGTACCTGCTGGATAGAGTAACTGTCGGGTTTGACATTTCTTATTTTTGCCCTTATTTATGGAATTATGAGTAATTGTCTTTTCTTTCTTTATGTAAATATTTATGATCAGCGATCATTATTGTACCCCAAAATTTTCCCTCTCATATTTCTCAATACATTTCAATAAAGATCCTCAAGTTGCTCAAGGAAGCTCAAGGGTTGACCAGACAAGCTCCCTCCTAAGGCAGTCTACCTCAAATTAGGGTTTCATGTTGCATCAAGATACTTGAGTCCAAGGGATCCCAAATACTCACCATTGTCCTAATATGTTCTCAAGGTCATCCATGTCAAGTTTCAAGCCTTGCAGAGAAAGTTTGCTCAGTCAATTGCTCAAAGGCCTGAAAATCGACCATGCTAGGGCAAAAGTCAACTATGGCCCACATACAATCAAACTTCAATATTTTTGGTCAACATACTAATTTTTAATTATATTTCATCATTTTATCAAGGGTTGATCATGATTCATCAAGGATTTCTCACAATTCATCAAGAACCAAAAGTTGCTAAATTAGGGTTTTGTAGAAAAAGTCAACTCAACTTTGACAAAGCATAACTTTCTCATACTTTATGAGAAATGACCCATATAAAGATAATTTTTAATAGGATGCAATGCTCTACAATTCATCTTCATCTCCCAAGTTCAAAATATTCACTCACAAGAAGTTATGAATTTGGACATTATAGGTCATTTTGAAAAGTCAACAAAAACACCTTTTTTGTCAAAGCTTCATACATTAACATGGAATACCAAATTGAGATGAGACCAAAAGGGTTTCTTAGAGGACATATCAATATTTCTAAAAAGTCCAAGAATATATTCAAAGAGTCAAAATTGAGGAAGTTATGCATTAGTGAAGTTGACCTTTTTTGCAAAGTTGTCAAAAGTCAACTATGCCTAAAATTGCAAATTTTGCTAAATGGGCCTAACTTTTTGCACTTGTTTTGAGTCGGTAGCATGGTCCACGAGCCCTAGATCTTGCCACTTGTCCTTATCTTGTTTTTATTATTTATTTTGATTTTTATTTGAATTAAATCAATTTTAATCAAAACAAATCATGAAAAAAACTAAAACATTGAAATCTCAAGATCTTGTACATGTTTCAGGTCCTATATCCAGCTAGCATAAGATTGAATTCGTATAAAGCCTTGGTGTGCACAAAAAGATTGAGTTTGGCCTATCTTTGGAAGGATTTTTAAGGGAATCAAATCAAAATCAAAATCAATAATTGGTAAAAATTGAGATCAGGTTTTCAACCCTAATTCAGTCCTTGATATATATTGAACAATTGCAGACCTAAAACAAGATATTAGAGAGAGGCACACAAGGTCAGAACAAACTTGAAAAAAAACACAAAAAAGTGCAGACACGATTTCACACTTCTAGGCATCCTCAAGACCTTCTAGCCATTATGTGATCGGTGGAAATAGAACTGACTGTTTAAAGCTGGATCGCGTATGTCGCGGTAAGCAAGAGTCGCCACCGTCTTTTATTTTCTCCAACATGGACAGGACAAAAGCACAACAAAATTCCTTATGAGAACGTTTCTCGGTTCGGGAGGTAGATTTATAGAAAGGGAAGGTGTTAGCACCCTTTCTATCCGTGGTTATCCACGGGCTCTTAGATACTTGCTCTTATGTTTTCAAAAGTGTTTGCTTTTCAAATGTGAGTGGGTTTGAAAAAAAGTTTCATTGAAAGATTTCTGAATGACTCTTGTATCTGTCCTCAAGAGTGTTTGAAAAATTGTTTTGAAAGCTTTTGAAAGTGTCTGTGTGAAAAGATTTTTGTTTTGTTTTTGAAGAGAGCAAGTACCCATGAGTCGTCTACCTACCCTAAGGAATTAGGCTGTGTAAAAGTCCTTAAAGTAGTGCCATCCCACCATTGAGAGGTAGGTAGCACCACCGTTGGAGGTGTTCAGGTCAATTCGATTTTAGGGACAGTGTGGTCCCCGAAGCAATAGCAGGACACCTTAGAAGTTACCCTTACATCCTAGATCCTTTTTTAATCCGAGGCAACCGTTTCGAGGCAACTGGATCTTGGACATAAGAGCGACCGCTAAAACGTCCTATACTTGACGACCACGTTTCGAAGGCAACGAGTGAGGCATACCCTAGAAGTGGTATGTGTATCGTGTGTTGTTTTCATGTTATGTTTTATCTTTGATCATGGCATTGTGAGCTACGCGTTGTTTTTAATTATCATACATTCTTTCATGCAATTTAGCAGTTTAATAGTGCGAAAAATTAAAAGACGGAAAGATAAAAGCTACGCTATTACAAGGCGCAGGTCTATACATCGCCAAAATACAAAGACCCGTTTTTGATAAAAATGCGGAAAGTAAAAAACAGTAATAAACCTAATTACTATTACATCCTTGAACAATTACATAATAATCAATAAGAAAAATAATGCGCGAAAAGAATTAAAATCAGGACGTCCGAGGGTTTTGACCCTTTGCTTGAAATTAAATTAAGTTAGGACCTAATTATTGTTTAATTAAAGAAAAGAAAGTGCGTTTTTTGTGTTTTTGTATTTAATGAAATAAAGAAAATAAAATCAAGAGAAAACCCTAATTCTAAGTTTATTTTAATTATCAATGAAAATATTAAAGTTAACCTAAGCTAATTAATTAATTTACATGTTATTTACAAAAATAATAGTAATTAATAATGATAATAATAATGATAAAAATAATTAATTAAGAAAAAGATAAAAATGTCAAAAACCTAATTCTATGTATTTTTTATTTATTAAGAAAATAGATTAAATTTTAAACCTAAATTAACTAAATTAGTTATTAATATTTATTTACAAAAATAAATTAATGATGCAATTAATAAATAATTAATTAAAAATATTTACAATTTTGATTTTCTGTTTTTATTATGAAAAAAATTAATTTGGTGAATTAATAATTATTATAAAAAAAAACAATTGAAAGAAATTAAAAGAAAAGAAAAGAAAATAATTATGCAAAGCAAACCAAGGGAGGTGTCTGGCCCAAAGTGGAGGTTTATGTGGAATTCAGGCCCATTAGACAAGGTCACGTTGACTTTCCTGATTGTGTACGTGCTGGTTGACTGGAGTGCACCATGGATTCCATCTCCTGGCCTTCAGATTGCTCATCAAGGCCACTTGGCAAGCCTAGGCGTGGGTACGTATGGTGGAGCTTTGAATGCTTGCTGCATGTGAACGCTTGAGGAAAAATAACAACAATTATATGGGGGACCTGGGAATCGAACCCAGGTCCTAGCACTCACCAAGCCACGTTCCCAACCAACTGAGCTATCCAGCGCGTTTATTATATGAATGGAAAACAATTATTATATAAGAAAAACAAATATTAATGGTATAAACAAAAAAACGCGCCAGATTTAAACCTTCCAACCACATGATGCCACACCTTCTCCTTCTTCGTTTGCCCTGCAAAATATGAAACAAGTAGCGGGGGTTTTAAACCCCCACTAACTATAACTGAAAAATAGCGAATAGAAGTGGAGACAATATAAAAAGGGCGCGATAGGTTGGTTGAATTCGTCTGGCCTTGACGAATTCAACCATGGTCATGACATGGTCCAATTTTTCCTGATGCCTAAAGCCCTAATTGCAAGCTTCAGAAACCCTAAATTTCGTCCATGGTATATTTTGATTCAGGCAGCGTTAGTTCAATTAGCTTATGCCAATCGCTTCAGAAGGTCCCTGTTAGCATGAATCAATCCAAAAAAATGGTTAAAAACGCATGAATGATGATATGTTAATTTGGAAAATAGAGCAAACCGTGTGACTTAGTGGGGATGATTCTGATGGTGTTAAGCCTCGTTCTTGATTGCAATGTATTCAGGAAACTCCCAGCAAGGTATTGGAAACAAGAAAAGGGCTCGAATTGGCCTGCAAATGGGAATTCAGTTTCCAAAATTCTTGACTTTTTTTCAGTTTTGCAATGGTGTTTTTGTGGAAGCTTTTTCGTGTGTGGCTTTAGGGTTTCACTCAGCATATGTATATGAATGAATTTAGGTTAAAACCTTGGCCCAAAAGCCCATGAATTTATGTTTGCAATCTTTGATTTTCAATTATGTGATTTTCAATCTTTTCTCAATGAAAACCTTGCCAATTATGGAGATCTTGTCCCCTTGAGTGATGCACGAGATCTTTAGCATGTGTGGAGTGTATTTGCTTCATAAAAAGATTTGCCAACCATGCTTTGATATTTTTCTACAATTAAAACCAATTAAATGAATTAATAATAATAAAAACTCAATTAATTAATTAAAAATAAGAAAATAAATCCTTTTAAGCTCAATGGGTCGTGCATATGCTTTGGGTAATGATTCAAGAAAGAATTTGAGGCCCATTAGCAAATTTGAAGCTTTTTAGGCAAAGTTGACTTTTGAAAGTTCCCAAAAATTTCCCAACTTCTCCAATGCATATCTTTCTCAATTTTGAAGCTATGAACATGTTCTTGGACATTTTGGAAAGGTCTTGAAGTCCTCTAACCAATGCCTTTAGTCCCATGTCATTTTGATTTACCAATCTCAAGTTATGGTCTTTGACTTAAAGTGCCTTTTTGTTGACTTTTGAAAATGACCTATAATGTTGAAATTGATAACTTTTTGTGAGAGCATTTATTGGACTTGGAGTGTGAAGATGAGTTGTAGGAAATGTCATCCCCTTCAAAATGAGCATTGGATGGGATTTTTCTGATAAACCATGAAGAAGTTATGCCTTGGTCAATTTGCAGTTGACTTTTCAACTGTCTAGAAATAGAAACTTTTGCATCTTGAGACTTTTGGAGCCATGCTTGTGGAATCATGATCAAGAATTGATCAAATGATGATTGTGGCTTCAAAATAAGATGTTGACCAAAAATTTTGACTTTTGACTGTCAAATGACCATTTTGCCCCTGTAGTTGACTGCGAAGCATTTAGGGTTTTTGACTGTGCAATTTGATGCTGTGAGTCTTGAAAATTGACATATGGATGCTTGACAATGTATTTAGGCATATGGGACTTGATTGGACCCTTGAAAACCTCAATTTCTTTGCAAGAACCAAAGCCCTAATTTTGACTGTGTTAGGAGGCAATTGGACTGTGCAACCCTTGAGAGATTTTGAACCATGATCTTGCCAAATCTTGAAGAATATGGGAGGGAAAATTTTGGGGTATAACAGTTTCCCCTGTTCAATCTTCTTAGACCTGAGGATGTAGATTGGCTGGCGTGCCTTTCGTAATCCGAAGGTGGAAGATGATTGAACACTAAAGTGCCCAGAAATTTGCACTCACATGGTAGAATGTTAGCAGTGTGATGTAGGGAATGGGCTTACAGATGCCATTTGGAGACTGTCGGTATTTGGATGGGATTATAGATGCCATCTAGGTGTCGATCGTGTAAGAGATTCCTTAGCGAGAACTTGCGTACCTGAGAAAGAAAAAATAATTACCTGGCCTGTTACAGGGGTTGATCTTCAAACTCTTCATGTAGATATGCCATGGCTGGATACAGGTATCGAACCTTCAAACTCTTCAGACGTGCCCTGACAGGATACAGGAATCGAGTCTGGAATTAGTCGTCGACAGATACACCCTGGTAGGATACAGGAATCAGATCTTCAAACTCTTCAGACGTGCCCTTGCAGGATACAGGAATCGAGTCCGGAAAATAGTCGTCAACAGATACACCCTGGCAGGATACAGGAATCAGATCTTCAAACTCTTCAGACTGCCCTGGCAGGATACAGGAATCGAGTCCGGAAAATAGTCGTCAACAGATACACCCTGGCAGGATACAAGAATCGGATCTTCAAACTCTTCAGACGTGCCCTGGCAGGATACAGGAATCGAGTCTGGAAAATAGTCGTCAACAGATACACCCTGGCATAATACAGGAATCAAATCTTCAAACTCTTCAGACGTGCCCTGGCAGGATACAAGAATCGAGTCCGAAAAATAGTCGTCAACAGATACACCCTGGCAGGATACAGGAATCGGATCTTCAAACTCTTCAGACGTGCCCTGGCAGGATACAAGAATCGAGTCCAGAAAATAGTCGTCAACAGATACACCCTGGCAGGATACAGGAATCGGATCTTCAAACTCTTCAGACGTGCTCTGGCAGGATACAGGAATCGAGTTCGGAAAATAGTCGTCAACAGATATGCCTTGGCTGGATACAGGAATCAGATCTTTAAACTCTTCAGACGTGCCCTGGCAGGATACAAGAATCGAGTCCGGAAAATAGTCACCAATAGATACGCCCTGGCTGGATACAGGAATCGGATCTTCAAACTCTTCAGACGTGCCCTGGCAGGATACAGGAATCGAGTCCGGAAAATAGTCGTCAACAGATACACCCTGGCAGGATACAGGAATCGGATCTTCAAACTCTTCAGACGTGCCCTGGCAGGATACAGGAATCGAGTCCGGAAAATAGTCGTCAGCAGATACACCCTGGCAGGATACAGGAATCGGATCTGGAATTGCGACAGTTGATAGTAATTATCTTTGTATTGACCTTTGTCCTGAAAAGACAAAACGTTAGTTGTATGCAATGTCATGATGTATGAAATGCGTGATGTTCTCAAAATAAATGAGAGTGTATGTTCATGATGCGTATGTGCATGCTATAATGTATGAAGATGTGATGTTTATGAATGTATTTTCGTCTAGGAAGATAAATCCTTGACGAATGCCGGGAGTTCAAATCCTGGGCTGATGTTGAAGAGTAGAGCTTTTTGTTTCCGCTGGGGATGACGGTTGCAAGAATAAACCGGTAGGAGAAGATGACTCCGTTGAGGAATAAACTTTGCTGGAGAGATTACTCTGCGGGGAATTACTCTGTGGGGAGAGAGGTTCTTTGTTGAGATGTTGATGATAACTCCGCTGGGGATACCGTTGATATGTTTTGTTGAGGAATTTGATGAACCCCACTGGGGGATAGGAAGAACTTCGACGAGGATGATGTTTCCGTGGTAATTAGCTGAGGATAACCCAGTTATAAGCTCTGGTGAGGAGTAATCTTCTGAATAAAACCGGGAAGAGGTGCTCGCACTCTGCAGGTGATAAGCTTCCAGAATCTACTGGGGATAAGCTTCCTAAATCTACTGGGGAGATTGATTGAGTTCTCCCGGGGAAACTTTTCAGATTGGACTGGGGAATGGCTCCACTGGATGTTCGGTATTCCGTTGGGGAACAATCTTAGATCAAGACTGCCGGGGATGCTTGTAGAGGAATATTTGTATACCGCTGGGGAATGTTGAGATCTTCTGGGGATACCTAACTTCCTTGAGGCTGACTGAGGACTAACTCTACTTGGGGGAGAGCGTTGCTGACTTGCTGGAGATACCGTGCCTTGTTAGGGCTGATTGGAGACCAACTCTGCTTGGGGAGAATTGTTGATTCTTATCTTACTCGGCGGGGAGTGAAGGTATCTGGGTTACATTCTTCAGCCGAATTTGCCTTAGTACCTTGGTGGACAGAGCAATTAGATTGCTTAGACAACTCATTATTGCCCCTGTTTCTGATGTCACCTGTAATTAATCCTTTGCTTCGTATTCAAATATTTATGAGTTAGCAATTAGTTTCAAATGCATATATCACAATTGAACATTGGACGTTCTTTACAAAACAAAACAGAAAAAGGAAAAAACAACTGGCAATTGGTCTGAAAAGTGAATTTGTATTGATTTTTGAATTTGCCTGTGAATAGGCATTTATGTACAAGAGGCTGACGTCCTAGTAAGAGAACACCGCCGAACAACAGAGTTTATACAATTTGTGAAAAGGAAAACAAAACAGCTATGTGAAATGAATAATCCCACTGGGTTCCAACTCCGTTATCGCCTTTATATCTTCGAGCGTCTCATCACTTGGCTGCTTAGTTGAAGATGAAGCTGATTGGTCGATGCCGTATGAACTTGATGTTGATATCGGATTCTGGATGCAAGGTGATTCAATGAGACATAGTATTACGCTTTAATCCCTAAATTTTGCCTGGACCGCCCTTTCGGGTTTTCAGTCCACCGGGATACCCATTTTTGCCCAAGCCGCCTTTTCAGGTTTTCGACTTGCCAGGTGTACAAATTTTTTTCATTTCATCCCTTATTTTTGCCCGAACCCTTTTGGTTCGCCGGGAAGCCCTAATTTTTTCCTAGGTATGTCAACCTAGCGGGTCTTTTATCATGCGTAGTATCTTTTTACTATGTCTGCATTGGCAGGGTGAGGAAGGTCGTCACCATCCATGGTGGTTAGAATCATGGCTCCTCCTGAGAAGACATGTTTAACCACAAATGGCCCTTCGTACGTAGGGGTCCATTTGCCCCTGGGATCACCTTGAGGAAGAATGATGCGTTTGATTACCAGGTCCCCAACTTGATACTCTTGTGGTCTGACTTTCTTGTTAAATGCCCTGATCATCCATTTTTGGTACGTCTGACCATGACAAATAGTAGTGAGTCTCTTCTCGTCAATTAGGTTTAACTGATCAAGTCGAGTCTGGATCCAGTCATCTTCACTCAAACCTGCATCCTTAATTGATCAAGTCGAGTCTGGATCCAGTCATCTTTGACTTAAAGTGCCTTTTTGTTGACTTTTGAAAATGACCTATAATGTTGAAATTGATAACTTTTTGTGAGAGCATTTCTTGGACTTGGAGTGTGAAGATGAGTTGTAGGAAATGTCATCCCCTTAAAAATGAGCATTGGATGGGATTTTTCTGATAAACCATGAAGAAGTTATGCCTTGGTCAATTTGCAGTTGACTTTTCAGCTGTCCAGAAATAGAAACTTTTGCATCTTGAGACTTTTTGAGCCATGCTTGTGGAATCATGATCAAGAATTGATCAAATGATGATTGTGGCTTCAAAATAAGATGTTGACCAAATTTTTTGACTTTTGACTGTCAAATGACCATTTTGCCCCTATAGTTGACTGTGAAGCATTTAGGGTTTTTGACTGTGCAATTTAATGCTGTGAGTCTTGAAACTTGACATATGGATGCTTGACAATGTATTTAGGCATATGGGACTTGATTGGACCCTTGAAAACCTCAATTTATTTGCAAGAACCAAAGCCCTAATTTTGACTGTGTTTGGAGGCAATTGGACTGTGCAACCCTTGAGAGATTTTGAACCATGATCTTGCCAAATCTTGAAGAATATGGGAGGGCAAATTTTGGGGTACAACACATTCCAATCGCTTCCTGGGATCACAAGCAAGCAAAACCAATCAAGAACAAGGAGTTTCCAGCCCTGTAACTCGCTGTAAGTCAGCCACGACAATGGCTTTTTCTTGAATTTGAATTGCATAATTGTGGCATCTATAGCATGAAATATGTGTATATTCTTGATCCTTGTAACATTTTCAAACTATCTGTAATATTCAATTTCATTTTTATGGACTGTATCAAGATTTGCCATTGTTAAGGTTCTTGGTCTCGATTTGGGATCTTTCCATACACGTAAAATTGGGCCATGAAAGGGGAACCATCACACTCAGAAGGTCAAGACGAGTTGATTGGTGGCCTTAAATATTATTTATCTTGCTTGTGGTTGATTTTGAGAATATGCAGGTTTGTAGTGACGGATGATGTCCGTAGGTAAAAGCCTGTGACTTTTACCAACGGAGAAAGGAAGAAGATGACTAGCGTGGCACCATGGGATTGGTTTATTTGAATTCTGGCACCTTTTTTACATTATTTCATATTATGATTATTGTGTATTATATGTACAACAAAAACAGCTAGCTCAGTTGGTTGCCAGGCGTTGGAAAGTGCTTCAGGGCCTGGGTTCGAATCTCAGGTCCCCCCATTTGCCTCATATTATTTTCTTTTCAATAATCAGGCGCGTGTTTGTGTGGGATGACCACCATAGTCTACCATGATCCAGCCAACCAAGTGTCCAATCGTCCATATCTGATGGCCATCATTTGAGGGACCATGATACGCCTAGTCAATGCAACGCATGGGAATCTGGCAAGTCAAATATGGGTCATTCCTTCTTGGGCAAGAATTGCTACCTACACCCCTCCAAATTACTTTCAGGCCAAGTTTTCTTCTTTCTTTTCTTTTTTTATATTTTGTTTTATTTAATTAATTTATTTATTTTGGCTAACAACAAATTAATTTTCTTTTATTCAAAAAGTCACAAAAAATAATATTTTCATCCAATTAGGTTTAGGTTTATTTTTTATCAAAAAATTAATTAGTTAATTAATTTAATTAGGTTGTTTAATTTTAGGTAACTTTAATTATTTTTGTAAATAAATTAAAATTAATTAGAACAATTAGGGTTTTTGTTTGTAACTAAATTATAAATTCTTTTTCTTAAAAATAACCAAAAACATAAAAATAGGTTAAATTTAATTATTTTCTTTAATTAATTTAATTGTTAATTAATTTTGTATTTAATTTAAAAACCTAATTCTCTTTTCTTAAAAATAATTAAAAAACAACAAAAACAATTTCTTTTTCTATTAGGTTAGACGGGGTCAAAACCCGAGATCACTCTCGTTCTAAATTTCATCGCGTGCACTTTATTATTATTTTTTACCATATTGATGTAATTGCTCACAAGTTGTAATAGATTAATTAGGACCTTTTACTTTTATTTATCGTTTTTTTAAGGGTTTGTTTTTGGCTATGTAAATACCCGAAGCCTTGTAATAGCGTAGCTTTACTTTCCGCACTTCCGTAAATATTAACTGTTAGATGTATGAACATTAGGGATGCATGACAAGAATGTATGATTAACTTTAAAACGGTTAGCGAACCCTTAATGTGCAAAGATAATAACTTGAAATTGAATCACTCGCACATGCGCACTCTTAGGGTACACTCCCACTTCGGATGCCTTCGGTAAACGGTCATTAGGTATAGGATGCTTTAGTGGTCGCTCTCTTGTCTAAACAAAGATCAAAGTCCCGTTCAGAAAATTTGCCTCAGAATGGTTGCCTCGGATATTGTTGCCTCGAATAATTGATCTAAGACATTAGGGTTACTACTAAGACGTCCTAACATTGCTTTAGTGACCGTACGTCCCTTTCGAATTGACCCTCAAAACTCCAACAATGGTGCTACCTACTCACTAATAGTGGGATAGCGCTATCTAAAGCAAACGAACATAGAACAATTCTTTTTTCGAGTAGGTAGATTAGCTCTTAAGTACTTGCTCAATCCAAACAAACTTTTTCACACTTACACTCCTTTTCAAAAAAAGTTTTCAAAAACACTTCGTAACACTCTTGAAGACAGAAGCAAGAGTTAAATCGAAGTCAAAACAAAACTTTTCAAATCACACAAACACACGGAAGCAATTTTGAAAATGATGAGCAAGTACCTAAGAGCCCGTAGATAACTACGGATAGAAAGGGTGCTAATACCTTCCCTTTCTGTAATCTACCCCCCGTACTCAAAATCTCAAAAAAAGGAATGTTTATATGCTTTTTCCTTTCCAGTTGGATAAAATAAAAGTCAGTGGCGACTCTTGCTTACTGCGACATTTTGCAAAACACAAAACGCAAACCAGTATTAAACAGTCGGTTCTGCCACCGTATCACATAACTGGCGACTCTGCTGGGGACTTAAGAAGTGGGGTATACCTTAGGATTAGTTCATCATATTGCTTCTATTGTTTGATTTAATTGCTTTATATTTGTGGGCTTTATATCAGAGTTACTATAGATCCTAACCCATATCTGAGGAACACCTGTTAGGTAAGTAGCAATAAACTGTGAGGGAACTGTACGGCGTAGACCGATACGGTTGAAGCAGTAGCTATATTGATGTGGCACATTAGTTGGTACCGGTATCCCTTGTGGAGGAACAAGGAGAATACGAGGCTGCTATATGGGTTGTTAAGCATCAACTGACCTTAGAACCTATAATTGACCAACTTGGCCATATGAAGTAGTGAGATAGCTGGTCTCAGTGTAGAGCTGGGAACTGGTTGATACTCGATGCTACACTCATTGAGACCATACTCTCGAGATAGTTCCGGCCGCAAGAAAAGATTGCGTGAGCTGAAACCATGACCGATGGAGGATGGTTAGTGATATTGAGAACCTCTAGAACCCGGTTACTATTAGTAAGACATGTTGAAACCAACTAAACTTCAAGAGGGTAGTACCTAGAATCTATGAAAGCCTGAAACTTAAGGGCTATTGTGTGACTTGTTTGCCTTTACCATGTTTGTTACCTGTTATACCTGTTGTGTGTTTTATCATGACATCATGCATTATGACATAGCATGCATACTTCATTGTACTAACCATTTCAAAGACCAAGGGGATTCATCTTTGTTCTGTTTTGCAGATTATGGCTTCTATGTGTAGAAATACCATTCGAGTCAACTTTGTGCAAATCCCTGCTCAGCTCAGAGAGTTGGTCTCAAAAGTTCCTGATACTTCTTCATTTGTTAGAAGACATGGTCATCTCCTTAGCCTGGTCACTTCGAAGTTGGATGAGCAAATGATGAGCGTGCTCTTCCAGTTCTTTGATCCGTTGCATCATTGTTTCACCTTCCCCGATTATCAGCTAGTCCCTACTTTGGAGGAGTTTTCTAATTTACTAGGCATATTTATCCTTGAGCAGACACCCTTCACAGGTTTGGAGGAGGTTCCTAGACCTGAGGACATTGCTTCAGCCTTACATCTAAAAAGGGCTGATGTAATATCCAACTGGGAGACAAGGAGCGAGGTTAAAGGTTTCTTGGCCAAGTTTCTAATTGATCAAGCTCAACAGTTCTGGGATAGTTTGGACTTTCAAGCATTTGAAGACATCTTGGCTCTCCTCATCTACGGCTTGGTTCTTTTCTCGAATCCAGATTCCTTCATAGATGTGAATACGGTCAAGATCTTCTTGTCTCGTAATCCAGTGCCTACTCTCTTGGATGATATCCTACATGCTCTCTATACTCGTACTGTGCAAAGAAGGGGGAATCTCATGTGTTGCACGCCGCTGCTGGCGAGGTGGTTTATTTCGCACCTCCCCAAGTCAGTATTGAAGAATGAGGAAGGTGTAGGTTGGGCTTACAGAATCATGTCCCTTGCTCATACAGACATCCTTTGGAGTTCTAAGGATATGGAAAGAGTAGCTGTCATTGATCGATGTGGGGAATACCCTAATGTCCCATTGCTTCGAATTAGAGGGGGAATAACCTACAATCCTTGTTTGGCTTTATGACAATTTGGACGCGCTCGGAGAGACGGTCCCCATGAGCTGCTTCTTACAGATATTGTCTTCGACTACAAGGGGGACGTTAATAAGCATCGCCGAAGGTTTATACGAGCTTGGGGCATGGTGAACAAGTCTGACCCACATGATCTAGGACTGAAGACTTCTCTCCCGATGCAACCTTATCTCCAGTGGGTTCGAGCCCATGCTCAAAAGCTGGGGATGCCTTATGAAGCTGTTTTGCCGGTGATTGTAGAGCATACTAATGAAGAAGGTGTCCCTTATACAATCCTCCATCCCTATATGCCTATTGATCTTGGGGCATTGAAGAGATCTTGGATCTAGTTAAAGGAAGAAAGGGATACCTACAGGGAGAAGTATCACGAGCAGGAAAGGAAGATCTTGAAGCTCACAAGACAGCTTGAGAATGAAAGGACAATCAACGATTATGTCAGCACGAAGGGAAAGCGACCATGGGATTTCTGATATCTTTTAGTGTTTCTAGTTTAGATTTGCTTTTCAGTTTGTTTCTTTTGTAATGCCTTAAAGGCATTGTTAAACATTGTTACAAGTTTAATCTAATAAAGTGTGTTTTATTTTGTTTTACAAAGTTGAATCTCCCAAAGTCTTTGAAATCATTTCATACGCATTCCATTACCATGCACCAGGTACAATAACAGGTTTCTTATCTTCTTCACTATTTATTTCAGCACAAAATGTCTTCTGAAACACCTACCGATCAAGCCATCAAAACTCTTCAAGCTCAGAATGCTCAGTTCCAGGAGATGTTCTTAAACTTGGCCAAAGGGCAGCGAGATTTGAAGACTCTCATCTTGAAGGACAAAAAGAAGAAGAAGAAGAAGGTGGTCCTCCTGAATATGGGTCACAGATTTGGAAACATGTTGCGACAGGAAACTAATTTATCTCATTCATCTAGAGAAGGAGAGAATCAAGAGGAAGGAAAGGGTCTTAGTCCCGTGGTCTCTGATAATGACACTGATTTTGATGAAGAATAGTACCCTCCCGCTGAGGATAGGTATAAGCAACTTGAGGACCGGTTGAGTGCAATGGAGATTCAGAAGATCCCTGGGTTGGACTTCGGAGATTTGGGACTAGCATATGGGGTGGTGATCCCGCACAAGTTTAAAGCTCATGTCTTTGCTAAGCATGACCGAGTATCTTGTCCAAAGCTTCATCTTCGCTCATATGTCAGAAAAATCCAACCCTACACTGCTGATAGGAATCTGTGGGTCCATTTCTTTCAAGATAGTCTGTCAGGGACTCAGCTTGAATGGTTCTATCAATTAGAAGGAGCTAATGTCCGCAACTGGGAGGATCTTGCTGCTGATTTTTACAAATAGTACCAATATAACACCGACCTTGCTCCCACGCGTACTCAACTTCAGGGTATGTCTATGGATACAGGCGAAGGCTTTAAGGACTATGCTCAAAAGTGGAGAGATCTGGCTGGAAGAGTCCAACCCCCTCTGTCTGATAGGGAGTTGGTGGATATGTTTCTTGGGACTTTTTCTGGTCCGTATTTCAATCATTTGATCAGTAGTTCATCATCTGGGTTCACTGAATTGATTATGATTGGGGAGAGGGTAAAAGCTGGTATCAGAAGTGGCAAGATACAGAAAGGTGCTTCGTCAAGTACAGAAAAGAAGCCTTTCAAGAAGGAATCTAGTGCCATTTACAGCTCAAGCAACCAAAACCGACCTGAACGCTGCCAAGGAGTTAATGCGGTAGTAATATCAAGACCCAATGTTGCCCCACAATGCAACAATCAACAAAGAGTAGAGAGACCGCAAAGACAATATACTCGGCTCAGTATGACCTTATCTCAAATTTTACCGCAATTGTTGAAGACTAACCTGGTAACTCTGAGGGAAGCTCCGAAGAATCCCAATACCACCTCTCCGCTGTATAATCCGAGCGCCCGCTGTGCCTATCACTCTGATAGCCCAGGGCATGATACAAACAACTGCTGGGCCTTGAGGAATAAGGTGCAAGATTTGATTGAATCTAAAGAGATTGAGTTTGACGCACCAGAGAAACCCAACATCATAACTACTCCGATGCCCAAACATGACCAGGGGGTGAATTCAATTGAGGATGATGATGAAGAGTCAAATATCGACAGCTGGATTTACCCGACTACCAACGGTGGCTTGAACAATTGGACGACGAAGGACTTCGTGCCCGTTTCTTTTATTACACAGTAATAGACTTTTGTGTTGAGATTTGTAATAGACAGTTTGAAACTTTATGGCCCGGTGCCTTGCCCGAGACACCGTGGCTTTGTTTGTGAGGGATTACTATTTATCATTTTCATATAACATCAATAAAGCATTGGACATTTTCTTGCATTACAAATTTTGCGCTCCTTGTTTTTCTTTTCTATCTTGCACTTTATAAAACAGCTATTGTCTTACACACACTCACATGTCATAATACAGGTCCACACCCACTCTGGATCCCACTGATAACGACTCTGCTACTGCCAGTTATGACTTTGAAAGTCTGATCAACCAAGCCGAGGACGAAGGTGAGGATGATTGCGAAGTGCCCGGTGAACTTGATAGACTGTTACTACAGGAAGAGAGGGCCATACATCCCCATGAAGAGCCAGTGGAATCAGTGAATTTGGGTACCGAGGAAGACAAGAAATAGGTCAAGATCGATGCAAATTTGGAGTCTAATGTCAAGCAACGGTTAATACAGATGCTACGTGATTATGTTGAGATCTTTGCTTGGTCTTATGAAGACATGCATGGGTTGGATACTGATATCGTGGTACACCGCTTGCCAACCAAAGAAGATTGTCCTCCAGTAAAGCATAAAGTTCGTTGAATGCGCCCAGAGATGTCTGAGAAAATCAAAGATGAGGTCATGAAACAATTTGATGCTGGTTTTTTAGCAGTTACTTCTTACCCGCAGTGGGTTACCAATGTGGTTCCGGTACCGAAGAAAGATAGTAAGGTTCGGATGTGTGTGGACTATAGAGATCTGAACAGGGCGAGCCCCAAGGATGATTTCCCTCTGCCTCACATCGATGTTTTGGTCGACAACGCCGTACAACATAAGGTCTTCTCCTTTATGGATGGGTTTTCTGCTTATAATCAGATTAATATGGATCCCGAGGATATGGAAAAGAGAATGTTCCTTACACAGTGGGGTACCTTTTGCTACAAGGTCATGCCTTTTGGATTCAAGAATGTTGGGGCAACATATCAGCGCGCCATGGTCGCTTTGTTCCACGACATGATTCATCATGAGATTGAGGTATACGTTGACGACATGATTGCAAGGTCCCGAACTGAAGAGGAACATCTTGACCACCTCTAGAAACTATTCGACAGGTTGAAGATATACAAGCTGAGGTTAAACCCTAACAAGTGCACCTTCGTAGTGAGGTCTGGTAAGCTGCTGGGTTTTGTCGTTAGTGATAAAAGTATTCAAGTGGATCCTGCAAAGGTGAAGGCTATACAGGAGATGCCAGCTCCCCGAATGGAAAAGGAAGTAAGAGGCTTTTTGGGACGTCTGAACTACATTACCCGATTCATTTCGCACTTGACTGCTACTTGTGAGCCAATCTTCAAGCTGTTGAAGAAAGATCAAGTGGTAAAGTGGAATGATGAGTGTCAGGCCGCTTTCGAAAGGATCAAGGAATATCTCCAAGAGCCACCTATCCTGATGCCTCCAGTTGAAAGGAGACCTTTGATCTTATACTTGACAGTACTCGACAATTCAATGGGGTGCGTGCTGGGGCATATTGACGAGTCTGGCCGAAAAGAGCATGCTATTTACTACCTTAGCAAAAAGTTTACCGAATGTGAGACCCGATATTCACTGCTTGAGAAAAATTGCTGCGCTTTGGCATGGGATGCTCGCCGGCTGAGACAGTATATGCTGACTCACACTACCCTGTTGATATCAAAGATGGACCCAATCAAGTATATCTTCGAAAAGCCTGCCTTATCCAGAAGAATAGTAAGATGGAAAATGATCTTGACTGAGTATGACATCCAATACACAACCCAAAAAGCAATCAAGGGGAGTGTGTTTGCAGATCATTTGGCGCATCAGGCAGTGGATGATTACCAGTCTATGAATTTCGAGGTTCCGGATGAGAGCATCATGTTGGTGACTGACTGTGAAACACCTGGACCGGATGAAGGACCTGAGGAAGGATCCCGAAGGTCTATGTATTTTTATGGAGCTTCAAACGATTTAGGTAATGGCATTGGCGCCGTGATCATATCTCCTGAAGGCTGTCATACTCCGTTCACCACCCGATTATGTTTTAACTGCACCAACAACATGGCGGAGTATGAAGCGTGCATCATGGGCCTTCAAGCAGTTATAGACCTAAGGATTAAGTTCCTGAGTGTGTTTGGATATTCCGCTCTCGTGATCAGTCAGATTAAAGGCGAGTGGGATACGAAACACCCAAATCTTATTCCTTACAAAG
The DNA here is from genome assembly GCA_948472305.1 of Vicia faba. NCBI lineage: Eukaryota > Viridiplantae > Streptophyta > Magnoliopsida > Fabales > Fabaceae > Vicia > Vicia faba. The sequence continues at coordinate 1,151,324,761 of OX451737.1, forward strand.
AGTATGTATTGACGCTGCTTCCGCACTTTGAGGAGATAATCTTTGAACACTTCCCCAGGGAGGAGAATCAGTTAGCGGACGCGCTAGCTACCATGTATTCTATGTTCAAGGTCAGGTGGGACAATGAGGCTCCCCGGATTACCATTGAGAAGTTGGATGAACCCACACATTGTTGTGACATCGAGACTGAAGAAGTAGCAGATAAACCCTGGTTCCACGAAGTAAAGAGGTATCTTAAGGCTCAGGAATACCCCGAGGGTGCATCTGTTAATGATAAGAAGTTTCTGAGGAGGTTCATGGCGAAGTTCTTCATTAGTAATGGTATCCTTTACAAGCGTAACCATGACTCAACCTTACTGTGATGTGTAGACAAAAGCGAGGCAGAAAGGATCATGGCAGAGTTACATGAAGGTACCTTCGGAACTCATTCCAGTGGACATACCATGGCAAAGAAAATCCTACGGGCAGGATATTATTGGTCTACTATGGAAGTCGACTGTTATCAGCATTCTCGGACCTGTCATAAGTGCTAAATCTATGCTGATAAGGTGCACGTACCTCCAGTTCCTCTGAACGTCTTGACAGCTCTTTGGCCTTCTGCAATGTGGGGCATCGATATGATCGGCGAGATCATACCTACTGCGTCTAACGGGCATCGTTTCATCCTGGTAGCTATTGATTATTTCACGAAGTAGGTTGAAGTAGCTTCCTTTGCTACAGTGACCAAGAACATCGTGGTACGGTTTATTCGGCATAATCTGATCTGTCAATACGGTGTACCTGAGAGGATCATTACGTACAATGGTACAAATCTCAATAATACAATGATCAAAGAGCTCTACAAGCAGTTCAAGATACAACATCACAACTCTTCTCCCTACCGGCCGAAGATGAATGGGGCTGTTGAAGCGGCTAATAAGAACATCAAGAAGATTGTGCAGAAGATGACAGTGACATACAAAGACTGGCACGAGATGTTACCATTCGCTCTTCATGGGTACCGAACCTCAACGCGGACTTCAACAGGGGCAACACCCTACTCTTTGGTGTATGGCATGGAAGCAGTCTTACCTATTGAGGTCCAGATACCCTCTCTTCGGATTATGAAGGATCCAGGTTCGAGCGAGGACGATTGGATCCAGACCCGGCTTGATCAGCTGAACTTAATAGATGAAAAGAGTCTTACTTCTATTTGTCATGGTCAGACGTATCAAAAGCGAATGATCAAGGCATTTAACAAGAGAGTCAGACGACAAGAGTATCAAGTTGGGGATCTGGTGATCAAGCGCATCATACTACCGCAAGGTGATCCCAGGGGAAAATGGACCCCTACGTACGAAGGGCCATTTATGGTTAAGAACATTTTCTCAGGAGGAACTATGATTCTAACCACCATGGATGGTGACGATCTTCCTCACCCCGTCAATGCAGACATAGTGAAAAAATACTACCCCTAATCAAAGACCCGCTAGGTTGACTGGCCTAGGCAAAAATAAGGGCTTCTCGGCGAACCAAAAGGGTTCGGTGAAAATAAGGGATGAAAATGAAAAATCTGTACACCCGACAAGTCGAAAACCTGAAAAGGCGGCTTGGGCAAAAAGGGGTATCCCGGTGGACTGAAAACCCGAAAGGGCGGTCTAGGAAAAAATTAGGGATCAAAGCGTAACACTATGTCTCATTGGATCACCTGGCAACCAGACTCCGGTATCGACTATCAAGCTCGGACGACACCGATCAATCTGACCTACCTTCAACCAAGTAGCAAAGTGATGAGACGCTCAAAGACATGGGGGCAATAGCAGAGTTGGAACCCAGTGGGATTGGTCACATAGCTGTTTTTCTTTATTTTTCACAAATTGTGTAAATTATATCTTTCGGCGGCGTTCTCTTACTAGGACGTCAGCCTCTTGTACAAAAACGCCTATTTACATGCCAACTTCAAAATCAATACAATTCAGTTTCACAAAGAAATTTCAAATTGTTTTTCTTTTTCTGTTTTGTTTTGCAAGAACGTCCAATGGTTCATTTTTATATATGCATTTGACAATAATTGCTTCTCATAAATATTTACATGCGGAGCAAAAAAAAATTACTCGTAATATCAGAAACAAGGGCAAACAAGAAATTTCGGAGCCTTACAGTTGCTCTATTCATCTGGTACAGGGATAGCCCCAGCTAAAGAAAATGACTAAAAATGCATACACTCCCCGCAGAGTAGGAAATACCAGAATACAGTATTATCAACTCTCCCCAGCTGAGGTACGCAATCGCGAATGAGTCGGTAAGATTCTCCCCAAGCAGAGTTCATCTATCACCAACAATGGAAAACCATCCCCAATGGAGTTTATTTCTTCCACAGATAGAAAATTTATTCCCAACAGAGTTTGTCATCACCAGCAACGGTAATTCATCCACAGCCGAGGTTATTTCTCCAAATCAACAAATCCTCTAGCAGAGCATCTCTTCCCCACAGAGCCGTTCTCTCACCAATGTATTCTCCAGCAGAGTTATTCTCCCACCAAGTTATTCTCCCAATCATCATCGGTCGTTATCCCCAGCGAGCGAAAACTCTTTTTCTCCAGCAGCAATCCGAGATTTATTTTCCCCAGCTAAAGAGCATCATAAAAACATTACACATCCATACATCATGACATGCATACGCACCATACAACATAATCTCATTTATTTTGAGAACGTCATTGATTGATACATATCATGCATTACATACGACTAACCTTTACCTTTCAGGAAAGATACCATCAAATTCTCACAAAGTTCAAGCTATGAAGCCCGAATACGACCGGATAATACCTTGATTACTCCATCATATTGTGAAGCTCGAAGAACGACCGAATAACAGTATCAGATTATCGCAAAGCCTGGATTACGACCAGATAGTGGTATCTCTTAAAATCAAGCTATGACGCCCGGATTCAATCGGATAATAGTTTAATCCCCAGCAAGCCGTGAAGCCCGGATTACGACCGGATAACATCTCAACAAGTACCATGAAGCCTGGATTCGACCAGATAGTGGTATATCATAAACACAAGCCGTGAAGCCCGGATTACGACCGGATAGTAGCTCAACAAGTTATTGTGAAGCCTGGATTACGACCAGATAGCAATACAAGACCATGAAGCCTGGATTACGACCAAATAATGATAGAAGACATTGTGAAGCCTGGATTACGACCAGATAGAAACCAAGAATACTACGAAGCCTGGATTATGACCAGATAGTGGTACATCTTTAATATAATTTATGAAGCCCGGGTTCGACCGGATAGTATCTTGATTTCTCCGAACACCATGAAGCCTGGATTTCGACCAGATAATGGTATGAGACACCATGAAGCCTAGATTGTGACCAAATAGCGGTAAAAAGACACTGAAGCCTAGATTACGACCAGATAATAGTGAGGGACACTGTAAAGCTTGGATTTTAACCAAATAGCAGTTCACCCGACCAATTTCTATGAAGCCCGAATTCGACCGGATATTAGTAGGCCCAACAGTCAAAGGGAAGCCTGGATGCGACCGAATAACCACTTGATTTCTTCTGAAGCCTGAATCACGACCATATAAGAAGTAAGGTATTGTGAAGCCTGGATTACGACCAGATAGCAGTACAAGACACCATGAAGCCTAGATTCGACCAAATAATGGTATGAAACATCGTGAAGCCTGGATTACGACCAGATAGCGGTACAAGACACTGTGAAGCTTGGATTTCGACCAAATATCAGTTTACCTGGACAATTACTAAGAAGCCAGGAGTCGACCGGATATTAGTGTGCCCTAAGTTCAAGTTGAAGCCCGGATGCGACCAGATAATAATTTAATTCCTTCTGAAGCCTGGATTACGACCAGATAAGAATTGAGAAATTACGAAGCCTCGATTACGACCGGATAGCAAGTTTAATCTCATCTCCCCAGTAAAGTCACTGTAAAGCCTGGATTACGACCAGATAGCAGTCGGCCTTATCACTATGAAGCCTGGATTACGACCAGATAGTAGTTCATTCTCACCTCTTCAACTAAGAGACGATTCCTCAGTAGAATAACGGACGACCGAAGTTCCTAAAATTCAACTTTTCTCAAAATAGAGATGATTCCCCAGTAGAATAACGGACGGCCGAAGCTCCTAAAATTCTATTTCTCCCAAGACAGAGACCAACATTCCCCAGCGGAATCTTCCTTAACAACAGGTATACAAGCTCTCGCTAAGGAATCTCTTATGCGATCGACACTCCTTCGGATGGAATCTTTAAGCCCATCTCTTATCATTCATTTCCAAATGGCATCTGTAAGCCCATTCCCGACATCACAAGACAAATACTACTTCATGCGAGTGCAAATTTCTAGGCACTCTGGTGTTCAATCATCTTCCACCTTCGGATCACGAAAGGCAGAAAAGCTAATCTACATCCTCAGGTTTAAGAAGATTGAACAGGGGCAGCTGTTGTACCCTAAAATTTTCCCTCTCATATTTCTCAATACATTTCAAGAAAGATCCTCAAGTTGCTCAAGGAAGCTCAAAGGTTGACCAGACAAGCTCCCTCCTAAGGCAGTCTACCTCAAATTAGGGTTTCATGTTTCACCAAGATACTTGAGTCCAAGGGATCCCAAATGCTCACCATTGTCCTAATATGTTCTCAAGATCATCCATGTCAAGTTTCAAGCCTTGCAGAGAAAGTTTGCTCAGTCAATTGCTCAAAGGCCTGAAAATCGACTGTGCTAGGGCAAAAGTCAACTATGGCCCACATACAGTCAAACTTCAATATTTTTGGTCAACATCCTCATTTTGAAGTATATTTCATCATTTGATCAAGGGTTGATCATGATTCATCAAGGATTGCTCACAATTCATCAAGAACCAAAAGTTGCTAAATTAGGGTTTTGTAGAAAAAGTCAACTCAACTTTGACCAAGCATAACTTTCTAATACTTTATGAGAAATGACCCATCAAAAGCTCATTTTGAATAGGATGCAATTATCTACAATTCATATTCAGTTCCCAAGTTCAAAATATGCATTCACAAGAAGTTATGAATTTGGACACTATAGGTCATTTTAAAAAGTCAACAAAAACACCTTTTTTGTCAAAGCTTCATACATGAACATGGAATACCAAATTGAGATGATACCGAAAGGGTTGCTTAGAGGACATCTCAAGCTTCCTAAAAAGTCCAAGAACATCTTCAAAGAGTCAAAATTGAGGAAGTTATGCATTGGTGAAGTTGACCTTTTTTTGCAAAATTGTCAAAAGTCAACTATGCCTAAAATTGCAAATTTTGCTAAATGGGCCTAACTTTTTGCACTTGTCCTTATGTTGTTTTTATTATTTATTTTGATTTTTATTTTAATTAAATCAATTTTAATCAAAACAAATCATGAAAAAAATCTAAAACATTGAAATCTCAAGATCTTGTACATGTTTTAGGTCCTATATCCAGCTAGCATAAAATTGAATTCATGTAAAGCCTTGGTGTGCACAAAAAGATTGAGTTTGGCCTATTTTTGGAAGGATTTTTAAGCGAATAAAATCAAAATCAAAATCAATAATTGGTAAAGATTGAGATCAGGTTTTCAACCCTAATTCAGTCCTTGATATATATTTAACAATTGCAGACCTAAAACAAGAGGTTGGAGAGGCGCACAAGGTCAGAACAAACTTGAAAAAAACAAAAAAATGTGCAGACACGATTTCACACTTCCAGGCATCCTCAAGACCTTCTAGCCGTCCCAATCTCTTCCTGGAATCACAAGCAAGCGAAACCAATCAAGAACAAGGAGTTTCCAGCCCTGTAACTCGCTGTAAGTCAGCCACGACAATGGCTTTTTCTTGAATTCGAATTGCATAATTGTGGTATCTATAGCATGAAATATGTGTATATTATTGATCCTTGGAACATTTGCAAACTATCTGTAATATTCAATTGCATTTTTATGGACTGTATCAAGATTTGCCATTGTTAGGTTTCTTGGTCTCGATTTGGGATCTTTCCATACAGGTAAAATTGGGCCATGAAAGGGGCACCATCACACTTAAAAGGTCAAGACGAGTTGATTGGTGGCCTTAAATATTATTTATCTTGCTTGTGGTTGATTTTGAGAATATGCAGGTTTGTAGTGACGGATGATGTCCGTAGGTAAAAGTCTGTGACTTTTACCAACTGAGAAAGGAAGAAGATGACTAGCGTGGCACCATGGGATTGGTTCATTTGAATTCTGGCGCCTTTTTTACATTATTTCATATTATGATTATTGTGTATTATATGTACAACAAAAACAACTAATTCAGTTGGTTGCCAGGCGTTGGAAAGTGCTTCAGGGCCTGGGTTTGAATCCCAGGTCCCCCCATTTGCTTCATATTATTTTCTTTTCAGTAATCAGGCGCGTGTTTGTGTGGGGTGACCACCATACTCTACCATGATCCAGCCAGCCAAGTGTCCAATCATCCAGATATGATGGCCATCATTTGAGGGACCATGATACGCCTAGTCAATGCAACGCATGGGAATCTGGCAAGTCAAACGTGGGTCATTCCTTCTTGGGCCAGAATTGCTACCTACACCCCTCCAAATTACTTTCAGGCCCAATTTTCTTCTTTCTTTTCTTTTTTATATTTTGTTTTATTTAATTTATTTATTTATTTTGGCTAACAACAAATTAATTTTCTTTTATTCAAAAAATCACAAAAAATAATATTTTCATCCAATTAGGTTTAGGTTTATTTTTTATCAAAAAATTAATTAGTTAATTAATTTAATTAGGTTGTTTAATTTTAGGTAACTTTAATTATTTTTGTAAATAAATTAAAATTAATTAGAACAATTAGGGTTTTTGTTTCTAACTTAATTATAAATTCTTTTTCTTAAAAATAACCAAAAACATAAAAATAGGTTAAATTTAATTATTTTCTTTAATTAATTTAATTATTAATTAATTTTTTATTTAATTTAAAAACCTAATTCTCTTTTCTTAAAAATAATTAAAAAACAACAAAAACAATTTCTTTTTCGATTAGGTTAGACGGGGTCAAAACCCTAGATCACTCTCGTTCGAAATTTCATCGCGCGCACTTTTTTATTATTTTTTACCATATTGATGTAATTGCTCACAAGTTGTAATATATTAATTAGGACCTTTTACTTTCATTTATCATTTTTTAAGGGTTTGTTTTTGGCTATGTAAATACCCGAAGCCTTGTAATAGCGTAGCTTTACTTTCCACACTTTAAGTTCCGTAAATATTAACTGTTAGATGTATGAACATTAGGGATGCATGACAAGAATGTATGATTAACTTTAAAACGGTTAGCGAACTCTAAATGTGCAAAGATAATACCTTGAAATTGAATCACTCGCACATGTGCACTCCTAGGGTACACTCCCACTTCGGTTGCCTTCGGTAAACGGTCATTAGGTATAGGATGCTTTAGTGGTCGCTCTCTTGTCTAAACAAAGATCAAAGTCCCGTTCGGAAAAGTTGCCTCGGAATGGTTGCCTCGGATATTGTTGCCTCGGATATTGTTGCCTCGAATAATTGATCTAAGACATTAGGGTTACTACTAAGACGTCCTAACATTGCTTTAGTGACCGTACGTCCCTTTCTAATTGACCCTCAAAACTCCAATGATGGTGCTACCTACTCACTAATAGTGGGATAGCGCTATCTAAAGGAAACGAACATAGAACAATTCTTTTTTCGAGTAGGTAGATTAGCTCTTAAGTACTTGCTCAATCCAAACAAACTTTTTCATACCTACACTCCTTTTCAAACAAAGTTTTCAAAAACACTTCGTAACACTCTTGAAGACAGAAGCAAGAGTTAAATCGAAGTCAAAACAAAACTTTTCAAATCACACAAACACACGGAAGCAATTTTGAAAATGATGAGCAAGTACCTAAGAGCCCGTAGATAACTACAGATAGAAAGGGTGCTAATACCTTCCCTTTCTATAATCTACTCCCTGTACTCAAAATCTCGAAAAAAGGAATTTTTCTGTGCTTTTTTCCTTTCCAGTTGGATAAAATAAAAGTCGGTGGCGACTCTTTCTTACCGCGACATTTTGCAAAACGCAAAATGCAAACCAATATTAAACAGTCGGTTCTGCCACCGTATCACAATCATATTTAAATCCATATGTCAAAAATAAATCAATGGACGTTCTTGAAAAACAAAACAGAAAAAATAAAAACTCAAAGTTTCTTATGAAAATGATTTTGTATTGATTTTTGAAGTTGGCCTGTAATAGGCATTTTCGTACAAGGAGGCCGACGTTCTAGTAAAAGAATGCCGCCATAAAAATAGAAGTTATACAATATTATGTAAAAAGAAAACAGCTATGTACAATAATCCCATTGGGTTCCAATTCTGCTATCACCGCTATGTCTTCGAGCGTCTCATCACTTTGCTGCTTGTCCGAAGCTGATTAGGTTGACCAATGGTGTTTGAGCTTGATAATTGATACTGAGGTCAGATTGCAGGGTGATCCAATGGGACATAGTGATACGCTTTTCATCCCTAACTTTTACCTGGACCGCCCTTTCGGGTTTTCAGTCCACCGGGATACCCTTTTTTTCCCAAGTCGTCTTTTCAGGTTTTTGACTTACTGGGTGTACAGATTTTTCATTTTCATCCCTTATTTTTGCCCGAACCCTTTTGGTTTGCTGGGAAGCCCTTATTTTTTCCTAGGCCAGTCGACCTAGCAGGTCTTTTATCATGCGTAGTATCTTTTCACTATGCCTGCATTGACAGGGTGAGGAAGTTCGTCACCATCCATGGTGGTCAGAATCATGCCTCCACCCGAGAAAATGTTTTTAATCACAAATGGCCCTTCGTATGTGGGAGTCCATTTTCCCCTGGGGTCACCTTGTGGCAGTATGATGCGCTTGATTACTAGATCCCCGACTTGATACTCTTGGCGTCTGACCTTCTTGTTGAAAGCCTTGATCATCCATTTTTGATACTGTGATACGGTGAGAGAACTGACTTGAGGTTTTGCGTTTGTGTTCACAAATGTTTCGGTTTAGCAAGAGTCACCGCTGACTTTTTATTTTATCCAAAGGAAAGGTCAAAAAGCACAGGAAAGACCTTTGAGATGTTTTCTTGGGTTCGGGGGGTAGATTATGAAAAGGGAAGGTGCTAGCACCCTTTTCATCCATGGTTTTCCTTGAGCTCTTAGTTACTTGTTTAGATCACTTGCTTTTGCTTTTCAATTGTTTGAAATGGTGCTTTGTGTGTGGTTTTGAAAGTATTTTCAAAAGAGGCATTTGTTTAAGCAACCTTTGTAAAAATTCTTGTTTTAATGTTTTACAAAGGTGTTTGTCTTTTGAAAAATGTTTCAATGTTTGAAAGTTTGTTTGGAAATTATTTTGAAATTATGGTGTGTTTTTAAAAATAGCAAGGATGTATGCAAATTTGATCAAGTAACTAGGAGTTGTCTACCCTACTCAAAGATCTTTCCTACACATTTTTAACCCTTTGACAGTGTTTGTTTTACCATTGTATTTGGTAAACAACCTTGTATTTGGATCTTTAAACGCGACAGGCGCGGGTCATCGTATGACCATGATAGCAATTGTGCCAAGTATCTTAGCAAATTTTTGAGGGACTAGATCATTTTGTATAGGCAACCAAGATAGCGTCATCGAGGGACTATGATCTTTTGTTTTGTTTTTGTTTTGCCAAGATACTTAACATGCATACCATGGCCATTTTAAAGGCAACAAGTGGATGAAAACCTAGGGGTGCTTGTGTGCATTGTATTATCATTTTCATGCATTTTTGTCTTGTTTTAGTCAAGCTATTTGTTTGATTTTGGATTTTGCATACAAACCCTAATCTCTATCATGCATATTTGAAAGCTATAAAGTGCGTAAAAATAAATCTACAACTATTACAACATGATTATGGGGAGGGGGATACAAATTTGAATAGGGGGATATTTGCAAGAAATTAAAACCCTAGATCAACTATTACAACCAAATTGAATTAATTGTGTAAATAATAAATAAACAAATATTTAAATGGACAATTAAATAAATATGCAATATATTATAAATATGCAAAAAAAATGTTTTTTTGTATTATTTTCATGTATGTAAAAAATAAATTATTTAATGCATTAAAAATAACAAAATAAAAGATTATTTTTATTAAGGGTGGAAACCCTAATTTGTTTTAAGAAAATATCTATATTATGTATTATTTATTTATGTACAAGAAAATAAATAAAATATGTACAAATGTTAAAAAATAAAAATAATGTGAGAAAATATTATTTAAGTATATAAATACTAAAAATAAAAATATAATATTTTTATGTATTATTTACAAATTCTTATTTGAGAAAACAAATATATTAAGCCTAATAAACTAAATATTATGCCAAAAATAAAATAAAAAATATAATAAAATGTGAAATTTTAAGAAAAATATTTTGAAATTTTTTTATGTTTAGAAAAATATAATAAAGTCAAAAACTAAAAAGAAAATAGAAAAATATGCAAAAAATAAACAAATGGGCTGAGGGGTGCAAATAACAGAAATGGGGGTGTCAAAAGCAAGCCAGGACCAAGCCCAGCCCATATCACTTCATCTCTAACCTCTGGCCAAACAACAAACGCGCGCTTGTACTCAAAACTGGAAATCCTGCATTTGTGCTTAAAAACAAAAACTTGCAACATGAAAGTTATAGAGCATGATCATACGATTCTAACCATATAAAAAACTTAATCTAACTCTCAAAGACCAGAGAGAATTTCTCTAGCCCTAATTTCTAACCTAGTTTTTTCAAAAAGTTCATCATTCAAATTCTCCCAACACAGTTAACTTAAATGAAATCTATGCATATGTACAGCTTAAGGGCAATGAGTACTAAATTTTTTATTCACAAACCTAAGCCTAATGATTCCTAAATAGAGAGATAGAAGTTTGAACTTTACATGTTTCAGTTGAACTCGAGTATAGCAATGTAAGGGTTTTCAGTGAGGCCTGTGATGCTTGTGAGCTTGCTTGAACTTCCTTTGACCTTCCCCAATGCTTACTTTGCTTTGAACTTGCTTGAATCTCTCTATAGAACTCAACCTGCAAAGTCAGAATTCAAAAATGGTGAAGGGTGTAAATGGAGTTACACTCACTTGGGAATGGTTGGGATAGTTCAGGTAAGTTATATGGAGTGTGTTGGAAGAAGTTTGGGGCAAAACACACGAGTAGTTTTTGTTTTGGAACTCAAAATGCAGAAGCTGCCATGTTTTAAAAGTTTTTGGTGTTTTGGTGTTCAAGGGTGTTTGAAAGGCTTAGGGCTCGCGTTTCTGGCTTAGTGTGATATGCAAAACTTGTTTGAAAAGGTTACAACACTTGGTTATATCAGATTGCCAAGTTATGTGATTTTGGCAAGTTGACTTGGTTTGGAAGAAAAGTGTGAAGTGACCAAGGGTAGGCCTGTACAGGCTAGATTCAAGCATGCACAAAGTTGTTGTACCTTTTCCTAAGTTTATGGAGTTTGTTTTCTGCAAAATAAAGGGTTCAAGGCTCAAGAGGGACAACTTGACATAAAGCCAACATTATGAAAATGGCAATGTTGCCTTTTTGCCATTTTTAGATTAATTCAATGTGTAAACCTCTATTGATCAGAACAATACCTTAATCCATTGATTTTGCATTCAATTTTTGAGTGTGTAAGGGTTTAGATACCTGTAAGCAAGTACAAAAAAAGCTGGACAGAAATTGCAACTTGTAGCAATATGAAAAATGCCATGGATAAAAGTGATATTTTGCCAAATTCAAACCTTCGTTTCTCCCTAACCACAAATGATTTTGGAGAGTTCTTGGACATTTTGGAAAGCTTGTAACATTCTCTACAATCCATATTTGAAATGAATTTTGAAATTACAATTGGAACTAGGTGAAAAAATGCCATGAAGATAGGTTAAAATCCTGCCTAAACTAGGGCAAAATTTCACTAAGTTAAAAGTTTCATGGACCCTTATTCACAAAATCATAACTTGAGATCCAAGCATCATTTGGGAAAACTTTGTGAATAAAAGTTGTATAATTTCTGGAGGACTACAACTTTAATGTTGGAAGTTTTGTTTGAATCCAATTGTATCATGGTGAAAAAGTTGGGCAAAGTTTGGAAAAAATAAGAAAATTTTATAACTTAGAAAAATTCTAAGTTATGAAATTTTTCAATCTTAAACCCTAATTTGCAAAATTAAGTTTCTTGATGAACAAATTTCATGTTTTGACACATCTTGATGAAAAATGACCCTTGGCACTTGATTTTGACCAAAAAGTCAAAGTTTAACTTTTCAGTGTACAGTTGATTTTTGATCAGTTGATTGGAAAATTCATCTGTCAATCCAATGCTTTTGAGATATTTTGAAGCTTGTGAATAGGTCAAGATGATGAAATTGAGTCCTTGAATCCATGCTTGAACCCAATTTGCCATTGGCTAGGTGAAAAATCAGAAATTGCCCTTCTACAGTCAAAACCCTAAAAATGACCATTTTGCCCTTTTGGTGATGTGATCAAATTTCTTGAGGAGTTGTGGTCCAAACTTGATCAAATGGTCCATATGAGTCTATAATGTTGATGTGGATAAAAAATTATGAAGTTTGACTGTAAATTGGCCACAATTGACATTTTCCCCAATTCTGTTGATTTCTAGGTCAACTGTCCAATTGACTGGGCAAAAATTTGATTCAAAGCTTGAAACTTGGTATGAGCAATCTTATAAGTCCAACATGAAGTATGAAAGTCACATGGGGAATTAGAAGTCCAAAATTCCTTGTGCAAACTCAAACCCTAATTTTAGGTCAATAATGCAAGGAGATGTCTTGAGCAGAGCAAACCTTAGCTTGATCTTGAGTTCAAAGAGTCTTGTAAGGGGAAATCTTGGTAAAATGAGAGGGAAAATTTTGGGGTACAACAACTGCCCATGTTCAATCTTCTTGTACCTGAAGATTTAGATTGGAGAGTTTACCTTTCGTGACTCGAAGGTAAAAGAGGATTGGACACTAGAGTGCCTGTAAATTTGCACTCGTCAAAATGTAGTTGAGGGAATGGGCTTAAAGATGCCATTTGGAGGTATGAATCTTGTTGGAGATGGGCTTAAAGATGCCATCCAAGAATGTTCGTTGAATTGTATGTTGTAAGTCGAAAGAATGAGTATCAGAAAGGTATCCATGTCTGGAACGTCTCTGAGTTGGGAGTCTGAATAAGCAATAGAATAGCATCCGTGTCTGGAGCATCTCTAGGATGTTTTCTGAAGCTGAATCTGAATAAGCGATAGATTAGGATCCATGCCTGGAGCATCTGTAAACTGTTTTCATGATCCTTGAATTTGAATAAGCAATAGATTAACATCCGTGTCTGGAGCATCTCTAGGATGTTTTCTGAAGCTGAATCTGAACAAGCGATATATTAGCATCCATGTCTGGAGCATCCGTAAACTGTTTTCATGATCCTTGAATGTGAATAAGAAATAGATTAGCATATGTGTCTAGAGCATCTCTAGGCTGTTTTCTGAGGCTGAATCTGAACAAGCGATATATTAGCATCCATGTCTAGAGCATCCGTAAACTATTTTCATGATCCTTGAATTTAAATAAGCAATAGATTAGCATCGGTGTCTGGAGCATCTCTAGGCTGTTTTCTGAGGCTGAATCTGAACAAGCGATAGATTAGCATCCATGTCTGGAGCATCTGTAAACTGTTTTCATGATCCTTGAATTTGAATAAGCAATAGATTAGCATCCATGTCTGGAGCATCTCTAGGATGTTTTCCGAAGTTGAATATGAACAAGCGATAGATTAGCATCCGTGTCTGGAGCATCCGTAAACTGTTTTCATGATCCTTGAATTTCAATAAGCAATAGATTAGCATCCGTGTTTGGAGCATCTCTAGGCTGTTTTATGATTGTATACTGGTAGCTTGTTAATCTTATCCTGAAAAGGGTAAAATGTTAGCTGAAACACAAAGTTATGTTGCATGAAATGTATGATGCAATATATGTGTTTTATCAATGTTCATGACATATGAATGTAATGTATGCGCATGTAAGCTGATTAGCTGTCTTGTTGAGGAAAATGAATCCTTGATAGTTGAAGATAATAAAATCTTTGACTGCTGTCAGGGAAAATAAATCCTTGACCACTGCTGGAGATTCAAAATCTTTGACTGCTGAAGATGAGAAATCCTTGCTCACTGCTTAGGGATAGAGAATCCTTGGCAACTCGTAGGGATTATCAAAACTTTGACAACCTTCGTGGGGATGTGATAATTCTTTACGACTTTCCTGGGGGTTATACGATGAGAATCCTTACTCGCCTGGGGAATAAGGGAAACTCTAGAGATCTCTACCGGGAATCACACAAAGGAAAACCTTAATCTGCTAGAGAAGACTCTGATGGCTTCTGCGGTGAAATGAGAATCTTCAATCTGCTAGGGGAGTTAAAAATTCTGATAAATTCATGTTGGGTAGCAATGAAGACTCTGTAAATTTCACTAGGGAATTAAGAATGAGAATCTTATTCTGTTGCGGAGTAAAAGCTCTGTGGGGAGTAGCTATACTGCTGGAGAGTAAGCTATCCGGTTGGAGAGTAAGTTCTGGACCCTAGGGGAAAAAGCTTACTGCTGGGGATTAGCTATACCGCTGGGGAGAACAGGAGCTTGGGTTGTATGCCAATCGACTGGGGAATTATCCTAGGTTGGGGACAAGACAAAAGTTAACTGTTATCTGGTTGATTCTCAGGCTTTAAGGCAACTTGCTGGAGAATTTGGAAACGCTGAATGATTTCCGTTGTGGATTGATAGTTTGACTCCGCTGGGGAAGACGGTTTTTTAAGATAACTCTTTGGGGAATTATCTGGTTTTAAAGCGACTCTCCGAGGAATTTGGAGGAAACTGGATGGTTTCTACTGGGGTTTAAAGGTTGAAGATTTGACTCCGTTGGGGAAGAAAGTTTCATCTTCACTGAGGATCTATAATTCAAAGTTTTGGGTCCACTGGGATTGGGAGTTTGAAGACTTTACTCTGACGGGGATTTTGAATTTTAACTCCGCTGGGGATATGTATTTCAAGGTTTTAACTCCGCTGGGGATCTAGATGATGTACTGCAGGGGATTTCTCCTGGAATAGCCTAAAGACATTTTCCTATACTTTCAACCTGTCAGTAATTATTCTTTCACATTTTGTTTATTTGTAAGCAGTCATTATACTCAAATGCATATGCTCATTTAATAAATCATTGGACGTTTTCAAATAAAACACAAGTGTAAAAAAGAAAGAAAAGGCAAATAATTTTCTGCACTTTGAAGTATCTTTGTATTAACTTTGTATAAGTATTTTGTACAAAAGAGACAGACATCCTAGTAAGAGAATGATGTCATAAAAAAAGAGAAAAATTTATACAAAGAAAGGTGGCTATGTGTAAAAATTCCATGGGGTTTCCATTCTGCTATAGCCTTCGTAACTCTGGATATCTTGTCCATTCGTTGCTTCATTCGCAGATGATTGGAATAATCAGAAGCCTGGAGTTTGTCTGTGAAGAGATTGTCCTTAAAGTGATCCGACGAGACATAGTCATACGCTTTAATTCCCTAACTTTTTCCTGGACCGCCCTTTCGGGTTTTTAATCCACCGGGAAACCCCTTTTTGCCTAAGTCGCCCTTTCGGGTTTTCAACTTGCCGGGTGTACAATTTTTTTTTGTTTATCCCTAATTTTTGCCTGAACCGCCCTTTCGGGTTTTCGATTCACCGGGATACCCATTTTTGCCCAAGTCGCCCATTCGGATTTTCGACTTGTCGGGTTGTTTATGCGTAGTATCTTTTAACTATGTCGGCGTTTGCAGGGTGCGGCATGTCATCACCTTCCATGGTGGTTAATATCATTGCCCCACCAGAAAAGATGTTTTTGATCATAAATGACCCTTCGTAGGTAGGAGTCTATTTGCCCCTGGGATCACTTTGCGGCAAGATGATCCGCTTGATTACAAGATCCCCGACTTGATATACCTGGCGCCTGACTTTCTTGTTGAAAGCCTTGATCATCCATTTTTGATACGTCTGATCGTGGCAAACAGTTATAAGTTTTTTTTCATCAATCAAGTTGAGTTGATCAAGCCGGGTCTGAATCCAATCGTCTTCACTCAAACCAGCATCCTTCATGATTCTCAAGGAGGGAATCTGAACCTCAATAGGTAAAACAACTTTCATGCTGTATACCAAAGAATAGGGTGTTGCCCCAGTCGATGTACGTGCCATGGTACGGTACCCGTGCAGAGCAAACAGTAACATCTCATGCCAGTCCTTGTAGGTGACTGTCATCTTTTGAATGATCTTCTTGATATTTTTGTTCCCAGCTTCGACAACACCGTTCATCTTTGGCCGATAGGGAGATGAATTGTGATATTGAATCTGGAACTGCTCGCACAAGGCGGTGATCACAATATTGTTCAGGTTTGTACCGTTGTCCGTGATGATCCTGTTGAGGATACCATACCGGAAAATGATATTCTGTTTGATGAAGCGGGCAACCACATTCTTTGTAACAGAGACGAAGGAAGCTACTCCGACCCACTTGGTAAAGTAGTCAATGGCCACCAGGATGAAGCGGTGTCCATTGGATGCTGTAGGCTTGATCTCTCCAATCATGTCGATTCCCCACATTGCGAATGGCCAAGGAGCTGTTAGGACATTGAGAGGAACTGGAGGTATGTGTACCTTGTCAGCATAGATTTGGCATTTGTGACAAGTACGGGAATATTGATAACAGTCAGCTTCCATGGTTGACCAGTAATAGCCTGCCCGTAGAATCTTCTTAGCCATCGTATGTCCGCTCAAGTGGGTGCCAAATGTACCATTGTGCAGTTCAGCCATGATCTGCTAAGCTTCAACCTTGTCCACACAATGGAGCAAAATGCAATCATGATTGTGCTTGTATAGGATACCATTGCTCAGGAAGAACTTGGCAGAAAATCTCCTCAAGAACTTTTTGTCGTTGACTGAAGCTCCTTCAGGGTATTCTTGAGTCTCGAGATACCTTTTGACTTCGTGAAACCAGGGTCGGTCCACTATTTCTTCGGTATTAATCTTGTGACAATGTGCAGGTTTGTCCATCCGTTCAATGTTGATTTGGGGAGCCTCATTATCCTAGTTAAGTTTAAACATGGAAGACATTGTAGCTAGAGCATCTGCTAGCTGGTTCTCTTCTCGCGGGAAGTGCTCGAAGATAATCTGCTCGAAATGAGGTAACAATGTCAGGACATGTTCTTTGT
This sequence comes from Vicia faba, assembly GCA_948472305.1. Classification (NCBI taxonomy): domain Eukaryota; kingdom Viridiplantae; phylum Streptophyta; class Magnoliopsida; order Fabales; family Fabaceae; genus Vicia; species Vicia faba. The sequence continues at coordinate 1,151,342,052 of OX451737.1, forward strand.
AAGGGATGAGGTTTGGATGTTTAGTATCCCACTCTCCTTTGATTTGACTGATAACCAAAGCTGATTCCCCAAATACAATCAGAGATTTGATTCCCAAGTCAATTGCAGCCTTGAGACCAAAGATACAAGATTCATACTCGGCCATGTTGTTGGTGCAGTTGAAGCAGAGTCTAGCTGTGAAAGGTGTATGGCACCCTTGTGGAGAAATGAGCATAACACCAATACCGTTCCCAAGTGCGATGGAGGCACCATCAAAGTACAGAGTCCATCGGGATCCTTGTTTAGGTCCGTCAGATGGTCCATTATCTTCAATGTTGTCCAAAGTCATAATATCCTCGCCGGGGAAGTCAAACTTCATGGATTTGTAATCTTCGACAGCTTGATGAGCTAGATGGTCAGCTAGTACACTCCCCTTTATAGCTTTTTGGGTTGTGTACTGGATATCGTACTCAGTCAGGATCATTTCCATCTAGCGATTCTTCCAGATAAAGCAGGCTTCTCGAAGATGTACTTGATTAGATCCATTTTAGAAATCAGTAGAGTGGTATGAGTCAACATATACTGCCTTAGCCGGCGAGCAGCCCATACCAAAGTGCAACAAGTTTTTTCGAGCAGCGAGTAGCGGGTCTCACAGTCGGTAAACTTTTTGCTAAGGTAATAAATGGCATGCTCTTTTCGGCCAGACTCGTCATGTTGGCCCAATACGCACCCCATTGAATTATCTAAAACAATCAGATACATGATTAGCGGTCTTCCTTCGATGGGAGGCATCAAGATAGGAGGTTCTAGAAAATACTCCTTTATTTTATTGAAAGCAACTTGACAGTCATCATTCCATTTAACCACCCGATCTTTCTTCAATAACTTGAAGATTGGCTCACAGGTAGATGTAAGGTGAGAAATGAACCTTGAAATGTAGTTTAGGCGTCCCAAGAAACCTATGACCTCCTTCTCAGTGCGAGGGGAAGGCATTTCTTGTATAGCTTTGACTTTTGCAGGATCAACCTCAATGCCTTTGTTGCTGACGATGAAACCTAAGAGTTTACCGGACCTAACTCCGAAAGTGCATTTGTTAGGGTTCAGTCTAAGCTTGTACTCCTTCAACCTGACAAACAACTTTTGCAAATGGTCGAGGTGTTATTCTTCTGTTTGTGAATGGGTTATCATGTTGTCTACGTAGACTTCAATCTCATGATGTATCATGTCATGAAACAAAGCTACCATGGCACGCTGATAGGTTGCCCCAGCATTCTTCAGTCCGAATGGCATCACTTTATAGCATAAGGTACCCCACTGCATAACAAAAGTAGTCTTCTCCATGTCTTCGGGGGCCATTTTGATCTGATTGTACCCTGAAAATCCATCCATGAAATAAAATACTTTGTGATGAGCTGTGTTGTCAACCAAAATGTCAATGTGCGGTAGTGGAAAGTCATCTTTAGGGCTAGCCCTGTTTAAGTCTCTGTAATCCACGCACATTCTCACTTTTTCGTCCTTCTTAGGCACAGGCACAATGTTAGCAACCCATTGTGGATAGGAAGTAACAACAAGAAACCCAACATTGAACTGCTTCATCACTTCAGCTTTGATCTTTTCAGACATATCGGGCCTCATCCAGCGGACTTTCTGTTTAATTGGTAGACAGTCTTCTCTTGTAGGGAGATGGTGAACCACAATATCTATATCGAGTCCTGGCATGTCTTCATAAGACCAGGCGAAGATCTCAACATATTCATTCAACAGCTGAACTAAGCGCTCTTTGACACTTGACTCAAGGTTGGCACCCACTCTGACTTCTTTTCTGTCTTCGGCAGTACCCAAGTTGATTGTCTCTAACAACTCCTCGTGAGGTAGAATAGCCCTTTCTTCCTGTTGTAGAAGTCTAGCCAACTCTCCTTGCACTTCACAGTTTTCATCACCTTCGTATTCGGCATGATTGACCAGATCTTCAGAGTCACTAAAGGCCATAACAAAATTGTTACCCATGGAATCCGGAATGGAAGGGTACCTGCAATTTGTGAGTGTGGGTGTGTGTAAGGGATAGACACCTTTAAACAAATAAGATGTAAAAAGAAAGAAAATGAACATAAAAGTTTATATATGAAAATGTCCATGATTCATTAAAAATGGCATATGAAGATGAAAAATCAAACCCTTACAAATGGACCTATGTACCTCGAGTAAGGCACAAAGGAAAAAAGAGTACGAATTGTTTAAGAATTATTACAGACCAACATAAATGTTTGAAAGATAAATTACTGATTTATGAAAGTAATGCGAACAAAGTCTTTCGCCTCCCAGTTGTTCAACCCTCATTCAACAGTTAGAAAGATCCAGTCTTCAAAATTGCTCTCCTCCTCACCATCCTCTATAGCATTGAATCCATGATGGGTGATCTTCAATGGCGGCCCTCCAGCCCGAGAGCGGCGTACAACCTTTTGAGCAGAAGCAGTGAAACCCAAGCCGAATTTATCTGTCTTGAAAGGAAAATCTGGTAGCTGACCCCATATTGTGCTTCCTCCTTCCTCAATCACAGCCTTCGCATCTTTGAGGGATGACATTCGGGATACAGGTTTGGTAACGATGGGTATAGAAGTCATTGTCTTGGTTGCCGCAACTTCAGGAGAAACCTCTTCAAAGTGCTGAAAGGGGGTCTCGATGAATTCACCATCCAGTTCAACATAGCAGAATGAATTTAGATGGCTTATCATGTACTCCTCCTCGCCATGAACCGTTATAATTTTCCCCTGGACTGGGTACTTGAGAATTTGTTGCAAAGAAGAAGTGATTGCCCCAGCGTTGTGGATCCAGGGTCTTCCCAACAAGCAAGAGTATGAGGGACGGATGTCCATCACATAAAATGTGGAGTTGAAAGTTTCCGTTCCCACTTTAATCGAGATGTCCACCTCCCCGTGGACCATCCATTTAGAACCATCAAAGGCTCTGACAATGATGTTGCTGGGCTTCAGGGTCAAACCTTCACTGTCCAATCTGTCCAATGCTTTCTTCGGAAAGACATTTAAAGACGACCCAGTATCAACCAGAACGTGAGCTAGAGTAGTCCCTCTGCATTCCACTGAGACATGCAGAGCGTCATTATGCTTTCTCCCCTTAGATGTTAAATCGGCATCGGAGAAGCCAAGACCGTTGTCGTCTGTTAGGCTAGCTACACACTCCTGGAACTGGTCCGCGGAGGTTTCCTAAGGCATGTGGGCCGTCTTCAAGAATTTGATCAAGGCTTTGGCATGAGCCTCGGAACAGAGCAACAGGGCCAAAATAGAGATTTTTGAAGGGGGTTTGCCCCAGTTGCTCCACAACATTATAATCGCTTTTCTTGATTATTTTTAAAATCTCTTCCATTTCCTTTTGAGTGGTCTCGGGGATGACCAAAGGTTGAGCCCTCGTCCTGACGGGCGCTTCTTGGATCCCCTTACCTTTATCGGCAGCAACAACAGAGGGTACAACTACGGGAGTAACAATTTCTTCAATAACTGGAGTTCGCACAGATATGTTGACCGGAACAGGAGTAACCTAAGGAGCAATTGAGGGTCCGAAGATTGCCCTTGGAGGAGCAATCTTCGGAGAGAAAATTCTTCCACTGCGGGTGATTTTACTCGGTCCAACAATGTTTCCAATGTCAGGAGTCTCTTCATCAGAACTTTCTTCAACCGATTCAATCTGTTTAATACCGTGGTAGAAGATCTCTCCTCCATAGTTCCACGGTATTGATTTGTTGGACTTGTATGGGATAGGCCCCGACATAGTTATCTTCAGAGGTACAATCTTTGGATCGGATGTAATCTTAATAGGTCTTTTGGAGACCTTGGAAAGATTGGCGGAAATGGTAATTATAGCAACATCGTTGACAGGAGTCGGAGTAACATGAGTTTTCTCAAAGAGGATTTCTTGATTATCCATTAGGCGTTCGATGCCTAACTTCAACAACAGACAGTCAAATTGTAAGAACGAACAAAGGTAGCAATCTTTTTCACAGCCCTGGAAAATCCCGACTTTCAACAGATTCATCTTGATTATTGGTAACAGAGTCATCAAATCATCAACAACAGCAACAAAAAGATCTTCTTCAATAGCATGGGCATTGTGGCCATGCTTTGGAATTGGAGCAAAGATCACATTCGGCTTTTCAGGGGCGTCGAATTCCACTTCCTTAGCGTCTATTAAATCCTAGATCTTATTCTTGAGTGCCCAACAATTGTTGGTGTCGTGCCCCACGCTATCTGAATGATAAGCACATTTGGCGTTGGGATGATAATGTGGTGATGGAGTGTTTGTATTCTTCGGTGCCTCTCTCAAACTGGCAAGGTTTAACTTCAAAAGATGGGGGAGAACCTGAGTAGGTGTCATGTTTATCCGGGTATACTGCCGTTGTGGTCTTTCCACCCTTTGCTGGTTGGTTCTAGGTTGATTGTTTCTGGGCTAATCAGCTGCAGACTTCTGAATCATTACAGCCCCCACCGTTGGCTGACGCTCAACTCTTCCTTGACCTCTTTGAGAGTAGACAACTGAGACTTCTTTCTTTGCTGGAAAAGTCTTCTTGACGGCAGCGGAAGCAGATGTATCTTTCTAAATTTTATCGCTCTTGATGCCAACTTCAACTCTTTCACCAGTCACAATTAACTCGGTGAACCCCGCAGACGAACTTCCTATCAGGTGATTAAAGAATGGACTTGACAGAGTCCCCACAAACATATCAACAAGCTCTCTTTCAAACAAAGGTGGTTGCACCCTTCCAGCCAAGTCCCTCCATTTCTGGGCATACTCCTGAAAGCCTTCATTGGAGACCATACCCATGCTCTGTAATTGAGTACGAGTAGGTGCTAAGTCCGTATTATGTTGATATTGTCGGTAGAAGGCAACAGCCAAATCCTCCTAATTGTGCACATCAGACCTCTCTAGCTGGTAGAACCAATCTAATTGCATCCCCGAAAGACTATCCTGGAAGAAATGAACCCACAGATCCTTATCAAAAGAATGAGGTTGAATTTTTCTGACGTAAGACCGTAGGTGAATTTTTGGGCAAGACACCCCATCGTATTTAGAAAAAAGAGGTAATTTAAACTTGGGGGGAATGACAATCCCAGAAACCAACCCTAACTCTTCGAAATCCAGCCCAGGCACCCTCTGCACCTCCATGGCTGCCAGACATTCTTCCAGATTCTTGTACTTGTCGTCTGCAGGAGGGTACTGCTGTTCTGAATAGTCTTCATCCTCCTCCTCTTCTTCTTCCTCAGACTCAGATTGCACCTCTGCTGTTCCTTTACTCTTTCATACCCCTTCATCGGATGTTGAGGGGAAATCCATGACCCTTCTAGCTTGGTTCTCAAATCTTCTACCCAAAGTAGCCACACCAACTCTTTTCTTTTTATTTTTCTCTTTTTCCTTCTCTAACAGTGCTTTAAGATCCTCCTGACCCTTTGCCAAGGTCATGATGAGTTGTTGGAACTGAGAATTCTGTGCTTGCAGATCTTTGACCGTCTGCTCTATATCTATCTTGCTGAAATAAATATCAGAGAGATAAGGAAACCTGGTGTGAAGACTTGTTTATACATATGATGAATGATGTGTATTCATGTAATGCATTCAAGGATTCAGAAATTCAAATTTGTTGTAAACAAAAAGGAACACACGTCATATTAATAAGATAGAATTCGTTAGTACATAATAGCCCCATGGGCAAAATAAATACAAAATTCTAATGTAAAAAGACGTTGCGTGTCCTCTTTGGTGCGATGTAGGTGTTGAGAGTCTGCTCTTCATGGAGTCGACGAGTAAGTTCCAAAACCTTCTTCTCATTGGCGTAGAAGATGGCTTTAAAAGTGTTTCATTCTTCCCTGAGCTGTATCCAACTCTTTTGCAGATCTTCCAAGGATGTTGGCATGTCAGGATGTAGGAGGGTGTATGGAACCTCTCTTTCCATAACAGGCTCTTTTATCACAGGGAGAATGTGGGGGTAAGGCATCATAAGACTCTGGGCGGGGGTTCGTACCCACTTGAGGTAAGGCTCAAGTGGTATGGAATTCTTGTGTCCCAAAGTTTTACTATCTACCATGTTGGGCATCCTCCAGGCTCAGATAAACCATTGTCGAAGTCCTTGAGCATCGTTGTCGAAGTCAAAAACCAAATCTGGAATCAGCATGTCATGAGGGCCATCCCTTCAGGCATACCCAAACTGTATCATAGCCAAACAGGGGTTGTAGGTAATGCCTCCCCTAATGCCAAGTAGTGGGACATTATGGAATTCCCCACAACGATCAATGATGATGACATTTTCTCTGGACTAAGAAAACCAATGAAAATCTAAATGTGTAAGAGTCATCAATCGTTGTGACCACCTCAAGCCTTGCTCATTCTTCAAGACTGATTGGGGAAGGTGAGAAATAAACCACCTTGCTAGAAGAGGAGTACAACACATGAGAACACCTCTTTTCCTTATTGTTCGTGTGTGAAATGAGTGTAGGATGTCCCCAAGCAATGTAGGCACAGGATTCTGAGATATGAAAATCTTGACAACATTCACATCTATAAGCTGGTCAGGGTTTGGGAACAAGACAAACCCATAGATGAGAAGAGCCACAATCTCCACAAAAGCTTGTAGATCTAGAGAATTCCAACATTCTTGTGCCTTCTCAAACAGAAACTTTGCCAAGAAACCCTTGACACCACTTCTGGTTTTCCAATGACCTTTGATATCAGATGGTTGCAAGTGTAAGGCTTGAGCAACATCTTCAGGCTTTGGATCTCTTTCCGTACCGTTATAGGGTAGTTGATGGAGAATAGGAATCCTCAGGAGTTGAGAAAATTCCTCCAAAGTAGGCACTAGTTGGTAATCAGGAAATGTAAAGCAATGGTGTAGGGGGTCAAAGAACTGGAAGAGAACTTTCACCATGTCTTCCTCTATGTTGGAGTTGACCAAGTTGAGAAGTCTACCATGTATTTCAGTGAAGGGAGAATTCTCTGGAATCTTGGAAGCAGATTCCTTGAGTTGAGGAGGGATTCTCACAAGGTTGACCTGAATAGTTTTTCGGCGGAGTGATTCCATAACCTACAAAACAGGAACAAAGATGAAGATCCAAACCCTTGAAATAGTTAGTGGATGCAAATGATGCTTCATGATGTTTATGATGTACAAACAAATCACACAAGTTCCTAGTTTCAAGCTTGGATGGGATTTCATAGGTAAGTACCCTCTTGAAGTTAGTTGGCTCAACTAGTCCTATAAATAGTAACTGGGTTCTAAGGAGCTCAATATCACTGGATTATTTTCTGTGTTCATTGTTTCAGTTTAGCCACTTTACTGGCGACCAAAATATTCCAAGAAAACAACCCTCAATGAGTGTAGTATCGAGTATCTACCAACTTCGGACTGCACCAAAGTCGGTCATCTCACTACCCCTAATAAGGCCAAGATGGTCAAGTAAAGGTTCTAAAAATCCATTAGTGCTTCATGACATCACTCAGCGGCCCCATATTCTCTTTGATTGACTCAAAGGCTACCGGTACCCACAAATATGTCACACTAATATAGCTATTGCTTCAACCATGTCGGTATACCCCGCACAGTTTCCACAACGTATTGCTATTTACCTATGAATGTTTCCCAAATCCGGGTAGAGGATTTCAAACCCAAAAAATAGAACCAAATGTAAAGCAATCAAAGCAAACAAGGTAAGCATGTAAAGGTGATCTAAACCCTAAGGTAACCCCACTTTTAGATATTATCCCCAGCAGAGTCGCCAGTTCTGTGATACGGTGGGAGAACTGACTTGAGGTTTTGCGTTTGTGTTCGCAAATGTTTCAGTTTAGCAAGAGTCGCCACCGACTTTTTATTTTATCCAAAGGAAAGGTTAAAAAGCACAGGAAAGACCTTTGAGATGTTTTCTGGGATTCGGGGGGTAGATTATGAAAAGGGAAGGTGCTAGCACCTTTTTCATCCATGGTTTTCCATGGGCTCTTAGTTACTTGTTTAGATCACTTGCTTTTGCTTTTCAATTATTTGAAATGGTGCTTTGTGTGTGGTTTTGAAAGTATTTTGAAAAGAGGCCTTTGTTTAGGCAACCTTTTTAACAATTCTTGTTTGAATGTTTTACAAAGGTGTTTGTCTTTTGAAAAATGTTTCAATGTTTGAAAGTTTGTTTGGAAATTGTTTTGAAATTGTGGTGTGTTTTGAAAAATAGCAAGGATGTTAGCAAATTTGATCAAGTAACTAGGAGTTGTCTACCCTACTCAAATATCTTTCCTACACATTTTTAACCCTTTGACAATGTTTGTTTTACCATTGTATTTGGTAAACAACCTTGTGTTTGGATGTTTAAACGGGACAGGCGCGGGTCATCGTATGACCATGATAGCAATTGTGCCAAGTATCTTAGCAAATTTTTGAGGGACTAGATCATTTTGTATAGGCAACCAAGATAGCGTCATCGAGGGACTATGATCTTTTGTTTTGTTTTTGTTTTGCCAAGATACTCAACATGCATACCATGGCCATTTTAAAGGCAACACGTGGATGAAACTCTAGGGGTGCTTGTGTGCATTGTATTTTCATTTTCATGCAGTTTTGTCTTGTTTTAGTCAAGCTATTTGTTTGATTTTGGATTTTGCATACAAACCCTAATCTCTATCATGCATATTTGAAAGCTATAAAGTGCGTAAAAATAAATCTACAACTATTACAACATGATTATGGGGAGGGGGATACAAATTTGAATATGGGGATATTTGTAAGAAATTAAAACCCTAAATCAACTATTACAACCAAATTGAATTAATTGTGTAAATAATAAATAAACAAATATTTAAATGGACAATTAAATAAATATGCAATATATTATAAATATGCAAACAAATTTTTTTTTTGTATTATTTTCATGTATGTAAAAAATAAACTATTTAATGCATTAAAAATAATAAAATAAAAGATTATTTTTATTAAGGGTGGAAACCCTAATTTGTTTTAAGAAAATATCTATATTATGTATTATTTATTTATGTACAAAAAAATAAATAAAATATGTACAAATGTTAAAAAATAAAAATAATGTGAGAAAATATTAATTAAGTATATAAATACTAAAAATAAAAATATAATATTTTTATGTATTATTTACAAATTCTTATTTGAGAAAACAAATATATTAAGCCTAATAAACTAAATATTATGCCAAAAATAAAATAAAAAATATAATAAAATATGCAATTTTAAGAAAAATATTTTTGATATTTTTTTATGTTTAGAAAAATATAATAAAGTCAGAAACTAAAAAAAAAAAGAAAAATATGCAAAAAATAAACAAATGGGCTGAGGGGTGCAAATAACAGAAACAGGGGTGTCAAATGCAAGCCAGGACCAAGCCCAACCCAGATCACTTCATCTCTAACCTCTGGCCAAACAATAAACGCGTGCTTGTACTCAAAACTGGAAATCCTGCATTTGTGCTTAAAAACAAAAACTTGCAACATGAAAGTTATAGAGCATGATCATACGATTCTAACCATATAAAAAACTTAATCTAACTCTCAAAGAACAGAGAGAATTTCTCTGGCCCTAATTTCTAACCTAGTTTTTTCAGAAAGTTCATCATTCAAATTCTCCCAACACAGTTAACTTAAATGAAATCTATGCATATGTACAGCTTAAGGGCAATGAGTACTACATTTTTTGTTCACAAACCTAAGCATAATGATTCCTAAATAGAGAGATAGAAGTTTGAACTTTACCTGTTTCAGTTGAACTCGAGTATGGCAATGTAGGGGTTTTCAGTGAAGCCTGAGATGCTTGTGAGCTTGCTTGAACTTCCTTTGACCTTCCCAAATGCTTACTTTGCTTTGAACTTGATTGAATCTCTCCATAGAACTCAACCTGCAAAGTCAGAATTCAAAAATGGTGAAGGGTGTAAATGGAGTTATAGTCACTTGGGAATGGTTGGGATAGTTCAGGTAGGTTATATGGAGTGTGTTGGAAGATGTTTGGGGCAAAACGCACGAGTAGTTTTTGTTTTGGAACTCAAAATGCAGAAGCTGCCCTGTTTTGCAAGTTTTTGGTGTTTTGGTGTTCAAGGGTGTTTGAAAGGTTTAGGGCTCGCGTTTCTGGATTAGTGTGATATGCAAAACTTGTTTGAAAAGGTTACAACACTTGGTTATATCAGATTGCCAAGTTATGTGATTTTGGCAAGTTGACTTGGTTTTGAAGAAAAGTGTGAAGTGACCAAGGGCAGGCCTGTACAGGCTAGCTTCAAGCATGCACAAAGTTGTTGTACCTTTGCCTAAGTTTATGGAGTTTGTTTGCTGCAAAAGAAAGGGTTCAAGGCTCAAGAGGGACAACTTGACATAAAGCCAACTTTATGAAAATGGCAATGTTGCCTTTTTGCCATTTTTAGATTAATTCAATGTGTAAACCTCTATTGATCAGAACAATGCCTTAATCCATTGAGTTTGCATTCAATTTTTGAGTGTGGAAGGGTTTAGATACCTGTAAGCAAGTACAAACAAAGCTGGACAGAAATTGCAACTTGTAGCAATATGAAAAATGCCACGGATCAAAGTGATATTTTGCCAAATTCAAACCTTCGATTCTACCTAACCACAAATGATTTTGGAGAGTTCTTGGACATTTTGGAAAGCTCGTAACATGATCTAAAATCCATTTTTGAAATGAATTTTTAAATTCCAATGGGAACTAGGTGAAAAATGCCATGAAGATAAGTCAAAATCCTGTCTAAACTAGGGTAAAATTTCACTAAGTTAAAAGTTTCATGGACCCTTGTTCACAAAATCATAACTTGAGATACAAGCATCTTTTGGGAAAACTTTGTGAATAAAATTTGTAGATTTTGTGGAGGAATACAACTTTTATGTTGGAAGTTTTGTTTGAATCCAATTTCATCATGGTGAAAAAGTTGGGTAAATTTGGGAAAAAATAAGAAAATTTTATAACTTAGAAAAATTCTAAGTTATGAAATTTTTCAATCTTAAACCCTAATTTGAAAAATTAAGTTTCTTGATGAACATATTTCATGTTTTGACACATCTTGATGAAAAATGACCCTTGGCACTTGATTTTGACCAAAAAGTCAAAGTTTGACTTTTCAGTGTTCAGTTGATTTTTGATCAGTTGATTGGAAAATTCATCTGTCAATCCAATGCTTTTGAGATCTTTTGAACCTTGTGAATAGGTAAATATGATTCCATTGAGTCCTTGAATCCATGCTTGAACCCAATTTGCCATTGGTTAGGTGAAAAATCAGAAATTGCCCTTATGCAGTCAAAACCCTAAAAATGACCATTTTGCCCTTTTGGTGATCTGATCAAATTTCTTGAGGAGTTGTAGTCCAAACTTGATCAAATGGTCCATATGAGTCTATAATGTTGATGTGGATAAAAATTATGAGGTTTGACTATAAATTGGCCACAGTTGACTTTTTCTCCAATTCAGCTGATTTCAAGGTTAACTGTCCAATTGACTGGGCAAAAATTTGATTCAAAGCTTGACACTTGGTATGAGAAATCTTATAAGTCCAACATGAAGTATGAAAGTCACATGGGGCATTAGAAGTCCAAAATTCCTTGTGCAAACTCAAACCCTAATTTTAGGTCAATAGTGCAAGGAGATGTCTTGAGCAGAGCAAACCTTAGCTTGATCTTGAGTTCAAAGAGTCTCGTAAGGGGAAATCTTGGTAAAATGAGAGGGAAAATTTTTGGGTACAACAGCTGCCCCTGTTCAATCTTCTTGTACCTGAAGATTTAGATTGGCGAGTTTGCCTTTCGTTACTCGAAGGTAAAAGAGGATTGGACACTAGAGTGCCCGTAAATTTGCACTCGTCAAAATGTAGTTGAGGGAATGGGCTTAAAAATGCCATTTGGAGGTATGAATCTTGTTGGAGATGGGCTTAAAGATGCAATCCAAGAATGTTTGTTGAATTGTATGTTGTAAGTCGAAAGAATGAGTATCATAAAGGTATCCATGTCTGGAACGTCTCTGAGCTGGGAGTCTGAATAAGCAATAGAATAACATCTATGTCTGGAGCATCTCTAGGATGTTTTCTGAAGCTGAATCTGAACATGCGATAGATTAGCATCCATGCCTGGAGCATCTGTAAACTATTTTCATGATCCTTGAATTTGAATAAGCAATAGATTAGCATCCGTGTCTAGAGCATCTCTAGGCTGTTTTCTGAAGCTGAATCTGAACAAGCGATAGATTAGCATCAATGTCTGGAGCATCCGTAAACTGTTTTCATGATCCTTGAATTTGAATAAGAAATAGATTAGCATCCGTGTCTGGAGCATCGCTAGGCTGTTTTCTGAGGCTGAATCTGAACAAGCGATAGATTAGCATCCATGTCTGGAGCATCCGTAAACTGTTTTTGTGATCCTTGAATTTAAATAAGCAATAGATTAGCATCCGTGTCTGGAGCATCTCTAGGCTATTTTATGAGGCTGAATCTGAACAAGCGATAGATTAGCATCCATGTCTGGAGCATCTGTAAACTGTTTTCATGATCCTTGAATTTGAATAAGCAATAGATTAGCATCCATGTCTGGAGCATCTCTAGGATGTTTTCTGAAGTTGAATCTGAACAAGCGATAGATTAGCATCCGTGTCTGGAGCATCCGTAAACTGTTTTCATGATCCTTGAATTTTAATAAGCAATAGATTAGCATCCGTGTTTGGAGCATCTCTAGGATGTTTTCTGATTGTATACTGGTAGCTTGTTAATCTTATCCTGAAAAGGGTAAAATGTTAGTTGAAACACAAAGTTATGTTACATGAAATGTATGATGCAATATATGTGTTTTATCAATGTTCATGACATATGAATGTAATGTATGTGCATGTAAGCTGATTAGCTGTCTTGCTGAGGAAAATGAATCCTTGATAGCTGGAGATAATAAAATCTTTGACTACTGTCAGGGAAAATAAATCCTTGACCACTGCTGGAGATTCAAAATCTTTGACTGCTGAAGATGAGAAATCCTTGCTAACTGCTTGGGGATAGAGAATCCTTGGTAACTCGTAGGGATTATCAAAACTTTGACAACCTTCGTGGGGATGTGATAATTCTTCACGACTTTCCTGGGGGTTATACGATGAGAATCCTTACTCGGATGGGGAATAAGGGAAACTCTGGAGACCTCTACCGGGAATCACACAAAGGAAAACCTTGATCTGCTGGAGAAGACTCTGATGGCTTCTGCGGAGAAATGAGAATCTTCAATCTCTAGGGGAATTAAAAATTCTGATGAATTCATGTTGGGTAGCAATGAAGACTCTTGCAATTTCAATGGGGAATTAAGAATGAGAATCTTCATTCTGTTGGGGAGTAAAAGCTCTGTGGAGAGTAGCTATACTGCTGGAGAGTAAGCTATCCAGTTAGAGAGTAAGTTCTGGACCCTGGGGGAAAAAGCTTACTGCTGGGGATTAGCTATACCGCTGGGGGGAACAGGAGCTTGGGTTGTATGCCAATCTACTGGGGAATTATCCTAGGTTGGGGACAAGACAAAAGTTAACTGTTATCTGGTTGATTCTCAGGCTTTAAGGCAACTTGCTGGAGAATCTGGAAACACTAAATGATTTCCGTTGTGGATTGATAGTTTGACTCCGCTGGGGAAGACGGTTTTTTAAGATAACTCTTTGGGGAATTATCTGGTTTTAAAGCGACTCTTCGAGGAATTTGGAGGAAACTGGATGGTTTCTACTGGGGTTTAAAGGTTGAAGATTTGACTCCATTGGGGAAGAAAGTTTCATCTTCACCGAGGATCTGTAATTCAAAGTTTTGGCTCCGCTGGGATTGGGAGTTTGAAGACTTTACTCTGACAGGGATTTTGAATTTTAACTCCGCTGGGGATATGTATTTCAAGGTTTTAACTCTGCTGGGGATCTAGATGATGTACTGCAGGGGATTTCTCCTAGAATAGCCTAAAGACATTTTCCTATACTTTCAACCTGTCAGTAATTATTCTTTCGCATTTTGTTTATTTGTAAGCAGTGATTATACTCAAATGCATATGCTCATTTAATAAATCATTGGATGTTTTCAAATAAAACACAAGTGTAAAAAAGAAAGAAAAGGCAAATAATTTTCTGCACTTTGAAGTATCTTTGTATTAACTTTGTGTAAGTATTTTGTACAAAAGAGACAGACATCCTAGTAAGAGAATGTTGTCATAAAAAATGAGAAATATTTATACAAAGAAAGGTGGCTATGTGTAAAAATTCCATGGGGTTCCCATTCTGCTATAGCCTTCATAACTTTGGATATCTTGTCCATTCGTTGCTTCGTCCGCAGACGATTGGATTGATCAGAAGCCTGGAGTTTGTCTGTGAAGAGATTATCCTTAAAGTAATCCGACGAGACATAGTCATACGCTTTAATTCCCTAACTTTTGCCTGGACCGCCCTTTCGGGTTTTTGATCCACCGGGAAACCCCTTTTTGCCTAAGTCTCCCTTTCGGGTTTTCAACTTGCCGGGTGTACAAATTTTTTTTGTTTATCCCTAATTTTTGCCTGAACCGCCCTTTCGGGTTTTCGATTGACCGAGATGCCCATTTTTGCCCAAGTCGCCCTTTCGGATTTTCGACTTGTCGGGTTGTTTATGCATAGTATCTTTTGACTATGTCGGCGTTCGCAGGGTACGGCAAGTCATCACCATCCATGGTGGTTAATATCATTGCCCCACCAGAAAAGATGTTTTTGATCACAAATGGTCCTTCGTAGGTAGGAGTCCATTTGCTCCTGGGATCACTTTGCGGCAAGATGATCCGCTTGATTAAAAGATCCCCGACTTGATATACCTGGCGCCTGACTTTCTTGTTGAAAGCCTTGATCATCCGTTTTTAATACGTCTGACCATGGCAAACAACAGTAAGTCATTTTTCGTCAATCAAGTTGAGTTGATCAAGCCAGGTATGAATCCAATCGTCTCCACTCAAACCAGCATCCTTCATGATTCTCAAGGAGGGAATCTGAACCTCAATAGGTAAAATAGCTTCCATGCCGTATAGCAAAGAATATGATGTTTCCCCAGTCGATGTACGTGCCATGGTACGGTACCCGTGCAGAGCAAACGGTAACATCTCATGCCAGTCCTTGTAGGTGACTTACATCTTTTGAATGATCTTCTTGATATTTTTGTTCGCAGCTTTGACAACATCGTTCATCTTTGGTCGATAGGGAGATGAATTGTGATGTTGAATCTGGAACTACTCACACAAGGCGGTGATCATAATATTGTTCAGGTTTGTACCCTTGTCCGTGATGATCCTGTCGGGGATACCATACCGGCAAATGAGATTCTGTTTGATGAAGCGGGCAACCACATTCTTTGTAACGGAGGCGAAGGAAGCTGCTTCGACCCACTTGGTAAAGTAGTCAATGGCCACCAGGATGAAGCGGTGTCCATTGGATGCTGTAGGCTTGATCTCTACAATCATGTCGAATCCCCACATTGCAAATGGCCAAGGAGATGTTAGGACATTGAGAGGAACTGGAGGTATGTGTACCTTGTCAGCATAGATTTGGCATTTGTGACAAGTACGGGAATGTTGATGACAGTTAGCTTCCATGGTAGACCAATAATAGCCTGCCCGTAGAATCTTCTTAGCCATCGTATGTCCGCTCAAGTGGGTGCCAAATGTACCATTGTGCAGTTCAGTCATGATCTGCTTAGCTTCAACCTTGTCCACATAACGGAGCAGAATGCAACCCTGATTGCGCTTGTATAGGATACCATTGCTCAGGAAGAACTTGGCAGAAAATCTCCTCAAGAACTTTTTGTCGTTTACTGAAGCTCCTTCAGGGTACTCTCGAGTCTCGAGATACCTTTTGACTTCGTGAAACCAGGGTCGGTCCACTACTTCTTCGGTATTAATCTCGTGACAATGTGCAGGTTCGTCCATCCGTTAAATGGTGATTTGGGGAGCCTCATTATCTCAGTTAAGTTTAAACATGGAAGACATTGTAGCTAGAGCATCTGCTAGCTGGTTCTCTTCTCGCGGGAAGTGCTCAAAGATAATCTGCTTGAAATGAGGTAACAATGTCAGGACATGTTCTTTGTAAGGGATGAGGTTTGGATGTTTAGTATCCCACTCTCCTTTGATTTGACTGATAACCAAAGCTGATTCCCCAAATACAATCAGAGATTTGATTCCCAAGTCAATTGCAGCCTTGAGACCAAAGATACAAGATTCATACTCGGCCATGTTGTTGGTGCAGTTGAAGCAGAGTCTAGCTGTGAAAGGTGTATGGCACCCTTGTGGAGAAATGAGCACAACACCAATACCGTTCCCAAGTGCGTTGAAGGCACCATCAAAGTACAGAGTCCATCGGGATTCTTGTTCAGGTCCGTCATATGGTCTGTTATCTTCAATGTTGTCCAAAGTCATAATGTCCTCGTCGGGGAAGTCAAACTTCATTGATTGGTAATCTTCGACAGCTTGATGAGCTAGATGGTCAGCTAGTACACTCCCCTTTATAGCTTTTTGGGTCGTGTATTGGATATCGTACTCAGTCAGGATCATTTTCCATCTAGCGATTCTTCCGGATAAAGCAGGCTTCTCGAAGATGTACTTGATCAAATCCATTTTAGAAATTAGTAGAGTGGTATGAGTCAACATATACTGCCTTAGCCGGCGAGCAGCCCATACCAAAGCGCAACAAGTTTTTTCGAGCAGTGAGTAGCGGGTCTCACAGTCGGTAAACTTTTTGCTAAGGTAATAAATGGCATGCTCTTTTCGGCCAGACTCGTCATGTTGGCCGAATACGCACCCCATTGAATTATCCAAAACAGGAAGATACATGATTAGCGGTCTTCCTTCCACGGGAGGCATCAAGATAGGAGGTTCTAGCAAATACTCCTTGATTTTATTGAAAGCAACTTGACAGTCATCATTCCATTTAACCACCTGATCTTTCTTCAACAACTTGAAGATTGGCTCACAGGTAGATGTAAGGTGAGAAATGAACCTTGCAATGTAGTTTGGGCGTCCCAAGAAAGCTCTGACCTCCTTATCAGTGCGAGGGGCAAGAATTTTTTGTATAGCTTTGAATTTGGCAGGATCAACCTCGATGCCTTTGTTGCTGACGATGAAACCCAAGAGTTTACCGGACCTGACTCCGAAAGTGAATTTGTTAGGGTTCAGTCTGAGCTTGTACTCCTTCAACCTAACAAACAGCATTTGCAAATGGTCGAGGTGTTCTTCTTCTGTTTGTGAACGGGCTATCATGTCGTCTACATAGACTTCAATATCATGATGTATCATGTCATGAAACAAAGCTACCATGGCACACTGATAGGTTTCCACGGCATTCTTCAGTCTGCATGGCATCACTTTATAGCAGAAGGTACCCCACTGCGTAACAAAAGTAGTCTTCTCCATGTCTTCGGGGGCCATTTTGATCTGGCTGTACCCTGAAAATCCATCCATGAAAGAAAATACCTTGTGCTGAGCTATGTTGTCAACCAAGATGTCAATGTGCGGTAGTGGAAAGTCATCTTTAGGGCTAGCTCTGTTTAAGTCTCTGTAATCCATGCACATTCTCACTTTTTCGTCCTTCTTAGGCACGGGCACAATGTTAGCAACCCATTGTGGATAGGAAGTAACAGCAAGAAACCCAGCATTGAACTGCTTCATCACTTCATCTTTGATCTTTTCAGACATATCGGGCCTCATCCAGCGGACTTTCTGTTTAATTGGTGGACAGTCTTCTCTTATAGGGAGATGGTGAACCACAATATATGTATTGAGTCCTGGCATGTCTTCATAAGACCAGGCGAAGATCTCAACATATTCATTCAACAACTGAACTAAGCGCTCTTTGACACTTGACTCAAGGTTGGCACCCACTCTGACTTCTTTTCTCACTTCGGCAGTACCCAAGTTGATTGTCTCTAACAACTCCTCGTGACGTAGAATAGCCCATTCTTCTTGTTGTAGAAGTCTAGCCAACTCTCTCGGCACTTCACAGTCTTCATCACCTTTGTATTCGTAATGATTGACCAGATCTTCAGAGTCACTGAAGACCATAGCAGAATTGTTACCCATGGAATCCGAAATGGAAGGGTACCTGCATTTTGTGAGTGTGGGTGTGTGTAAGGGATAGCCACCTTTAAACAAATAAAATGTAAAAAGAAAGAAAATGAACACAAAAGTTTATATATGAAAACGTCCATGATTCATTAAAACTGGCATATGAAGATGAAAAATCAAACCCTTACAAATAGACCTATGTACCTCGGGTAAGGCACAAAGGAAAAAAGAGTACGAATTGTTTAAGAATTATTACAGACCAACATAAATGTTCGAAAGATAAATTACTGATTTATGAAAGTGTAAGTGTTTGTTTGTTGGCATTAATTTTTGGTAAAACCAGATTTGCGAATGTCATGACTGATGTCATAACATTCTGGGATAAAGGTAAATTCTGCAGAAGGAATGTTCTACAGGAACAACTCAGTATGAGTGAATATCATGATTAAGCTATGATCATATGAGCAGGATACATGATGTCATAACCAATGTTAAGACATCCTGTACTAATCAAGTTGTTGTGCAGATTTATTGTTCATGAGAATTTTCAGGAATCTGGTATGCTACTCTGAGTTGAAGTATATTGTCCAGATTAGATGCTCACGTGGATATTAGGTTAACCCTGCTTAACCCTAATCTGTTATGATGAAAACTCAAGACCAAGTCTTTAGGTTAACTTTGGTTAACCCTGTCTATTTTTATGGAAGCCCTAAATGAAGAATAGATTGCATATATATTTCTCATGAATCCTAATGGTGAGAAGCGCTTTTGACAGAAGATCAATAAGGCATTGTATAGTTGTAACTACTGTGAGCCAAGCAATTATCATTTTGATAAGTGACTTGGAGTAGGATTTGGTTGTAAGGGTTGTTTATCACTCAAAGCTTTGAAGCACGAGTGTTGTGTCTCTTGATTAAAGCTTTGAAGCAAAATCAAGCGTGTGTATTGAAGAATGTCTTCATAATTTTATTAATCAGTAGATTAGTATCACTGCTGTGATTGGGGGGGAGTGAGTAGGAACTCAGGTTTAAGTATGACTTATATTGAAGTTGCATTGGGTAGGTCTTAAGTGAAGACGATAAACTGTTTGGTTTATTCCTAAATTAATACCTCTTATAGTGAATTTCCTCCCTGGCTTGGTAGCCCCCAGATGTAGGTGTTGTTATACACTGAACTGGGTTAACAATTGATTGTGTTCTTTACTGTCTTTTAGATTACTATTTTATTGGTGTACGATTTGTCAGATACGGTGTCATAACATTTACTGTGACATTAAGTATCTGTTGCCAGAATTTCAATTGGCATCAGAGCAGGCACCCTGCCTGTCTTTCTGGGTGAGATCTAGGGATATTATTTTCTGGCGCTATGGACAAGGAAGGAGGATTTAGGAACAGACCACCTATTCTGGATGGATCAAATTATGACTACTGGAAACCTCGTATGATTGCTTTCTTGAAGTCACTAGACAAAAAGGCTTGGAGAGCTGCTGACGAAGGATGGAACCATCCCACCATAACTGGGAAAGATGGGACGACTAGTCTGAAACCTGAGGAATAATGGAGCAAATAAGAAGATGAGTTAGCCCTGGGTAACTCTAAAGCATTGAATGCCTTGTTCAATGGAATTGATAGAAACATATTCAGACTAGTACATCAATGTGAACTGGCCAAGGATGTTTGGGACACTCTCAAAACCACCCATGAGGGTACATCAAAAGTAAAAATGTCAAGACTTCAGATGCTCACTACCAAATTTGAGAATCTAAGTATGATGGAAGATGAGACCATTCATGAGTTTCACATGAACATCTTGGAAATTGCCAACACCTCAGGAGCATTGGGAGAAAATATGTCAGAAGAAAAGCAGGTGAGAAAGATTCTCAGATCCTTGCCTAAAAGGTTTGCAATGAAAGTGACTGCTATAGAGGAAGCTCAGGATATCTGCAACTTGAAGGTTTATGAACTCATTAGGTCACTTCAGACATTTGAGATGGGGATCAGTGACAATGTTGACAAGAAAAACAAGAGCATAGCCCTTGTATCCAATACTGAAGATGAAAGCAAGGAGAGTGATGAAGAGAATATTTCAGAAGCTATAGCTATGCTTGGAAGGCAGTTCAACAAACTCATCAAGAGAATGGACCCAAATTCAAGGTCAAATGTCAAGAACATTTCCTCTGACATTAGCATATCCTATGACTCCAGCAGAACAACTAAGTCTGAAGAAAAGGGAAATCAAAGCAGAGGAATCCAATGCCATGGATGTGAAGGATATGGGCACATTCGAGCTGAATGTCCTACCTTTCTAAAGAAACAAAAGAAAGGAATGTCTGTTACTTGGTCTGATGGTGACTCAGAAAGTAACTCTGAAGAAGAATCTGCTAAACTAGTTACTGCATTATCTGGTATTTGTAACTCTGATAATGATTCTAGTGATGAGGAAGTGACATTTGAAGAACTTGCTGACTCCTACAAGAAGCTATGTATCAGAAGTGCTGAAGTCTGTCAGCAAAATGAGAAACAGAAAAAGCTCATAGTGAAGATGGAGGCTGAGAAGAAGGTAGACACTGCTACTATAAGCCATCTCGAAGGTGAAGTTCTAATGTTGAACTCCAAACTTGATCAGATGACTAAGTTTGTCAAGATGTTAACAAATGGAACTGACAAGTTGGAAGAAATCCTTCAGGCTGGACAAAATGCAGGAAACATGTCTGGTCTAGGATTTGTGGCTGCAAAGAAATCTGCTGTTGATAAGAAGAAGACTAGGCCTGATAAACAAATATCAAAGCAGATGTCACAACATAGGAATCAACATCAAGAACAGAGAAATATGAATAAAAAGTATCAAATATGGAGATGTCATTATTGTGGAAGGTTTGGTCACATAAAGCCATTCTACTTCAGATTATATGGATATCCTAATCAGACCCCATATGTCAAACCTAAGACTAACAAGGCACCATATACTCAACAGTGGAAGAAAAAGACTGCAGCCCTGATAGCTCACACCTCCCTTAGAGTTTCTGCCAAGGAACATTGGTACTTTGACAATGGATGCTCTAAACACATGACTGGAATCAAGAATCTGCTGAATGATGTCAAACCTCATACTACTAGTTATGTCACTTTTGGAGATGGTGCTAGAGGAGAAATCAAAGGAGTTGGAAACTTGGACTGCCCTGGAGTTCCAAACCTAAATGAAGTGTTGCTGGTAAATGGTTTGACTGCTAATCTCATAAGTATCAGTCAATTATGTGATCTAGGATTCAAGGTCAACTTCACCAAGTATGAATGTCTTATAACTAATGAAAAACAAGAAGTTGTAATGAGAGGAGTCAGATCAAAAGACAACTGTTACTTATGGGAGTCTGAGAACACTAACTACTCTTCTGTGTGCTCTATAGCCAAAGAAGAAAACAAAGTGAAACTGTGGCACCAAAAACTTGGTCATTTACATCTTAGAGGGATGAAAAAGATCATATCCATGGAGGCTGTCAGAGGGATTCCAAGGATTCAGATTGATGAAGGGAGAGTCTGTGGTGAATGTCAGGTTGGAAAGCAAACTAGAATGTCACATCCAAAGACAAGACATCTGACCACCTCTAAGGTGCTAGAACTTCTACATATGGATCTAATGGGTCCCATGCAAGTGGAAAGTCTTGGTGGAAAGAGATATGCCTATGTTGTTGTGGATGATTTTTCCAGATTCACCTGGATAAACTTCATTAGGGAAAAGTCTGATGTATTTGATGTATTTAAGGAATTGTGAAAAAGAATTCAAAGAGAAAAAGAAGGATGCATTGTCAGAATCAGAAGTGATCATGGTAAGGAATTTGAAAATAGTAAGTTTGATGAGTTCTGTTCCTCAGAAGGAATCAATCATGAGTTCTCTTCACCTATAACTCCTCAACAAAATGGAGTTGTGGAAAGGAAAAACAGGACTATACAGGAATCTGCCAGAGCAATGATACATGCCAAAAAGCTTCCTATTCATTTTTGGGCTAAAGCTATGAATACAGCCTATTATGTCCATAACAGGGTCACCTTGAGAAAGGGAACATCATCCACCCTTTATGAACTATAGAAAGGAAGAAAGCCTACAGTGAAGTACTTCCATGTCTTTGGGAGCAAATGCTATATTCTGACAGATCGTGAACAAAGGAGAAAGATGGACCCTAAAAGTGGTGAAGGAATATTCCTAGGATACTCTACCAACAGCAGAGCATATAGGGTGTTCAATTCCAGGACCAAAGTTATGATAGAGTCTATAAATGTCATAGTTGATGATCACCATGAGGAAACAAATGTCCCATATGATGTTGAGACATTCTTTGAGACTTCAACACAAGTGTCTAAAAAGGATGATATGCCTAATCCTACTCCCTCAGAGTCTGAATCAAAGGAAGCTAACAAAGATCCTTCCATCAGAATTCAGAAAGATCATCCTAAGGAACTCATCATAGGAGATCCTAACAGTGGAGTCACTACAATATCTAGAGAAATCATCATAAACTCTTGCTTTGTGTCTAAGATTGAACCAAAAAATGTTAAAGAGGCTTTGACTGATGAATACTGGATTGGAGCAATGCAAGATGAATTGAACCAGTTCAAGAAACATGAAGTATGGGAGTTAGTTCCTAGACCAGAAGGAACAAACATCATTGGCACAAAGTTGATCTACAAGAACAAGTCAGATGCTGAAGGAGTTGTCACCAGGAATAAGGCAAGGCTTGTTGCTCAAGGATACACTCAAGTTGAAGGGGTTGATTTTGATGAGACTTTTGCTCCTGTAGCCATACTGGAATCAATCAGACTTCTATTGGGAGTTGCTTATCTCCTTAAGTTCAAGCTGTTTCAGATGGATGTGAAGAGTGCCTTCCTAAATGGGTACTTAAATGAGGAAGTGTATGCGGAACAACCTAAAGGATTTGTGGATCCAAATTGTCCTGATCATGTCTACAAATTGAGGAAAGCATTATATGGTCTGAAACAAGCTCCTAGATCTTGGTATGACAGGTTGACAAAGTTCCTCACTGACAAAGGATACAGGAAAAGAGGTTTGGATAAAACTCTTTTTGTCAAGGATGAAGGAGGAAATATAATGGTAGCTCAAATTTATGTTGATGACATAGTGTTTGGAGGAATGTCAGATAAAATGGTTAAAAGTTTTGCTAACCATATGCAAGCTGAATTTGAAATGAGCCTCATGGGAGAATTGACCTACTTTCTTGGACTACAAGTCACACAGATGGAAGACTCAATTTTTCTGTCTCAAAGCAAGTATGCAAAGAATATTGTCAAGAAGTTTGGGATGGAGAATGCCAGTCATAAAAGGACTCCTGCACCTACTCATTTAAAGTTGTCCAAAGACACAAGTGGGGCAAATGTGGATCAAAGTTTGTACAGAAGCATGATAGGAAGTCTGCTATACTTAACAGCCAGCAAACCTGACATTGCCTTTGCAGTTGGAGTATATGCAAGATACCAGGCTGAACCCAAAGTAAGTCACATCAATCAGGTGAAAAGAATTCTGAAGTATGTGAGTGGAACTTACAATTATGGCATGCTGTACTCCCATGGATGTGAACCAATTTTATCTGGTTATTGTGATGCTGATTGGGCTGGCAGTGCTGATGATAGAAAGAGCACCTCTGGAGGATGCTTCTTTTTGGGAAATAATCTTCTGTCTTGGTTCAGCAAGAAACAAAACTGTGTATCTCTATCTACTGCTGAAGCTGAATACATAGTAGCTGGTAGCAGCTGTTCTCAAATGATCTGGATGAAACGGATGCTGACTGAGTATAATGTCACACAAGATGTCATGACATTGTACTGTGAAAATTTGAGTACAATTAACATATCCAAGAATCCTATACAGCACAGCAGGACTAAGCATATTTACATTAGACATCACTTCATCAGATATCTTGTGGAGGAGAAGGTGATTAAGCTGGAACATGTTGCCACTGAACTACAACTGGCTGATATTTTTACCAAGGCACTTGATGCTAGTCAGTTTGAGAATTTAAGGGGCAAGATGGGTATTTGCCAATATGAAGAGATGTAGCAATTAATTTTGCTTAATACAAGGATTGAAAGAAATATTTTAATCAAGTTTCTTCTGATTGGGCTAATCATTTGTTTCCCTCTTTCTTTCCAAAAGTTTAAGAAGAGGAATAGACATATTTATATCTCCCTCTTCTCAGTTTGCTGCATCACTCTCCATTCTCTCAAAAGAAAATTTCACACTCACTATCACTTGTATTCTCAATCTCTCAAAATGTCTCAACAATCTGTGTCATCATCTTCATCAAAGGCAACTGCATCTTCCTCACCCTCTGACACCGAACCTAGGGCAATCGTAAACCCCGTGGATGATGATGTCCTTGAGGTAACTCCACTTTATGCAATGGCAGCTGATCCTACTAAGGTCAATAAGCTGCGAACTAGACATGCAAGAAGATCACAAGCTTCTCCCTCTGGTAAATCTTCTCAACCATCATCCTCTGTTCCTCCAGAGATAGCTAATAAGGAAGGTTCTGCTTATGTTCATCAAGCTATTGCCAGACTAGTCACTAGGATTCTTAATGAGAATCATTATGTTCCTGGTATATCTGTACCATTGAACCAAGAAACTGCTAGCCCTAATTTAGAAAGTGATTCCAATGTCACTCAGAATGTTGAAACACCGGATGACAACATTGGAAATTCTCCAGAGAAACCTGATGATCACCAGACCACTACTGACAAAGCTGTTGAACCTCCTATCATTAATGTTGATGAAGAATTTTCTGACAATGATTTAATTGCTAATATCAACCCTAGCATAGCAAGAAGGATGATAAGTAGAAAAGAAAAGCAGAGTGCTGCCCAAAGCCCCTCCAAAGACAAGGCTACTGAAGTTGTTCATTAGAAATCTAGGCCTGAGAACAAGGCTAGAGAAGAAGCTAAGAAGGATCAAAAGGCTGGAACTTCCAAAGGGAAGGGTAAGGTAAAAGCTAACGTATCTGTTGGTAGTCTCTCAAAACCCTTGAGACAACCTATAGCCAAGAAAAGAAAGGCTCATGAACACTCTGAATCTGATAAGGAATCAGACTTTGATTTTGATGTTGAGAGCAATGTTCCAGACATTTCTCTCAGGAAGAAAACCTCTTCTAGCAAACTGCCTAAGGTTCCTGAGGTTGCCATTGACAATATCTCCTTTCACCATCCATAAAATGCAAGCAGGTGGATGTATGTATTTCTGAAAAGGATTGCCTTAGAGAGGGAGCTGAACAGAAGTGCTATTGAGTGTAAGGATGTCATGGATCTCATCAAGGCTGCTGGCCTAATGAAAACAGTGGTCAAGTTTTCCAACTGCTATGAGATTCTTGTCAAAGAATTCATAGTAAATTTGTCTGGTGGATGTGCTGATGGAAAGTCAGCTGATTTTAAGATTGTTTATGTAAGAGGAAGGAAGGTAAGTTTCTCTCCTACTGTGATAAACAAATACCTAGGGAGGCCTGATGATGCTCAGCCTGAGCTTGAAGTTACTGACAACCAGGTTTGTCAAACCATCACTGCCAAGAAAGTCAAGCACTGGCCCTTGAAAGGGAAGCTAACTGCAAGCAAGCTGAGTATGAAGTTTGCCATACTGCACAAAATTGGTGCAGCTAACTGGGTTCCCACCAACCACAAATTCACCATTTCCACTGGTTTGGGAAGATTTATCTATGCTGTTGGAACCAGAACAAACTTTGATTATGGAAACTACATCTTTGATAAAACATTGAAACATGCTGAGAGTTGTGCTATTAAAGGCTCTATTGATTTTCCCTCTCTCCTATGTGGTATAATCATTGATCAGTATCCTGATATCCTGGTTGAAAAGGACTCCGTGTGTAAAAGAGCCTCTGCACTTGGTTTTCACTATAAGTTGTTTCAGGGAACACATGTCCCTGACATTGTTATGACATTTACTGAGACATCAAATGTCAAAGCTCATTCCAAGAGAGTTGATGTTATAGTTGTTCTAAAAGAAACCTGCAGAGAGCTTGATGCAAGAAAAAGGACTCTTGAAGAGCTGATTGCTAGTCTGGAACAGGAGGAGAATGAAGAACAAATGATGGAAGAGGGTGCTGATGAAGAACAACATGATGGTTCTGCAAGAAGTTCACCAGAAGATGCTGCAGAAAATAGTGCTTCCTCAGGGGATGACAGTACCTGAAGGTCTGTGTTTGCTGAGTTGAAAAGATTGTTACTGGAACTTGTTGCTGCTATTTGACACCTTCTCTCTATCTCTGTGTATTTTGGATTTCCTTTTGATGACTGTATAACTTGAAGTACTAGTACCTTTAGCCCCTTTATGGATAAAAAGGGGGAGAAGAAATTGTGGTAATTGTGGTAGAATTAGATAATGGTAGTTAGATTAGCTGTTATTAAAAATTCTACTGCATTCTAATCTTTGATTGTTTAGGGGTTTTAGCCAAAAATTTGCCAAAGGGGGAATTTGTAAGTGTTTGTTTGTTGGCATTAATTTTTGGTAAAACCAGATTTGCGAATGTCATGACTGATGTCATAACATTCTGGGATAAAGGTAAATTCTGCAGAAGGAATGTTCTACAGGAACAACTCAGTATGAGTGAATATCATGATTAAGCTATGATCATATGAGCAGGATACATGATGTCATAACCAATGTTAAGACATCCTGTACTGATCAAGTTGTTGTGCAGATTTATTGTTCCTGAGAATTTTCAGGAATTTGGTATGCTACTCCGAGTTGAAGTATATTGTCCAAATCAGATGCTCACGTGGATATTAGGTTAACCTTGCTTAACCCTAATCTGTTATGATGAAAACTCAAGACCAAGTCTTTAGGTTAACTTTGGTTAACCCTAGCTATTTTTATGGAAGCCCTAAATGAAGAATACACTGCATATATATTTCTCATGAATCCTTATGGTGAGCAACGCTTTTGACAGAAGATCAATAAGGCATTGTATAGTTATAACTACTGTGAGCCAAGCAATTATCATTTTGATAAGTGACTTGGAGTAGGATTTATTTGTAAGGGTTGTTTATCACTCAAAGCTTTGAAGCACGAGTGTTGTGTCTCTTGATTAAAGCTTTGAAGCAAAATCAAGCGTGTGTATTGAAGAATGTCTTCATAATCTTATTAATCAGTAGATTAGTATCACTGCTGTGATTGAGGGGGAGTGAGTAGGAACTCAGGTTTAAGTAGGACATAGATTGAAGTTGCATTGGGTAGGTCTTAAGTGAAGGAGATAAACTGTTTGGTTTATTCCTAAATTAATACCTCTTATAGTGAATTTCCTCCCTGGCTTGGTAGCCCCCAGATGTAGGTGTTGTTATACATTGAACTGGGTTAACAATTGATTGTGTTCTTTACTGTCTTTTAGATTACTATTTGATTGGTGTACAATTTTTCAGATACGGTGTCATAACATTCACTGTGACATTACGTATCTTTTGCCAGAATTTCAGAAAGTAATGGGAACGAAGTCTTTCGCCTCCCAGTTGTTCAGCCCTCCTTCAACAGTTGGAAAGATCCAGTCTTCAAAATTGCTCTCCTCCTCACCATCCTCTAAAGCATTGACTCCATGATGGGTGATCTTCAATGGCGGCCCTCCAACCCGGGAGCAGCGTACAACCTTTTGAGCAGAAGCAGTGAAACCCAAGCCGAATTTATCTGTCTTGAAAGGAAAATCTGGTAGCTGACCCCATATTGTGCTTCCTCCTTCCTCAATCACAACCTTTGCATCTTTGAGGGATGACATTCGGGATACAGTTTTGGTAACGATGGGTATAGAAGTCATTGTCTTGGTTGCCGCAACTTCAGGAGAAACCTCTTCAAAGTGCTGAAAGGGGGTCTCGATGAATTCACCATCCAGTTCAACATAGCAGAATGAATTTAGATGGCTTATCATGTACTCCTCCTCGCCATGAACCATTATAATTTTCCCCTGGACTGGGTACTTGAGCATTTGGTGCAAAGAAGAAGTGACTGCCCCACCGTTGTGGATCTAGGGTCTTCCCAACAAGCAAGAGTATGAGGGACATATGTCCATCACATAAAATGTGGAGTTGAAAGTTTCCTTTCCCACTTTAATCGGGATGTCCACCTCCCCGTGGACCATCCATTTAGAACCATCAAAGGCTCTAACAATGATGTTGATTGGCTTCAGGGTAAAACCTTCACAGTCCAATCTGTCCAATGCTTTCTTCGGCAAGACATTTAAAGACGACTCAGTATCAACCAGAACGTGAGCTAGAGTAGTCCCTCTGCATTCCACCAAGACATACAGAGCGTCATTATGCTTTCTCCCCTTAGATGTTAAATCGACATCGAAGAAGCCAAGACCGTTGTCGGATGTTAGGCTAGCTACACACTCCTAGAACTGGTCCGCGGAGGTTTCCTAAGGCACGTGGGCTGTCTTCAAGAATTTGATCAAGGCTTTGGCATGATCCTCGGAATAGAGCAACAGGGCCAGCATAGAGATTTTTGAGGGGGTTTGCCCCAGTTTCTCCACAACATTATAATCTCTTTTCTTGATTTTTTTTAAAATCTCTTTCATTTCCTTTTGAGTGGTCTCGGGGATGACCAAAGGCTGAGCCCTCGTCCTGAAGGGTGCTTCTTGGATCCCCTTACCTTTATCAGCAGCAACAGCAGATGGTACAACTACGGGAGTAACAATTTCTTCAATAACTGGAGCTCGCACAAATATGTTGACCGGCACAGGAGTAACCTTAGGAGCAATTGAGGGTTCTAAGATTACCCTTGGAGGAGAAATCTCTGAAGAGAAAATTCTTCCACTGCGGGTGATTTTACTCGGTCCAGCAATGTTTCCAATGTCAGGATTCTCTTCATCAGAACTTTCTTCAACTGATTCAATCTGCTTAATACCGTGGTAGAAGATCTCTCCTCCATAGTTCCACGGTATTGATTTGTTGGACTTGTATGGGATAGGCCCCGACATAGTTATCTTCAGAGGTACAATCTTTGGATCGGATGTAATCTTAACAGGTCTTTTGGAGACCTTGGAAAGATTGGCGGAAATGGTAATTATAGCAACATCGTTGACAGGAGTCGGAGTAATAGGAGTTTTCTCAAAGATGATTTATTGATTATCCATTAGGAGTTGGATGCCTAACTTCAACAACGGACAATCGGATTATAAGGATGAACAAAGGTAACAATCTTTTTCACAGCCCAGGAAAATCCCGGCTTTCAACAAATTCATCTTGATTATTGGTAACGGAGTCATCAAATCATCAACAGCAGCAACAAAAAGATCTTCTTCAATAGCATGGGCATTGTGGCCATGCTTTGGCATTGGAGCAGAGATCACATTCGACTTTTCAGGGGAGTCTAATTCCACTTCCTTAGCGTCTATTAAATCCTGGATCTTATTCTTGAGTGCCCAACAATTGTTGGTGTCGTGCCCCACGCTATCTGAATGATAAGCACATTTGGCGTTGGGATGATAATGTGGTGATGAAGTATTTGTATTCTTTGGTGCCTCTCTCAAACTAGCAAGGTTTAACTTCAAGAGATAGGGTAGAACCTGAGCAGGTGTCATGTTTATCCGGGTATACTGCCGTTGTGGTCTTTCCGCCCTTTGCTGGTTGGTTCTAGGTTGATTGTTTCTTGGTTGATCAGCTGCGGACTTCTGAATCATTACAGCCCCCACCGCTGGCTGGCGCTCAACTCTTCCTTGACCTCTTTGAGAGTATAAAGCTGAGACTTCTTTCTTTGCTGGAAAAGTCTTCTTGATGGCAGCGAAAGCAGATGTATCTTTCTGAATTTTACTGCTCTTGATGCCAACTTCAACTCTTTCACCAGTCAGAATTAACTCGGTGAACCCCGCAGACAAACTTCCTATCAGGTGATTAAAGAATGGACCTGACAGAGTCCCCAAAAACATATCAACAAGCTCTCTTTCAGACAAAGGTGGCTGCACCCTTCCAGCCAAGTTCCTCCATTTCTGGGCATACTCCTTAAAGCCTTCATTGGAGACCATACCCATGCTCTGTAATTGAGTACGGGTAGGTGCTAAGTCCGTATTATATTGATATTGTCGGTAGAAGGCAGCAGCCAAATCCTCCCAATTGTGCACATCAGACCTCTCTAGCTGGTAGAACCAATCTAATTGCGTCCCCGAAAGACTATCTTGGAAGAAATGAACCCACAGATCCTTATCAGAAGAATGAGATTGAATTTTTCTGACGTAAGACCGTAGGTGCAGTTTTGGGCAAGACACCCCATCGTATTTAGCAAAAAGAGGTACTTTAAACTTGGGGGGAATGACAATCCCATAAATCAACCCAAACTCTTCGAAATCCATCCCAGGTACCCTCTGCACCTCCATGGCTGCCAGACGTTCTTCCAGATTCTTGTACTTGTCGTCTGCAGGAGGGTACTGTTGTTTTGAATAGTCTTCATCCTCCTCCTCTTCTTCTTCCTCAGACTCAGATTGCACCACTGCTGTTCCTTTACCCTTTCCTACCCCTTCATCGGATGTTGAGGGGAAATCCAGGACCCTTCTAGCTTGGTTCTCAAATCTTCTACCCAAAGTAGCCACACCAACTCTTTTATTTTTCTATTTCTATTTTTCCTTCTCTAACAGTGCTTTAAGATCCTCCTGACCCTTTGCCAAGGTCATGAGGAGTTGTTGGAACTGTGAATTCTGTGCTTGCAGATCGTTGACCGTCTACTCTATATCCATCTTGCTGAAATAAACAGCAGAGAGATAAGGAAACCTGGTGTGAAGACCTGTTTATGCATATGATGAATGATGTGTATTCATGTAATGCATTCAAGGATTCAGAAATTCAAATTTGTTGTAAACAAAAAGGAACACATGTCATATTAATAAGATAGAATTCGTTAGTACATAAGTGCCCCATGGGCAAAATAAATACAAAATTCTAATGTAAAAATACGTTGCGCATCCTCATTGGTGCGATGTAGATGTTGAGAGTCTGCTCTTCATGGAGTCGACGAGTAAGTTCCAAAACCTTCTTCTCAGTGGCGTAGAAGCTGGCTTTAAAAGTGTTATGTTCTTCCTTGAGCTGTATCCAACTCTTTTACAGATCTTCCAATGATGTCGGCATGTCAGGATGTAGGAGGGTGTATGGAACCTCTCCTTCCATAACAAGCTCTTTTATCACAGGGAGAATGTGGGGGTAAGGCATCATAAGACTCTAGGCGCGGGTTCGTACCCACTTGAGGTAAGGCTCAAGTGGTATGGAATTCTTGTGCCCCAAAGTTTTACTGTCTACCATGTTGGGCATCCTCCAGGCTCGGATAAACCTTTGTCGAAGTCCTTGAGTGTTGTTGTCGAAGTCAAAAATCAAATCTGGAATCAGCATGTCAGGAGGGCCATCCCTTCGGGCATACCCAAACTGTCTCATAGCCAAACAGGGGTTGTAGGTGATGCCTCCCCTAATTCCAAGTAGTGGAACATTAGGGAATTCCCCATAACGATAAATGATGATGACATTTTCTCTGGACCGAGAACACCAATGAACATCTGAATGTGTAAGAATCATCAATCGTTGTGACCACCTCAAGCCTTGCTCATTCTTCAAGACTGATTGGGGAAGTTGAGAAATAAACCACCATGCTAGAAGAGGAGTACAACACATGAGAGCACCTCTTTTCCTTATTGTTCGTGTGTGAAATAAGTGTAGGATGTCCCCAAGCAATGTAGGCACAGGATTCCGAGATATGAAAATCTTGACAGCATTCACATCTATAAGTTGGCCAGGGTTTGGGAACAAGACCAACCCATAGATGAGAAGAGCCACGATCTCCTCAAAAGCTTGTAGATCTAGAGAATTCCAACATTCTTGTGCCTTCTCAAACAGAAACTTTGCCAAGAAACCCTTGACACCACTTCTGGTTTCCCAATGACCTTTGATATCAGATGGTTGCAAGTGTAAGGCTTGAGCAACATCTTCAGGCTTTGGCTCTCTTTCCGTACCGTTATAGGGTAGTTGATGGAGAATAGGAATCCTCACGAGTTGAGAAAATTCCTCCAAAGTAGGCACTAGTTGGTAATCAGGAAATGTAAAGCAATGGTGTAAGGGGTCAAAGAACTGGAAGAGAACTTTCACCATGTCTTCCTGTATATTAGAGTTGACCAAGTTGAGAAGTCTACCATGTCTTTCAGTGAAGGGAGAATTCTCTGGAATCTTGGAAGAAAATTCCTTGAGTTGAGGAGGGATTCTCACAAGGTTGACCTGAATAGTTTTTCGGCGGAGTGATTCCATAACCTACAAAATAGGAACAAAGATGAAGATCCAAGCCCTTGAAATAGTTAGTGGATGTAAATGATGCTTCATGATGTTTATGATGTATTCACAAGTATATGTACTAACAAATCATACAAGTTCCTAGTTTCAAGCTTGCATGGGGTTTCATAGGTAAGTACCCTCTTGAAGTTAGTTAGCTCAACCTGTCCTATAAATAGTAACCGGGTTCTAAGGAGCTCAATATCACTAGATTATTTTCTGTGTTCATTGTTTCAGTTTAGCCACTTTACTGGCGACCAAAATATTCCAAGAAAACAACCCTCAATGAGTGTAGTATCGAGTATCTA
This sequence comes from Vicia faba, assembly GCA_948472305.1. NCBI lineage: Eukaryota > Viridiplantae > Streptophyta > Magnoliopsida > Fabales > Fabaceae > Vicia > Vicia faba. The sequence continues at coordinate 1,151,374,702 of OX451737.1, forward strand.
CCAACTTTGGATTGCACTAAAGTCGGTCATCTCACTACCCCTAATAAGGCCAAGATGGTTAAGTAAAGGTTCTAAAAGTCCATTAGTGCTTCATGACATCACTCAGCGGCCCCGTATTCTCTTTAATTGACTCAAAGGCTACCGGTACCCACAAATATGTCGCACTAATATAGCTATTGCTTCAACCATGTCGGTATACCCCGCACAGTTTCCACAACGTATTGCTATTTACCTATGAATGTTTCCCAAATCCGAGTAGAGGATTTCAAACCCAAACAATAGAACCAAATGTAAAGCAATCAAAGCAAACAAGGTAAGAATGTAAAGGTGATCTAAACCCTAAAGTAACCCCACTTTTAAATATTATCCCCAGCAGAGTCGCCAGTTCTGTGATACGGTGGGAGAACTGACTTGAGGTTTTGCATTTGTGTTCGCAAATATTTCGATTTAGCAAGATTCGCCACCGACTTTTTATTTTATCCAAAGGAAAGGTCAAAAAGCACAGGAAAGACCTTTGAGATGTTTTCTTGGGTTCGGGGGGTAGATTATGAAAAGGGAAGGTGCTAGCACCCTTTTCATCCATGGTTTTCCTTGAGCTCTTAGTTACTTGTTTAGATCACTTGCTTTTGCTTTTCAATTGTTTGAAATGGTGCTCTGTGTGTGGTTTTGAAAGTATTTTGAAAAGAGACCTTTGTTTAGGCAACCTTTATAACAATTCTTGTTTGAATGTTTTACAAAGGTGTTTGTCTTTTGAAAAATGGTTCAATGTTTGAAAGTTTGTTTGGAAGTTATTTTGAAATTGTGGTGTGTTTTGAAAAATAGCAAGGATGTTTGCAAATTTGATCAAGTAACTAGGAGTTGTCTACCCTACTCAAAGATCCTTCCTACACATTTTTAACCCTTTGACAGGTGTTTTACCATTGTATTTGGTAAACAACCTTGTGTTTGGATGTTTAAACGGGACAGGCGCAGGTCATCGTATGACCATGATAGCAATTGTGCTAAGTATCTTTGCAAATTTTTGAGGGACTAGATCATTTTGTATAGGAAACCAAGATAGAGTCATCGAGGGACTATGATCTTTTGTTTTGTTTTTGTTTTGCCAAGATACTCAACATGCATATCATGGCCATTTTAAAGGCAACAAGTGGATGAAAGCCTAGGGGTGCTTGTGTGCATTGTATTGTCATTTTCATGCATTTTTGTCTTGTTTTAGTCAAGCTATTTGTTTGATTTTGGATTTTGCATACAACCCCTAATCTCTATCATGCATATTTGAAAGCTATAAAGTGCGTAAAAATAAATCTACAACTATTACAACATGATTATGGGAAGGGGGATACAAATTTGAATAGGGGGATATTTGCAAGAAATTAAAACCCTAAATCAACTATTACAACCAAATTGAATTAATTGTGTAAATAATAAATAAACAAATATTTAAATGGACAATTAAATAAATATGCAATATATTATAAATATGCAAAAAAAATGTTTTTTTGTATTATTTTCATGTATGTAAAAAATAAACTATTTAATGCATTAAAAATAATAAAATAAAAGATTATTTTTATTAAGGGTGGAAACCCTAATTTGTTCTAAGAAAATATCTATATTATGTATTATTTATTTATGTACAAGAAAATAAATAAAATATGTACAAATGTTAAAAAATAAAAATAATGTGAGAAAATATTATTTAAGTATATAAATACTAAAAACAAAAATATAATATTTTTATGTATTATTTACAAATTCTTATTTGAGAAAACAAATATATTAAGCCTAATAAACTAAATATTATGCCTAAAATAAAATAAAAAATATAATAAAATGTGAAATTTTAAGAAAAATATTTTTGATATTTTTTATGTTTAGAAAAATATAATAAAGTCAGAAACTAAAAAGAAAATAGAAAAATATCCAAAAAATAAACAAATGGGCTGAGGGGTGCAAATAACAGAAATGGGAGTGTCAAAAGCAAGCCAGGACCAAGCCCAGCCCAGATCACTTCATCTCTAATCTCTGGCCAAACAAAAAACGCGCGCTTGTACTCAATACTGGAAATCCTACATTTGTGCTTAAAAACAAAAACTTTCAACATGAAAGTTATAGAGCATGATCATACGATTCTAACCATATAAAAAACTTAATCTAACTCTCAAAGACCAGAGAGAATTTCTCTGGTCCTAATTTCTAACCTAGTTTTTTCATAAAGTTCATCATTCAAATTCTCCCAACATAGTTAACTGAAATGAAATCTATGCATATGTACAGCTTAAGGGCAATGAGTACTACATTTTTTATTCACAAACCTAAGCCCAATGATTTCTAAATAGAGAGATAGAAGTTTGAACTTTACCTGTTTCAGTTGAACTCGAGTATGGCAATGTAGGGGTTTTCAGTGAGGCCTGAGATGCTTGTGAGCTTGCTTGAACTTCCTTTGACCTTCCCCAATGCTTACTTTGCTTTGAACTTGCTTGGATCTCTCTATAGAACTCAACCTGCAAAGTCAAAATTCAAAAATGGTGAAGGGTGTAAATGGAGTTACAATCACTTGGGACTGGTTGGGATAGTTCAGGTAGGTTATATGGAGTGTGTTGGAAGAAGTTCGGGGCAAAACACACGAGTAGTTTTTGTTTTGGAACTCAAAATGCAGAAGCTGCCCTGTTTTGCAAGTTTTTGGTGTTTTGGTGTTCAAGGGTGTTTGAAAGGCTTGGGGTTCGCGTTTCTGGCTTAGTGTGATATGTAAAACTTGTTTGAAAAGGTTACAACACTTGGTTATATCAGATTGCCAAGTTATGTGATTTTGGCAAGTAGACTTGGTTTTGAAGAAAAGTGTGAAGTGACCAAGGGCAGGCCTGTACAGGCTAGCTTCAAGCATGCATAAAGTTGGTGTACCTTTGCCTAAGTTTATGGAGTTTTTTTGCTGCAAATGAAAGGGTTCAAGGCTCAAGAGGGACAACTTGACATAAAGCCAACTTTATGAAAATGACAATGTTGCCTTTTTGCCATTTTTAGATTAATTCAATGTGTAAACATCTATTGATCAGAACAATGCCTTAATCCATTGAGTTTGCATTCAATTTTTGAGTGTGGAGGGGTTTAGATACCTGTAAGCAAGTACAAACAAAGCTGGACAGAAATTGCAACTTGTAGCAATATGAAAAATGCCATGGATCAAAGTGATATTTTTCCAAATTCAAACCTTCGATTCTCCCTAACCACAAATGATTTTGGATAGTTCTTGGACATTTTGGAAAGCTTGTAACACGCTATACAATCCATCTTTGAAATACATTTTGAAATTCCAATGGGAACTAGGTGAAAAATGCCATGAAGATAGGTCAAAATCCTGCCTAAACTAGGGCAAAATTTCACTAAGTTAAAAGTTTCATGGACCCTTGTTGACAAAATCATAACTTGATATCCAAGCATCTTTTGGGAAAACTTTGTGAATAAAAGTTGTAGATTTTGTGGAGAACTACATCTTTCATGTTGGAAGTTTTGTTTGAATCCAAATGCATCATGGTGAAAAAGTTGAGCAAAGTTGGGAAAAATAAGAAAATTTTATAACTTAGAAAAATTCTAAGTTATGAAATTTTTCAATCTTAAACCCTAATTTGCAAAATTAAGTTTATTGATGAACAAATTTCATGTTTTGACACATCTTGATGAAAAATGACCCTTGGCACTTGATTTTAACCACAAAGTCAAAGTTTGACTTTTCAGTGTACAATTGATTTTTGATCAGTTGATTGGAAAATTCATCTGTCAATCTAATGCTTTTGAGATCTTTTGAACCTTGTGAATAGGTCAAGGTGATGCCATTGAGTCCTTGAATCCATGCTTGAACCCAATTTGCCATTGGCTAGGTGAAAAATCAGAAATTTCCCTTCTACAGTTAAAACCCTAAAAATGACCATTTTGCCCTTTTGGTGATCTGATCAAATTTCTTGAGGAGTTGTCGTCCAAACTTGATCAAATGGTCCATATTAGTCTATAATGTTTATGTGGATAAAAAATTATGATATTTGACTATAAATTGGCCATAGTTGACTTTTTCCCCAATTCAGTTGATTTCTAGGTCAACTGTCCAATTGACTGGGCAAAAATTTGATTCAAAGCTTGAAACTTGGTATGAGAAATCTTATAAGTCCAACATGAAGTATGAAAGTCACATGGGGCATTAGAAGTCCAAAATTCCTTGTGCAAACTCAAACCCTAATTTTAGGTCAACAGTGCATGGAGATGTCTTAAGCAGAGCAAACCTTAGCTTGATCTTGAGTTCAAAGAGTCTTGTAAGGGGAAATCTTGGTAAAATGAGAGGGAAAATTTTGGGGTACAACAGATACGTTTGAACATGACAGACAACAGTAAGTCTCTTCTCATCAATTAGATTCAGTTTATCAAGTCGAGTCTGGATCCAATCATCTTCATTCAGACTTGCATCCTTCATGATTCTCAGAGAAGGGATCTAGACCTCAATGGGTACGATTGCATCCATGCCATATGCCAGAGAGTAGGGTGTTGCCCCTGTTGACATCCGTGCTAAGGTATGGTACCCATGTCGAGCAAATGGTAACATTTCATTCCAGTCTTTGTATGTCACCGTTATCTTCTGTACAATTTTCTTGATGTCCTTGTTAGCTGCTTCAACAACGCCATTCATCTTCGGTTGGTAGGGAGAAGAGTTATGATGCTATATCTTGAACTGCTTACAGAGTTTTGTGATCAACGTGTTATTGAGATTTGTACCATTATCAGTGATAATTCTCTCTAGCACACCATTCTGATAGATCAGGTTATGCTTGACAAATCGCACCATAACACTCTTGGTAACAGTAGCAAAAGAGGTCGCCTCAACCATTTCGTGAAGTAATCGATGGCAACCAGGATAAAGCGATGCCCATTGGAGGCGGTGGGCCTGATTTCTCTGATCATGTCAATGCCCCACATTGCAAAGGGCCCCGAAGCTGTCAAGAAATTCAAAGGAGCCGGAGGCACATGCACCTTATCAGCATAAATTTGGCACTTATGACAAATTCGGGAGTGCTGATAACAATCTGCTTCCATAGTGGACCAATAGTATCCTTCCCGTAGGATCTTCTTTTCCATGGTATGTCCACTGGAATGGGTTCCGAAGGCACTTCATGTAGATCTATCATGATTCTCTCTACTTCGCTCTTGTCTACACACTATAGTAAGGTAGAGTCATGGTTGCGCTTGTAGAGGATTCCATTACTGAGGAAGAATTTCGCAGCGAACCTTCTCAGAAACTTCTTATCATTGACAGATGCCCCTTCAGGATACTCTTGAGTCTCGATATACTTCTTTACTTCATGAAACCAGGGTTTGTCTGCCACCTCTTTAGTATCAATCTCACAACAGTGCGCTGGTTCATCCAACCTTTCAATGGTGATTCGGAGAGCTTCGTTGTCCCACCTAACTTTGAACATAGAAAACATGGTAGCTAGCGTGTCCGCTAACTGATTCTCCTCTCGTGGGAAATGTTCAAAAGGTACCTCCTCAAAGTGTGGGAGCAATGTTAGTACGTGTTGTTTGTATGGGATGAGATTCAGATGCTTCGTATCCCATTCGCCTTTGATATGACTTATCACTAAGGCTGAATCCCCTAAGACATTTAGGAACTTGATTCTGAGGTCAATAGCGGCTTTGAGATCCATGATGCAGGCTTCATACTCCACCATGTTGTAAGTACAGTTGAAACATAATCGGGCAGTGAAAGGAGTGTGACAACCCTCAAGGGATATGATTACAGCGCCGATGCCATTACCAAGCGCGTTTGAAGCTCCATCAAAGACCATAGTCCATCGGGATCCTTCTTCGGGTCCTTCATCTGGTCTCGATTCGTCGTATTCAGTCACCAGCATAATGTTCCCGTCCAGGAACTCAAAATTCATGGACTGGTAGTCATCCACGGCCTGATGAGCCAAATGATCAGCCAATACACTCCCCTTGATTGCTTTCTGGGTTGTATATTGTACATCGTATTTGGTTAAGATCATCTTCCATCTCGCTATTCTTCCAGAGAGTGCGGGCTTCTGGAAGATGTATTTGATTGGATCCATCTTAGATATCAACAGAGTAGCGTGGGTCAACATATACTGTCTTAGCCGGCGAGCATCCCATGCCAAAGCACAACAAGTTTTCTCGAGTAGTGATTATCTTGTCTCACAGTCGGTAAACTTTTTTCTAAGGTAGTATATTGCATGCTCTTTTCGACCAGACTCATCATATTGCCCCAACACATACCCCATTGAATTGTCTAGCACTGTTAAGTACAATACCAAAGGTCTTCCTTCAATCGGAGGCATCAGAATTGGCGGTTCTTGAAGGTATTCCTTGATCCTTTCGAAAGCATTCTGGCATTCGTCATTCCACTTTATCACTTGATCTTTCTTCAGAAGCTTGAAGATGGGCTCACAAGTAGCAGTCAGATGTGAAATGAACCTAGCGATATAATTCAAGCGTCCCAAGAAACCTCTAAGTTCCTTCTCAGTATGGGGAGCCGGAATCTCTTGCATGGCCTTTACCTTTGCATGGTCTACCTGAATACCTTTGTCACTGACGATGAAACCCAAAAGCTTACCAGACCTTACCCCGAAGGTGAACTTGTTCGGATTCAACCTCAGCTTGTATATCTTCAACCTGTCGAACATCTTTTGTAGATGATCGAGATGTTTCTCTTTGGTTTGAGACCTGGCTATCATGTCATCAAGATAAACCTCGATCTCATGGTGAATCATATCGTGGAACAAAGCGACCATGGCTCGGTGATAGGTTGCCCCAGCATTCTTCAACCCAAAAGGCATCACCTTGTAACAGAAGGTGCCCTACTGTGTGATGAAGGTCATATTCTCCATGTCTTCAGGAGCCATCTTGATCTGGTTGTAGCTAGAGAAACCATCCATGAAGGAGAAGATTTTGTGCTGCACGGTGTTGTCAACCAGAACATCAATATGGGGAAGCGAGAAGTCATACTTGGGGCTTGACTTGTTTAGATCCCTGTAATCGACACACATCCGTACCTTTCCGTCCTTCTTAGGTACCGAAACAACAATAGCAACCCACTATGGATAGGAGGTGATAGCTAAGAACCCCGTATTGAACTGCTTCATGACCTCTGCCTTGATCTTCTCTGACATTTCAGGGTGCATACGGCGGACCTTCTGTTTAACCGGAGGATCATCCTCTTTAGTTGGAAGACGGTGTACCACGATGTCAATGTCTAACCCAGGCATGTCTTCATATGACCAGGCAAAAATCTCAACGTAGTCGTGAAACATCTGTATCAACCGTTGTTTGATCTTAGCTTCCAGATTTGCACCAATCTTGACTTCTTTTCTGTCCACCTCTGTGCCCAAGTTTATTGTCTCAACTGGCTCTTCATGAGGATGTATATCCCTCTCTTCCTGTTGTAACAGTCTAGCCAGTTCTCCAGGCACCTCACAATCGTCCTCACCTTCGTTCTCGGCTTGGTTGATCGGATTTTCGAAATCATAACTGGAAGTAGCAGAATTGTTATCAATGGGATCCAGAGTGGATATGGATCTGTAGTTTGATACATGAGTGTGTGTAAGAGCATAGTCGTATTAATAAAGTAAAAGCAGAAAAGAAAAAACAGAGAATACAAAATTTGTATGCAAGGAATGTCCAATGCTTTATTGATGACATGTGAAATGACATATAATAACCCTCACAGATGGAACCATTGTGCCTCGGGTAAAGCACAAGGCCAAAAAGTTTAAAAATTGTTCATTACAAATTCAGAACACAAGTAAGACAATTACTGCGAAATAAAATAAAATGGAATAAAATCTCTAGCCGTCCAGTTATTCGGTCCACCGTTGATAGTCGGGTAGATCCAACTGTCAATGTCAGGGTCTTTCTCATTATCTTCAATAGCGTTGACCTCACGATTACTGATGCGTAGGGGAGGTCCTCCAGCCCGAGCGCGTCGAACATCCCTTTGAGCCCCTGAAGTAAAGCCCAAACCAAAATTTTCAGTTTTGTGAGTAAAATCAGGGAGCCGTCCCCAATTGGTACACCCACCTTCTTCAACCATTGTTTTGGCGTCCTTGAGAGAAGCCATCTTCAAAGGAAGTTTGGTACTGGTGATAGTTTCCGTCGACGCCAAAATTTGGGGAACCTCTTCAAAGTTTTGACAAGGGGTCTCTATGAATTCCCCGTCCATCTCCACATACCTGAAGGAGTTCAGGTGGATCACAATATACTCCTCTTCGCCATGCATAGTGACTATCTTCCCCTTCACCAGATACTTCAACATTTGGTGTAGTGTAGAAGTAACAGCCCCAGCTTCACGGGTTCAAGGACGACCCAACAAACAAGAGTACGACGGCTTGATGTCCATCACATAGAAGATGGACTTAAAAGTTTGAGAGCCTACCTTGACAGGGATGTCCACCTCCCCATGCACCATTCTCTTCGACCCGTCAAAAACCCTTACCACAATGTTACTGGGCTTTAGGGTCAAGCCTTCACAATCCAACCGATCAAGAGCCTTCTTAGGCAGCACATTCAGGGAAGACCCAGTATCCACTAGCACATGAGCCATAGTGGTGCCCCTAAATTCGATCGAGACATTCAGAGCATCATTATGCTTCCTCCCTTTTGGTGTCAAGTCGGCATCTGAAAAACCCAGCCCATTGTCAGCAGTCAAGCTGGCCACACAGTCTTTGAATTGATCGGCTGAGGTTTCTTGTGGCACATGCACCGTCTTGAGGAATGCAATTAAAGCATTCACATGGGCCTCAGAACATAACAACAAAGACAACATCGATATCTTCGAGGGGGTCTGCCCCAACTGCTCGACCATATTGTAGTCGCTTTTTTTAATTATTTTTAAATTTTCCTCTATCTCTTGCTTAGAGGTTTCCACGTCAATCTTTCTAGGTGCCTCCTTCCGGGCATGCTCACCTATAGCTTCTTTGCCTCGAGTTCCAGATGACTCTACGGTAAGAGTAACAATTGGAGTAAGAACAGGAGTAGCGAAGAAAGTACTGGTAGGAACAACAGATGAAATAACAGCAGGCTTAGTGACAGTCTTTGGGGAGATCTCAGGAGAAAAAACCCTTCCACTTCTAGTAATCCTACTGGTCTCGATAATGTTACTGACATCGGGATCAGCCTCTTCATTCTTCAGGTCTTGTTTAACGCCATGACAGTAGATATCAGCGCCATAATGCCAAGGGACAACTTTGTCTGAGGTGTACGGGACAGGACCAGGACATGTGATTATTAACGGAGGAACTCTTGGAGCGGGTGAAATCCTAACAAGTCTTCTCGAGAAGGCCTTGAAAGGATTGGCGGAAATGGTTATAATAGCAACATCTTCGAACGGAATAGCAGGAGTCAAAATTTTCTCGAATAAAATTTCTCTGCTATCCATCAGGAGCTGGACACCTCTCTTTAGAAGATAGCAACCAGAAGGCAGAGATGAACACATGTGGCAACCTTAACCACAACCCAGAAATAAACCGGCCATCAACAAATTCTTCTTAATAGTCATAAGGGGAGTAGAAACTTCATCAACTGAGGTCACAAACAGATCGGTATCAACGACGTTAACTCCACGGTTGTGCCTAGGCATGGGAGAAGTTATGACATTGTGCTTCTTCGGAGCGTAGAACTCAATCTCCTTGGCTAGAATCAGATCTTGTACTTTATTTATTAGAGCCCAGCAGTCATTTGTATCGTGACCAGGACTCTCAGAATGGTAGGCACACCGAGTGTTAGGATTGTACCGAGGAGACGAGGTATTAGGATTCTTGGGAGCCTCTTTCAAAGTTGTCAAGTTGGATCTCAGCAGATGGGGTAGAACCTCTGTCAATGTCATGTTAATCCGGGTAAACTTCCTTTGTGTTCTTTCTACCCTTTGTTTATTGTTGCATTGTGGGGCAGCCACATGCATAGGTATCATTACAGCACTTACCGTTGGACGGTATTCCGTTTTGCTCTGGCCTCTCGGTCTATAAATGGCACTGGCCTCCTTCTTACCGGTGAAGGGACTCTTTACTGAACTTGAAGAGGCGTCTTTCTGTATTTTACCGCTTCGGATTCCATCTTCTACCCTTTCTCCAGTTAATATCAGCTCCGTAAAACCAGCCGATGAGCTACCGATTAAATGGTTGAAGAATGGACCAGACAGCGTCCCAAGAAACATGTCGACCAACTCCCTATCAGACAAAGGCGGTTGGACTCTCCCGACCAAATCTCTCCACTTCTGCGCATAGTCCTTAAAGCCTTCACCCGCACCCATGGACATACTCTAGAGTTGAGTACGAGTAGGGTCCAGGTCGGCATTGTATTGATACTGCTTGTAAAAAGCAGTAGCCAAATCCTTCTAGTTTCGGACATTGGTTCACTCTAATTGGTAGAACCATTCGAGCTGAGTCCCTGACAGACTGTCTTGAATGAAGTGAACCCACAAGTTTCTATCAGCGGTGTGGGGCTGGATCTTCCTTACGTAGGAACAAAGATGAAGCTTTGGGAAAGACACCCCATCATATTTTGCGAAAACTGGAGCTTTAAATTTTTTTGGGATGAGAACTCCCGACACCAATCCCAGTTGTTCGAAGTCTAACCCAGGTATTCTCTGGACTTCCATGGCGCTCAACCGATCCTCTAACTGCTTGTATCTATCCTCAATGGGAGGATATTTCTCATCATTGTAGTCTTTATCATTGTCAGAAACCTCAGGACTAGGATTCTCCTCCCTTGCTTCTCTTTCTTGGTTTTCCCCTTCTTTGGACGAGGAGGTAAGATCGACTGGTTACTTCAGCAGCCCCCCAAATCTTCTACCCATTTTAAGGATACCAGCAAACTTATTCTTCTTCTTCTTTTTCTCTTTCAGGATGATGGCCTTCAGATCCTCCTGCCCTTTCACCAGAGTTATGAACATCTGTTGAAATTGGGCATTTTGTGCCTGGAGATCTTTTATGCTTTGCTCAGAAGACATCTTTGCTGAAATAAACAGCGAAGAAGATGAGAAACCTGTAATGGTACCTGTTTATGCAATGCTATAGATGTGATGCGTATGCAATAATTTCAAGGACTTTGGGAAATTTAAATTTGCAAACCAAAATGAAACAAAGATTTTATTAGTAGAATTCAAGGTACAATTGCCTCTTAGGCGTTACAATTAAAAATTCTAAAAACTAAAAAAATCAAGTTTCCCATGGATGCTTCCTCTTCGTGCCGAGATAGGCATTAAGGCTTCTTTCCTCATGAAGCTGCTTTGTGAGATCTAAAACCTTCTTCTCCCGGGCATAGAACTAGTCCCTATAAGTATCCCGCTCCTTCTTCAACTGGATCCAAGACCTCTGTAGTTCTTCAAGATCAGTGGGCATATCAGGATGAAGAACCCTGTAGGGGATATCCCCTTCAGTAACGGGCTCCACAATCACTGGTAATACGGCTATGTAGGGCATTATAAGTTTCTGAGCGCGAGCGCGTACCCATTGGAGATAAGGTTCCATAGGAATGGAATTATTCGGCCCCAAAGTCTTGGCGTCAGATATGTTTATCATGCCCCAAGCTCGTATGAACCTCTGGAGATACCCTTGAACATCCCCCTCATAGTTAAATACAATGGCCTGGATAAGTAACTCATGAGGACCATCCCTTCGAGCATAACCAAATTGTCGCAGAGCTAAACAAGGATTGTAAGTTATCCTCCCCTAATGCCAAGTAGTGGGACATTAGGGAACTCCCCGCAACGGTTAATAATAGAAACATCTCCCATAAATCGGGAATACCAGAGAATATCCGCGTGAGAAGGTGACATTATCCTTTGCGACCAACCCAAACATTTTTCATTCTTCAGCACTGACTTAGGGAGGTGGGAAATAAACCACCTCGACAGTAATGGAATGCAGCACATAAGGAACCCTCTTCTCTTCATGGTACGAGTATGGAGAGCGTGCAAGACATCTCCGAGCAAGGTAGGCACAGGGTTGCGAGAGAGGAAAATCTTGATAGCGTTCACATCTATGAGTAAGTCTGGATTAGGGAACAATACTAAACCATAGATTAGGAGGGCCAAGATCTCCTCAAAAGCTTGAAAGTCCAAATCATCCCAAAACAGCTGGGCCCTGTCTATTAGGAACTTGGCTAGAAAACCCTTGACTCCGCTTCTTGTTTCCCAATTGGATACCACGTCGGCCCGTTTTAGATGCAAATTTGAGGCGATGACTTCTGGCTTCGGAACCTCTTTTAAACCTGTGAAAGGTACCTGGTCAAGAATGGGTATATTCAATAACTGAGAGAACTCTTCCATGGTAGGCACCAACTGATAGTCTGGAAAGGTGAAGCAGTGGTGCTCGGGATCAAAGAGCTGAAAGAGTACACCCATCATCTTCTCATCAAAGCTTGAAGTAAACAGGTTGAGAAGTCGACCATGTCTCTTAGTGAACGCAGAAGTTTCAGGAACCCTTGACATTAGTTATTTGAGTTGGGGAGGTGTTCTCACAAAGCTGATTCGGATAGTGTTTCTACGAGCGGAAGCCATGATCTGCAAAACAGAACAAAGATAAAATCCCTTGGTCCTTGAAATGGTTAGTGTAATAAGAATGGATGCTATGTTATGATGCATAATGTTATGTTCAAACAGAGTAAATTACACACAAGCAAAACACATAATAGTCCTTAGGTTCAAAGGCTTGCATGAGGTTAAAGGTAAGTACCCTCTTGAAATTTAGTTGGTTTCAAACTTGTCTTAGAAAAGTATATGGGTTCTAGGGATTCTCAATATCACTGATCATCCTTTATCGGGCATTGTTTCAACTCAGGCAATCTTTTATTATGGCCGAAATATCATGAAAGTCTGATCTCAATGAGTGTAGCATCGAGTATCAGCCAATCCTCAGCTTTATACCGAGGCCGACTATCTCACTACTTTCTAATGGCCAAGTTTGTTCAACTAAGGTTCTAAGGTTCGTTAGTGCTTCACGACACCACACGGCGGCCTCATATTCTCTTCATTTCCACACGAAGGATACCGGTACCAACTAAAGTGTCACACCAACACAACCTTCGCTTAAACCATATCGGTCTATGTCGTACAGTCTCCACGATCTTTTGCTGTTTACCTAATAAGTTTCCCATAGATTCCGGTGTAGTATCTTTAACAATACCCAAGAAGAAAACCCTTAAATGTAAAGCAAACAAGTCAAACAGAAAAAAAGCAAGTAAAGGTGATCTAACCCTAAGGTAACCCCACTTATAAAATCCCTAGCAGAGTTTCCAGTTCTGTGATACGGTGGGAGAACTGACTTTTTGTTTTGCGTTTGATTGCAAATGTTGCGGAGAGCAAGAGTCACCACCGACTTTTCTTTTATCCAATAAGGAAAGGTGAAAAATCACTGGAAAGACCTTTAGAGATGTTTTCTTGAGTTCGGGGGGTAGATTATGAAAGGGGAAGGTGTTAGCACCCCTTTCATCCATGGTTTTCCATGGGCTCTTAGTTTACTCGCTAGATCACTTGCTTTTGTTTGAATGTGTGCTTGTGGTGTGGGTTTGAAAATATTTTGAAAATGTCTTTGTAATGATTCTTGTCTCTATAAGAATGCGTACAAAGTGTTGGTTTTGAAAATAGTTCAAAGAGATGTGTTGGTGTATAAAATGTTTTTGTTGTGAGCAAGCGAGCAACTAGGAGCGAATCTAACTACTCAAAAGGTCTTAGATTTTATTTTCCTCCTCCTTTATATGTTGCTATCTTACCATTGATTTGGTAAGAAGCCTCATCGTTGGATGTGAAGGGACGGGCGCAAGACATTTTTGTATAGTCATAAAAGGCAACCCATGGAGCATTTTAGCAATGTCATGGGGACTATATCATTTATCAAAGGCAACATCGAGGGTCACTGAGGGACTACGATCTTTTATCGAGGGTCCTTTTCTAAAACTCCCATGTTCGAGGGACATGACTATTTTTCCGATAGGCAACAAGGTGGGATTACCCTAAGGGTGCTAATGTGCAAGTGTGTTTGATTGCATGCATTTTAGTCTTGATTAGGGTTATCTATTTGTTAATTTCATATCTTGCCATACACATCCTAATTACTAACATTTTATATTTGGAAAAGCGTTAAATTGCAGAAATATAAAAGTCATACGCTATTACAATATTTTAGGGATGGGGGTACATATTTCACAAATGGGGGTTGCAAGAATTTAAATCCTATTTAACTATTACAAACATATTAAAATGTACAATGTAAGAAAGAAAAAAAAGACTTTGTTTAGAAAATGGTTTTTTTTTTTGGTCTTAATGGATTTAAAAAAAGGAAATAAATTAGTTAGTAAAAGGAAATATTTTCATATATTTTTTTATATTGATAAAAAGAGTATTAATATTGAAAATGATAAAAGGAAAATAAATGAAAGATAGAAACGGCGTGCTGCTGCAAGCAAAATAACAAGGATCAGAAGTTCTGAAGCCAGGCGCGTTGTGACTCAGAAAGGAACGTCAGTGGAATCAGAAGTTCTGGATTGATACACTCTAAGGCCCTGCAAGAAACGTCAGAGGGAAAGGAAAAAGAGGTTCTGGGTGGCATTCAGACAGTGAGCCAAAAGTCAGAAATTATGTGTTATGATAAAACAGTGTGTGAGCATCAGAAGTTCTGTGTGTTAAAAATAGTAAGAAAGCCTAGAAGTTCTGGGTGTTTAACATGTAGGGAGAACTCAGAAGTTCTATGCTGTGCTAAAATAGTGTGTGAGCATCAAAGGTTCTGTGTGTTAAAACAGTAAGAAAGCCTAGAAGTTATGTGTGTTTAACGTGTAGGGAGAACTCAAAAGTTATGTGCTATGCTAAAACAGTGAGTGAAAAAATATGGGTTCTGTGCCACATTTCAACTCCTTCTTCATATTAATCAGCACATCAGCAATTTATTCAGTATTTAACAAACATCAGGTCATAAAGATAAAAGCACAACAATTTATAGAAGTTCAAATCCCTAATCTGAGCCTATCCCTAATCAAGAAGTTATGATCCACTGTTTTTCTACTTATGCAATGATATGGACAACATCAATACTGTGATATTTACATATTTAATAATGTTTTGAATGAAAAGATGCAAAGTCAGAAAGACTTACCTTGAATCTGGAGCGTGTGTTTGGAACTTGAACTACTGATTTCAGATGTTCTGGAGTCAACAAGAGCAACGAAAGAGAAAATGCCAAGTTCTTTGATTCAAAGGGAAGAATAAAGGTTTGGTTTTCTGTTTGGGAATTGGATTTTTGATGAAGGTTTCACAGTTTTCTTTTCTCTCTTTTGACAATTTTCTCTCTCCAAAAGCCAACCCCTTGAACGTGTGATGGAGCCACTTATTTATAGATGGATTTGCTGTGGTTTTTTTTTGGGGGGGGGGGGGAACAAATGGGATTTTTAACCTTTTTGGCATATTGTTCCATTGCTTTTTAATCACAGTTTTTGTATGCTAATTTGATGCAAATATGATGTTTGAGAAAGTGCAGGCGTGGACTGGATCAACAGCTGATTACAGGACTGTGATATAGCAGGGCAGCAGGCTGCTTAAACAAGGTTTTGGGATTTGGTGATGTTCTGATCGTAAAAGATCAGAAACGTAACCTCCACATGCTAAAGGGTCATGTTCTGACCGAAAGACATTGCTTTCATATGTTCTGATTGAAGCATCATGTTCTAAACCGTGTCTGCAAATTCCGATTACACTCGCATGAAGGCTGGCCCAAAAGTTCTGAAGTATCATATTCTCTTAACACTTAGAAAATTTTCTAAATGTTTAGAAATTTGATTTTTTCAAAGTAATTTCTGACATCTGATTTTTTGATGAACCAATTTCATGTCTTGATGAAATATAATTGTTGAAACTTGATTTGATCTAAAAGTCAAAAATTGACTTTTCAGTGTGCTTTTGACCATTTTTCCCTTGTGGATGATTTTCTTGAAAAGTTGTAATTCAAGACTTGAAACTTGATAGAAGCAAGCCTGAGAGTCCAGGACGATCCTTTGAGAAATGAGAGGATAAATTTTGGGGTACAACAGCTACCCCTGTTCAATCTTCTTAAGCCTGAGGATGTAGATTGGTTGGTCTGCCTTTCGTGATCTGAAGGTTGAAGATGGTTGAACATTAGAGTGCCCAGAAATTTGCGCTCGCATGAAGTAATACTGATTGGTGATATCAGAAATGGGCTCGCAGATGCCATCCCGAAAAGATCGGTTGCATAAGAGATTCCTTGGCGAGAATTCCTGTACCTGCGGTTGAGGAGGACTTCGCCGGGGAATTTTGATTTATGTCCTGGGAAGTAGAGTCTAGGAGCTTCGGTTGTCCATTACTCTGTTGGGGAATTAACTCTTGATTGGGGATGTGAAAGTAGAATGCATATCTGGTTAGGGTCCAGGTTGTACATAGGCTTATTGGGGAAATATGAAATCGACCCGTTTCCTTGTGAGAAGGGTTTATGGGTGATGATTTCTCATAATGTGGTAACGATATTGTTGTACCCCAAAATTTGCCCTCTTATTTCATCAACATTTTCTCAATCACAAGACTCTTGGAACTCAAGATCAAACTAGGGTTTGCCCTACTCAAGACACCTCCTTGCACTGTTGACCTAAATTAGGGTTTGAGTTTGCACAGGGATGTTTTGACCTACAATGCCCAAAGTGACTTTCATACTTCATGTTGGACTTACAAGTTTATCCATACCAAGTTTCAAGCCTTGATTCAAATTTTTGCCCAGTCAATTGGACAGTTGACCTAGAAATCAGCTGTATAGGGGAAAAAGTCAACTGTGGCCAATTGACAGTCAAACCTCATGAAATTTGACCCACATAAATATTATGAAATCATATGAGCCATTTGATCAAGTTTGGATCATAATTCCACAAGAAATTTGATCAGATCACCAAAAGGGCAAAATGGTCATTTTTAGGGTTTTGACTGCACAAAGGCAATTATTGACTATTTGACCTAGCCAATGACAAATCAAGCTCACATATGGACTCAAGGACTCAATGACATTGTCTTGACCCATTCAACAAGTTCAAAAGATCTCAAATGCATAGGATTGACAGATGAATTTTTCAGTCAACTGATCAAAATTTGACTATACACTGAAAAGTCAAACTTTGACTTTTTGGTCAAAATCAAGTGCCAAGAGTTATTTTTCATCAAGACATGTCAAATTATGAAACTTGTTCATCAACAAACCCAAAAATGCAAATTAGGGTTTAAAATGGAAAAATTTCATAACTTAGAATTTTTCTAAGTTATGAAATTTTCTTATTTTTTCCTAACTTTGTCCCATTTTTTCACCAAGATGCAAATGGATTAAAAGAAAACTTGCAACATGAAATTTGTATTCCATCACAAAGTATACAACTTTGATTCACAAAGTTTTCTCAAAAGAAGCTTGTAGCTCAAGTTATGATTTTTGGAACAAGGGTACCTAAAACTTTTAACTTAGAGAAAATTTGCCCTAATCTAGGCTGGATTTTGACCCATCGTCTTGGCCATTTTTCACTTAGTTCCACTTGGATTTGCAAGTTGGATTTCAAAGATGGATTATAGTACATATTCCAAGCTTTCCAAATTGTCCAAGAACTCCTCAAACACCCTTGTGGTTAGAGAGAATCGAATGCTTGAAGTTGGCAAAAACTCACTTTTGTCCATGGCCAATACATGTTCATACAAACTTGCATTTTCAAATCAGCATGTTTGGTGCTAGCTTGCAGGCCTCAAAACCAACTTGTACTCCATAATTTAATGCATAACTATTGAGTTAAGGTGTTATCTTGGTCATTTGGACATTGCATACAAAATTAATCCTTAAGTGGTAAAAGGTAAAATGCCATTTTTGTAAAGTTGCACTTTATGTCAAACCAAAATCCTTGAGGCACGGGGCCAGATCTCTGAAGCAAGATTCAATAAACCAATTCCAAGAACCAAGAGAAAATTATGCAGCATGAATTAGGGCTTGTACAGGCCTGCATTGAGAGGACACACACTCTTGAGAGGACACACACTCTTGCTTCATATTTATTAAGACCAGCTTACACAAACATTGTAAACCAGTTTCATACCTCCCAACAAGCCAAAAACATGACCCTTCTGCCTCCCACACCCCCTTGTACACAAAATCCCTATTTTGCTGCAAAATAGGGCAAGCTCTGCAAACTTGAAGCCATAACCAATTTCCATCGTGCGTTTTGTCCCAAGATACTTCAAACACCTTCCAATCAACTCACCTAAACTATCCCAGGCCTCCATTGCAAGTTGTAACACCATTAACACACTTTGCCATTTTTGTTTCAAAGCTTTGCAGGTTGAGTTCTACAACACGATTCAAGCTGTTTCAAAACAAGCCAAGCATTGGAAAAGCTTCCTTGGACCTCAGGCAAGCTCAAACACCATTGAAGGTTGCTACATTGTCCAGCTCGAAGTCAACTGAAACAGGTATTTCATGGACTTCTATCTCTCTATCTAGGAATGGTTAGGCTTAGGTTTGTGAATGAAATATGTTATACTCATAGCCCTGAAGCCATACATATGCTTAGTTTTCATTTACATTAATCGTGCTAAGAGAATTTCACTCATGAACTTTCTGAAAAAACTAGGTTAGAAATTAGGGCCAGAGAAATTCTCTCTGGTCTTTGAGAGTTAATCCATGTTTTTTATATGGTTGAATTCATTGTTTAATGCTCTACAATGTTTATGTTATGAGTTTTGTCAAAAAATCAAAGAATCAGGAGATGGCATTTGTGTACAGAAGCGCGTGTGTTTTGTTCAAAGGAAGAAGAAGAAGTGGATTCTGGGTTGGGCCTGGTTTCCTTTACTTTTGACACCCCTTTATCAGTTTGCACCCCCCCTGGCCCATTTATTTGAATATTTATCATTTGGACATTTTTATTTTTTATTCTGACTTTATTATTTTTTGTCTAAATATAAAAAATGCCAAAAAATTATTTTCTATATTTTTCATATTTATTTTTATTTTACTAGTATAAATATGTAAATAAACTATTTTCTTTTTTTATTAAAACACAAAAATAATACAAAAAATATACTTATCTTCATTTATTATTTTTATTTACATTTTGAAAACATTTTCTTGGATATACACATTTTTTGTAAATAAATACTTTCTATTTATATATATATATATATATATATATATATATATATATATATATATATATATATATATATATATATATATATATATATATATATATATATATATATATATATATATATATATATATATATATATATATATATATATATATATATATATATATATATATATATATATATATATATATATATATATATATATATATATATATATATATATATATATATATATATATATATATATATATATATATATATATATATATATATATATATATATATATATATATATATATACTTATATACTTTATTTTATTCAATAATTAGGATAAAAATACAAAAGTATTACATTTTCATTTTTATTAATATTTTGCACTAAAAACATCATTTTTACAATATTACTTTTATTTTTTGTATAAATTAATGTATTATTGTATATAATTAATAAATAATACTATTTATTAAGAATTAGGGTTTTTGCCCTAAATAGAAAAAAAATAAAAATTGACTTTTTCTTTATTTATTTTTACTTCACAATTAAAAATACTTTTTACATACATAAAAATCTTTTTTGCATAATACATTCTATTTACATTTATTTATTGTATTATATTTAACTATTGTACATTTAAATATTGCCTATACATTCAATATGGTTGTAATAACTTAGAATTTATTTTCTTGTCAAATACCACCAATTCAAATTTGTACCCCCTCCCTATATCATGTTGTAATAGTGTAGCATTTAAATTCTCGCATATTTAAAAGCTTCCAATTATGTCATGCTTAGACTTAGGGTTTGTATGCAAAATAAAATCAACAACTAGCTTGACCTAATTCAAAGATAACAATGTATGAAAAACAAATACAATGCACACTTGCACCCCTAGGGTTCCAATCCACTTGTTGCCTTCAAAAATGGGTCATGGTTGCATGTTAAGTACTTTGGCAAAACAAAAACAAAACAAAAGATCATTGTCCCTCTATGACGCTATCTGAGTTGCCTAAACAAAATGATCAAGTCCCTCAAGAAAATTGCCAAAAATACTTGACACTATTGCTATCATGGTCTATACGACGACCCACGCTTGTCCCGTTTAAACATCCTAACACAAGGTTGTTCACCAAATATAATGGTGAAACAACACTGTTAAAAGGGTTAAAAACATAAGAAAGATCTTTGAGTAAAATAGGGTAGACCAACTCTTAGTTACCTGATCAAGCTTGCAAAAAACACCCTTGCTATTTTTCGAAACACACTTCACAACACAATTTCAAAACCCTACTTTCAAACCTTGAAAACTTTTCAAAAGACAAAAACACCTTTGTGTACATTCAAACAAGAATCATTACAAAGGTTGCCACAACAATGGCCTCTTTTCAAAACATCTTTCAAAACCACACACAAAGCACCATTTCAAACAATTGAAGAGCACCATTTCAAACAATTGAAAAGCAAAGCAAGTGATATAAACAAGCAACTAAGAGCCCATGGATAACCATGGATAGAAAGGGTGCTAATATCTTCCTTTTCTATAATCTACTCTCCGAACCCAAGAAAACATCTCAAAGGTCTTTCCTGTGCTTTTTGACCTTTCCTTAGGATAAAATAAAAAGTCGGTGGCGACTCTTGCTAAATCGAAACATTTGCAAACACAAACGCAAAATCCCAAGTCAGTTCTCCCACCGTATCACAGAACTGGCGACTCTGCTGGGGATTTTCTTTAAAAGTGGAGTAACCTTAGGGATTAGATCACCCTTTGCATGATTATTGTTTGCTTTGATTGCTTTACATTTTGATTCTCTTGTTCGGGCTTGAAATCCTCCACCCGGATTTGGGAAACATTCATAGGTAAATAGCAATCCGTTGTGGAAACTGTGCGGGGTATACCGACACGGTTGAAGCAATAGCTATGTTAGTGCAACATAAAGCACTAATGAACTCTTAGAACCTTACTTGACCATCTTGGCCTTTTATTAGGGGTAGTGAGATGACCGGCTTTGGTGCAGTCCGAAGTTGGTAGATACTCGATACTACACTCATTAAGGGTTGTTTTCTTGGAATATTTTGGTCACTAGTTAAGTGGCTAAACCAAAACAATGAACATAGAAAACAATCCAATGATATTGAGTTCCTTAGAACCCAGTTACTATTTATAGGACAGGTTTTGAGCCAACTAAACTCAAGAGGGTACTTACCTATGAAACCTCATGCAAGCCTGAAACTAGGATTTTGTGTGACTTGTTTGTACATGTGCTTGTGCATACATCATAAACATCATAAAGCATCATATGCATCCACTAACCATTTCAAGGGTTTGGATCTTCATCTTTGTTCTTATTTTGTAGGTCATGGAATCTCTTCGCAGGAAAACAATTCAAGTCAACCTTGTGAGAATCCCTCCTCAACTCAAGGAGCTTACATCCAGGATTCCCGAGAATTCTCTCTTCAGTGAAAGACACGGTAGACTCCTCAACTTAGTCAACACCAACATTGAAGAAGACATGGTGAAAGTTCTCTTCCAGTTCTTTGACCCCCTACACCACTGTTTCACATTTCCTGATTATCAATTGGGGCCTACTTTGGAGGAATTTTCTCAACTCCTGAGAATTCCTATTCTTAATCAACTACCCTACAACGGTACGGAAAAAGAACCAAAGCCTGAAGATGTTGCTCAAGCATTACACTTGCAACCATCTGACATCAAGGGGCATTGGGAAACCAGAAGTGGTGTCAAGGGCTTCTTGGCAAAGTTTCTGTTCGAGAAGGCACAAGACTGCTGGAATTATCTTGATCTACAAGCCTTTGAAGAGATTGTGGCACTCCTCATCTATGGGTTGGTCTTGTTCCCAAACCCTGATCAGCTTATAGATGTGAATGCTGTCAAGATTTTCATATCCAAGAATCCTATACCTACATTGCTTGGGGACATCCTACACTCATTTTACACACGAACAATGAGGAAAAAAGGTGTTCTCATGTGTTGTACTCCTCTCCTAGCAAGGTGGTTTATTTCTCACCTTCCACAAACAGTTTTGAAGAATGAGCAAGGTTTAAGGTGGTCACAACGATTGATGACCCTCACACATTCTGATGTACATTGGTGTTCTCGGTCCAGAGAAAATGTCATCATCATTAATCGTTGTGGGGAATTCCCTAATGTCCCACTACTTGGCATTAGGGGAGGCATCACCTACAACCCCTGTTTAGCTTTAAGACAATTTGGATATGCTCGGAGGGATGGCCCTCATGACATGCTGATTCCTAACCTAGTTTTTGACTTTGACAACGATGCGCAAGGACTTCGACAAAGGTTCATCAGAGCTTGGAGGATGCCCAACAAGGTGGATAGTAAGACACTGGGGAACAAGAATTCCATCCCCCTTGAGCCTTATCTCAAGTGGGTACGAACCCGCTCCCAGAATCTTATGATACCATACCCTCACATCCTCCCCTTGATCAAAGAGCCTGTTACGGAAGGAGAGGTTCCATACACCATCCTACATCCTGACATGCTAACATCATGGGAAGAAATGCAAAAGAGTTGGATCCAACTCAAGGAAGAACGAGATACTTTTGAAGCCAGCTTCTATGCCAGTGAGAAGAAGGTTTTGGAGCTTACCCGCCGACTTCACGAGGAGGATACTCTCAACACTTACATCGCACCAAAGAGAATGCGCAATGTCTTTTTACATTAAGAATTTTGTAATATTTCGCCCATGGGGCACTTATGTACTAACAAATTTCTTCTTAATATGACGTGCGTTCTTTTTGTTTGCAACAAATTTGAATTTTTGAACCCTTGAATGCATTACATGAATAGCATACCATTCATCATATGCATAAACAGGTCTTCACGCCAGGTTTCCTTATCTTTCTGCTGTTTATTTCAGCAAGATGGATTTGGAGCAAACTGTAAAGGATTTGCAGGCACAAAATTCACAGTTCCAGCAACTCCTCATGACCTTGGCAAAGGGTCAGGAGGACCTCAAAGTTTTGTTGGAGAAGAATAAAGAGAAAAAGAAAAAGAGACCCGGAGTAGCCACTTTGGGAAGAAGATTTGAGCATCAAGCCAGGAGAGTTCTTGAGTTCCCCTCAACGTCTGACGAAGGGGCCGGTAAAGGGAAAGGGACTGTTGTACCTTCTGAATCCGAGGCTGAAGAGGAGAAAGAGGAAGAAGACGAA
This sequence comes from Vicia faba, assembly GCA_948472305.1. Taxonomy (NCBI): domain Eukaryota; kingdom Viridiplantae; phylum Streptophyta; class Magnoliopsida; order Fabales; family Fabaceae; genus Vicia; species Vicia faba. The sequence continues at coordinate 1,151,398,053 of OX451737.1, forward strand.
GACTACTCCGAACAACAATATCCACCAGCGGATGATAAATATAAGAACCTTGAAGATAGATTGGCAGCTATGGAGTTGCAGAGGGTGCCCAAATTGGATTTTGAAGAACTAGGGCTAGTAGCTGGGATTGTGATCCCTCATAAGTTCAAGGTGCCAACATTTTCCAAGTATGACGGTCTGTCTTGCCCTAAGATGCACCTGAGGTCGTATGTCAGAAAAATCCAACCCCGTTCATCCGATAAAGACCTCTGGGTAGACTTTTTCCAAGACAGCTTGTCTGGCACTCAGTTAGATTGGTTTTATCAACTCGAGAGATCAGAGGTTCATAATTGGGAAGACTTGGCAGCTGCTTTTTATCGTCAGTATCAATACAATGCTGATTTGGCGCCCACTCGTACTCAGTTACAAAGTATGGGGATGGCTTCCAATGAAGGGTTTAAAGAGTACACGCAGAAGTCGCGTGATCTGGAAGGAAGGGTGCAGCCACCGCTATCAGATAGGGAGTTAGTTGACATGTTTTTGGGGACCCTGTCTGGCCCCTTCTTCAACCATCTAATCGGAAGTTCTTCCGCGGGATTTACTGAACTAATTTTGAACGGCGAAAGGGTTGAGGCCAGTATTAAAAGTGGAAAGATCCAAAAAGATGCATCCGCTTCCACCGCAATAAAGAAGACCTTCCCGACAAAGAAAGAGAGTTCTGCTGTTTACACCCAGAAAAAACGGGAAAGAGAGGAGCGTCGGCTAACAGTGGGGGCCGTATTGATTCAGAAGTCTGCACCAGACCAGCCTAGAAACAGTCAACCAAGGAATGATCAGCCCAAAACTTATCAGCAAAGGCCACCACGGCAGTTTACCCCAGTAAACATGACACCCGCTCAGATCCTTCCACATCTCCTGAAATTGAACCTTGCTAACTTAAAAGAGGCACCAAAGAATGTAAATACCACCTCTCCATCCTACAACTTAAATGCCAAATGTGCCTACCATTCCGACAGTGCTGGGCACGATACCAATAATTACTGGGTGCTTAAGAACAAAATCCAGGACTTGATTGACGCCAAAGAGGTTAAATTTGATGCTCCTGAGAAGCCCAATGTTATATCTACTCTGATGCCCAAGCACGGCCACAATGTGCATGCCATTTTGGAAAACCTCCATGTTACTGATGTTGCCGATCTATTGACTCCATTATTAGTGATTAAAGAGAAGTTGATGAGAGCCGGGATTTTGCCAGGCTGCGGGAAAGGCTGTTATTTTTGTTTGAACATACAAGGTGATTGTCCAATGTTGAAGTCAGGTGTCCAACGCCTGATGGATACCCAAGAGATACTTTTCCAGAAAACCCCTGTTGATACTTTCAATCCTATTACTCCTGATACTTATGATACTTCAACCAACGATATTGCAATTATAACCATTTCCGACAATCCTCCCAAGGCTTGTAAAAGGCCTGTCAGGATTACACCCAACTCTGAATGTGTACCTTTAAAGATCACCATGCCGGGACCTGTCCCGTACCAATCAAGCAAAACGATACCATGGAACTATGGGGGAGAAATCTTCTACCATGGTATCAAACAAATCGAAACAGTCCAAGAGATTTCTGAAGAAGGAAGCCCTGATATAGGGAACATCGCGGATACAAGCAAGATAACCCGCAGTGGCCGGATCTTTTCTCCGGAGATTTCTCCCTCTCGAGCAGTTTTCGGACCCTTGAAAGCTTCTGCACCTGTTGGACCATCTGTGCAAGGCCCAGTGATTGAAGAACTGGATACTCCTTTAGTAAGACCATCCACTGAAACTACCAACAAGGGTAAGGGGATACTGGAAGTTCCTGTCAGGACGAAGGCCCATGTTGTGGTTATCCCCGAAACCACTCAGAAAGAAATGGATGAAATCTTGAAATAATTAGAAAAAGTGACTACGACATTGTGGAACAATTAGGGCAGACCCCTTCTAAAATTTCAATGTTGGCTCTTCTTCTCTGTTCTGAGGCCCACGCTAAGGCCCTGATCAAATTCTTGAAGGCGGCACATGTTCCCCAGGAGACTTCGGCTGACCAGTTTCAGGAATGTGTGGCCAGTCTTACTGCTGATAATGGCCTTGGCTTTTCCGATGCTGACTTAACTCCCAAAGGAAGGAAACACAACGATGCGTTACATGTTTCAGTTGAATGCCGGGGAACCACTCTCGCCCATGTCTTAGTTGATACTGGTTCTTCCTTAAATGTGCTGCCAAAGAAAGCCTTAGACCGCTTGGACTGCGAAGGACTGACTCTCAAGCCTAGTAACATCGTTGTTAGGGCTTTTGATGGTTCCAAGAGAATGGTTCATGGAGAGGTTGATATTCCTATCAAAGTAGGCACATAAGTCTTCCGCTCAACCTTTTACGTGATGGACATCCCTCCGTCATATTCATGTTTGCTAGGAAGACCGTGGATCCATTATGTCGAGGCGGTTACTTCCTCTTTACACCAGATGCTGAAATATCCTGTTAAGGGTAAAATTATAACGGTACACGGAGAGGAAGAGTACATGATAAGCCACCTCAATTCCTTCCGTTATGTGGAGCTGGATGGCGAATTCATTGAAACGCCTTTCCAGCATTTTGAGGAAGTTTCTCCCGAGGTAGCAGTTGTGAAGACAATGGTTGAGGTGCCTCTCGTTCCCAAGCATGTATCTAGGATGACATCTCTCAAGGACGCAGAGGAGGTGATCAAAGAAGGGAAGAGTACAGCATGGGGGCAATTGCCTGATTTTCCCCATAAGACAGACAAATTTGGACTAGGGTTTACAGCTGCAGGACAGAAGGTTATGTGTCGTTCCAAGACTGGAGGGCCACCCATAAGGATCACTCATCACGGAATCAATGCTGTATAAGATGAAGATGAAGAGAGCCACTTTGAAGATTAGATCTTTCTGACTGTTGAAGGGGGTTTGAGCAACTAGGAAGCAAAGGATTTTGTTCCCATCACCTTTATCAACCAGCAATTTTATCTTTGAACAATTTCCCATTTTTATGGTCTGTAATAACTAAAACAGTTCGCACACTATTTTCACCTCATGCCTTGCCCGGGGCATGTAGGTCCATTTGTAAGGGCTTGATTTTCTTCATAATCATATGCCATGTTTTAATGAATCATTGGACGTTTTTCATCTATAAACTGTTCATTTTCTTTCTTTTTGCATTTTTGTTTGTTTAAGGATGTTTATCCCTTACACAAACCCACACTCACAAATGTAGGTACCCATCCATTCCGGATTCCATGGGCAACTGTTCTGTTTCAGCCTTCGATAACTCTGAGGATTTGGTCAATCACGCTGAGTACGAAGCTGATGAAGATTGTGAAGTGTCGGGAGAGTTAGCCAGACTTCTACAACAAGAAGAGAGGGCCATTCTGCCTCATGAAGAGTTGCTATAAACCATCAACTTGGGGACGGAGGAAGACCGGAAGGAAGTAAAAGTGGGTGCCAACCTGGAACCAAATGTCAAAGAGCGCTTAGTGCAGTTGTTGAACGAATATGTTGAAATCTTCGCCTGGTCTTATGAAGACATGCCAGGGTTAGACGCAGATATAGTAGTTCACCGCCTTCCCACAAGAGAAGACTGTCCACCGATCAAGCAAAAGGTTTGCCGAATGAGGCCTGACATGTCTGAGAAGATTAAGGCTGAAGTAATGAAGCAATTCAACACTGGCTTTCTGGCTGTTACCTCCTATCCAGAATGGGTTTCTAACATCGTGCCCGTACCTAAAAAGGACGGCAAAGTCAGAATGTGTGTATACTATCGGGATTTGAATAGGTCTAGCCCTAAAGACAATTTTCCACTGCCGCATATCGACATTTTGGTTGACAATACAACCCAGCACAAGGTGTTTTCCTTCATGGATGGATTCTCGGGATATAACCAGATCAAAATGGCCCCCGAGGACATGGAGAAAACTACCTTTGTCATGCAATGGGGTACCTTCTGCTACAAGGTGATGCCGTTCGGACTGAAGAACGCGATGGGCAACTTATCAACGTGTCATGGTAGCTTTGTTTCATGATATGATACATCATGAGATCAAAGTTTACGTAGACGACATGATAGCTCGATCACAGACAGAGGAAGAACACCTTGGTCATTTACAAAAGCTGTTTGCCAGGTTGAAGGAGTATAAGCTCAGGTTGAACCCGAGCAAGTGCACTTTTGGAGTTAGGTCTGGTAAACTTTTGGGATTTATTGTCAGCAACAAAGGCATTGAGGTTGATCCAGCTAAAAAAAAGGCTATACAAGAAATGCCTGCCCCCCGTACTGAAAAGGAGGTTAGAGGATTCTTGGGACGCTTGAACTATATCGCCATATTCATCTCTCACCTGACTTCTACCTGTGAGCCAATTTTCAAACTGTTGAAGAAGGATCAGGTAGTTGAATGGAACAATGATTGTCAAGTTTCTTTTGATAAGATCAAGGAATATTTACTAGAACCTCCTATTCGGATGCCACCCGTCGAAGGAAGGTCATTAATCATGTATCTGACTGTTCTGGATAACTCAATGGGGTGTGTGCTGGGCCAACATGACGAGTCTGGCCGAAAAGAGCATGCCATTTATTACCTTAGCAAAAATTTTACCGACTGTGAGACTCGCTACTCACTGCTCGAGAAAACTCGTTGCGCTTTGGTATGGGCTGCTCGCTGGATGAGGCAGTATATGTTGACTCACACCACTTTGCTGATTTCCAAAATGGATCTGATCAAGTATATCTTCGAGAAGCCTGCTTTATCTGGAAGAATCGCTAGATGGAAAATGATCCTGACAGAGTATGATATCGAGTATACTACACAAAAAGCTATAAAGGGGATTGTACTAGCTGACCATCTAGCCCATCAAGCCGTCGAAGATTACCAGTCAATGAGATTCGACTTCCCTGACGAGGACATCATGACTTTAGACAACATCAAAGGTAACGGACCATATGACGGACCTGAACAAGGATCCCGATGGACCCTGTACTTTGATGGTGCTTCAAATGCACTTGGCAACGGTATCAGTGTGGTACTCATTTCTCCGGAAGGATGCCATACACCCTTCACTGCCCGACTTTGTTTCAGTTGTACCAACAATATGGCCGAATATGAAGCTTGCATCTTTGGTCTCAAGGCTGCTATAGACTTGGGAATCAAATCTTTGGTCATATTTGGGGACTCGGCTTTAGTTATCAGTCAAGTCAAAGGAGAGTGGGACACTAAAAATCCTAATCTTGTCCCATACAAAAACATGTCCTCACGTTGTTGCCTGATTTCGAGCGGATTACTTTCGAGCACTTCCCGTGAGAAGAAAATCAGCTAGCAGATGCTCTGGCCACAATGTCTTCCATGTTTAAACTCAACTGGGATAACGAGGCTCCCCAAATTACCATCGAGTGAATGGACGAACCCGCGCACTGTCATGATATTAATACCGAAGAAGTAGTGGAACAACCTTGTTTTCATGAAATCAAAAGGTATCTCCAGACTAGAGAATATCCTGAAGGAGCTTCCGTTAATGACAAAAAGTTCTTAAGGAGATTTGCTGCCAAGTTCTTCCTAAGCAATGGCATCCTTTATAAGCGCAGCCATGATTGTGTTTTACTTCGTTGTGTGGACAAGGTTGAAGTAGAGTTGATCATGACCGAGATACACAGTGGCACATTTGGTACCCACTTGAGCGGACATACGATGGCTAAAAAGATTCTAAGGGCAGGCTACTACTGGTCTACCATGGAATCTGATTGTCACCAACATTCCCGTACTTGCCACAAGTGCCAAGTCTACGCTGACAAGGTACATATTCCTCCTATTCCTCTCAACGTTCTGACAGCTCCTTGGCCATTCGCAATGTGGGTCATTGACATGATTGGAGAGATCAAGCCCACGACATCCAATGGATATCGCTTCATCCTGGTGGCTATTGACTACTTTACCAAATGGGTCGAGGCAGCTTCCTATGCCTCAGTTACAAAGAATGTGGTTGCCCGCTTCATCAAGCAGAATCTCATGTGCCGGTACGGTGTCCTCGACAGGATCAACACAGACAACGGTACGAATTTAAACAATACTATGATCACCTCTCTATGCGAACAGTTCAAGATTTATCATCACAATTCATCTCCCTACCGGCCAAAGATGAACGGCGCTGTTGAAGTCGCGAACAAAAATATTAAGAAGATCATTCAAAAGATGACAGTCACCTACAAGGACTGGCATGAGATGTTACTGTTTGCTTTGCATGGATATCGTACCACGACACGTACTTCAATAAGGGCAAACCCATTTTCTTTAGTATATGGCATGGAAGCTGTGTTACCCATGGAAGTTCAGATTCCTTCCTTAAGGATTATGAAAGACGCTGGTTTGAGTGAAGACGATTGGATTCAGACCCGGCTTGATCAACTTAACTTGATCGACGAGAAGAGACTTACTGCTGTTTGTCATGGTCAGACGTATCAAAAACGCATGATCAAGGCTTTCAATAAGAAAGTTAGACGTCAGGTATATCAAGTCGGAGATCTTGTAATCAAGCGGATCATCTTGCCGCAAAGTGATCCCAGGGGCAAGTGGACTCCTACTTACGAAGGACCATTTATGATTAAGAGCCTCTTTTCTGGTGGGGCAATGATTCTGACCACCATGGACGGCGACAACTTGCCGCACCCTACGAATGCAGACATAGTCAAAAGATACTACGTATAAAACGACCCAACAAGTTGAAAACCCGAAAGGGCGACTTGGGAAAAAATGGGCATCCCGGTGAATCGAAAACCCGAAAGGGCGGTTCAGGCAAAAATTAGGGATAAAACAAAAAATCTGTACACCCGGCAAGTTGAAAACCCGAAAGGGCGACTTGGGCAAGAAGGGGTTTCCCGGTGGATCGAAAACCCGAAAGGGCGGTCCAGGCAAAAGTTAGGGAATTAAAGCGTATGACTATGTCTCGTCGGGTCACTTTAAGAAAGATCTCTTCACCAACAAGCTCCAAGTTTCTGATCAATCCAATCATCGGCGGACGAAGCAGCGAATGGACAAGATATTCAGAGTTGTGAAGGCTATAGCAGAATGGGAATCCCATGGAATTATTACACATAGCCATCTTTCTTTTGTATAAAAATTTTCAATTTTTATGACAACATTCTCTTACTAGGATGTCTGACTCCTTTGTACAAAGATGCTCACAAAAGTTAAATACAAATATACTTCAAAGTGAAGAAATTTGTTTGCCTTTCTTTTCTTTTTACACTTATGTTTTATTTGAAAACATCCAATGTTTTGTTAAAAAGGTATATGCATTTAAATATAATCACTGCTTACAAATAAAACGAAACTGAAAAAGGATAATTACTGATAGGTTGAAGGAGTAGGAAGAAATCTTTATGCCATTCCAGAAGAAATCCCCTACGATACATCATTCAGATCCTCAATAAGGCAAAATTTGAAGTATATTTCCCCAGAAAAGTTAAGCTTCAAAATCCGCAGCGGAGCCAATGCAGTCTAAAACTTGATTCCCCAGCTAAGTTAAGCTTCAAAATTCCCATCAAAGTTAAAACCCGATCCCCGGTGGAGCCCGAAAACCCTGGAATACATAGCAGAGCTAGAAGGTTCTAAACCTTCTTCCCCAGCGAAGTCAAATTTTTTAACTATCAATCCCCAGTGGGAACCATTTAGCTTCCCCCAACTTCCCCAGTAGATTGGCATACAACCCAAGCTCCTGATTTCCCCGGACGAGTAAGCATTCTCCCCACAGGGTTATTTCTCAGAAGATTGAGGATTCTTTGTCTCATTTCTCCAGCAGAAGCCTCCCAGGTTTTAATTCCCCAGTAGAGGTCGTCAGAGTTTTCCTTATTCTCCGGGGAAGTCATGAAGAATTCTCATTCCTCGCAGAAGTTGGTAAAGCTCTTGTTAAAATCCCCACAAGTCACCAAAAATTTTCAATCCCCAGCAGTGGTCCTAGGATTTCTCATTCTCAACAATAAAAGATCTTTAATCCCCAAGCAGTCAACAAGGATTTCTCATCTTCAATAATCAAAGGTTTTTGAATCCTCAGCATCGGTCAGGAATTTACTTCCTCCAACAGCAGTCAAAGATTTCATTATCTCTAATTATCAAGGATTTATTTTCCTCAGCAAGACAGCTGCTCGGCTTATATGCACATCCATTACATTCATATGTCATAAACATTGATGAAACACAATTCATTGCATCATACATATCATGCAGCATAACTTTGTGTTTTAGCTAACATTTTACCCTTTCCAAGATAAGATTAAAAGGCTATCATTAACAATTATTCGGATACAGTATGGATACACCCCAGACACGGCGGTCATTCTATTACTCATTCAGAATTCCAAAAAAAAAAAAGTACAGATACACCCCAGACACGGAGGTCATTCTACTACTCATACAGACTCCAGCAATCAGATACATACTAGATACGCTCCAAACACGGCAGCTATTATATCTCTCATTCAGATTCTCAACTCAAAGTTCAGATATGCTCCAAACGCGGATGCCATTCTGACCCTTACACCAGCAGCTCGATTCTCCCCAGTGCAGTCGCCACGGAAGTCATCCTGTCACCTATTCAGATCCCAGTTATCGTTCCAGATACACTCCAGACAAGTCATTCTGCTACTCATACAGATCTCAACTTTAGATACAGTCCGAATACGCACCAGACACGGTTGCCATTTTGTCACTCATTCAGAATTTATACCCAGCACACAGTTGCTCTGTATACAGATGTTTCTCTGTTACCCATTCAGAATACAGATACACTCCAGACACGGCAGTCATTCTGATATTCATTCAAAGTCTCAAATACAGTTACAGCTCAGATATGCTCCAAACACGGACGCCATTCCTTTTCTCATACAGAATCAGTCTCCAGATACAGTTCAAGTGCATTCCAGACACAGATACCACTTTGATACTCATTCTTCTGACCTACAACATTGCACTTCAACGAACATTATTGGATGGCATCTTTAAGCCTATCTCCAGCAAGATTCTACCAACACCAAATGGAATCTTTAAGCCCATTCCCTCAACATTATTTCGACGAGTGCAAATTTACGGGCACTCTAGTGTCCAATCCTCTTTTACCTTCGAGTCGCGAAAGGCAAACTTGCCAATCTAACTCTTCAGGTTCAAGAAGATTGAACAGGGGCAACTGTTGTACCCCAAAATTTTCCCTCTCATTTCATCAACATTTTCTCAATCACAAGACTCTTGGAACTCAAGATCAAACTAGGGTTTGCCCTACTCAAGACACCTCTTTGCACTGTTGACCTAAATTAGGGTTTGAGTTTGCACAGGGATGTTTTAACCTACAATGCCCAAAGTTACTTTCATACTTCATTTTGGACTCACATGTTTATCCATACCAAGTTTCAAGCCTTGATTCAAATTTTTGCCCAGTCAATTGGACAGTTGACCTAGAAATCAGCTGTATTGGGGAAAAAGTCAATTGTGGCCAATTGACAGTAAAACCTCATGAAATTTGACCCACGTCAATATTATGAAATCATATGAGCCATTTGATCAAGTTTGGATCACAATTCCACAAGAAATTTGATCAGATCACCAAAAGGGCAAAATGGTCATTTTTAGGGTTTTGACTGCACAAAGGCAATTTTTGACTATTTGACCTAGCCAATGACAAATCAAGCTCACATATGGACTCAAGGACTCAATTACATTGTCTTGACCAATTCAACAAGTTCAAAAGATCTCAAATGCATAGGATTGACAGATGAATTTTTCAGTCAACTGATCAAAATTTGACTATACACTGAAAAGTCAAACTTTGACTTTTTGGTCAAAATCAAGTGCCAAGAGTTATTTTTCATCAAGACATGTCAAATTATGAAACTTGTTCACCAAGATGCAAATGGATTCAAAGAAAACTTGAAACATGAAAGTTGTAGTCCATCACAAAGTCTACAACTTTGATTCACAAAGTTTTCTCAAAAGAAGCTTGTAGCTCAAGTTATGATTTTTGGAACAAGGGTACCTAAAACTTTTAACTTAGAGAAAATTTGCCCTAATCTAGGCAGGATTTTGACCCATCTTCTTGACCATTTTTCACTTAGTTCCACTCTGATTTGCAAGTTGCATTTCAAAGATGGATTATAGTACATATTCCAAGCTTTCCAAATTGTCCAAGAACTCCTCAAACACCCTTGTGGTTAGAGAGAATCGAATGCTTGAAGTTGGCAAAAACTCACTTTTGTCCATGGCCAATACATGTTCATACAAACTTGCATTTTCAAATCAGCATGTTTGGTGCTAGCTTGCAGGCCTCAAAACCAACTTTTACTCCATAATTTAATGCATAACCATTCAGTTAAGGTGTTATCTTGGTCATTTGGACATTGCATACAAAATTAATCCTTAAGTGGTAAAAGGTAAAATGCCATTTTTGTAAAGTTGCACTTTATGTCAAACCAAAATCCTTGAGGCACTGGGCCAGATCTCTGAAGCAAGATTCAATCAACCAATTCCAAGAACCAAGAGAAAAGTATGCAGCATGATATATGGCTTGTACAGGCCTGCATTGAGAGGACACACACTCTTGCTTCAAGTAAAAGAAAAGTTGCAAAACATATGCCATCTCTCATATCTATTAAGACCAGCTTACACAAACATTATAAACCAGTTTCATACCTCCTAACAAGCCAAAAACACGACCCTTCTGCCTCCCACACCCCCTTATACACAAAATCCCTGTTTTGCTGCAAAACAGGGCAAGCTCTACAAACTTGAAGCCATAACCAATTTCTATCGTGCGTTTTGTCCCAAGATACTTCAATCACCTTCCAATCAACTCACCTAAACTATCCCAGGCCTCCATTGCAAGCTGTAACACCATTAACACACTTTTCCATTTTTGTTTCAAAGCTTTGCAGGTTGAGTTCTACAACACGATTCAAGCTGTTTCAAAACAAGCAAGGCATTGGAAAAGCTTCCTTGGACCTCAGGCAAGCTCAAACACCATTGAAGGTTGCTACATTGTCCAGCTCGAAGTCAACTGAAACAGTTATTTCATGGACTTCTATCTCTCTATCTAGGAATGGTTAGGCTTAGGTTTGTGAATGAAATATGTTGTACTCATAGCCCTCAAGCCATTCATATGCTTAGTTTTCATTTACATTAATCGTGCTAAGAGAATTTCACTCATGAACTTTCTGAAAAAACTAGGTTAGAAATTAGGGCCAGAGAAATTCTCTCTGGTCTTTGAGAGTTAATCCAAGTTTTTTATATGGTTGGATTCATTGTTTAATGCTCTACAATGTTCATGTTATGAGTTTTGTCAAAAAATCAAAGAATCAGGAGATGGCATTTGTGTACAAAAGCGTGCGTGTTTTGTTCAAAGGAAGAAGAAGAAGTGGATTCTGGGCTGGGCCTGGTTTCCTTTACTTTTGACACCCCTTTATTCAGTTTGCACCCCCCCTGGCCCATTTATTTGAATATTTATCATTTTGATATTTTTATTTTTTATTCTGACCTTATTATTTTTTGTCTAAATATAAAAAATGCCAAAAAATTATTTTCTATATTTTTCATATTTATTTCATATTTATTTTTATTTTACTAGTATAAATATGTAAATTATTTTCTTTTTTTATTAAAACACAAAAATAATACAAAAAATATACTTATCTTCATTTATTATTTTTATTTATATTTTGAAAACATTTTCTTGGATATACACATTTTTTAAATAAATACTTTCTATTTTTATATATATTTAATATATATATATATATATATATATATATATATATATATATATATATATATATATATATATATATATATATATATATATATATATATATATATATATATATATATATATATATATATATATATATATATATATATATATATATATATATATATACTTATATACTTTATTTTATTAAATAATTAGGATAAAAATACATAAGTATTACATTTTCATTTTTATTAATATTTTGCACTAAAAACATCATTTTTACAGTATTACTTTTATTTTTTGTATAAATTAATGTATTATTGTATATAATTAATAAATAATACTATTTATTAAGAATTAGGGTTTTTGCTCTAAATAGAAAAAAAATAAAAATTGACTTTTTCTTTATTTATTTTTACTTCACAATTAAAAATACTTTTACATACATAAAATCTTTTTTGCATAATACATTCTATTTACATTTATTTATTGTATTACATTTAACTATTGTACATTTAAATATTGCCTATACATTCAATACGGTTGTAATAACTTAGAATTTATTTTCTTGTCAAATACCCTCAATTCAAATTTGTACCCCCTCCCTATATCATGTTGTAATAGTGTAGCATTTAAATTCTCGCACATTTAAAAGCTTCCAATTATGCCATGCTTAGACTTAGGGTTTGTATGCAAAATAAAATCAACAACTAGCTTGACCTAATTCAAAGATAACAATGTATGAAAAACAAATACAATGCACACTTGCACCCCTAGGGTTCCAATCCACTTGTTGCCTTCAAAAATGGGCCATGGTTGCATGTTAAGTACTTTGGCAAAACAAAAACAAAACAAAAGATCATTGTCCCTCGATGACGCTATCTGAGTTGCCTAAACAAAATGATCAAGTCCCTCAAGAAAATTGCCAAAAATACCTAACATTATTGCTATCATGGTCTATACGATGACCCACGCCTCTCTCCTTTAAACATCCTAACACAAGGTTGTTCACCAAATACAATGGTGAAACAACACTGTTAAAAGGGTTAAAAACATAAGAAAGATCTTTGAGTAAAATAGGGTAGACCAACTCTTAGTTACCTGATCAAGCTTTCATAAAACACCCTTGCTATTTTTCAAAACACACTTCACAACACAATTTAAAAAACCCTACTTTCAAACCTTGAAAACTTTTCAAAAGACAAAAACACCTTTGCGTACATTCAAACAAGAATCATTACAAAGGTTGCCACAACAATGGCCTCTTTTCAAAACATCTTTCAAAACCACACACAAAGCACCATTTCAAACAATTGAAGAGCACCATTTCAAACAATTGAAAAGCAAAGCAAGTGATCTAAACAAGTAACTAAGAGCCCATGGATAACCATGGATAGAAAGGGTGCTAATACCTTCTCTTTCTATAATCTACTCCCCGAACCCAAGAAAACATCTCAAAGGTCTTTCCTGTGCTTTTTGACCTTTCCTTAGGATAAAATAAAAAGTCGGTGGCGACTCTTGATAAACCGAAACATTTGCAAACACAAACGTAAAATCTCAAGTCAGTTCTCCCACCGTATCACAGATGCAAATACGAAATTTCCAAAAGGGACTCTTGTTATGTGAGATGGAAATTGATAAGATGGGTAGAAAAGACGACGGATAAGATCTATGAATGGCCTACGATCCTAAAGCTAGACCTACAGACGATCTGCTAAGGAAGATCTATGAGCAATCTATAAGAGGAGAGCTAGATCTACAGGCGACCTACAATCCTAATGTGACACCTACGGGCGATCTTCTAGGAAGATCTATGGGTGATCTATAATAAGAGAGCTAGATCTATAGACGACCTACAATCCTAAAGAGAGACCTATGGGTGATCTGCTAAAACTAGGCCTACGGGTGACCTACAAGGAAATCTAGATCTACGGGCGATCTAAAATCCTAAGATAAGACCTACGAGAAATCTACCAAGAACTAGGCCTACATGCGACCTACAAAGAAATCTAGATCTACAGACGATCTAAAATCCTAGGGTGAGACCTATAGGCGATCTACCAAAACTAGGCTTATGGGAGACCTACAAGGAAATCTAGTTCTACGGTCGATCTAAGATCCTAAGGTAAGACCTACAAGCGATCTACCAAAAGCTAGGCCTACGAGAGACCTAAAAGGAAATCTATATCTACGGTCGATCTAAGATCCTAAGATAAGACCTACGGGCGATCTACCAAAAAACTAGGCCGATGGGCGACCTACAAGGAAATCTAAATCTACGGTCAATCTAAGACCCTAAGGTAAGACCTACTGGCGATCTACCAGAAAACTAGGCCTACGGGAGACCTACAGGGAAATCTAGATCTATGGTCAATCTAAGATCCTAAAGTAAGACCTACGGGCGATCTACCAAAAAACTAGGCCTACGGGTGACCTACCAGGAAATCTAGATCTACGGTCGATCTATAATCCTAAGGTAAGACCAACAGGCGATCTACCATAAAACTAGGACTACGGGTGATCTATAATTCTAAGAAGGCGGGAATGTTTATTACAACATGCTGATTGAAATTTGTGGGGATTTGAAGGATAGATAGACACAGACGAGCGTTTGGAATCCTGACATAGACGAGTGTTTGGGGAAATGACATGGAAAATTGACACAAACTAGTGTTTAGAAAACTGACACAGACGAGTGTTTGGAAACTGACACAAATGAGTATTTAGAAACTGACACGGACAAGTGTTTGGATAACTGACACAGGCGAGTGTTTGGGAAACTGACACAGACGAGTGTTTGCAAAACCTACACGGACGAGTGTTTGGAAAACTGACACAAATGAGTATTTGGGAAACTGACACAGATGAGTGTTTGGAAAACTGACATGGACGAGTGTTTAGAAAACTGACACAGACAAGTGTTTGGAAGTACAATGTACTGACACTGCTAGCTGGGTATCTTGATGTAACGAAGGAAGTTGGTTGAAGGTTTGGGAGTGATATCCTCTTATGGGGATGTATTGCTGTCTTTAAATGATTAAGGTCTTTCGTGTAAGGTACCCGATCTGGCTTATACTTTATATGCATGTTTGAATTTCTTTTGGCACAATGACCGATTTTGATGGATCGGCTACGTGCTTTTGAAGATGCAATGTCATGAAATGATAACTATATGCAATTCAAAGAAATAGACTTCATGAGGATAAGCGAAGGCTCATTGGGAACTGTTTCTCATCACCAGGGATGCTAATAAGAACCAGCGCTGGAAACCTGCGGTACCGAGGATCATTGGGGATACTGATAAGAATTTGTACTTGACACTGAAGATTATTGATGACTTTGCTGAAAATTGAATTATTGATGAAGCGAGTCTACAAGTATGCCACTGAACTCTAAGTTATATTATTGGGAGAAGAGATACTAAACACCATGTGGATCTCTTTGAATACATGTCCCAAGTTTATGCCACGCCGGAGAATTATCTCTTAAATCACTTGGGGATAAAAATATGGATATGGACATCTGCTAATGCCCCGATTTACTCCACTAGGGAAAGTCTATAGGACAATTTTACGAATGCCTCAGTTTAGCTCTATGAATGCCCCTATTTACTCCATTGGGGATCGTGCGCTTGCACACGCCAAGTCAAATGACGAATCCAGACTTTATGAATTCACTTAGGGAACCAGGTTTGAAATAGTTTATAACAGATGAAGGCGGCCTCACGCGCTGGCTAGGTTAGGGTGACCGTTATCAGTTGCTACCTGCAAAGAAAACCAACACTTGGAATGCATACGACACTTCCTCGTGGTTGCCTATTAACGTGAAGTCAAGTCTCATCTTAGCTTGAAAAAATTTTATTCCCCATGTTTCTAATGCAATGTTTAATAACAAATAAAACACATTTCGCATACGAAAAACATTTTATGATAATAAAGGACAGCTTTTTGATGAAAACAAACTTTATTGATTGGCCTATGAACATGCATTTGTACAAGGACACAACTTCTATATGAGGTAGTTGTCAAAAAGAAATGGAAAATATAATAGGTACAAATGGAAATGAGAGATTCTAGAATTTCCATTAAAACCGATATTGCTACAGTTCCCCTATCCTCAGTAGTCTCAATGCCTTGCCTCTGAAGAGTAGCAGTTGGACCGATCGATTCACTGCTAAGGTGATATAAATATGCTTATGTCATTCGTGAAGAGTGTTCCGACTACAATCTCTCGTTAATGATCCCTAACTTTTGCTTGGACCGCCCTTTCGGGTTTTTGATCCAACGGGATACCCATTTTTGTCTAAGTCACCCTTTCAGATTTTCGAATTAGTGGATTATTATATTTTTTTCGTTTTATCCCTAATTTTTGCCTAGACTTCCTTTTTATGTCCACCGGGATGCCCATTTTTATCTAAGTCTCCCTTTCGGGTTTTCGACTTAGCGGGTCTCTTTATGTGTAGTATTTTTTGACTGAGTATGAATTGACTAGGAGTGGAAGATCTTCCCCGTCCATGTATGTCAGGATTAGAGCACCTCCTGAAAAGGATCTCTTCATAATATATGGTCCCTCATAGTTGGGAGTCCATTTTCCCCTTGGATCGGAATGGCTTTGCACAATAACCTTTCTCAAGACTAGATCACCAGGATAAAACTTCTGAGGGCGGATCTTCTTTTCAAATGCTATTTTCATCCTCTATTGATACAACTGGCCATGACAGATGGCTTCCAGGCGTTTTTTGTCAATCAGATTGAGCTGGTCAAGTCTTGTCTGAACCCACTCTGCCTCATCAAGCTTGGTTTCCATCAGAACCCTCAACGAAGTAATCTCCACTTCGACGGGAAGCACCACGTCTGTACCATAAACAAGAGAAAATGGAGTTGCTCCCGTTGAAGTACGCACAAATTTTCTATAACCATGCAGAGAAAACGTCAGCATTTCATTCCAATCTTTGTATGTTCTGACCATCTTCTGGATGATTTTATTTATGTTCTTGTTAGCAACTTCAATTGCCTTGTTCATCTTTGGTCGATACGGCGATGAATTATGATGTTCAATCTTGAACTCTTCACACAACCCCTTCATCATGTTGTTGTTAATATTAGAACCATTATCAATGATGATTCTGTGAGGAATTCTGTAACGACATATGATTTCCTTCATGATGAAGTTGGTAACGACCTATTTGGTTACATTCTTGTAAGAACCTGCTTCCACCCATTTGGTGAAATAGTTAATAAACACTAGAATAAACCTATGACTATTCAAAGCACTTGGTTCAATCCTTCCAATCATGTCAATGCCCCACATTGCGAATGACCATGGTGAAGTTATAACATTCAAAGGAGTTGGAGGAACATGAATTTTGTCTGCATACACCTAGAATTTTTGACACAACTTTGTGTATACGCAACAATCACTCTCCATTGTCATCCAGAAATACCCTGCGCGTAGGATTTTATTTGCCATGGAATGCCCACTCGAATGAGTCCCAAAAGAACCCTCATGGATCTCCTTTATGACCAACACTGCTTCGTGTCTATCCATGCATTTGAGCATAACCGAGTCATAATTTCTCTTATACAGGACGTCTCATGATAAGAGGAACTTGGAGGCTAACCTTCTAAGCATACACTTATCATAAATTGTATCATTTTTGGGATACTCCTGCTTCTCAAAGTACCTTTTGATGTCGTAATACCATGTCTTTTCATCAGACACATCCTCGGTCAAAAGACAATGAGCAGGGAAGACATGTGCTGACTCTTTGTAACAGAGAATACGTACATTAGGCGCCTGATTTAGAAAGCTCACCATGAAAATCGATGTTAAATAGCTAAAGCATCGACCAACTGATTTTCGTCTCTGGGAATATGCTCAAAGGTGATCTCATCAAAAGCGGGTATTAGCTGCAGGATGTAGTCTCTGTACAGAATCAAACTGGGGTGCTTCGTTTCCCAATCACCTCGTACCTAGTGTATGACCAAAGCGGAGTCTCCAAAGACTTCAAGGATTTTGAATTTAAGGTCGATGCCTGCCTCAAGACCCATCACGCAGGCTTCATATTCTACCATATTATTCATACAATTGAAACATAATCAGGCCGTAAACGGTGTATGAGTATTACATGGAGAAGTCAGTATTGCCCCAATGCCATGACCGGGAGCGTTCGAGGCACCATCGAATGTAAGATTTCATTTCTCTTTCGGATTGACCCCATCATAATCATCAAGCTTCATAACATCCTCATCCGGAAAGTAAAATTTCACCGATTGGTACTCTTCCAACAACCTTTTGTGTAACATACTGAATATCATATTCAGATAAAAGCATCTTCCATCGGGCAAATCTGCCTGTGTGTGCTGGTTTTTCAAAGATATACTTTATCGGGTCCATCTTAGATATCAAAAACGTTGTGTACGTCAGCATATACTACATCAAACGTCGAGCTTCCAGGCAAGCACACAATAAGTCTTTTCAAGCAACGAATACCTGGATTCATAATCGGTAAAATTTTTACTCAGATAATAAATGGCGTGCTCTTTACGTCCCGTTTTGTCATGTTGTCCAAGCACACAACCCATAGATTCTTCCAGCACCGTCAAGTACATGATGAGTGGCCTCCCAGGCACTGGAGGAATAAGGATTGGTGGCTCCTGGAGATACTATTTGATCTTTTTAAAGGCTTCCTGGAAATTATCATCCCATTGGACATCTTTATTTTTGCGCAACAATTTAAAGATGGGTTCACAAGTAGCTGTGAGATGAGAAATTAACCTAGCTATGTAGTTCAATCTCCTAAGGAACCCTCTTACTTCTTTTTCATTTTTTGGCGCCAACATATTCTATATCGCTTTTACTTTGTCGGGATCTACTTCAATTCCTCGTTGACTTACGATGAAACCAAGTAGTTTGCCAGATCGCACTTCGAAGGTACACTTGTTCGGATTAAGCCTTAGCCTGAACTTTTTCAGACATGCAAACAACTTTTGCAGATGGACCAAATGCTCCTCCTCAGTTTGTGATTTTGCAATCATATCGTTAACATATACTTCAATCTCCTTATGAATTATATCATGAAAGATTTTTACCATAGCATGTTGATATGTTGCACCAGCATTTTTGAGACCAAAAGGTATGACCTTATAACAATAGGTACCCCATGGAGTAGTGAATGTTACTTTGTCATGTCTTCTGGGGCCATCTTTATCTGATTGTACTCCGAAAAACCCTCCATGAAGGAGAAAAACGAGGACTGAGTTGTATTATCAACCAATACATCAATGTGAGGTAATGGGAAGTCATCCTTTAGGCTTGCTTTGTTCAAATCCCGATAATCCACACACATGCGCACCTTCCCATCTTTCTTAGGAACGGGTACGATGTTAGCAACCCAATCCGAGTATTCACATACCAACAAAAACCATGCATTAAACTACTTTTCAACCTCTTCTTTGATCTTAAGGGATATATCTAGATATGTTCTGCGCAACTTTTGCTTTACTGGAGGATATTCTGGCTTGAGCGGAAAATGATACACAACTATATCAGTATCTAAACCAGACATGTATTCATAAGACCAGGCGAAGATGTTAGAGTACTCTCTGAGAAGCTCAATCAACCCTTTCTTTACATCATCTTGCAAAGAGGCCCCTATCTTGACCTCTCTTTTCACTGCATCGGTACCGAGATTGATGATCTCAATGGCTTCTTGATGAGGCAGTATTATTTTCTCTTCTTTTCTCAACAGTCTTTCCAATTCCTCTGGAATTTCATAATCTTCCCCGCTATCTTCACCGGCTTGGTCATTCGGATTTCCGAGGATATTGGTGCAAGGAACTGTTACATCATCGTTTATAATGGAATTTGAGGTAGACCTGCATGATTGATGAATCATGCCTTATTTTAGAATATGAATGCAAAGTGGAAAATTGTTAAAGTGTTAAAAGGAAAAGAATTTCCATTTTTATTTCACGAAAATAAAAGAAAAGACAGAGAGCAAAAATTGTATGCGAAAATGCGATTTTATTCAATTTTAAACAAATATAGAAACATGAGGGGCTCCTTTTCACAAGATGTTAACATGCCTCGAGCAAAGCACATGACTTATTTAAAACAAGAACATTACATGTTAAAGAACACCACTTCGGGAATATGAGTAGCAATCCAATTGCCGAGTTCTTGGTCAGGCACAATCTGGTAAATATACTGAGATATATTTGCACCGTCTTCATCATCACTATCCACATCATGGATTTTCCCTTGAACACTTGGACCAGCACTAACAAACACCTCTGAAAGATGGGGAATCTGTTTCCCTTTGAGCATGGTTGGACTATAACCAACGTGATATGAAGAAGGGGATCTGAACCCCAGACCAGACTTATCCTGCTTTTCGTGCACTTCAATCACTTTTCCCCAATCTTTATTGGGAATTTCTGACTCCATAATGTCTTTGGTGTCCTTCAAGGAGGCCATTGGAATTATGGACTTCTTTTTAGTTTCCAACACAACAGGGACTCGGTCAACAAAAATTATTTCCAAGACTTGGAAAGGGGTTTCATGTAACTCTTCGTCCACTTCGACATAACGAAAGGAAGTACATTGTTGATCACGACATTTTCCTCTCCACCAACGACGATGGCCTTGTCTTGGATTATGAATTTCAAATGTTGGTGCAAAGTTGAGGTTACAACCCCTGCCACATGGATCCACGAGCATGCCAGAAGGCAAGTATAAGATGGACGAATATCCATGATATAGAATGACAGGTAGAACACACGGGGACCATCCACGTTCAGATTAAACAGAGTATGTTAGGAATCACATTCAGAGAAGACCCAATGTCTACCAGGACTCGAGGCATCATAGTGTCTAGACATCTTATGGAGATATGCAGCACTCTATTATGAGCTCGGCCCTCAGGAGGAAGCTCATCATCACTGAAACCTAGATAGTTCTCGGCAGAAATATTTGTAACAACCCCTTCAAATTGGGCCACAGAAATTTCAGGATTCGCATGTAGAATTCTCATCAAGCTTGTTCGATGTGCTTCAGAGTACAAAAGGAGGGATAAGATTGATATCTTTGCAGGCATTTGATTCAACTGGTCAACCACCTTGAAATCACTCTTCTTGATTACCCTGATTAGCTGTTCCACTTGCTGTT
Source organism: Vicia faba (assembly GCA_948472305.1). NCBI lineage: Eukaryota > Viridiplantae > Streptophyta > Magnoliopsida > Fabales > Fabaceae > Vicia > Vicia faba. The sequence goes on from OX451737.1 coordinate 1,151,418,959, forward strand.
CAAAAGACGCCCCAAAAGAATTATTGACTACTTGCTTCCCCTTATATTTCACAGGAATCTCTTCAATAACCTCTTCGGGAGGAGGTGGAGTAGAAGCAAAGACTCTTCCTCTTTGGGTTATTCTGCCAGTTCCAACAATGTTGGTTATGTCCTTATTCTCAATCGAAGGACAAATAACTTTATTTCCACGGATGTAAACAACATTATATTCCCATGGTATTGCCCTGTTATCAGCTATCAGAATGAAAACTGGATTTGGAGGTGTCGGTGCTTGGGTTGGCAGAGGAGCAACCGACTCTGATCTGGTGCAGGAAGCACTGGAAATCATATAACCAATGGAACTCTCGCATTATTCCTCTAAACATTGGTCGGGTAGTACGAAATATCTAGAATAGAAATGTCACCCTCGGGGATCACCTTCTCAACTATAAAAAACCCTTCGTCCATTAATTTCTGAATGACATTTTTCAATTCATCACACTCATCCAGATTGGATGAGCATTTCAAACAAAAGTCATGAAGCTCTTGTAGAACTTCTTGCTGCAAAAGATGTTCTCTTAAAACTGCCATTGACATCTGAACCTCGTCAACTTGAGTCACTAAGTCATGACCATTATCGAACCCAATTGCATTGGCAGTAGCCCCATGATGGGGAGGCATAGGATTGTTCTGAACATTAGGACCCATAGAAGCAAATCTTAACTTCTTGGCATCCAAAAGATCTTGCACCTTATACTTAAAAGCTCTACAGTTTTAAATCGAATGGCCTGGAGCACCCGAATGAAACTCACAACGTGCATTAATGTCATAACCCCTTGGAATTTCGGCCTGTGGAGGACTTAACTCTCTGAGTTGTACTAATTGGCCAGCTACAAATTGCGGAAGTAATTGGGCATAAGACATTGGGACCGGATTTAACTTCCTCTCGGGATACCTTTTCGGCCTTTGTTGACCCCTTGGCCCTTGGGGCCTTTGATTTTGTTGATAGTTTCACAGTGGCGCATACTATTATTGTGAAGCAGCAATAGGAGTTTGATAATATGGAATATGTATAGCAGCTTTCCCCTTATCAACAGAAGCATTTCTCACCTCTCCTTCCTTCTTCTTGACAAAACCGCTAGAATACAGTTTATTTCCACCACCTGAGCCGTTATTACCACTTGTGCTAGATGCACCTGTAATAGTCCATGCCTTAACACATATTTCAACCCGTTCCCAAATAATAACCATATCTGAAAAGGAATCAGAAGTACTTCCAAGCATGTGTTGCAAATACAGACCTCAAAGGGTACTCATAAATAAATCTACCAATTCACGATCCAGGAGAGGAGGCTGAACCCTCGCGGCCAAACTGCATCACCTCTGGGCATACTCCTTGAAATACTCATTAGCTTTCTGAGACATACTCTACAACTGTGCACGACTAGGCGCCATGGAAGTATTGTAATGATAATGTTTGAGGAAAGCATCAACAAGCTCGCCCCAAGTACTAACATGAGTTTGTTTTAACTGCACGTATCACTCTAATGGAGCTTCAGCCAGGCTGTCTTGAAATAAATGCATAAGCAACGACTCGTTGCTAGCATAAGCAGCCATCTTTCTGCAGTAAGATCAGAGATGAGTCTCTGGACATGTAACCCCCTTATACTTGTTGAATTCCGGTACTTTGAAATTTGGTGGAATCACGACCTCTGGAACCAAACACATAGCAGCAACACTGAATCCCGGCCTTTTGGAAGTCTCCATAGCCTTCAAATGTTCTTCCAAATCCTTGTACATTTTGGCAGTTTCATACAAATCAGTTGTAGAATCCTTTGGAGGGCCACCGAGATTGATGACATCATGGTGGTCATCCACAATCATCCGAGGGTTTTCCTTAGGGATTCCCCCATTATCATTATGGGTCCATCATTATCGGACGTAGAGGCACTATCAACCAACTTAGTAACACTCAATCTGAGTTCTTCTTTCCCTGGATGACGGCATGAAGAGTTTCTATGAGTTGATTCATTCGATCACCCATGGTGTCCATGTCTTTGCAGAGTGCGGCTTGGTTCTTCTCAATCTGCTCTATAATCCTTAGTTTGTTGACTCGAGTGCAATAAGGATGTAAGGAATTTGTCTTGCAGATTCTGATAATAAGAGGCAAAACCATCAGATAAGAATTCCGGCCAGAAAACTTGCAATTCATGAAATGCATGATATGTATGATGTATGAAATGATTGTCCATTCCAGTTTTTCACAGCTCAATCAACGTCAGTAATAATCGAGCAACACGATAATAAGAACGACCATATAAATAAAATATCCAGAAAATAGGAGAAATTCCAGAGGAGTTCGATACCAGAAAGTTGCGAAAGTATAAGATAAGTAATTTCGTCCAACAAGCCTGGTGGTAATTAGAACAACAATACAATAATCAATCTCCTAGCTCAAAAGAGTGCAACGGACTGTGCCCCAAGTATTCAAAACCAGACTTTGAAACACCTCATCCTTCTTGATCACCGTTATCTCCATACTATAGAATTGAGTCAACAAATCAACATGCTCTTTGTTTCGCTCCCATTATTGTTTCCAACCTATTTTTTATTATATTTTCAAGCTTCTTGTTGAACCATGCCACAAACTACGCACCAAGTACCATCTCTAGCCATTTCTTCTGCTTTAACAACCAAGAAGTCCAAGGATAGACTACTATTCTTTCTCCATCTGTGTCTCACATTATTAAGGCCCAAATAAAGTGCCTTAGCAACAACTTCAATATTGGGATTTTTCGGAACAACAACAAACGATATTTGCTCAGTGATCTTTGAGAAAATGAGAGTACTCTTCAAAAGTTGGATAGATCAAATAGTCCTGGAAGGCGAAACAGCGTAACTCATAGTCATAAAACTGAAGTAGATTCCGGAGAGCTTTATTATCAACTCAGACAACTAATAAAGTCAAAGTGCCACTATGTCTTTCACTGAAAGTCTCTGCATCAGGACGGACTAAACGGTATTTCAAACTCTTCAAAGAAGTCCAAGAACTTGACCGGGACTGATAAGTAAAATTGTCTCTTCTGGTCCTCTTGAGAACATCACTATTGCTAGACGTTACTGACGGAAACTATAACTTCATGAGATACCCCGGAATGGACATGCACATGCAAGGTTAGTATATAGTTTCCTTTTTCTAAAATTTATTTATAAAAGTAAACATGCTATGATGTAAATGCAAGTGATCATGGGATTACTACTTCCGTGATATTGATTTCTGTTATACTATCTCTGCATAGTCTGCTAGTACCAGTATCACAAGTTTGAAACATAAACTAAAGAACCATAGTCACCAATAGAAATCCAGAACATAACCATCAGAACAAATAGTCACCATCTGAACATAGTCACCATCTATACCTGTGATAATAATTCCCTCTCCACTCACGGGTGAAAACTAGGTCAGGGTAAAGTCGGGTAACTCAAAATCAAGTGTACTCCTAAAAAACTATCATCGTATCACCTACGTGAAAATGATAGCCCCTCATTTGTACCTCATCTGAGCATGGACGAAATAACGGTAATAATGAAACCTAAGTCAACTAGTCGTTCATGTTCCACTCTATTCCTATGGTTCTTATGGTTATCACTTGGCCTGGGTATTAAGCCTTTTACCTCATAGTAACATCCCAACCCAACAAGAAGCAGACCCAATACAACAATAGTATATGGAAAACAGTAAAGTGCAATGCATATATGCTCAGGTAATCATGTATGAATGAATGAACAGAAAGCATAAAAATAAACACCCAAAGAAGAGAAAACAAGAGCTAGGGGCGACTACTGGATGGACCAGCATTTGGTCGATATTTCCCCAGTGGAGTCGCCAGCTAAAATAACCGGCTGAAAATCATCAAACAATGAAGTCGCCATCGAACGTCTTTTATCCCACATGAAGGGAAAGGTAAACATCAAGAAAACCTGAGAAGGGAAAATTCGCGGTCTTGCGACCGAGATATCGGGTAAGGGAGTTTGTTACGCGAGGGGAAGGTATTAGCACCCCACACGCCCGTAGTACTCTATGGTATCCACTCTTGTTATCTATCTTATGGGTATGTTTAGTCTATGCTTACTGTTTACTACTAAGGAAGAATGCATGCAAAAATAAAGGAGAAAATAATGTAGGGAAAATAAAGTTGTGCTCGCTTGGGCCCTACCCCATTGTCTACGTATCCTTTTTGAGGAATCAGAGTTACTGTAGTTTGACTCACATGTTTTTGTTTGTTTGGTGTCTTTTATGAACAATGTTAATTCTGCCTTCTGCCACAGCTCGACCTTTAGAGACTAACGCATTGGCACAAAAGTAAATTAATCATTTCCTTAATAAAATTAGTTTTGAGTTACACCTTCAAGTCAAGATGCCACATTTGATTGGTTTGTGTTTTGTTACCTTGAAAAAGGATTTAAGTTTTAGTAGAGTGTTTTTGATTTACCAAGAAAAAGAAAGTTTTAGTTTTAGATGCAAGGATGTAAAAATAGGAAGAAAAGAGTCTACAGGAGACTAGCCTATTTCTATTCCTAATGTTATCATAGAATGATAGTCCTATGTAATACGGTGGGAGAAATGACTTTTGGTTTTGCGTTTTATCACAAATGTTGCGGATAGCAAGAGTTGCCACCGACTTTTCTTTTATCCAATAAAGTAAAGGGTGAAAAGAACAGGAAAGACCTTTGAGAATTTTTTTGAGTAAGGGGGGTAGGTTATGAAAAGGGAAGGTGTTAGCACCCATTTCATCCGTAGTAATCTATGGGCTCTTAATCTGTAGCTCACTTTTGAAAATGCTTGGTGTTTGTGTGTTTTGAAAATATTTTGAAAAATTCCCAAGTGCGGAAAACTTTGTAATTATTCCCGTATCATTGAGAACACATACAAAATTTTGAAAATATTTCAGAATAGAAGTGTACTATGTGAAAAATGTTTTTGTCTGTGAGCAAGTGATTAAGAATTATCTACCTACTCAAAAGTCTTTTGTTCTTTTCCTTTTCCTTTAGATAGTGTTATCCTACCATTAGTTAGTAGGAAACCCTATCGTTGTATGTTTGAGGGACATGTGTGGATCATCGTACAGTTATAAAGGAAACATATAGGGATACCATTTAGCAATTAAAGGGACTATCATCATATATTCATAGGCAACATCGAGGGACAAGATCATTTACCAAAGGCAGCATCGAAGGGTCATCGAGGGACTATGATCTCTATGATGATTATTAACCAAGGGTCTTTGCTAATGGTATCCCTACGTTCGAGGTACATGACTGTTTTTTATCAGAAGGCAACAAGTGGAATCACCCTAGAGGTGCGTGTGTGAACAGTCATTTGTTTTCAGTTAATTTATCTTGCATATTAGGGTTATCTAACATTTGTTTTATATCTTGCCATACAAACCCTATTAGCATACATCTAACAATTATAAGGAAAGCGATAAAATGAGGAAAATAAATCTAAACTATTACAGGGCTTCAAGAAAGGGGGTACAAACTATAAAAAATGGGGGAAGAAATAGCAAACCCTAGTTTAAGCTATTACAAACCATCAACAGTTCCATAATTTATAATATAATTGATGAGAAAATAAAATAGCGCGCGGAGATTGTAAAAGTAAAGAGAAATGGGAAAAATGTTTAACGAAAAATAATCGATGATCTATCCTAATGATTAATTGATTTTAATTGAGAAAAAGGAATTAATTAAAACCCTACATAAAAAACCGTAAATTACATTTATAAAAGTTTAATAAAAACCTAAAAAGGACTAAGTTAATTTTAATTTAAGAAAAGAAAAAAAGGAATTAATTTAATTATTATAAAAAAATGTTTGGTTAAATTAATAAAAAAAACCTAAAGACTAAACTAATTTTAAATTAAAAAATGTATTAATTAATCTAATCATGTAAGAAATAAATAATAATTATAAAATTAAAAAAAAATTGGGCCGGCTATAAAGGAATTTGAGGGGTGCTGGAAGAAAATCCGCTTGGGTCCAAACATGCAAGCCCAGATTCTGAATGGGATCCAGTGCTACTCTTCAATGAGGGTTTAACGTGGGTATGAGATCTAAAACATTGGATCTAGATTTGTGATGATCAGGTGGTGATGAGATAGAGAGTGCATAACATGCACATGAGGCTGGCTTGTACTGGATCTGCAAAAAACGCAAAACATAAAAATGTCCCACGCCTGGATCAAACCCAGGTACATGCATAAAAGTGTCTTAAGGGAAAGTGCGCTACTACTGGGGTGGTCTTTACATCTGTTATCATAATCAAATAATAACAATAAATATAAAACTTGATTTTAATGGTCGGAGAGACGCTAGAGCCCTAGCTCTGGTCGTCTTCTCCGGTGACCTGTAAAATGCAAATCCTGTGAATTTAATATGTTAGTGATCAAAAGGATCCTAGTACCCCTAATTTGACCCCCCCCCCCCCCCCCCCCCCCGAGTACAAATATAGGCTTAGTTTTGGCCAAAAGTTCTTGTATTATGATATTTGAACCACATGAAGGCAATCGGAGCAACTATGGCATCTCATAGTTTTGACTGCATGGGATCATAATAGTGATCAAAACCTGTTAGAGGGAACTTAGAAACACATTAGTAATAACAACAAGATTTAAAACAATGTAAAACTTAAGATATGAATTTCACAACATTATGTGATCGAAGATGCATGGTATGTCATTTTCATGCGCTTTGGATCATGGTAATTGATACAAACTTACCTTTTAATGCTCCAGGAAGTGAATGGGATCGAAAGTTTAGAATGAAATTGGATGGATCGTGTGATACAACTTTGCACTTTTTCTTGAGAATTTTGTGAATTTTAGAGATGTGTTTGAGGCAATATTTTCGTGTCTTTGTCATTGGTATTCGTTATGCTTATATAGAGGAGGAAATATGTCAAACAAACATGGTAAGAATCTTGTACCATCATGGCATGAATTATTTCCAAAAACCAATTGAAAAGTTTCCAAAAGAATGAAGATAAGCTTCCATATAGGTCTCTCACTGTTTTGGCATATTTGTCATGTATTCTTGGGCCTCCATGTGATTGAAATCAAAAGCCCATGCGCCTTGGCTCAATTATGTTAGATTTTATTTCATTTACTTACATTTAAATAAATAAATATTCTAAAAGAAATAAAAATCATAAAACATATATGAATGGATTTAGAGGTCCTCTAACACATTGTGAACATGTTTGAACATCAAAAGTTAGGACCATTAGTCTAGAATTTCAAGTTTGATCACTTTGCATTTCATGCATTTAACCAAAATTTACCAACTTGCAATGGTCATAAATCTCTCTATTTTCATATTTTGAAGGTTATATTGGACTTTTTGAAAAGCTCAAGGTGTCTTATTCAATTTCTCTTTTGATTATTTTTTTCCTTTGGAGACTTTATCTTGATGTAAGTTGCCTTGACAAAAAATGTCTTTTTGTTGACTTTTGAAATGACCTATAATGTATTAGCTCATATCTCTCAAATGAAGCACTTTTTGGACTTGAGCATAAAGATACAAAGTTGTAGAGAATTGAATTTCCTTCAAAATGGGCTTTGGTTGGAGTAAGTTGATGAAGCATGTGAAAGTTATGTCTGGTCAAAGTTCAGTTGACTTCTCCTAAGGAAACCCTAATTTGACAACTTTTGACTTTTGATGATTTGAGGGCTTTCCTTGAGGAATCATGATAAACCCTTGATAAAATGATGAACATCACATCAAAATGTTGATGTTGACCAAAAATCTTGAAGTTTGACTGTATGTTGACCATAGTTGACTTTTTACTCAATACAGTTGATTTTCAATCATTTGAGCTATTGACTGAGCAATCTTGTGATACAAGGCTTGAAACTTGACATGAACATGTTTTAAGACCTATGGAGGACCGTGGAAACCACTTGAGACCTTTGCAAACCAAACATCCTTAAAAAACACAAAACCCTAGTTGTGGACCCATTGCTTAGGAGAAGAATTTGTCTGATCAACTCTTGAGCATCCTTGAGCATTTGAGAACCCTATAAGAATGTCTTGAAGAAAATGGGAAGGAAAATTTTGGGGTACAACATCAGCCCATGTTCAATCTTCTTAAACATGAAGAGTTAGATTGGCATGTCCGACATTTGTGACTTGAAGGTAGAAGATGATCGAACACTTAAGTGCCTAAAAATTTGCACTCGCACATGCACCAAGTAACACTGCTGGTTGATTATACTGGGAATAGGCTTAAAAATGCTATTTGGAGATGTGACAGAGAGTCGTTGAAGATGAGCCTATAGATTCCATCCAGGATAACTTTTTGATAAGAAAATCATACTAAGTCTATGCCCGACTTAGTCTTAGAAGATGTATTTGGAACGATTCTACGCCTAACTTTGTCTAAAAGAATAATCAGAATAAATCTACACTCAATTTTATCTGAACCAGAAGATGTCTACACCCGACTTCATTTAAGAGAGGTACCATAAAGAGTCTACGGCTGACCTTTTTCCAAAAAGAGTATTAGAAAGAAATCTACGCTTGATTTCATCCAAAGTAGAAGATGTCTACGCCTGACTTCAACTAGAAGAGGTACCGGAAAGAGTCTACACCTGACCTTTTCCAAAAAGAGTATTAGAAAGAAATCTATGCTTGATTTCATCCAAACTAGAAGATGTCTACGCCCGACTTCAACTAGAAGAGGTACTGGAAAGAGTCTACGCCTAACCTTTTCCAAAAAGAGTATTAGAAATAAATCTACGCTTGATTTCACCCAAACTAGAAGATGTTTACGCCCGACTTCAACTAGAAGAGGTACTAGAAAGATTCTACGCCTGACCTTTTCCAAAAAGAGTATTAGAAAGAAATTTATGCTTGATTTCATCCAAACTAGAAGATGTCTACGTCCGACATCAACTAGAAGAGGTACCAGAAAGAGTCTATGCTTGACCTTTTCTAAAAAAGAGTATTAAAAATAAGTCTACGCCTGATTTCATCTGAACTAGAAGATGTCTATGCCCGACTTCAACTAGAAGAGGTACCGGAAAGAGTCTACGCCTGAACGTTTCCAAAAAGAGTATCAGAAATAAATCTACGCCTAATTTCATCCGAACTAGAAGATGTCTACACCCGACCTCAACTAGAAGAGGTACCGGAAAGAGTCTACGCCTGGCCTTTTCCAAAAAAGAGCATTAGAAAGAAATTACGCTTGATTTTATCCGAACTAGAAGATGTCTATGCCCGACTTCAACTAGAAGAAATACCGGAAAAAGTCTACGCCTGACCTTTTCCAAAAAGAGTATCAGAAAGAAATATGTGCTTGATTTCATCCAAACTAGAAGATGTCTACGCCCGACTTCAACTAGAAAAGGTACCGGAAAGAGTCTATGTCCAACTTTTCCAAAAAGAGCATCAGAAAGAAATCTACGCTTAATTTCATCTGAACTAGAAGATGTATGCGCCCAACTTCAACTAGGAGAGGTATTAGAAGGAGTCCACGCATGACTTTTCCAAAAGAGCATCAGAAGGAAATCTATGCTTGATTTCATCCGAACTAGAAGATGTCTATGCTCGAATTCAACTGGAAAAGGTACCAGAAAGAGTTTACGTCCGACTTTTCCAAAAAGAGCATCAGAAAGAAATCTATGCATGATTTCATCCGAACTAGAAGATGTCTATGCCTAACTTCAACTAGGAGAGACATTGGAAGGAGTCTATGCCTGAATTTTCCAAAAGAGTATCAGAAGGGAAATCTATGTCTGACTTCATTTGAATGATTGCTGGAGTGAGATTGTGTCAAGCTGCGTCCAGAAATGTATTAGAAGGAAACTGTGTAGGGTTGCTTCAAGATGAGCCTGTGTTAAATTGCATCTGGAAATATATTTAGAAGGAGCCTGGGTAGGGATGCTTCAGTATGAGCCAGTGTGAAGCTGCATTTGGAAGTTTTTAGAGGTAACTCGTGTAAATCTGCTTCAGGATGAGCCCGTGTTAAACTTCATCTGGAAATATATTGGAAGGAGCCTGGGTAGGACTGCTTCAAGATGAGCCCATGTGAAGCTGCATCTGGAAATATATTAGAAGGAGCTTGGGTAGAGCTGCTTCAGGATGAGCCTGTGTGAAGCTGCATTTGGAAGTTTTTAGAAGTAACCCGTGTAAAGCTACTTTAGGATGAGCTCGTGTTGAACTTCATCTTGAAATATATTAGAAGGAGTCTGGGTAGGGCTGCTTCAGGATGAGCCCATGTGAAGCTGCATCTGGAACTATATTAGAAGGAACCCGTGTAAGATTGCTTCAGGCTGAGCCCGTGTGAAGTTGCATCTAGAAATATATGAGAAGGAGTCTGGGTAGGGCTGCTTCAGGATGAGCCCGTGTGAAGCTGCATCTGGAAATATATGAGAAGGAGCCTGGGTAGGGCTGCTTCAGGATGAGCCCGTATGAAGCTGCATCTGGAAGTTTTTAGAAGTAACCCGTGTAAAATTGTTTTGCCCTGTTTCGAGAATTCACGCCGTCTGGTCATATAGATAGTTGCCCTGTCCTACTTAGGGAATTAATCTGTGACCTGTTTGAAAGTTGTTGATGATATTCGTCTGTTTGCAAACTTTACCTGAAAAGATAAAATTAGTTTTATGCAATGTCATGATGTATGTAATGCATTGTATGATAATGCTCTCAAAATAAATGAGAATGTTATATGTGTTTATATGCATATGCCATGATAAATGATGTATGAATGCGAGATGTCGTTGAAGTGTCTCGGTAGCTTCGTATAACATTTTCGATCAGAAAATAAACCCCTGATTGCTGCTGGGGATGAAGAATAGGTGTGATATTCAATCTTGTTATAGAATGCCTCCGCCGAGGATTCATGCTTCCTGTTTAAGGAAACTCCGCTGGGTAATATTGATTTCTGCTTGGGGAGAAGAGCTCATTAACATTGGTCGTTCATCACTCTACTGGGGAATTTAATTCCTATACACCATAACTGGGGATAAGAGATATGAATAACCTTCTGAGGTGCTGCCTGACCGGGTTTCTGATATGGATGTCGTGATACGGTGGGAGAACTGACTTGGGTGTTTTGCGTTTTATCATAAATGTTGAGGATTGCAAGAGTCGCCATCGACTTTTCTTTTATCCAATAAAGGAAAGAGTGAAAAGAACAGGAAAGACCGTTTGAGAATTTTCTTGAGTTCGGGGGGTAGGTTATGAAAAGGGAAGGTGTTAGCACCCTTTTCATCTGTAGTTATCTATAGGTTCTTAATTTCTTGATCACTTTGAAATGTTTTATGTTTGTGTAAGTTTTAAAAAAATTTGAAAACGCCTAAGTTTGGTAAACTTTTGCAATGATTCTCGCATCGTTGAGAATGTATACAAAGTGTTGGTTTTGAAAATATTTGTTGAAAAAATGTGTTCGAAATATGTTTTGAAAATGCCAATGTAAGGCCATTTTGTAGTGATTCTCGTATCGTTGAGAATGTGTACAAAATATTTGTTTTGGAAAGTAGTTTGAAAGTGTGAGGTGTGGAACAGTTTTGTTTGTGAGCAAGCAATTACAAGAAATCTAACTACTCAAAAAGTCTTTATTCTTTTCCTCCTCCTTTAAATAGTGTTACTTCACCATTGGTTGGTAGAGAGCCATATCATTGGATATGAGGGACAGACGTGGATCATCGTATAGTCATATAAGGCAACTTGTAAGATGTTTTTAGCAATTGTTTTAAGGGACTAAGATCATTTATCGAAGGAAACATTGAAGGTTAATCGAGGGACTACGATCTTTTAATCGAGGGTATTTGCTAAAATATCCCACGCTCGAGGGACATGACTGTTTATATCCGAGGCAACAAGTGTGGGTTACCCTAGAGGTACATGTGTGAAAAGTGTTTTATTTTTAGGTATTTATCTTTGGATTAGTGTTTTCTATGGTTTGGTTTTAAGTCTTGTCATGCAAGCCCTAATTCTAGCAATAATAAGGAAAGCGATAAATTGCGGAATTTAAATGTCCTACGCTATTACAACGTTTTGGGAATGGGGGGTACAAGTTTGTGAATGAGGGGAGGAAAGCAATAAAACCCTAATTATTATTACAAACCATTGAATATGAATAATAATAGAATGCAAGGATGAAGAGGAAAAAGAAATTGTCTTTATGATTTTTTGATGGAAAAGGTTTCATAATTAATTTAAGTTAGAAAAGGAATTAATTAATTATTTAAACAAAACCTAAAAAATCTAGGTTAAATTGAAATTAATAAAAATAAAAGCTAAGTCTATTAATTTTTATTTTGAAAAAGAAATTAATGATTAGAAAAATATTTTCGAGGTTTAAAAAATAAAAATAAAAATGATTAAAATGTTTTTAATCTAATTATTTAAGAAAATATATTTAAGTAAAGTAAATAAATAAAGAAAGTATATAAAAAATATAAAAAATTAAAAAGGTTGGGCCTGAGTTAGAAGTAAAATAGGGGGTATGGGAAATTATTTTTGGTTAGGCCCAAAACAAACCATTTCTTTTAATCAGAAAAAAAGTTGTTTGTAACAAAAAAAGAAAAATAATGGGCCTAGTTATCAACAAACAGAGGGGTGCAGAAAGCCAATTCATCCAAGGCCCAAAAGTATTAAATGATCCAACGCCTGAAGCCTCTGAGGATGCATGGTGGGGGTGGCATCGTCGGAGTGCTTGATCTTGATCATAGGGATATAGACGGAGGGTGTATGGTGAGCCCTGAGAGAGACGTTGTATGGAATATACAGTTTGAACCAAATGGGCGATGACAAGTGTCATCTCCAAGTTAGCTTAATCAAAAAACAATTTACATAAAACAAAATGAATTAAAACCAAAACAAAAATCTCTCTTCATTTCTTGTTTTACTCTCTCTCACTTTTGCTAGAATGCTCTCGTCCCCCTATTAACTGTTCTGATGGGTCTCTGCCGGAGACGATGGGTTGGCTGCGCCAGAAATCGCCTCTAAAGAGGCGACGACAGTGGAGAAGCTCTGATCCTAAATTTTCTTAAATTTTCTAATTCATCTCTTCCTCCTATTTACTAAACCGTGACTTGATTTTACAGTTTTTGAGCGACGAACCCTAGATCTAAAAGGGGAAATTCAAAACCTTAATTGCTCAGATTTAAAAACAGTGAAGATTATGATGATGGATGCGTAAATAGAAGAGAAAATAAATGAAAGGAGAGAGACGGAGGCTGGGAGACTCGGAAGCGTAAGTTTCCACCCTTTAGTGAGATCTTTCTGTATTTTTCCTTTTTGGTCTTTGCAATTTCTTTTTTGTTCTTCCTCCTTTGCAATTTTTCTGAAGGGTTTCTTTTAGAAAGTGATGAACAGTTTAGAGTTTGTTTGGAAAATGATTAATGAAACAGACTTGGAGTTTATGGTTTGCTTTTTGTTTCTTCTGTATACCTTTGTGTAAACTGTATGTTGGGCTTCTGCTGAAACTGTGAGTGATTTTCTTTAGAAGGTTTTTCAATCTAGGGTTTGTGGTTTTTTGCCACTATTTTTCGTCCCTTTATATGAATTGTTGCCTCTTTTTTATATTTAATGAACTTAGGTCTTACTGTTGAAATTGACTTGTGATAACAGGCCTAGAGCCATTGCTTTTTGTCTTGGACTTGTGACTTTCTGATATGTGATTTTTCTGATATGTCAACTTTGATGTACACTGTGACTGTACTTTTGCTATTCTATGCCTATTACGTGTTGGCCCTGTTGCTTGCTTTTTAAACTGAGTTTGTACTTGTTACTTGCTGGCTTTTGTGAACTAATTTTCTGTGATGTCTTTTGTACTTGTGTAGTACATTACTTTTTTTTTGTTTTTTAACTTTACTGTGAACCAAACAAATCTCTTATGCATTTGTTTGAGATTTGTAGTAGAGGGATAGGCCTATGATTGACATTGCAGTTCTGACTTTTGTTGGAATAAAGAAAAATGATTCTTTTTTATTGTTGCTTGAAACATGATGTTGGACTTTAATGAGTTTGTAATTCTGATTTGTGATGCTTCTTGTTTGATGGTTCTGACAATGATGAACCTTTTTTTGAGTTTGTTTTTCTTTGCTCTTGTCTCACTATGAACCAAACTAATTTTTTGATTTGTAGTAGAGATGAAACTTGGCATGTGATTGATACTTGAATGATATTCTGACTTGCTGAATTATGCTTGGGCTGTCATAATTCTGATTTTTGAATCTTTGTCTCTTTGTGCCTCTGACTTGCTGTAACTGGGCTGGTCTTGTGATGAAATTATGTTTTGAACCTATTTGAATTTATCTTTTATGAATCAATTTATTTGTGATTTGAAATAGGCCTAGGCCTATGATTAAATCCAATTTTGTATGAGGCTTTTTGGCACATGAACATGATTGAGAAACACACCCCCTATAATTTGATTCCTCACTCGAACCCTCATGATGAAATTGGAGAGAAAATTTCTTGAAACTGTTCTTTGTTTATCATTCAAGTCTTGATTATTTTACTAACCATTTCCTTCCATGTTATTGTTTTCATGTGATGATTGATGATGGAAATGGCAAGGAAAATTAATGATTGATTATGGATAGTCGACAAGGGTGGAAGGAAACTGTGGCTAGCATGAAGGTGGAATCATGTTGGAAGGAAGCTTTGAAGTGTGAAGGATTTTAAAGTCTTGCCTTATAGTCTTATAGGATATATTAGAATGAGTTTAGAAACTCTCTTCATTTGCCTTTGTCTTATAATTTGAAGTGATTTAGGAACAAAAATCATTCAACCTTGTAATTCTTTTCAAAATGAAATTTGTAATACAAACTTTTGCCAAAGTGTTTGTAAAACAAGTTAAATCTTGAATTCAATATTTGAATTATTTTGACAATACTTTGAATAAAACTTGCCATATTGAATGAATACAACAAGTCCTTTTGTAATAATTCCTTTAAAACCTCCCTTTGAGAAGTTCAAGAAAATCTTGAATCATACTTCCAAAATAATGACCAAGTGATAAGGAATCTTGTGATAAAAATGGATAGAAAGAGGAAGATGTAATGTGACGAAGAAATAAACTTCATCAAATTGACTCTAAGATCAAGCTAAAATAAACTTCAAGTTTGTATTTTTTTAAGAACCACAAAAAGGATTCACTTGCAATCAAAACATTATTTTAAGGCTTATAAGACCAAAATCTCCATAGTTGAGTGACCAACTTATATCAATAGAAAAATCTGAATTGTCTGATTTAAGCCAAATGTAGGCATGCCTTGATCCGCAATAAAGAAAGGTACCTTCATGAACAAGTTAGCTTCAAAATCTTTCTCTTGCATTTCTTCAACCATAGGCCATATGATGTTGAAACATGATCATTGTCCTCAATTTTGACCAAAAGTTCACTTGGTCAACAATTGACTTTTGTTGACTTTTGCTCAGATGACCCAAATCATTAAGATCAAGTAATTGAACTTCAACTAATTCCAACCAAGAGTCCATAATTCATATGAGCATGCCTTAGAACATATTTGAGTCATTAAGAATCAAGAGCTTGAAAGGGGCCATAACCCTAATTTCTGATTGAATATCTTAGGAGATGGTAACTAAAGATCAAATCCTAATCTCTCAAAGATTCTTGAGAAACCCAAAGAGCCAATTATCTTGAAAGAAACTCATGAACATGAGATTCCTCCCAACTTGCCTTGAGAAGATCAATCTCTTGCTTGGTGGATAATCTTGAGCCCATCACAATGTATGAAGTGCATATAATGAAACATAAGCCACTAAAGGTAAAGATGAAGAGGGCAAAATTTGGGGTACAACAGATGTCGACCCGTCTGGAGAGGATAAGGTTGAATGTTACCTGGTCTGGTTTCATATTTGGTAGAAACTCTCTGGGGATAATAGCTTGGACTGTCCTTTTCTGGGGAGAGGAGTTTTGTCGGTGATTTGCAGAAGCTAAAGGAATAGACTCGGGATGGGGATGCTGAATTTCGTTTGGGAAATAAACCGTGTTAGGGAAATAAACCTTGTTGGGGAAATAAACCCTGTTGTAGAAACACTTTACCGAGGAGATGAGTCCTGCTGAAGGAGAAAATTATGCGGAGAATTTTATAGTGCTGAAGAAATAAACTCAGTTGGTGAAGAGAATTCCTATGAATTGTGCTGACGACCTAATCTCTGATGAGGGTTGGTACTCCGTAAGTTGGCAACATTGTTGGGGAGACGATCACACTCGTTTCTCCGTTAGGGGGATCTGCTGGTGAGTACGATTATGTTAAAAACTGGAAGATTCCCTACTTTATGTCATGAAGGCATATTAGATTGTGGGGAATGTATCTCTTGTTGAAGATGAGCTTGTGCAGATAGCTCTGTAGGGATAATTATGTGGAAACTACTCTGTGGGGCTTTATCGATGACTTGAACATTATCTCAACTTCTAGAGCCCTCGGTAAATTCCGATCAAGGTGATGTGTCTTTTAATGGTATACAAGAGATAACGGGACATAGTCGTACACTTTAATCCCTAACTTTTTCATGGACCATCTTTTCAGATTTTCAGTCCACCGGGATACCCTTTTTTGCCCAAGTCGCCTTTTCAGGTTTTCGACTTGTCAGGTTTATAATTTTATTTATATATCCCTAATTTTTTCCCGAACTCTTTGGTTCGTCGGTATGCCCTTATTTTTTCCTAGGGCAGTTAACCTAGCAGGTCTTTTTTTATACATAGTATTTTCCGACTATGTCCGCGTTCATAGGGTGCAAAAAATTATCATTGTCCATAGTTGTAGCACTCCCAGAAAATATTTGCTTGATCGTACGTGGCCCTTTGATGGAATTCATGTTTAATTCCCCAAGTGATTCAGATGGAGATTTGCCCATGGTTATTCAACACTTTTGAGAGATTCTTTGAATCTTGACTCGACTGCCACAGATGAGTTGGATAATAACATGTCACGCCCCTTGATTATAGAAGGCTTGTTATTGGAAGTGTCTTTCCAGTTTAAGTGATTTTGTTTATTGAGAGGATTTCCGTTCATTGAATATTTATCGTGTGAATTTCTCTGTTGTCGAACAATTAGTTATATCCAAACAGTGGTATTAAAAATGCAAAGCTTATGTTTGTCTTGAAGTTTTTAAAATTCAATTATAGTAAACAAACAAAATTTTGTAAGAATATGAATTCAACTTAGGATTTATAGTAAGCCTTACAGGAGTCAAGATACCTTTTGTAAAAATATCCTTTCTGTTGTACCCCAAAATTTATCCTCTCATTTTATTCAAGACATATTCATAGAGGTCCCGAAGTGCTCAAGGTTGACTAAGAATTGACCAGACAAATTCTCCTCCTAAGCAATAGATCTCCAACTAGGGTTTCATTTTTCACAAAGAAGTTTGGGTTTCAAAGGCCTAAGTTGATTTCCATGGTCCCTAATATGTCCCCAAGAATGCTCATGCCAATTTTCATGCCTTGCATTACAAGTTTGCTCAGTCAATGGCTCAAATGTTTGAAAATCAATTGTGGTTAATATACAGTCAAACTTCAAGATTTTTGGTCAACCTCAAAATTTTTAAGTTATATTCATCATTTGATCAAGGGTTGATCATGATTCCTCAAGGAAAGTCCAAGATCATCTCCAAAAGATAAAAATTGAGCAAGTTATGACTAGTACAAATTGGTGAAAATGCAAAAAAGGTCAATTTTGAGCAAAAATGCATTTTTAAGTTTATAGACCTATTTTGTGGGATTCAAATATGTTTATGACTTACTCAAGGACCCCTAAATTAACTCTCACCTTGCTTTGCATTTTTTCTCCATTTTATTCATATTTATTTTGTCTTTATTCAAATAAACACAAAATAAATTGCATAAAATAATAAATAAAAAGTATGGACACATGGACTGATGATTTGGGTTGATTGGGCCTTAGAACTCGTGCAAGGCATGAGAAAAAAGACCAGGTTCGTTGCATCTCAAGAAGGGCAAGTTTTTCACAATTTTGGAAGTATTTTAATATGTTTGATATTGCTTTGAAAGGGGGTCATTATGTGTGGATTCTTGCCATATTTACTCACTATTCCATCCCTCTATTAATACAAAACAAAAGCGTAAGCCAATACCACAAAATTTTGAACCAAAGCTCTCCAAAACAAATTCTCCAAATTTGAAGAAATTGTGAAAATCATATCTTGCATCTCCAGCATTTTCAAAACTGATCCAAACCTTTCATTGTCCTCCTGAAGGCCAGGAGTCAGAATCAATCATTATCCTTTGCAAATCAACCCCATAAAACGCCCTCACATTGATTCCGGTTGGTAAGTTGGTAGGTTTTGCGTTCTCAAGATTTTCACACTTTAAATCCATGTAAACACGTTTGTTTCATTTATATGCATTTTCTGCAATTTCTAACATTTTACATGTAAGCATGGAGGCAGAAATAACAATCATGACCATGGTGCACCCCAAGGCGCGTTCCCCACTGGGTCGGAACAAAGCTCCTGGACTCATCCGTTTTGAGCTCATTGTTATCCTTCCTCACACCCCCTCCACTTACTTGTTCTGAGCAGGCTCATTTTCATTTCTTTTTTGTGTTTTAGTTAAATACTTTATTTTTTAATCAATTTTATTTTAATAAAAAAATCACAAAAACATTAGACTTAGGTTTTTATCAATTAAATTAATTTTAATTAATTACTTTAATCAATTTTTTTAATTAATTAACTAATTAGAATTAGGGTTTTAAAATTAACTTATTTTCATAAATCAAATTCAAATTATTATTAACACAAAATTCCTTTTTTCTCATAAAAAGACCAAAATCATTTTTTCTTGCTTAGAATTTGTTTTTTTTTATTTTTTCCTTTAATTTATTTTTTAATTATTCCTTTTCTATTTAAATTCTAGAAAACAAATGTATAAGTCACACGAGTAATTTTATAATAGTTGTAGTTTACATTTCTTCGCATTTTTTCTATTATGTAACTGCTTATGGGATGTAATAGCTGTAGGCCTTTACTTTCTCGCATTTTATTTTCTGCACTTATAGTTATGCATGTATATATATATATATATATATATATATATATATATATATATATATATATATATATATATATATACTGTGTAGTAACTAGAACGTGTATGGCAAGATCTAAAAATAAAATGTTAGAAGACCTTAACATCAAAGATAAACAATAATTGAAACACAAAACACTTCACACACGAGCACCTCTAAGGTACCTCCACTTGTTGCCTTCGGAAAACAACAGTCATGTCCCTCGAAAGTGGTGACACTTTAGCAAAGACCCTCGAATCAAAAGTCATATTCCCTCTATGACCCTTCGTTGTTGCCTTTCGATAAAATGATTTAGTCCCTTAAATGAAATTGCTAAAACGTCCTTACTAGTTGCCTTCAATGACTGTACGATGACCTGCGCCTGTCCCTCAAAACATCTAAAGATAGGGTTACCTACTCATTAATAGTAGGATAGCACTATCTAAAGGAAAAAAGGAAAATAACAAACCTTTCCTAGTAGGTAGATAATTCTTAGATGCTTGCTCAAATAAAACATTTTCCACACATACACTCTTTTCTAAAAAAAAATTTCAAAAACACTTTGTATACGTTCTCAATAATACGAGAAACATTACAAAGTTCGCCGCACTAATGCGTCTTTTCAAAATACTTTTTTTCAAACACACAAACACAAGGTATTTTCAAAAGAGCTAGCATCTAAGAGACCGTAGATAACTACGGCTGGAAAGGGTGCTAACAACTTCTCTTTCCATAATCTACCCCCTTACTGAGAAATAATCTCGAAAGGTCTTTTTCTGTTATTTTCACCCTTTCCTTTGTTAGATAAAAGAAAAGTCGACGGAGACTCTTGCTTACTGCAACATTTTTAAAAACAAACACAAAACTAGTATAACAGTCAGTTCTTCCACCGTATTATAGAACTGGCGACTCTGTTAGGGAGTACTAAAAAAAGTGGGGTTACCTTAGAGTTATATCATTTTAATTGCTTTCCTTGTGTGTTTTGTATGCCTTACTTTTAGGGGTTGCTTGGGTTACTGTTAAACATCATATACCCGGATCTGGGGCACCTTTTCAGGTAAGTAGCAATAAATCATGGAGGTTGTACGGTGTAGACCGATATGGACAAAGTGATGGCTATGTTAGCGCGATACTCTGACTTGTACTAATATTCCTTGAGTCAGTCAAGGATAACATTAGGCTTCCTCATAGTGTCATTAAGTGCTAACTGACCTTTAGAACCTTTAATTGACTCATCTAAGCCATTAGAAAGTAGTGAGATAGCCGACTTTGGTTCTGACGGAAGATTTGTTGATACTCGATGCTACACTCATTGAGATTGGACTTTCGGGATATTTCGGTCGCAATATTTTGATGCTTGAGCTGAAACAATGTCTGAGATAAAGGTCAATGATATGAGACTCCTTAGAACCCGATTACTATTACTAGGACCGGTTGAGCCAACTGAAACTTCAAGAGGGTACTTACCTTTAAAACCACATGCAAGCCTTTAAACCTAAGGTCTTTGTGTGACTTGTTTGTGTTTGCTATCTTTGTTTTTAAGCATAATCATAACATCATGAACATCATCTCATATCACTTGCACTAACCGTTTTAAGGACCTGTGGATTTATCTCTTCTCTGTTTTGTAGGTTATGGATTCAGCTCGCAGAAAAACCATCCAGATCAACTTTGTAGAAATTCCTCCCAAACTTAAGGAGTTGGTCTTAAAAGTTCCTGAATGCTCATCATTCAACAAAAGATATGGTCACTTGCTCAGTTTGGTTACTACTGATTTTGACGAAGGTTTAGTGAGCGTCCTATTCCAGTTCTTCGATCCTAAGCACCATTGCTTCACATTTCCAGACTATCAGTTGGTGCCCACGCTGGAAGAATTCTCTAAGCTACTTGGTTTACCTATATTGGAGCAGATACCTTTCACCGCTTTAGAACAAGATCCAACTTCTGAAAATGTTGCCATAGCCTTGCATTTGAAGCCATCTGACATTGAATCCAATTGGGAAAGAAGAAGTAGGGTTAAAGGTCTTCTTGCAAAGTTTCTGATGGAGAAAGATCATGTATTCCTAGACGCCATGATTTACCATGCTTTTGAAGATATCTTGGCTCTCTTGATCTATAGGTTAGTTTTGTTCCCTAATTTAAACTAACTTATAGACGTCAATGCCATCAACATTTTCCTTACTCACAATTCAGTGCCTACATTTCCCAGGGATATTCTGCATTCACTCCATACCCGTACTATAAAGAAGCGAGGAAATCTTATGTGTTATATGCCTTTGTTCTATAGGTGGTTTATTTCACACCTTCCTAGATCAGTAATGAAGAATGAGTTAGGCTTAAGGTGGAATCAAAGGTTAATGTCTCTCTCTCACTCTGATATCTATTGGTGCCCTCGCTCTCAAGAAGACATATCTTTTATTGATCGTTGTGGAGAGTTTCCTAATGTGCCACTCCTTGGCATTAGAGGTGGCATCACCTATAAACTTTCTTTAGCCCTATGTCAGTTTCGTTACGCACAGAGAGATGGTCCTCCTGATATGCTCATCTAGGGTATTGTGTTTGACTACTCAAATGATCTGCAAGGTTATCGTCAGAGGTTCATCCGCGCTTGGGGCATGGTTAAGGAGACTAATAGTAAGACTTTAGGGTGCAGGAACTCCATCCCTTTGGAACCTTACCTCAAATGGGTGTGAGCTCGTGCTCAAAGTCTTATAATGCCATATACTGCCATCTTATTGGTGATCTTAGAGCCTATTGTTCAAGGGGACGAGTCTTACATCATTCTTCATCCTAATATGCCAATAAACTTCGAGGTTTTGCAAAGGTATTGGATCCAACTCAAGAAAGAACGGGACACCTTTGAGACCCAATTCTATGCCAGTGAGAAGAAAGTGTTGGAACTGACAAAGTAGCTTCACGAGGAGTAGAGTATTAATGCCTATATCAGCACGAAAAGGAAGCGTCCATGGGAAACCTAGAAGTTTTATAAGTTTTAATTGTTATTTCTTTGTAAACTTTGATTTCATTTGAACTTACTAATAAAAAGTCTTTGTTTCTATTTTGATTAAAAGAGTTTAAATCCTACGAGGTATTTTAAGACAGGTTTCTTATCTTTTTGATGTTTATTTCAGCAAAAAGAAATGGCTCTTGAACAAACAGTTAAGGATCTTCAAGCACAAAACACTCAATTCCAACAGATGTTCCTGGCTCTGGCTAAAGGACAAGAAGATCTGAAAGCTCTCGTTGTCAAAGAGAAGACAAAGAAACCAGTTGGCGTCCTGAATATGGGAAGAAGATTTAGAGTAACAGGCAAGCGATTTCTAGAATTTGAAACTCTATCAAATGAGGGGGATAATCAGGAAGAGGATGACAAGAAGACAAAAGAAGAAGATAATAGCCTAGGGACTGATGAAAAGGAAGCAGACTATGCTGAAGAATAATATCCTCCTGTTGATGACAAATATAAATAGCTGGAGGATCATCTCAATGCTATAGAGATTCAGAGAGTACCTGGTTTTGACTTTGAAGAGTTAGGGTTGGTCTCGAGAGTGGTTATCCCACAAAAATTCAAAGTTCCCACTTTTGCAAAATATGATGGTGTTTCATATCCCAAGCTTCATTTGAGGTCTTACATCAGGATATCCAACCTCATACAACTGATAGGATATTATGGGCTCACTTCTTTTAGGAGAGTTTGACGGGGACAAAGTTAGAATGGTTTTATCAATTAGAAAGAACCAACATCCGCAATTGAGAAATTTTGGCTGCTACTTTTTACAAGAAGTACCAATATAATATTGACCTGGCGCCGACTCGTGTACAGTTGCAAGAAATGTCCATGAGCTCAAATGAAGGTTTCAAAGAATATGGTCAGAAATGGAGAGATCTAGCTAGAAGAGTGAAACCACCTTTGACTAACCGGGAAATGGTGGACATGTTCATGGGTACTCTGACAGGCCCGTTCTTTAACTTGTTGATTGGAAGTTCTTCGTCTGGTTTTGTAGAAATGGTTCTGACTGGGGAAAGGATCAAAAGCAGTATCAAGAGTGGGAAGATTCTGATGGCTGCATCTTCTAATGCTGAGAAGAAGCCATTTGGTGGTAAGAAGGAAGCCAATGTTGTGTATGGCCAGAAGGGTCGTAATAATATAGACTACAACCAATTTGTAGGGGCAATACTAGTCTCTAATCCAGCACCAGTGCAACGACGACAACAGAGCAATCATCATAAACAAGACATGCCCAAAAGACAATTTACCAAAATTAACATGTCTTTGGCTCAAGCATTGCAACAGATGTTGAAGATGGAGTTGATTACGTTGAGGGATCCTCTTCGGAATCCCAATACCTCCGCTCCTAGCTATCATCCTAATGCAATATGTGCGTACCATTCCAATAGTCCTGGACATGATACAAATGACTGTTGGGCATTGAAGAACAAGATTCAAGATTTGATTGATGCTAAGAAGATTGAGTTTGGCCTTCTTGAGACTCCTAATATGATTACTGCTCCCATGCCAAATCATGTTTAAGATGGAGAGTGTCCAGTTCATTTGGATTTTTTCAATTGTAATTTCTTTTGTTTGTTCGAACACTTATCTTTATATCAAACTATGTGTTTTTCCATTAATGCATTGCATATGTTGGTCTTGAATTAATCCATTCATTTTCACTATACTTAAACTGTGCTTTTACTTCCTTTTTTTGGTATTCAACTCCCGATTAAAATCTATAAGCCTTTAGAGGGAGGATGATGAAAATAATACCATAATCTCTACAGTATGCTTTGGAACAGACCTTACTGACAATGTACATGCGTTGTTTCAAATCCTAAACAGTGGAGTTATAAGGAAGATAATCCCTAGTCAACCCCTTTGAGCCTAATAAGTAGGAGTTTTCTTTTTCACACAAATCGAAACCTTTAATCATAACCTGGGGTAGGGTAGTTTCTCAGTTAATTCAATGGTGCATTCAATCGCAAGCTTTCCCTTCGTACATGACGAGTAGTGTCAGAGGTATCCTTCCAAAACAAAAGATGGTGATGGTTCCACATAATCATTATAACAAGAAGTCATTATCTCTCAAAAGAAAAGCCCTATAAGTCAAAACCTATGAAGGAGACTTAAGAAAAAAATTGGGGCATCCCGTTGACTGTAATCACAAAAGAAACAGTTTAGGCAAAAGGTAGGGATAATAAAATCAAAAAAGAGGTCGCTATGAATCCTTAACAAAAAATATTACAAAACAAATGATGATTGCCTTCTCAAATAAACTTTCAGTATCCGAACCATCACCAGAATATCAGGGAAAATATTCCAGACTTAATTGGGATCTAAACGCACAGTTAACTGAGTATAGGACTGAAGAACATCACGAAGAACAGTTTGGATACAAATAAAGTTTGAGCCTTTATCCTTTGTTTCTTAAACCGTGAACCAGGCCACAGTACAACCCTTAAAAGTCCTAGCTGAAGCGTGAGTTAGTTCGAAAGCATACTGTTATAAAAGGTATCTTGACTCCTGTGAGGTTTACTATAAATCCTGAGTTGAATTCATATTCTTACAAAATTCTGTTTGTTTACTAAAAATGCATTTTTAAAACTTCAAGACAGACATAAGCTTTGCATTCTTTAAATGCCATTGTTTTCATATGACTAATTATTCGACCGCAGAGAAATTTGCACGATGAAAATTCAAAGAACGAAAATCCTATCAATGGACAGAATCACCTCAGCTGGAAAGACATTTTCAGTAATAGGACTTTCATAATCAATGGGCATGACATGGTATCTAACTAATCTGGGGGCAGTCGATTCAAGATTCAAGGAATCTCTCAAAAGGGCCGAATAGCCAGGGGCAGACCTCCAACTGAATCACAAGGGCCATGACATGGTGTCTTACTGATCTGGGGGCAGTCGAGTCAAGATTCGAGGAATCTCTCAAAAGCGTTGAATATCCAGGGGAAGATCTCCATCTGAATCACTTGAGGCATTGAACATGAATTCTAGCAAAGGGTCACGTACGATCGAGAAAACATTTTTCTGGAAATGCTACAACACTTACTACTATGGACATTGACAATTCTCTGCACCCTGTGAACACGAACATAGTCAAAAAATACTATGCATGAAAAAAGACCCGCTAGGTTGACTGGCCTAGGCAAAAATAAAGGCATCCCGGCGAAGCAAAAGAGTTCGGGCAAAAATTAGGGATATATGAATAAAATTGTACACCCGCAAGTCGAAAACCTGAAAAGGCTACTTGGGCCTAAAAGGGTATCCCGGTGGACTGAAAATCTGAAAGGACAGTAGGCAAAAGTTACGGATTAAAGCATACGACTATGTCCCATCATCTTGTCACTTGTCTATCAGTAGAAGACTTATCATCTTGATCAACATTCACCAAGGGCTCTAGAAATTGAGGTATGTTCAAGTCTCCACGGACCCCCACAAATCCAATTCCATGAGATTATCTCCACAAAGTAATCTTCACAAAGTTATACATTCCCCGCAATTTCCCCGACAGATTGCTCTAGTGGATAAAGGAGTATGATCTTCTTCTTGGAAATATCACCAACCTACGGAGTTTTAATCAATACAGTTCATGGAGTTTCTCTTCCCCAGCTGAGCTTGTTCCTCCAAGGGTGTAAAACTCCCTTCAGACTTCTGCTCTCCAACAGAGTTCATTTCCTTAACAAGGGTGTTTCCTCAGCAAGAGTACTTCTCCATCAATAGGGTTTATTTCCCCAAACAATTTATCATCTTCTAGATACAGTGCAGATACAATCAAGACACATATTCATTCTGGAACTCATTCCATATTTCTCTTCCAGATACAGTTCAGATACGATCCAGATATGGATGTCATTCTGATACTCATTCAGTACATCTTCCAGATATGGTTCAGATACAGTCCAGATATGGATATTATTCTGAAACCATTCAATATATCTTCAGATACAATCAATGCATGGATTTATTCTGACACTCCCCAGATTGAGTGCGCTTCTACCATAAATCACTGGCAAATCCCTCTCTCTAGTGAATTCGTCACTATCCCTAGAGAGTTGCTAAAGAACCTGGAAATCGGACCAGATGTCATTCAACTTTATCCTCCCAGGCGAGTCGAAAGGTTATCCAACTCTTCTATTACCAGTCATGGTATAAACTCCCTAGTAGAACAATGAACATCCAATGTTCTTAAACCCGTCTCCCCAACAAGAATTAACACGATCTAACAGAGTTTCCTCAAGCAAAGAGAAAAAAATAAATGTTCCCCAATGGAGTTTTCTCGAACAAGAAAGCAGGGATCCACAGTGGAAATAATTCCTAGAAGATCGAATATACACATACTCTTCATCCCCAGCAACAATCAGGGATTTATTTTCCCCAGACAAAGATGCTCGGGTTTACAAATGCACCTCAATAACATTTCACATTCATACATCATTTACAAACGACATAGCATATACATACAAAAATGCATATAGCACAATCTCGTTTATCTTGAGAGCATCATTATGCAATACAATACCTACATCATGCCATTGCATAAAACTAAATTTGTCTTTTCAGTTTAGTTCCCGATCTATTAGAGATTGTCAACAGTTTATCATCTTCCAGATACAGTTCAGATACGCTCCAGATACGGATGTCATTCTGATACTCACTTCATACAATCTTTCATATACATTTCAGATACGCTCTAAATACGGATGTCATTCTAATACTCATTTAGCACATCTTTTAGATACGGTTCCGATACGATCCATATATGGATGTCATTATGATACTCATTCAGTACATCTTTCAGATACAGTTCAGATACGCTCCAAATACAGATGTCATTCTGATACTCATTCAGTACATGTTTCAAATACGGTTCAAACACGATCCAGATATGTATGTCATTCTGATACTCATTCAGTACATCTTTCAAATACAGTTTAGATATGTTCCAAATATGGATGTCATTCTGATACTCATTCAGTACATCTTTCAGATACAGTTCAAATACGCTTCAGATACGGATGCCATTCTGATACTCATTCAGTACATCTTTCAGATACAGTTCAAATACGCTCCAGATATGGATGTCATTCTGATACTCATTCAGTATATCTTTAAGATATAGTTCAAATACGCTCCAAATACGGATGTCATTCTGATACTCATTCAGTACATCTTTCAGATCAGGTACGATCAAGATATAGATTTGTTCTGATAATCATACTCAATACATCTCCAGATACAATTATGACATAGATTCATTCTGACACTCCCTAACACATCTACTAGATATAATCAGACACAAACTCATTCTATTATACTTCTCATACAAATTCAAATACAGAGGCCTCTTCTGGCTCAGATAAAATCAACCGTAGATTTATTCTGATACTTTTTCCAGTTTGGAGTCAACATTTACTTTGGATGGCATCTATAAGCCCATCTATGACGAATCTCAGTCATCTTCTCCAAATGGCATCTATAAGCCCATTCTCGATATCATCAACTAACAACGTTACTTCATGCACAAGCAAGTGCAAATTTCTGGGTACTCTAGTGTTCAATTATCTTCCACCTTCAGATTAGGAATGGCAGACAGGCTAATCTAACTCTTCAGGTTTAAGAAGATTGAACAGGAGAAGTTGTTGTACCCCAAAATTGTCCCTCTTATTTTATTCAAGACATATTCATAGAGGTCCCCAAGTGCTCAAGGTTGACTAAGAATTGACCAGAAAAATTCTCCTCCTAAGCAATAGATCTCCAACTAGGGTTTCATTTTTCACAAAGAAGTTTGGGTTTCAAAGGCCTCAAGTGATTTCTATGGTCCCTAATATGTCCCCAAGAATTCTCATGCCAATTTTAATGCCTTGGATTACAAGTTTGCTCAGTCAATGGCTCAAATGTTTGAAAATCAATTGTATTGGTCAAAAAGTCAATTATGGTCAATATACATTCAAACTTCAAGATTTTTGATCAACCTCAATTTTTAAGTGATATTTATCATTTTATCAAGGGTTGATCATGATTCCTGAAGGAAAGTCCAATATCATCTCCAAAAGATAAAAATTGTGCAAGTTATGACCAGTACAAATTGGGCAAATTGGTGAAATTGCAAAAAAACTCAACTTTGAGCAAAAATGCATTTTTAAGTTCATAGACCTATTTTATGGGATTAAAATATGTTTATGACTTACTCAAGGACCCCTAAATTCACTCTCACCCTGCTTTGCATTTTTTCTCCATTTTATTCATATTTATTTTTTATTTAAATAAACACAAAATAAATTGCATAAAATAATAAATAAAAAGTATGGACACATGGGCTGATGATTTGGGTTGATATTGGGCCTTAGAATTCATGCAAGGCATGAGGAAAAAGACAAGGTTCATCGCATCTCAAGAATGGCAGATTTTTCACAATTTTGGAAGTATTTTAATATGTTTGATATTGCTTTGAAAGGGGGTGTGATACGGTGGGAGAACTGACTTTTTGTTTTGCGTTTTGTATTCGCAAATGTTGCGGTTTATCAAGAGTCGCCACCGACTTTTCTTTTATCCAAAAGGAAAGGTGAAAAAGCACAGGAAAGACCTTTAGAGATATTTTCTTGAGTTCGGGGGGTAGATTATGAAAAGGGAAGGTGTTAGCACCCTTTTCATCCATGGTTTTCCACGGGCTCTTAGTTACTCGCTAGATCACTTGCTTTTTGTTTGAATGTACTTGTGGTATAATTTTTTGAAAGCATTTTGAAAACGTCTTTGTAATGGTTCTCGTCTCTATAAGAACGCATACAAAGTGTTTGTTTGGAAAATAGTTTAAAGATGTGTGTTTTTTGAAAGTGATTTTAAAAAGGTGTCTTTGTAACGTCTCTCGTCTCTATAAGAATGCGTACAAAGTGTTGTCTTTTGAAAATGTTTCAAAACGAGAGTGTTGGTGTATAAAAATGTTTTTGTTGTGAGCAAGCGAGCAACTAGGAGCAAATCTACCTACTCAAAAGGTCTTAGATGTTCTTTTCCTCCTCCTTTAGATGTTGTTATCTTACCATTGAGTTGGTAAGAAGCCCCATCGTCAGATGTGAAGGGACAGGTGTTGGGACGTTTGTATATTCATAGAAGACATACCATGGGACATTTTAGCAATGTCGTTTTTAGGAACTAGATCGTTTAACGAAGGCGAAATTGAGGGTCATCGAGGGACTACGATCTTTTATCAAGGGTTTATTGCTTAAAACGCCCATGTTCAAGGGACATGACTATTTTTCCGATAGGCCACAAAGTGGGATTACCCTAAGGGTGCTAGTGTGCAAGTGTGTTTGATTGCATGCATTTTAGTCTTAATTAGGGTGATCTATTTGTCGATTTCATATCTTTCCATACACACCCTAGTTACTAATAACATATAAAAGCAATAAAAGTGAGGAAAGTAAAGATTCGACGCTATTACAATTATTAGAGGGATTGGGTGTACAAATTTACAAATGGGGGATTTGGCAAGAAAATAAATCCTAATTTCTTATTACAACCATATTGAAATGATAAAGTAAGAAAGAAAAAGGACTTGTTTAAAAAAGGTTTTTGTCTTAAAAAAAATATTAATTAGAAAAGGAAAATATTTGTATGTCCATTTTTATGTTGATAAAAAAAAAGGTATTAATATTAAAAGTGATAAAAAAAAGGAAAATAAGATAGAAACAGCGTGCTGCTGCAAGCAAAACAAAAAGGATCAGAACTTCTGAAGCCAGACACGTGGTGACTCAAAAAGAAACGTTAGTGGGCATCAGAAGTTCTGATTGGTAAACTCTGAGGTCCTGCAAGAAACGTTAGAGGGAAAATACAGAAGTTTTGGGTGGTATTCAGACAGTGGGCCAAAAGTCAGAAGCTCTGCGTTACGCTAAAATAGTGAGTAAGCATCAGAAATTTAGCATATTGTCAGCATGTGAAAATCAGAAACTCTGAGTGTTTAAAACAGTGAGTG
Organism: Vicia faba; assembly: GCA_948472305.1. Lineage (NCBI taxonomy): Eukaryota > Viridiplantae > Streptophyta > Magnoliopsida > Fabales > Fabaceae > Vicia > Vicia faba. The sequence goes on from OX451737.1 coordinate 1,151,448,986, forward strand.
GAAGTATCAGAAGTTCAGTGTGCTTAACAATAAGGATAACTCATAAGTTCTATGCTATGCTAAATAGTGAGTAAGCCTTAGAAGTTCTATGTGTTAAATAAGTGAGTGGAAACATCAGAAATTTTGTGTCATATTTCAACTCTTTTCTCATATTAATCAACCATCAGCAGCTTATTCAGTTCTTAATCAAACCACAAATCAGAGGGATAAGAGCACAACAGTTTATAGAAGTTCTAATCCTACTCCTAAGCCTATCCTTAATCAAGAAGTTCTGATCCATAGTTTTTTTATTCATGCAATGATATAGACAACATCAATACTATGATATTTACATGTCTAATGATGTTCTGAATGAAAAGATGCAGATTCAGAAAGACTTACCTTGAACCTGGAGCGTGTGTTTGGAATTTGGACTGCTGCCTTTAGATGTTATGAGTTAGCAAAAGCAACGGAAGAGGAAATGCCAAGCTCTTTGATTCAAAAGGAAGAACAAAGGTTTAGTTTTCTGTTTGGGATTTCTGGATTTTTATGAAGGGGTTCCACAGATTTCTTTTCTCTCTTTTGATGATTCCCTCTCCCCAAAAGCCATCCCCTTTAAAGTGTGATGGAATAACTTATTTATCGGTGAATTTGTTGTGGTTTTAGGGGGGGAAACAAATGGGATTCAAACCTTTTTGGTATACTGTTCCATTGCTTTTTAATCACAGTTTTCGTATGCTAATTTGATGCAAATATGGGGTTTGAGAAAGTGCAGGCGTGGACTGGGTTAGCAGTTGATTGCAGGACTATGATGTAGCAGGGCAGCAGGTTATTTAAATGAGGTTTTGGGATTTGGTGATGTTCTGATCGCAGAAGATCAAAAACGTAACCTCCATGTGCTGAAGAGTTATGTTCTTATGGAAGACTATGTTCTGAACCATGTTTGCAACTTCTGACTGCACTTGCATGGAGGCTGAAGTGTCATGTTTTGATTGAATACTATGTTCTGAGCCATATTTGCAACTTCTTACTGCACTTGCGTGGAGGTTGAAGTGTCATGTTCTGATTGAAGACTATGTTTTGAGCCATATTTGCAACTTCTAACTGCACTTGCATGGAGGCTGAAGTGTCATGTTCTGATTGAAGACTATGTTCTGAGCCATATTTGCAACTTCTGACTGCGCTTGCATGGGGGCTGACTCAGAAGTTCTGAAGTATCACATTCTCTTAACACTTAGAAAATTTTCCAAATGTTTAGAAATTTGATTGATTTTTTTTCAAAGTGATTTCTGACTTCTGATTTTGATGAACTAGTTTCATGTCTTGATGAAATATAATTGTTGAAACTTGATTTTTGATTTAGAAGTCAAAGTTTGACTTTTTCCGTGTGCTTTTGACCATTTTTCCCTTATGGATGATTTCCTTGAAAAGTAATAATTCAAGACTTGGAACTTGATAGAAGCAAACCTGAAAGTCCAGGATGATCCTCTGAGAAATGAGAGGGAAAATTTTGGGGTACAATAGTTGCCCCTTTCAATCTTCTTAAGCTTGAGGATGTAGATTGGCTGGTCTGTCTTTCGTGATCTGAAGGTGGAAGATGATTGAACACTAGAGTGCCCAGAAATTTGCACTCGCATGAAGTAATGTTGATTGGCTATATCGGAAATGGGCTTAAAGATGCCATCCGAAAAAGATCGGTTGTGTAAGAGATTCCTTGGCGAGAATTCTTGTACTTGTTATTGAGGGGGACTTACCGGGGAATGTTGATTTATGCACTGGGAAGTAAAGTCCAAGAGCTTCGATTATACATTACTCTATTGGGGAATTACCTTCTGACTGAGGAAGTGAAAGTAAAATGTATACCTGGTCAGGGTCCAGGCTATACAACGACTCGCTGGGGAAATGTGAAATCGATTGTATCTGGTCGGGTCCAGGCCTTACAGTGTTGTAAACTATTGTCTGGAGATAAGGGAGAAGGAACCCGGATAGTAGGGTTACCTCGAAATGAAAGCCTAGGTAGTAGGGCTTGTGGGAAGGAACCTGGGTAATAGGGTTACTTTGAAAAGAAAGCCTGGATAGTAGGGCTTGTGGGAAGGAACCTGGATAGTAATATTACTTTGAAAAGAAAGCCTGGATAGTAGGGCTTGTGGGAAGGAACCTGGGTAGTAGGGTTACTTTGAAAAGAAAGCCTGAGTAGTAGGGCTTGTGAGAAGGAACCTGGATAGTAAGGTTACTTTGAAAAGAAAGCCTGAGTAGTAGGGCTTGTGAGAAGGAACCTGGGTAGTAGGGTTACTTGGAAAAGAAAGCCTGGGTAGTAGGGCTTGTGATAAGGAACCTGGGTAGTAGGGTTGTTTCGATGTGAAAGCCTGGATAGTAGGTGTTATACGGTGGGAGAACTGACTTGAGGTGTTTTGTGTTTGTTTTTGCAAATATTGCGGTTTAGCAAGAGTCGCCACCGACTTTTATTTTATCCAAAAGGAAAGGTGAAAAAGCACAGGAAAGACCTTTAGAGATGTTTCTTGAGTTCGGGGGTAGATTATGAAAAGGGAAGGTATTAGCACCATTTTCATCCATGGTTTTCCATGGGCTCTTAGTTACTTGCTAGATCACTTGCTTTTGTTTGAATGTGCTTGTGGTGTGTGTTTTTAAAAGTATTTTGAAAACATATTTGTAACGGTTCTCGTCTCTATAAGAATGCGTACAAAGTGTTTGTTTGGAAAATAGTTCAAAGGAGTGTTTGTGAAATGTGTTTTTGAAAATGATTTTGAAAAGGTGTCTTTGTAATGGTTCCCGTCTCTATAAGAACGCATACAAAGTGTTGTTTTTCAAAAGTGCTTCAAAATGAGAGTGTTGGAGTATGAAATGTTTTTGTTGTGAGCAAGCGAGTAACTAGGAGAGAACCTACCCACTCAAAAGGTCTTAGATGTTCTTTTCCTCCTCCTTTAGATGTTGTTATCTTACCATTGAATTGATAAGAAACCCAATCGTTGGATGTGAAGGGACGGGCATTGGGTCATTGTATGACCATGATAGCAATGTTGTGAAATGACTTAGCACTTTTCTTTAGGGAGTAAGATCATTTTGAAAGGAAACTTTGATAGCGTTGTCGAGGGACTATGATCTTGTATTTTTCGATTCGTTTGTGCTAAGACATCCCACATGCATAACATGGCCATTTTTAGGCAACAAGTGAGATTACCCTAAGGGTGTAAGTGTGCAAGTGTGTTTGTTTGCATGCATTTGTCTTTGATTTTTGGTGGTCAACTTGTTGGTTTTATCTTGCCATACACGCCTAATTACTATAAAGTATAAGGAAAACAATAAATCTCGGAAAATGAAAATCTACGCTATTACAATATTTAGGGGACGGGGATACATATGTACGAATGGGGATTGCAAGTAAAAATAAGTCCTAAGTTATTATTACAACCATATTGAAATGCATAACATAAGAAAGAAATGGACTTGTTTTAAAAGAATGTTTTTGTCTTAAGGAAATAAATTAAAAGGAAAACATTTCTATGTTTTTTATGTCTTTTTGTGTTAATATAAAAAAATGAAAAGGAAAATAAATGCAAGGTTGAAACAGCGTGTTGCTGTAAGCAGAACAACTAGGATCAGAAGTTCTGAAGCCAAGAGCGTTGTGACTCAGCAGGAGACGTCAGTGGGATCAAAAGTTCTGGATTGGTAAACTCTGAGATCCTGCAAGAAACATTAGAGGGAAAACACAGAGGTTCTGGATGGTGTTCAACCAGTGAACCAAAAGTCAGAAGTTCTGTATTGTCAGCATGTGAAAATCAGAAACTCAGAGTGTTTGAAAACAGCTAATGGAAACATCAGAAGTTCAGTGTATTTGACATGTGAGGAGAACTCAGAAGTTCTGTGCTGTGTTAGAGCAGTGAGTGAGTCATCAGAAGTTCTATATTATGCTGAGCCAGTGAATGAACATTAGCAGTTCAGTGTGTTATCAGCATGTAAAAATCATAAGTTCAATGTGTATTAATAGTGAGAAAAATCATAAAAGTTCTGGGTGTTATCAGCATGTGAAAATCAGAAGTTCTATATTATATTTCAACTCTTTTCTCATATTAATCAGTATGTCAACAACTCATTCATTTTTGGAAAACAGCAAGTCAGAGTCTAACCCTAATCAAGAAGTTCTGATTCACAGTTTTTCTACTTAAGCAATGATATGTACAACATTAATGCTATGATATTTACATGTTAATAATGTTCAGAATGAAAAGCAAGTAAAGTCAGAAAGACTTACCTGGAGCGTACTTGGAGCTTTGAGTGGTTGCCTTTGGATTTTCTGAGTCAGCAAGTGAGACAGAAGAGTGGTTGTGTTCTTTGGTTCAAAGAGAAGAACAAAGGTTTGTTTTTGTGTATGAGAAATCTGGATTTTTATGAAGGTTTCACTACTCCCTTTTCTCTCTTTTGGCCAATCTCTCTCTTCAAAAGTCATCCCCTTGAACTTGTGACGGAGCAAAGTATTTATAGATGGGTTTGTTGTGGTTTTGGGTGGAAAAACAAAAGGGATTCAAACCTTTTTGGTATACTGTTCCATTGCTTTTTAGTCACAGTTTTCGTATGCCCATTTGATGCAAATGTGGGGTTTGATAAAGTACCAGCGTGGACTGGGTCCGCAGCAATTTGGAGCGTTGTGGCAGCTGGTTGCAGGACTGTGCCATAGCAGGGCATCAGGTTACATAAACAAGGGTTTTGGATTTGGTGATGTTTTGATTGTAGAAGATCAGAAACGTAACCTTCAAATTCTGAAGGGGCATCTTCTGACTAGAGCGTTGAACATAGCCTCCATATGCTGAAGAATCATGTTCTGACTGAAGCATTATGTTCTGACCAAAGAGCAACGCTTCTGCATGTTCTGATTGAAGTGTCATGTTCTGAACCGTGTTTGCAACCTCTGACCAAAGCTTTTTGTGAAAACTTGCCCAGAAGTTCTGACCAAACTCTGCCTTGAGAGTGTCCAGAATTTGCTGACCGTTATGGTGATAACCTGGTTAGAGAAGATCATAAGCGTAACCTCTATGTGATGAAGAGTCACATTCTGATGGAAGATTGCATTCTGAACCACGTTTGCAACTTCTGACTGCACTTGCATGGATGCTGACTCAGAAGTTCTAAAGCATCATATTCTCTTAACACTTAGAAAATTTTCCAAATGTTTAGAAATTTGATTTTTGATTTAAAAGTCAAAGTTTGACTTTTTCATTGTGCTCTTGACCATTTTGCCCTTGCGGATGACTTTCTTGAAAAATTGCAGTTCAAGGCTTGGAAGAAAATTTGAGGATCCAGGGTGATCCCTTGTGAAATGAGAGGGAAAAGTTTGGGGTACAACAACTGCCCATGTTCAATCTTTTTACACCTGAAGAGTTAGATTGGTAATTCTGCCATTCGTGACTTGAAGGTGGAAGATGATTGAACACTAGAGTGCCCAGAAAATTTGCACTCGAAAATGTGTTAGTTAGTTATGTAGGGAATGGGCTTAAAGATTCCATTTGGAGAGGTAATGGATAGTTGTTGGAGATGGGCTTAAAGATGACATCTGAAGGTGATTATATCTGGACTCGGGATGATGAAGGAATCTTGGATGATTACTACCTCAGCAGGATGATGAAGGAATCTTGGATGACTACTACCTCATCAGATGATGAAGGAATCTTGAATGACTACAACCTTAGCAGGATGATGAAGGAATCTTGGATGACTACTACCTCAGCAGATGATGAAGGAATATTGGATGACTACTACCTCAGCAGAATGATGAAGGAATCTTGAGACGACTGCTACTCTAAAAGGTAATGAAGGAATCTTTGAAGACTGCTACTCCAAAAGGTAATGAAGGAATCTTTGACGACTGCTACTCCAAAAGGATGATAACCTTTATCTGTCGATCAATCTTTCATGAAAAGGTAAAGAGTTAGTTGTATGCAATGTCATGATGTATGCATTGTGTAATGATGTTCTCAAAATAAATGAGATTTATGTTATATTTATTTTGTATGCATATGTTATGAATATTATTGAGATGTAAGTGTGTCTTCAAACTTTGCTCAAAATGTTTCCACCGGGGATCCATGTTTTGTTGAGGAGAACTCCGTTGGGGAAAGTTGAAAACTCTGTGGAGATTGTTGATTCATGCTTGGGGAAAAAGTTCAGGAGTCTCGGTTGTCTGTTGCTCTACTGGGGAGTCGAAGTTGAACTGATATCTAGTCGGGTCTAGGTTTCATAGTAACCTGCTGGGGATTGTAGAGTAGTCTACTGGGGACGAGGAGTTGTGGTCCTTCGATTTGTGGTAGTTGGAGAGGCCACCTCAAGCTGGGGATTTCTGTCGTTTGTTGGGGAAATAAACCCTGTTGCCGGTCTTCTAGAGAGGTGATAACTTTGTTGGGGAAAGTCCTCGAGGATACTCGAAGTTGTCTCAGCTGAGGAAAGGTTTTCAGAGGTTAAACTCTTGCTGGGAAATTATCCTATGAGAAGGAATTCGGGGAGACTTGTCATTTCCCCTAGCAGCAAATGTTTGTGGTTTTGGCAAAAATGTTTTATTGTACGTAACCCTTTGCTGTGATTGACGTTCAATGCCCCAAGTGACAGAGATGGAGACCTGCCCCTGGTTACTCTGCACTTCTTGAGAGATTCCCTGGAATCTTGACTGGACTGCCCCAGGTGTGCTGGATAGTGACATGTCATGTCCCCCTGTTGGTAGGAGTTTTGACAATGGAAGTGTCATCCTTCCTGAATTGATTTTGTTCATTGAGAGAGCTTTCATTCACTGGATATTCGTTGTGTGAATTTCTCCGCTGTCAAACAAATAGCCATATGCAAACAGTGATATTCAAGTAATGCAAAGTTCATATTTGTCTTGAAGTTTGAAAAATGCATTTTTAGCAAGTAAAGAAGTTTGTAATTCAACTATGGATTTTGAGTAAAGCCTTACAAGAGTCAGGATACCTTTTGTAACAGTATGATTTCGAACTAACCCATGCTTCAATTAGGACTTTTGCAGGGTTGTATCGTGGCTTGGTTCACGGTTTAAGAAACAAAAGATAAAGGCTCAAAGTGTATTTGTACCCACCCGTTCTTCGTGATGTTCTTCAGTCCTAAACTCAGCAAACTGTGTGTTTGAACTCTAATTGAGTCTGGAATGACGTGTTGGTGATGGTTCAGGCAAGTTAAGTTTATCGGAAGGCAGTCATTTTTGCAACATTTTTTTCATGTTTGTTAAGGATTTGTAGTGACCTCTTTCTTTTGATTCGTTGTCCCTAATTTTTGCCCGACTGTTCTAATTTTGAGATTATAGTCAGCGGGATGCCCCAGTTTTCTTTCTTAAGTCTCCTTCGTAGGTTTTGACTTAGTGGGCTTTACTTTTTGAGAGATAGTGACTGCCTACGTGATAGGGAACCATCACTATCTTTTGATTCCAAAGGAATGTTTTTTTATGTCATTCGTTGTATTACGAGATGAGAGTTTGTGGCTTAATGCGCGTTTGAATTAACTGAGAGACTACCCTACCCCAAGTTTCGATTAAATGTTTCAAATTATGTTAAAATAAAAAACTTCTACTTCTTCGGCTCGAAGGGGTTGACTATGGATTATCTTCCTTAGACCTCCAGTGTTTAGGATTTGAAAAAAACGCATGTACATCGTCAGCAAGGTCTGTTCAAAAGCATACTGTATGAGATTATAGCATTGTTTTTGTCATCCTCCCTCTAAAGGCTTGTATCTTTTAGCGAGAGTTGAATATAAGGGGAGTAAAAAGCATAGTTTAAATATAGTGAAAATGAATGGATTAATTTAAGACAAACATATGCAATGCATTAATGAAACATAGTTTGACATTAATAGATAAGTGTTTGAACAATCAAAAGAAATTACAACTGAGAATTCAAATAAACAGAAGCCCCTTTGTCTGAACTTGACACTTTAGGTGGTGAGCCTTTGGCAGAAGAATTCAGTTTGGCCATCTTGTGTGAACTCTAGCATTCCTTCGTTGATCAGGTTTTAAATCTTGTACTTCAACACCCAACAATCGTTTGTATCGTGCCCCGAGTTACCAGAATGATAAGAACACCTTGCACCCGGGTTGTAGTTAAGAGAAGAAGTCTTAGGGTTTGGATGAGGGTTTATCACCGTAATCAGATTCATCTTCAACATGTGTTGAAATGCTTATGATAATGGCATGTTGATTTGGGTGAACTGCCTTTGAGGTCTTTCCACCCTTGGCTGATTTTTCGGTTGATGTTGATGAAGTCGTTGTTGGGCTCGTGACGTGGCAGCAAATTGGGATGGTCTCTCGACTTCCTGTCTCATGGGAGGCTGATCAATGACTCGATCTCCAATTCTGGATGTTTGCCCCATTTGGTTGTATCTGTCTTGATGAAGCCTGTTGACAAGGGCTTTCAACTCCTCCTGTCCTTGAGCCAGGTTTTGGATAAGAGCCATCTGGCCCACCAGTTGTCCCATCATTTAGACCTTCATTATGGCTATCTCAGTTTTTAGCCGCTCCAACTGTTCATCTTTGTCGTCCCCAGGATTTCTCATGATCATGCCCATGGTGAGGAGCGCCTTGACCTCTTCTTCCCTTGGATAGGTTCAAGAACATCTCTTGAAGTTGAGCATTTTGAGCCTGGATGCCTTTCACCATTTGTTCCATTTCCATCTTATTGAAATAAACAGTAGGAAGATAAGGAGACCTGTATGGGAGAAACCTGTCATGATATGATGCATGATATGTGGATGCATGTTTTCAAGGATGTCATGGGGTAAACACAAGAAAAAGTTAGAAGTTGAACTTTGATCAACATTTTTGACTGGAGAACTTTGTATCGGTGGATGTCTTTCCACGAGAATCAAGCTCACCATGTCACGTAGATCATAGCCCTTGACTCAAATTGTTGTACTTGATATTTTACAGTGTTTGGTTAGAGGAAAATAAATCCTCTTGCCCCTTGCTAGACGTCTAGTTCAATGTGACCCTGCATCAAAGACCCTCGAGATCCTTGAAATGCTATGGTTCAATGTTATTGAAAATGCTATGGTATGATGTTTATGATGTTATGTACAAATATGCAACGTGAGCAAGTTTATATACAAATAATCATATTCATACAAAGTAGACAAGTCCATATGTTTTAGGCTTGCATGGAGTTGGTAGGTAAGTACCCTATTAACGTTTAGTTGGCTCAACCTGTCCTAATTAATAGTAACCGGGTTCTAAAGGGATCTCAATATCACTGACCTTTCTTTTAGGCATTGTCTCATCTCAATCAATCTTTTCTTGCGGCCGAGATATCCCAAAAGTCTGCTCTCAATGAGTGTAATATCGAGTATCAACCAATTTTTAGCTCTACACCGAAACCGATTATCTCACTACGTCCTAATGGCTAAGTTTGTTCAATTAGGGTTCTAAGGTCAGTTAGTGCTTCATGACGCCACTCAGCGGCCCTGTATTCTCCTCGATTCACCATGAGGGATACCGGTACCCACAAATGCGTCACACTAACGTAGCCATTGCTTCAACTGTATCGGTCTACGTCGTACAGTTTCAACAATCTATTGCTACTTACCTAAAAAGGTGTTCCAGATCCGGGTGGAGGATCAAAGCAAGCCCAAACAGAGAACCATATTATAAAGCATACAGATCAAACAATGAAAGAAAGTAAAGGTGATCTAACCCTAAGGTAACCCCCCTTTTAAGTTTTTCCCCAGCAGAGTCGCCAGTTCTGTGATACGGTGGGAGAACCTACTTGAGGTGTTTTGCGTTTGTGTTCACAAATGTTGCGGTTTAGCAAGAGTCGCCACTGACTTTTTTTTTATCCAAAAGGAAAGGTGAAAAAGCACAGGAAAGACCTTTAGAGATATTTCTTGAGTTCGGGGGGTAGATTATGAAAAGGGAAGGTATTAGCACCCTTTTCATCCATGGTTTTCCATGGGCTTTTAGTTACTTGCTAGATCACTTGCTTTTGTTTGAATGTGCTTGTGGTGTGTGTTTTTGAAAGTATTTTGAAAACGTCTTTGTAATGGTTCTCGTCTCTATAAGAATGCGTACAAAGTGTTTGTTTGGAAAATAGTTCAAAGGAGTGTTTGTGAAATATGTTTTTGAAAGTGATTTTGAAAAGGTGTCTTTGTAATGGTTCCCGTCTCTATAAGAACGCATACAAAGTATTGTTTTTCAAAAGTGCTTCAAAATGAGAGTGTTGGAGTATGAAATGTTTTTGTTGTGAGCAAGCGAGTAACTAGGAGCGAACCTACCTACTCAAAAGGTCTTAGATGTACTTTTCCTCCTACTTTAGATGTTGCTATCTTACCATTAAATTAATAAGAAACCCCATCATTGGATGTGAAGGGGCAGGCATTGGGTCATCGTATGACCATGATAACAATGTTGTAAGATGACTTAACACTTTTCTTTAGGGACTAAGATCATTTCGAAAGGCAACTTTGATAGCGTCATCGAGGGACTATGATCTTGTATTTTTCGATTCGTTTGTGCTAAGATATCCCACATGCATAACATGGCCATTTTTAGGCAACAAGTGAGATTACCCTAAGGACGTAAGTATACAAGTGTGTTTGTTTGCATGCATTTGTCTTTGATTTTTGGTGGTCTACTTGTTGGTTTTATCTTGCCATACACGCCTAATTACTATACAGTATAAGGAAAACAATAAATTGCGGAAAATGAAATTCTACCTATTACAATATTTAGGGGACGGGGATACATATGTACGAATGGGGATTGCAAGTAAAAATAAGTCCTAAGTTAATATTACAATCATATTGAAATGCATAACATAAGAAAGAAATGGACTTGTTTTAAAAGAATATTTTTGTCTTAAGGAAATAAATTAAAAGGAAAACATTTCTATGTTTTTTATGTCTTTTTGTGTTAATATAAAAAAATGAAAAGGAAAATAAATGCAAGGTGGAAATAGCGTGTTGTTGTAAGCAGAACAACTAGGATCAGAAGTTCTGAAGCCAAGAGCGTTGTGACTCAGTAGGAGACGTTAGTGGGATCAGAAGTTTTGGATTGGTAAACTCTGAGATCCTGCAAGAAATGTTAGAGGGAAAACACAGAGGTTCTGGATGGTGTTCAGCCAGTGAACCAAAAGTCAGAAGTTCTGTATTGTCAGCATGTGAAAATCAGAAACTCAAAGTGTTTGAAAACAGCTGATGGAAACATCAGAAGTTCAGTGTATTTGACATATGAGGAGAACTCAGAAGTTCTGTGCTGTGTTAGAGCAGTGAGTGAGTCATCAGAAGTTTTATATTGTGCTGAGCCAGTGAATGAACATTAGCAGTTCAGTGCGTTATCAGCATGTAAAAATCAGAAGTTCAATGTGTATTAATAGTGAGAAAAATCATAAAAGTTTTGGGTGTTATCAGCATGTGAAAATCAGAAGTTCTATATTATATTTCAACTCTTTTCTCATATTAATCAGTATGTCAACAACTCATTCATTTTTGGAAAACAGCAAGTCAGAGTCTAACCCTAATCAAGAAGTTCTGATTCACAGTTTTTCTACTTAAGCAATGATATGTACAACATTAATGCTATGATATTTACATGTTAATGATGTTCAGAATGAAAAGCAAGTAAAGTCAGAAAGACTTACCTGGAGCGTACTTGGAGCTTTGAGTGGCTGCCTTTGGATGTTCTGAGTCAGCAAGTGATACGGAAGAGTGGTTGTGTTCTTTGGTTCAAAGGGAAGAACAAAGGTTTGTTTTTGTGTATGAGAAATATGGATTTTTATGAAGGTTTCATAACTTCCTTTTCTCTCTTTTGGCCAATCTCTCTCTTCAAAAGGCAGCCCCTTGAACGTGTGACGAAGCAAAGTATTTATAGATGGGTTTGTTGTGGTTTTGGGGGGGAAAACAAAAGGGATTCAAACCTTTTTGGTATACTGTTCCATTGATTTTTAGTCACAGTTTTCGTATGCCCATTTGATGCAAATATGGGGTTTGAGAAAGTACAGGCATGGACTGGGTCAGCAGCAATTTGGAGCATTGTGACAGCTGGTTGCAGGACTGTGCCATAGCAGGGCAGCAGGTTACTTAAACGAGGGTTTGGGATTTGGTGATGTTCTGATTGCAGAAGATCAGAAACGTAACCTCCAAATGCTGAAGGGGCATCTTCTGACCAGAGCGTTGAACATAGCCTCCATATGCTGAAGAATCATGTTCTGAATGAAGCATTATGTTATGACCAAAGAGCAACGCTTCTGCATGTTCTGATTGAAATGTCATGTTCTGAACCGTGTTTGCAACCTTTGACCGAAGCTTTTTGTGAAAACTTGTACAGAAGTCCTGACCAAACTCAGCCTTGAGAGTGTCCAGAATTTTATGACCGTTATGGTGATAACCTGGTCAGAGAAGATCAGAAGCGTAACCTCTATGTGCTGAAGAGTCACATTCTGATGGAAGATTGCGTTTTGAATCACGTTTGCAACTTCTGACTACACTTGCATGGAGGCTGACTCAGAAGTTCTGAAGCATCATATTCTCTTAACACTTAGAAAATTTTCCAAATGTTTAGAAATTTGATTTTTGATTTAAAAGTCAAAGTTTGACTTTTTCAGTGGGCTCTTGACCATTTTGCCCTTGCGGATGACTTTCTTGAAAAATTGCAGTTCAAGGCTTGGAAGAAAACTTGAGGATCCAGGGTGATCCCTTGTGAAATGAGAGGGCAAATTTTGGGGTACAACAGTAGGGCCTTGAGAAGGAACCTGGGTAGTAGGGTTACTTTGAAAATAAATCCTACGTAGTAGGGCTTATGAGAAGGAACCTGGGTAGTAGGGTTGCTTCGATGTAAAAGCCTAGATAGTAGGGGCGTGAGAAGGAACCTGGGTAGTAAGGTTACTTTGAAAAGAAATCCTGGGTAGTAGGGCTTGTGGGAAGGAACCTGGGTAGTAGGGTTACTTTGAAAAGAAATCCTGGGTAGTAGGACTTGTGAGAAGGAACTTGGATAGTAAGGTTACTTTGAAAAGAAAGCCTGGGTAGTAGGGCTTGTGAGAAGGAATCTAGGTAGTAGGGTTACTTTGAAAATAAAGCCTGGGTAGTAGGGCTTGTGAGAAGGAACCTGGGTAGTGGGGTTGCTTCGATGTGAAAGCCTGGATAGTAGGGCCGTGAGAAGGAACCTGGGTAGTAGGGTTGCTTCGATGTGAAAACCTGGATAGTAGGGCCGTGAGAAGGAACCTGGATAGTAAGGTTACTTTGAAAAGAAAGCCTGGGTAGTAGGGCTTGTGAGAAGGAACCTGGATAGTAGGGTTACTTCGTTTGATCATGGGGATTAATTGACCCATTTGGTTTCGGGAACTGATTTTCCCTTGGTTGCCTGCAGATATGACATGTATAACTGCTGGGATTGTTGGTGATAACTTCCTTTCCTGAAAAGATAACAGGGTTAGTTATATGCGATGCATGAAATGCGTTGTGAGATAACATTCTCAATATAAACGAGATTATGTTGTATGTGATATATATGTGCATGTCATGGTATATGAGCATGTTAGTTGTGACGTATCCGAGTTTGGGAAAATAACTCCCTGACTGCTGCTGGAGAAAATAGAATTTCTTGACTGTTGTAGAGAAACATGGCTCTTCTACTTCCGCTGGAGATGATGAATGAAAGTGATTGTACTTCTGTCAGGGGGAGATTCTGTTTTGAGAATAACTCTACGGGGAACAACTTAGAAGGTGAATTTCCCTAGCTGAATTAATGGGCTCTGTCGGGGATTGAGCTCCTGTATCCAGAAAAATAAACTCCGCTTGGGGAGTTAGAATTTACAATGATCTGCTTGCGATTATGAAATTTGGCTGGGGGATATAGATGTCAGGTTTCTTGGCGACCCTGGCTAGGGAGATTACTTCCCGTTCTGAGAGAGCTGATGTGATACGGTGGGAGAACTGACTTGAGGTTTTGCGTTTGTGTTCGCAAATGTTTCAGTTTAGCAAGAGTCGCCACCGACTTTTTATTTTATCCAAAGGAAAGGTCAAAAAGCACAGGAAAGACCTTTGAGATGTTTTCTTGGGTTCGGGGGGTAGATTATGAAAAGGGAAGGTGCAAGCACCCTTTTCATCCATGGTTATCCATGGGCTCTTAGTTACTTGTTTAGATCACTTGCTTTGCTTTTCCAATTGTTTGAAATTGTGCTTTGTGTGTGGTTTTGAAAATGTTTTGAAAAGACGCCATCGTTGTGGCAACCTTTGTAATGATTCTTGTTTGAATGTATGCAAAGGTGTATTGTCTTTTGAAAATATTTTTCAATGTTTGAAAGTTTGTTTTGGGAAGTTATTTTGAAATTGTGTTATGAGGTGTGTTTGAAAATAGCAAGGATGTTTTGAAAGCTTTGATCAAGTAACTAAGAGTTGTCTACCCTATTTTACTCAAAAGTCTTTCCTACACATTTTTAACCCTTTTGACAATGTTGTTTTACCATTGCATTTGGTAAACAACCTTGTATTAGGATGTTAAACGAGACAGGTGTGGGTCATCGTATTGACCACGATAGCAATTGTGCTAAGTATCTTTAGCAAATTTTTGAGGGACGAGATCATTTTGTATAGGCAACCAAGAGAGCGTAATCGAGGGACTATGATCTTTTGTTTTGTTTTTGTTTTGCCAAGATACTCAACATGCATAACATGGCCATTTTTAAAGGCAACGAGTGGATGAAACCCTAGGGGTGCAAGTGTGCATTGTGTTATCATTTTCATGCATTTTGTCTTTGTATTAGTCAAGCTATTTGTTTGATTTTGGATTTTTGCATACAAACCCTAATCTCTAACCATGGCATATTTGAAAGCATAAAGTGCGCAAAATAAACCTAAGCTATTACAACATTTGATATGGGGAGAGGGATACAATTTTTGAATGGGGGATATTTGCAAGAAAATAAAACCCTAATATTTACTATTACATCCAAATTGAATAAATGGTACAAATAAATAAATAGACAAGTATTTAAATAGTCAATTAAATAAATATGAAAAATATTATGAAAAAAATGTTTTTTTTGTTTATTTTTATGTATGTAAAAATATAATATTTAATGTGTTAAAAAAGAAATAAAAAGATTATTATTTTTTGTTAAGGGCAAAAACACTAATTTTCTTTTAAGAAAGTAAATATATATTAATTATATTATTCATGTACAATAAAATAAAATAAAATATACAAAATAAAAATATATTTAGAAAAAATATTATTTAAGTATAAAAAATAAAAAAATAAAAAATAAAGGTATAATAATATTATGTATTATTTTCAAGTTTTCATTAAATAAAATAAAAGTATATACTAATTAATAATTATTTTCATGTTAGAAAAATAAAATAAAATACAAAAATAAATGTGAAAATTTATAAAAAAAAATTTGGTATTTTTTATGTTTAGAAAATAATAACATAAAATCAGAAATGAAAAATAAATACAAAAATACAAAAATAAAAAGAAATGGGCCAGGGGGTGCAGTCAGCAAGGCAGGGGGTGCAAAAAGTGAGTCAGAACCAAGCTCAGCCCACTGAACTTCATCTTCAACCTTTGTCAAACAAAAATGTGTGCCCTGTACAATTGTCCAGATCCTGCATACATGCTCTAATGCAAAAACTCATAACATCAAAGTTGTAGAATTTTTCAAGACGAATTCAACCATATAAGAAACTTGATCTAACTCTCAAAGACCAGAGAGAATTTCTCTGGCCCTAATTTCTAACCTAACTTTTTCAGGAAGTTCATGAATCAAATTCTCTTAACACGTTTAACTTAAATGAAAACTGAGCATATGTACAGCTTCAGGGCTATGAGTACTACACTTTTTATTCACAAACCTAAGCCTAATGATTCCTAAATAGAGAGATAGGAAGTTGACAAAAACCTGTTTCAGTTGAAATCGTGTATGGCAATGTGGAGCTTTTCAGTGAGGCCTGAGATGTTTGGGAGCTTGCTTGAACTTCCTCTGACCTTCCCCAATGCCTAGTTTGCTTTGAATGTGCTTGAACAAGCTTATAGAACTCAACCTGCACAAGCTGAAAACAGAAATGGTGAAGCTTGCAAATGGAGTTACAGTCACTGCCTAATGGTTGGGATAGCTTGGATAGGTTATATGGAAGGTGTTTGAACAGGTTTGGGGCAAAACGCATGAGTGGTTTGTGAGATAGAACTCAAGGTGCAGAAGCTGCCCTGTTTTGCAAGAGGAAGGTGATTTTGTGCTTGGGAAGGTTTGAGGGCTCAATGTCTCGTGTTTCTGGCTCAAGGGAATGTGTGAAACTTGTCTCAAAAGCTTGCAAGAGTTGGTTCTATCAGATGTGCAAGTCCTGTTGTATTTGACAAGTTTCTTGTATTTTAAGCAAAAGTGAGCAATGATGCAAGACAGGCCTGTACAGGCTATCTACCAGCTTACACTTTGTGATCTTGGCCCCTCAAGTTTGTGGATATTGTTTGCTGTACAAGATTTTGGTTCAAGGCTCAAGAATGCAATTTGACATAAAGCAAATTTGACAAAAATGGCAATGTTTCCTTTTTTCTATTTTTGGATTAATATCTTGTGTAATCCTCCCATGACCAGAACAAAGCCTCAAACCAATGTATTTTCACTTAACTATTGAGTATGAAAGGGTTTAGGGACCTGTAATCAAGTACGAATGAAGCTGGACAGAAGTTGTAACTTGTATCAACATGAATTTTGCCAAATTCAAACCTTCGATTCTCCTTAACCACAAATGATTTTGGAGAGTTCTTGGACATTTTGGAAAGCTTGTAACATGATTTAAAATCCATATTTGAAATGTATTTTTAGATTCCAAGTGGAACTATGTGAAAAATGGTCATGAAGATAGGTCAAAATCTTGCCTAAACTAGGGCAAAATTTCACTAAGTTAAAAGTTTCATGGACCCTTGTTCCAAAATTCATAACTTGAGATACAAGATTATTTTGGGAAAAATTTGTGAATAAAAGTTGTAGAATTTGTGGAGGACTACAACTTTCATGTTGGAAGTTTTGTTTGAATCCAATTGCATCATAGTGAAAATGTTGGGCAAAGTTGGGAAAAAATAAGAAAATTTCATAACTTAGAAAAATTCTAAGTTATGAAAATTTTCAATTTTAAACCCTAATTTGCAAAATTAGGTTTCTTGATGAACAAGTTTCATGTTTTAACATATCTTGATGAAAAATGACCCTTGGCACTTGATTTTGACCAAAAAGTCAAAGTTTGACTTTTCAGTGTACAGTCAAATTTTGATCAGTTGACTGAAAAATTCATCTGTCAATCCAATGCATTTGAGATCTTTTGAACCTTGTGAATAAGTCAAGATGATGCCATTGAGTCCTTGAATGCTTGAACCCAATTTTCCATTGGCTAGGTAAAAAAAATCAGAAATTGCCCTAGTGCAGTCAAAACCCTAAAAATGACCATTTTGCCCTTTTGATGATCTGATCAAATTTCTTGAGGAGTTGTGGTCCAAACTTGATCAAATGGTTCATATGAGTCTATAATGTTGACGTGGATCAAAAATTATGAGGTTTGACTGTAAATTGGCCACAATTGACTTTTTCTCCAATACAGCTGATTTCTAGGTCAACTGTCCAATTGAATAAGCAAAAATTTGATTCAAAGCTTGAAACTTGGTAGAGGAAATCTTATAATTCCAACATGAAATAAGAAAGTCACTTTGAGCATTGAAAGTCCAAAAATCCCTGTGCAAACTCAAACCCTAATTTAGGTCATCAGTGTAAGGAGATGTCTTGAGCAGAGTAAAACCCTAATCTTGTCTGGAGTTCAAGGAGTCTGGTGAGGGGAAATCTTGATAAAATAAGAGGGAAAATTTTGGGGTACAACAGCTGCCCCTGTTCAATCTTCTTGAACCTGAAGAGTTAGATTTGCGAGTTTGCCTTTCGTGACTCGAAGGTAAAATATGATTAGACACTAGAGTGCCCGTAAATTTGCACTCGTCAAAATGTAGCTGGTGGAATGGGCTTAAAGATGCCATTTGGAGATGGTAGAATCTTGTTGGAGATGGGCTTAAAGATGCCATCCAAGACTTGTTTGTTGAAAATCAGGAGAATGAACACCAGATTGGTATCCGTATTTGGAACGTATCTGAGTTGTATCTGGAGATTGGATTCATATGAGCAAAGGAATGGCGTCCGTGTCTGGAGCGTATCTGAGCTGTAACTGTATTTGATTCTTGAATGAATATCATAATGACTGTCGTGTTTGGAGTGTATCTGTATTGTATCTGAATTCTGAATGGGCGACAGAAAAACATCCGTGTATAGAGCATCTCTGGGCTGGGGATAAATTCCAAATTAGTGATAGAATAGAAACCGTGTCTGGAGCGTATCTGGATTGTATCTGAAGTTGAGATCTTGTATGAGTAGCAGAATGACTTCCGTGTCTGGAGTGTATCCGTATTGTAACTGGGATTTGGGCAAGTGACAGAATGACGTCCGCGTCTGGCGTGTATCTGAACTTGA
This sequence comes from Vicia faba, assembly GCA_948472305.1. Lineage (NCBI taxonomy): Eukaryota > Viridiplantae > Streptophyta > Magnoliopsida > Fabales > Fabaceae > Vicia > Vicia faba. Next base: position 1,151,467,462 of record OX451737.1, read on the forward strand.
AGTTGATAGTTGAATCTGAATTAGAAATAGAATGGCTTCTGTGTCTGGAGCGTATCTAGTCTGTATCTGATTGCTGAAGTTTGAATGAGTGATAGAATGACCGCCGTGTCTGGGGTGTATCCATATTGTATCTTAACTTGAAATTCTGAATGAGAAGTAGAATGATCGCCGTGTCTAGGGTGTATCCATACTATATCTGAAATAAGAGATCTGAATGAATAGTAGAATGACTTCCATGTCTTGGAGTGTATCCGTACTGTATCTGAAATCTTTAAACATTTGTTAAAGGTAGCTTTTAATCTTATCCTGAAAAGGGTAAAATGTTAGATAAAACAAAAAGTTATGTTGCATGACATGTATGATGCAATAAAATGTGTTCTATCAATGTTTATGATATATGAATGCAATGGATGCGCATGTAAGCTGATTAGCTGTCTTGCTGAGGAAAATAAATCTTTGATAGCTGGAGATAATGAAATCTTTGACTGCTGTCGGGAAAAATAAATCCTTGACCACTGTTGGGGATAGAAAATCCTTGGCAACTTGTGGGGATGTGAGAATCCTACATGAATTTCCTGGGGAATAAAGAAAACTCTGATGATCCCCACCGAGGAATTGAAACCTTGGAGGCTTCATTAAAGAAATGAGAATGAGAATCCTCAATCTGCTGGAAAATAACTCTGTGGGGAGAATGCTTCTTCTGTTGAAGAGTTTTCAAGAGTTTGAGTTGTATGCCAATCTATTGAGGAATTTCCCGAAGTTGTTGTCTAGTTGGTAAGATAACTTGCAGGGGAATCTTCTGGTCTTAAGACAAATCTCTGGGGAATTGGAGGAAACTGGATGGTCTTCCACCGGGGTTTAAGGGTTGAAGTTTTGGACTCCGTCGGGGAAGAAAGTTTTATCTTCATTGAGGGTTGGCAGTTCAAAGTTTTCTGGCTCCGTTGGGGATTGGGAGTTTGAAAACATAGTTTTGGCAGGGATTTTGAAACTTAACTCCACTGAGGACATGCATTTCAAGGCTTTAGCTCTTCTGAGGATTTCTCCTGGAATAGCCCAAAGACGTTTCCTATATTTTAAATTTGTCAGTAATTATTCTTTCTCATTTAGTTTTATTTGTAAGCAGTGATTATATTCAAATGCATATGCTCATTTAATAAATCATTGGACGTTTTCTAATAAAACACAAGTGTAAAGAAAAATAAATGGCAAATAGTTTTCTGCACTTTGAAGTATCTTTGTATTAAATTTGTGTAAGTATTTTGTACAAAGGAGACAGACATCCTAGTAAGATAATGTTGTCATAAAATTGATAAAAATTTATACAAAGAAAGATGGCTATGTGTAACAATTCCATGGGGTTCCCGTTCTGCTATAGCCTTCGTAACTCCGAGTATCTTGTCCATTTGTTGCTTCGTCCGCGGATGATTGGATCGATCAGAAGCTTGGAGCTTGTACGTGAAGAGATTGTCCTTAAAGTGATTCGACGAGACATAGTCATACGCTTTAATTCTCTAACTTTTGCCTGGACCGCCCTTTCGGGTTTTCAGTCCACCGGGAAACCCTTTTTTGCCCAAGTCGCCCTTTCGAGTTTTCAACTTTCCGGGTGTACAAATTTTTTTATTTATCCCTAATTTTTTCCTGAACCGCCCTTTCGGGTTTTCGATTCACCGGGATGCCCATTTTTGCCCAAGTCGCCCTTTCGGGTTTTCAACTTGTCGGGTCGTTTATACGTAGTATCTTTTGACTATGTCTGCGTTCGCAGGGTGCGGTAGGTTATCACCGTCCATGGTGGTCGGGATCATTGCCCCACCAGAAAAGATGTTTTTGATCACAAATGGTCCTTCGTAAGTAGGATTCCATTTGCCCCTGGGATCACTTTGCGGCAAGATGATTCACTTGATTACAAGGTCCCCGACTTGATATACTTGTCCCTTGACTTTCTTGTTGAAGGCCTTGATCATACGTTCCTGATACGCCTGACAATGGCAAACAACAGTAAGTCGCTTTTCGTCAATCAAGTTAAGTTGATCAAGCCGGGTCTGAATCTAATCGTCTTCACTCAAACCAGCATCTTTCATGATTCTCAAGGAAGGAATCTGAACTTCCATAGGTAAAACTGCTTCCATGCCATATACCAAAGAAAAGGGGGTTGCCCCAGTTGAAGTGCGTGCCGTGGTACGGTACCCGTGCAGAGCAAATGGTAACATCTCATGCCAGTCCTTGTAGGTGACTGTCATCTTTTGAATGATCTTTTTGATATTTTTGTTTGCAGCTTCGACAACATCGTTCATCTTAGGCCGATAGGGAGATGAATTGTGATGTTGAATCTTGAACTGCTCGCACAGAGAGGTGATTATAGTATTGTTAAAATTTGTACCGTTGTCAGTGATAATCTTGTCGGGGATACCATACCGACATATGAGGTTCTTCTTGATGAAGCGGGCAACCACATTCTTTGTAACGGATGCGAAGGAAGCTGCTTCAATTCACTTGGTAAAGTAATCAATGGCCACCAGGATGAAATGGTGTCCATTGGATGTTGTAGGCTTGATCTCTCCAATCATGTCGATTCCCCACATCGCGAATGGCCAAGGAGTTGTTAAGACATTGAGAGGGACTGGGGGAATATGTACCTTGTCAGCATAGATTTGGCATTTGTGACAAGTACGGTAATGTTGATGACAATCAGCTTCCATGGTAGACCAGCAGTAGCGTGCTCGTAGAATCTTCTTATCCATCGTATGACCACTTGAGTGGGTGCCAAAGGTACCATTATGTAGTTCACCCATGATCTGCTCAGCTTCAACCTTGTCCACACAACGGAGTAGGACACAATCAAGATTGCGCTTGTATATGATACCATTGCTCAGAAAGAACTTGGCAGTGAACCTCCTTAAGAACTTTTTATCGTTGACTGAAGCTCCTTCAGGGTATTCTTGTGCTTCGAGATACCTTTTAACGTCATGAAACCAAGGCCGGTCCACCATTTCTTCGGTATTAATCTTGTGACAATGTGCAGGTTCGTCCATTCGTTCAATGGTGATTTGAGGTGCCTCATTATCCCAATTAAGTTTAAACATGGATGACATTGTAGCTAACGCATCTGCCAACTGATTATCTTCTCGCGGGAAGTGCTCGAAGGTGATCTGCTCGAAATGTGGTAACAATGTCAAGACATGTTCTTTGTAAGGGATGAGGTTAGGGTGCTTAGCATCCCACTCTCCTTTGATTTGACTGATAACCAAAGCTGAGTCCCCAAATACAATCAAAGATTTGATTCCCAAGTCAATAGCAGCCTTGAGACCAAAGATACAAGCTTCATACTCGACCATGTTGTTGGTGCAGCTGAAGCAGAGTCTAGCAGTGAAAGGTGTATGGCAACCTTCTGGAGAGATAAGTACCACGCCGATACCATTTCCAAGTGCATTGGAGGCACCACCAAAGTACAGGGTCCATCGGGATCCTTGTTCAGGTCTGTCATACGGTCTGTTTTCTTTAATGCTGCTCAAAGTCAAGATATCCTCGTCGGGAAAGTCGAACCTCATGGATTGATAATCTTCGACAACTTGATGAGCTAGATGGTCGGCTAGTACACTACCCTTTATGGCTTTTTGGTTCGTGTACTGTATATCATACTCAGTTAGGATCATCTCCCATCTAGAGATTCTTCCGGATAGAGCAGGCTTCTCGAAGATGTACTTGATCGGATCCATCTTAGAAATCAGCAGAGTGGTATGTGTCAACATATACTGCCTTAGCCGGCGAGCAGCCCATACCAAAGCGCAGCAAGTTTTCTCGAGCAGTGAGTAGCGAGTCTCACAGTCGGTAAACCTTTTGCTAAGGTAATAAATGGCATGCTCTTTTCGGCCAGACTCGTCATGTTGGCCCAATACGCACCCCATTGAATTCTCCAGGACAGTCAGATACATGATTAAAGGTCTTCCTTCGACGAGTGGCATCAAGTTAGGAGGTTCCTGTAAATACTCTTTGATTTTATCGAAAGCAACTTGACAGTCATCATTCCATTTAACCACCTGATCTTTCTTCAACAGCTTGAAGATTGGTTCACAGATAGATGTTAGGTGAGAAATGAACCTTGCAATGTAGTTTAGGCGTCCCAAGAAACCTCTGACCTCTTTTTCAGTGCGAGGGGCAGGAATTTCTTGTATAGCTTTGACTTTGACAGGATCAACCTCGATGCCTTTGTTACTGACGATGAATCCAAAAAGTTTACCGGACCTGACTCCGAAAGTGCACTTGTTAGGGTTCAGTCTGAGCTTGTACTCTTTCAATCTGACAAACAGCTTTTACATATGGTCGAGGTGTTCTTCTTCTGTCTGTGAACGGGCTATCATGTCGTCTACGTAGACTTCAATCTCATGATGTATCATGTCATGAAACAAAGCTACCATGGCTCGCTGATAGGTTTCCCCGACATTCTTCAGTCCAAATGGCATCACCTTATAACAGAAGGTACCCCACTGCGTAACAAAAGTAGTCTTCTCCATGTCTTCAGGGGCCATTTTGATCTGGTTGTACCCTGAAAATCCATCCATGAAAGAAAATACCTTGTGTTGAGCTATATTGTCGACCAAGATGTCAATGTGCGGTAGTGGAAAGTCATCTTTAGGGCTAGCCCTATTTAAGTCTCGGTAATCCATGCACACTCTGACTTTTCGTCCTTCTTAGGAACGGGCACAATGTTAGCAACCCATTATGGATAGGAAGTAACAGCAAGAAAGCCAGCATTGAACTGCTTCATTACTTCGGCTTTGATCTTTTCGGACATGTCGGGCCTCATTCGGCGGACTTTTTGTTTGATTGGTGGACAGTCTTCTCTTGTAGGGAGACGGTGAACCACAATATCTGTATCAAGTCTCGACATGTCTTCATAGGACCAGGCGAAGATCTCAACATATTCATTCAATAGCTGAACTAAACGCGCTTTGATACTTGGCTCTAGGTTGGCACCCACTTTAACCTCTTTTCTGTCTTCGGCAGTACCCAAATTGATAGTCTCTAACAACTCTTCATGGGGCAGAATAGCCCTTTCTTCCTGTTGCAAAAGTCTAGCCAACTCTCCAGGAACTTCACAGTCTTCATCACCTTCGTATTCGGCATGATTGACCAGATCTTTGGATTCACTGAAGGCTATAGCAGAATTGTTACCCATGGAATCCGGAGTGGATGGGTACCTGCATTTTATGAGTGTGGGTGTGTGTAAGGGATAGCCACCTTTAAACAAAAAAAAATGTAAAAAGAAATAAAATGAATACAAAAGTTTATATATGAAAACGTCCATGATTCATTAAAAATGGCATATGAAAATGAAGAATCAAAACCCTTACAAATGGACCTATATGCCCCGGGTAAGGCATAAGGAAATAAGAGTGTACGAATTGTTTAATAAATATTACAGACCAACAGAAAAATGTTCAAAAGATAAATTACTGATTGATGAAAGTAATGGGAACGAAGTCTTTCGCCTCCCAGTTATTCAGCCCTCCTTCAATAGTTGGAAAGATCCAGTCTTCAAAATTGCTTTATTCTTCATCATCCTCTAAAGCATGAACTCCATGATGAGTGATTTTTAATGGTGGTCCTCCAGCCCGGGAGTGACGCACGGCCTTCTGACTAGCAGCAGTGAAACCCAAACCGAACTTATCTGTCTTGTAAGGAAAATATGGCAGTTGACCTTATATTGTGTTTCCTCCTTCCTTGATCACAGCCTCCGCATCTTTAAGGGATGACATCCGGGACACAGGTTTGGTAATGATGGGCACAACAGTCATTGTCTTGGCTACCGCCACCTCAGGAGAAACCTCTTCAAAGTGTTGGAAAGGTGTTTCTATGAATTCACCATCTAACTCCACATAGCGAAAATAGTTAAGGTGGCTTATCATATACTCCTCCTCACCATGAACTGTTATGATTTTACCCTGGACTAGGTATTTGAGCATCGGGTGTAGAGAAGAAGTGACTGCCCCAGCGTAATGAATCCAGGGCCTCCCTAACAAGCATGAGTAGGAGGGACGGATGTCCATGACGTAAAATATGGAGTTGAAAGTTTCCGTACCCACTTTAATTAGGATGTCCACCTCCCCGTGGACCATCCGCTTAGAACCATCAAAGGCTCTTATGATGATATTGATGGGCTTCAAAATTAGACCTTCACAATCTAGTCTGTCCAATGCTTTCTTTGGTAGGACATTTAAAGACGACCCGGTATCAACTAGAACGTGAGCAAGAGTGGTCCCTCTTTACTCTACCAAGACATGCAGTGCATCATTATGCTTTCTTCCCTTAGATGTTAGATCGGCATCAGAGAAGCCAAGACCATTGTCGGCTGTAAGGCTGGCTACACACTCTTGAAACTGATCCGCAGAAGTTTCTTGAGGCACGTGCGCCGTCTTCAGGAATTTGATCAAGGCTTTGGCATGAGCCTCGAAGCAGAGCAATAGAGCCAACATAGATATTTTTGAAGGGGTTTTCCCCAGCTGCTCTACGACATCATAGTCGCTTTTCTTAATTATCTTTAAAGTCTCCTCCATTTCCTTTTGGGTGGTCTCGGGGATAACTAAAGTCTGATCCCTCGTCCTGACGGGCGCTTCTTGGATCCCCTTACCTTTATTAGCAGTAACGGCAGAGGGTATAGCTTCGGGAGTAACAATTTCTTCAATAACTGGATTTCTCACAAATATCTTGACTGGAACAGGAGCCCTTGAGGGCCCGAAGATTTCCCTTGGAGGAGCAATCTCCGGAGAGAATATTCTTCCGCTACGAGTGATCTTACTTGTCCCCGCAATATTTCCTATGTCAGGAGTTTCTTCATCCAAACTTTCTTCATCTGATTCTATCTGCTTAACACCGTGGTAGAAGATCTTTCCTCCATAATTCCACGGTATTGTCTTGTTGGACTTATATGGGATAGGCCCTGGCATAGTAATCTTCAGCGGTACAAACTTTGGATCGGGTGTAATCTTAACAGGTCTTTTGGAGACCTTGGAAAGATTGTCGGAAATGGTGATTATAGCAACATCATTGATTGGAGTAACAGGAGTAACAGGAGTTTTCTTGAAGAGGATTTCTTGAGTATCCATCAGGCGTTGGATGCCTGACTTCAATAGCGGACAGGCAGATTGCAAGGTTGAACAAAGGTAACAATATTTTTCACAGCCTGGGAAAATCCCGTCTTTCAACAGATTCATCTTGATCATTGGCAATAGAGTCATTAAGTCATCGACAGCAGTAACATGAAGATCTTCTACAATAGCATGGACATTATGACCATGTTTTTGCATAGGAGCGGATATCACATTAGGTTTTTCGGGGGAATCAAACTCCACCTCCTTGGCATCTATTAAATCCTGGATCTTACTTTTAAGGGTCCAACAGTTGTTGGTGTCGTTCCCCACACTGTTCGAATGATAGGCACACTTTGCATTTGAATGATAATAGGGAGAAGAGGTATTTGGGTTTTTCAGCGCCTCTTTCAAGTTTGTAAGGTTTAACTTTAACAGATGAGGTAGTACCTGAGCAGGTGTCATATTGATCCGGGTGAGTTGTCGTGCAGGCCTTTCCACCCTGGTTTGGTTAGCTCTGGGTTGACTGCTTCGAGGTTGATCGGCTGAGGAGTTCTGAATCATCACAGCCCCCACCGCTGGTCGGCGCTCCATTCTTCATTGATTTCTCTGGGTGTAAACAGTAGAAACTTATTTCTTGGATGGAAAGATCTTCTTGATAGCGGCGGAAGCACATGCATCCTTCTGAATTTTACCGCTCTTAATACCAGCTTCGACCCTTTCACCCATCAGAATTAGCTCGGTGAACCCTGCAGATGAGCTCCCGATCAAGTGATTAAAGAATGGACCTAACAGGGTCCCCAAAAACATATCAACAAGCTCTCTTTCAGACAATGGTGGCTGCACCCTTCCAGCCAAATCCCGCCACTTCTGGGCATACTCCTTAAAGCCTTCATTAGAGACCATACCCATACTCTGTAATTGAGTACGAGTAGGCGCTAAATCTGCGTTATATTGATATTGTTGATAGAAAGCAGCAGCCAAATCCTCCCAGTTATATACATCAGATCTTTCAAGCTGATAGAACCAATCCAATTGCATACCCGACAAACTATCTTGAAAAAAGTGGACCCACAGATCCTTATCAGAAGAGTGAGGTTGGATCTTTCTGTCGTAAGACCGCAGATGCATCTTCGGACAAGACAAACCGTCGTATTTAGAAAATGTAGGCACTTTGAATTTAGGGGGAATGACGATCCCAACAACCAAACCTAGTTCTTCGAAATCCAACCCAGGTACTCTTTGTACCTCCATGGCTGCCAGCCGATCTTCCAGATTCTTATACTTATTGTCCCCAGGAGGGTACTCCTGCTCGGAGTAATCTTCATCCTCTTCTTCTTCTTCTTCTTTAGCCTCAGACTCGGAAGGTACTGCAGCTCCTTTTCCTTTTCCAGCCCCTTCATCAGACGTCGAGGAGAAATCCAGGACTCTCCTAGCTTGGTTCTCAAATCTTCTTCCCATAGTGGCCACACCAACTCTTTTCTTTTTCTTTTTCTCCTTTTCTTTTTCTAGTAGACCTTTGAGCTCCTCCTGACCCTTTGCCAAGGTCATGAGTAGCTGTTGGAATTGTGAATTCTGCGCCTGTAGATCTTTGACCGTCTGCTCTATATCCATCTGGCTGAAATAAACAGCGGAGAGATAAGAAAACCTGGTGTGAAGACCTGTTTATGCATATGATGAATGATATGTATTCATGTAATGCATTCAAGGATTCAGAAATTCAAATTTGTTGCAAACAAAAAAGAACGCACGTCATATTAATAAAAAGAGTTTTGTTAGTACATAATTGCCCCATGGGCAAAAAAAATACAAAATTCTAATGTAAAAAGACGTTGTGCATCCTTTTCGGTGCGATGTAAGTGTTGAGAGTCTGCTCTTCATGGAGTCGATGAGTAAGTTCCAAAACCTTATTCTCACTGGCGTAGAAGCTGGCTTCAAAAGTATTCCGTTCTTCCTTGAGCTGTATCCAACTCTTTTGCAAATCTTCCAATGATGTTGGCATGTCAGGATGTAGGAGGGTGTATGGAACCTCTCCTTCCATAACAGGCTCTTTGATCATAGGAAGAATGTAGGGGTAAGGCATCAAAAGATTCTGGGCGCGGGTTCGTACCCACTTGAGGTAAGGCTCAAGGGGGGTGGAATTCCTGTGTCCCAGTGTCTTACTGTCCACTTTGTTGGGCATCCTCCAAGCTCGGATAAACCTTTGTCGAAGTCCTTGAGCGTTGTTGTCGAAGTCATAAACCAAGTCTGGAATCAGCATGTCATGAGGGCCATCCCTTCGGGCAATGCCTCCCCTAATGCCAAGTAGTGGGACATTAGGGAATTCCCCATAACGATCAATGATGATGACATTTTCTCTAGACCGAGAACACCAATGAACATCAGAATATGTAAGAGTCATCAATCGTTGTGACCACCTCAAACCTTTCTCATTCTTCAAGACTGATTGGGGAAGGTGAGAAATAAACCACCTTGCTAGAAGAGGAGTACAGCACATGAGAACACCTCTTTTCCTCATTGTTCGTGTGTAAAATGAGTGTAGGATGTCCCCAAGCAATGTAGGCACAGGATTCCGAGATATGAAAATCTTGACAGCATTCACATCTATAAGATGATCAGGGTTTGGGAACTAGACCAACCCATAGATGAGGAGTGCTACAATCTCTTCAAAAGCTTGCAGATCTAGAGAATTCCAGTAGTCTTGTGCCTTCTCAAACAGAAACTTTGCCAAGAAACCCTTGACACCACTTCTGGTTTCCCAATGACGTTTGATATCAGATGGTTGCAAGTGTAAGGCTTGAGAAACATCTTTAAGCTTTGGTTCTCTTTCTGTACCGTTGTACGGTAGTTGATAGAGAATAGGAATCCTCTGGAGTTGAGAAAATTCCTCCAAAGTAAGCACTAGTTGGTAATCAGGAAATGTAAAGCAGTGGTGTAGGGGGTCAAAGAACTAGAAGAAAACTTTCACCATGTCTTCTTCAATGTTGGAGTTGACCAAGTTGAGAAGTCTACCATGTCTTTCACTGAAGGGAGAATTCTCTGGAATCTTGGAAGCAAGCTCCTTGAGTTGAGGCGGGATTCTCACAAGGTTGACTTGAATTGTTTTCCTGCGAAGAGATTCCATTACATACAAAACAAGAACAAAGATGAAGGTCCAAACCCTTGAAATGGTTAGTGGATGCATATGATGCTTTATGTTGTTCATGATGTATGCATAAGTACATGTACAAGAAAGTCACACAAGTTCCTAGTTTCAGGCTTGCATGGGGTTTCACAGGTAAGTACCCTCTTGAAGTTAGTTGGCTCAACCTGTCCTATAAATAGTAATCAGGTTCTAAGGAGCTCAATATCACTGGATTATTTTCTGTGTACATTGTTTCAGTTTAGCCACTTAACTGGCGACCGAAATATTCCAATAAAATAACCCTCAATGAGTGTAGTATCGAGTATCTACCAACTTCGGACTGCACTAAAGTCGGTCATCTCACTACCCCTAAAAAGGCCAAGATGGTCAAGTAAAGGTTCTAAAAAGTTCATTAGTGCTTCATGACATCACTCAGCGGCCCCGTATTCTCTTTGATTGACTCAAAGGCTACCGGTACCCACAAATATGTCGCACTAATATAGCTATTGATTCAACCATATCGGTATACCCCACACAGTTTCCACAACGTATTGCTATTTACCTATGAATGTCTCCCAAACAATAGAACCAAATGTAAAGCAATCAAAGCAAACAAGGTAAGCATGTAAAGGTGATCTAAAACCCTAAGGTAACCCCACTTTTAGATTATTCCTCAGCAGAGTCGCCAATTCTGTGATGCGGTGGGAGAACTGACTTGAGGTTTTACATTTGTGTTCGCAAATGTTTCGGTTTAGCAAGATTCGCCACCGACTTTTTATTTTATCCAAAGGAAAGGTCAAAAAGCACAGGAAAGACCTTTGAGATGTTTTCTTGGGTTCGGGGGGTAGATTATGAAAAGGGAAGGTGCAAGCACCCTTTTCATCCATGGTTATCCATGGGCTCTTTGTTACTTGTTTAGATCACTTGCTTTGCTTTTCCAATTGTTTGAAATGGTGCTTTGTGTGTGGTTTTGAAATTTTTTTGAAAAGATGCCATCATTGTGGCAACCTTTGTAATGATTCTTGTTTGAATGTATGCAAAGGTGTATTGTCTTTTGAAAAGATTTTTCAATGTTTGAAAGTTTGTTTTGGGAAATTGTTTTGAAATTGTGTTATGAGGTGTGTTTGAAAATAGCAAGGATGTTTTGCAAGCTTTGATCAAGTAACTAAGAGTTATCTACCCTATTTTACTCAAAAGTCTTTCCTACACATTTTTAACCCTTTTGACAATGTTGTTTTACCATTGCATTTGGTAAACAACCTTGTATTAGGATGTTAAACGGGACAGGTGCGGGTCATCGTATTGACCATGATAGCAATTGTGCTAAGTATCTTTAGCAACTTTTTGAGGGACGAGATCATTTTGTATAGGCAACCAAGATAGCGTCATCGAGGGACTATGATCTTTTGTTTTGTTTTTGTTTTGCCAAGATACTCAACATGCATAACATGGCCATTTTTAAAGGCAACGAGTGGATGAAACCCTAGGGGTGCAAGTGTGTATTGTGTTATCATTTTCATGCATTTTGTCTTTGTATTAGTCGAGCTATTTGTTTGATTTTGGATTTTTGCATACAAACCCTAATCTCTAACCATGACATATTTGAAAGCATAAAGTGCGCAAAATAAACCTAAGCTATTACACATTTGATATGGGGACAGGGATACAATTTTTGAATGGGGGATATTTGCAAGAAAATAAAACCCTAATATTTACTATTACATCCAAATTGAATAAATGGTACAAATAAATAAATAGACAAGTATTTAAATAGTCAATTAAATAAATATGCAAAATATTATGAAAAAAATGTTTTTTTTGTTTATTTTTATGTATGTAAAAATATAATATTTAATGTGTTAAAAAAGAAATAAAAAGATTATTATTTTTTATTAAGGGCAAAAACCCTAATTTTCTTTTAAGAAAGTAAATATATATTAATTATATTATTCATGTACAATAAAATAAAATAAAATATACAAAATAAAAATATATTTAGAAAAAATATTATTTAAGTATAAATAAATAAAAAAAATAAAAAATAAAGGTATAATATTATTATGTATTATTTTCAAGTTTTCATTAAATAAAATAAAAGTATATACTAATTAATAATTATTTTCATGTTAGAAAAATAAAATAAAATACAAAAATAAATGTGAAAAATTATAAAAATATTTTTGGTATTTTTTATGTTTAGAAAATAATAACATAAAATCAGAAATGAAAAATAAATACAAAAATACAAAAATAAAAAGAAATGGGCCAGGGGGTGCAGTCAGCAAGGCAGGGGGTGCAAAAAGTGAGTCAGAACCAAGCCCAGCCACTGAACTTCATCTTCAACCTTTGTCAAACAAAAACGCGCGCCCTGTACAAATGTCCAGATCCTGCATACGTGCTCTAATGCAAAAACTCATAACATCAAAGTTGTAGCATTTTTCAAGACAAATTCAACCATATAAGTAACTTGATATAACTCTCAAAGACCAGAGAGAATTTCTCTGGCCCTAATTTCTAACATAACTTTTTCAGGAAGTTCATGAATCAAATTCTCTTAACACGTTTAACTTAAATGAAAACTGAGCATATGTACAACATCAGGGCTATGAGTACTACATTTTTTATTCACAAACCTAAGCCTAATGATTCCTAAATATAGATATAGGAAGTTGATAAAACCTGTTTTAGTTGAAATCGTGTATGGAAATTTGGAGCTTTTCAGTGAGGCTTGAGATGTTTGGGAGCTTGCTTGAACTTCCTCTGACCTTCCCAATGCTTAGTTTGCTTTGAATGTGCTTGAACAAGCTTGTAGAACTCAACCTGCACAAGATGAAAACAGAAATGGTGAAGCTTGCAAATGGAGTTACAGTCACTACCTAATGGTTGGGATAGCTTGGATAGGTTATATGGAAGGTCTTTGAACAGGTTTGAGGCAAAACGCACGAGTGGTTTGTGAGATAGAACTCAAGGTGCAGAAGCTGCCCTGTTTTGCAAGAGGAAGGTGATTTTGTGCTTGGGAAGGTTTGAGGGCTCAATGGCTCGTGTTTCTGGCTCAAGGGATTGTGTGAAACTTGTCTCAAAAGCTTGCAAGAGTTGGTTCTATCAGATGTGTAAGTCCTGTTGTATTTGACAAGTTTGTTGTATTTTAAGAAAAAGTAAGCAATGATACAAGACAGGCCTATACAGGCTATCTACCAGCTTACACCTTGTGATCTTGGCCCATCAAGTTTGTGGATATTGTTTTCTGTACAATATTTTGGTTCAAGGCTCAAGAATGCAATTTGACATAAAGAAAATTTGACAAAAATGGCAATGTTTCCTTTTTGCTATTTTTGGATTAATCTCTTGTGTAATCCTCCCATGACCAAAATAAAGACTCAAACCAATGGATTTGCACTTAATTATTGAGTATGAAAGGGTTTAGGGACCTGTAATCAAGTACGAATGAAGCTGGACAGAAGTTGCAACTTGTATCAACATGAAAATACTATGGATCAAAAGTGAGTTTTTGACAAATTCAAACCTTCGATTCTCCCTAACCACAAATGATTTTGGAGAGTTCTTGGAAATTTTGGAAAGCTTGTAACATTCTATACAATCCATATTTAAAATTCATTTTTAGATTCCAAGTGTAACTATGTGAAAAATGGTCATGAAGATAGGTCAAAATCCTGCCTAAACTAGGGCAAAATTTCACTAAGTTAAAAGTTTCATGGACCCTTGTTCCAAAAATCATAACTTGAGATCCAAGCTTATTTTGGGAAAAATTTGTGAATAAAAGTTGTAGACTTTGTGGAGTAATACAACTTTCATGTTGTAAGTTTTGTTTGAATCCAATTGAATCATGGTGAAAATGTTGGGCAAAGTTGGGAAAAAATAAGAAAATTTCATAACTTAGAAAAATTCTAAGTTATGAAACTTTTCAATTTTAAACCCTAATTTTCAAAATTAGGTTTCTTGATTAACAAGTTTCATTTTTTGACATATCTTGATGAAAAATGACCCTTGGCACTTGATTTTGACCAAAAAGTCAAAGTTTGACTTTTCAGTGTACAGTCAAATTTTGATCAGTTGACTGAAAAATTCATATGTCAATCCAATGCATTTGAGATATTTTGAACCTTGTGTAAGTCAAGATGATGACATTGAGTCCTTGAATCCATGCTTGAACCCAATTTGCCATTGGCTAGGTAAAAAAAATCAGAAATTGCCCTTGTGCAGTCAAAACCCTAAAAATGACCATTTTGCCCTTTTGATGATCTGATCAAATTTCTTGAGGAGTGTGGTCCAAACTTGATCAAATGGTTCATATGAGTCTATAATGTTAATGTGGATAAAAAATTATGAGGTTTGAGTGTAAATTGGCCACAATTGACTTTTTCCCCAATATAGTTGATTTCTAGGTCAATTGTCCAATTGACTGGGCAAAAATTTGATTCAAAGCTTGAAACTTGGTAGAGGCAATCTTATAAGTCCAAAATGAAATATGAAAGTCACTTTGAGCATTGAAAGTCCAAAAATCCATGTGCAAACTCAAACCCTAATTCAGGTCATCAGTGCAAAGAGATGTCTTGAGCAGAGCAAAACCCTAATCCTGTCTGGAGTTCAAGGAGTCTGGTGAGGAGAAATCTTGATAAAATAAGAGGGAAAATTTTAGGGTACAAAAACTGATATCAAGGCTTTGATTACCTCTACTCTGTGGGGAATACAGATGTTACAAGGTCACATGTATTGATGATTGTGCTCCAAAGCTATCTCTGCCCTGGTACCTGCTGGATAGGGTAATTGTCGGGTTTGACATTTTAGTTTTTTCCGTACCTGTTTCTTAAGTTATAAGCCATTGTCTTTCTTTCCCTATGCAAATATTTGTGAACAGCAATCATATTCAAGTGCATATGTCAAGAATAAACCATTGGACATTCTTGGAAAAACAAAACAGAAAAAGAAAAACAAATAGTTTTGTAAAAATGACTTGTATTAATTTTGACGTTGGCCTATAACAGGCATTTTTGTACAAGGAAGTTGACGCTCTAGTAAGAGAACGTCGTCGTAAAAATGAAATATATACAGTATTGTGTACAATAGAAAGAAAACATCTATGTTCAACAATCCCATTGGGTTTCAAGTCTGCTATTGCCATTATGCCTTCGAGCGTCTCCTCACTTTGCTGCTTGTCCGAAGCTGATTAGATTGATTGATGCCGTTTGAGTTTGACAATTGATACTGAGGTCAGATTGCAGGGTGATCCAATTGGACATAGTGATACGCTTTTCATCCCTAACTTTTGCCTGAATTTCCCTTTCAGGTTTTCGGTCCACCGGGATACCCCTTTTTGCCTAAGTCGCCTTTTCAGGTTTTGGACTTGCCGGGTGTACAGATTTTTTTATTTTCATCCCTTACTTTTTCCCGAACCCTTTTGATTCGCCGGGAAGCCTTTATTTTTGCCTAGGCCTATCAACCTAGCGGGTCTTTTATCATGCGTAGTATCTTTTCACTATGTCTGCATTGACATGGTGGAGAAGGTCGTCGCCGTCCATGGTGGTTAGAATCATGGCTCCACCCGAGAAAATGTTTTTTTACCATAAATGGCCCTTCTTATATGGGAGTCCATTTGCCCCTAGGGTCACCTTACGGCAGTATGATGCAGTTGATCACCAAATCCCCGACTTGATACTCTTGGTGTCTGACCTTCTTGTTGAAAGCCTTGATCATTCGCTTTTGATACGTCTGACCGTGGCAGATAGCAGTAAGTCTCTTTTCATCGATTAGATTTAACTGATCAAGCTGGGTTCGGGTCCAGTCGTCTTCATTCAAACCCGAATCCTTCATAATCCTGAGAGAAGGTATATGGACTTCGATGGGTAGGACTGCCTCCATGCCATATACCAGAGAGTAGGGTGTTTCCCCTGTCGACGTTTGTGCTGAGGTATGATACCCATGAAGAGATAATGGTAACATCTCATGCCAGTCTTTGTATGCCACCTTCATCTTTTGTACAATCTTCTTGATGTTCTTGTTAGCTACTTCAACAACGTTGTGATACGGTGGGAGAATTGACTTGAAGGTTTTGCGTTTGATTGCAAATGTTGCGGTTTAGCAAGAGTTGTCACCAACTTTTCTTTTATCCAAAAGGAAAGGTGAAAAAGCACAGGAAAGACCTTTGAGATTGTTTCTTGAGTTCAGGGGGTAGATTATGAAAAGGGAAGGTATTAGCACCCTTTTCATCCATGGTTTTCCATGGGCTCTTAGTTACTTGCTAGTTCACTTGCTTTTGTTTTGAAATTGTGCTTTGTGTGGTTTTGAAATTATTTTGTAAAATATGTCATTGTTTAGGCAATCTTTGTAATGATTCTCGTTCGTAAGAATGTATACAGAGATGTTTGTCTTTTCTGAAAATGTTTTCAATGTTTGTAAGATGTTAGGAAA
This sequence comes from Vicia faba, assembly GCA_948472305.1. Taxonomy (NCBI): domain Eukaryota; kingdom Viridiplantae; phylum Streptophyta; class Magnoliopsida; order Fabales; family Fabaceae; genus Vicia; species Vicia faba. The sequence continues at coordinate 1,151,484,094 of OX451737.1, forward strand.
TGTGTCTGTTTGTTTTGAAAAATAGCAAGGATAGTTGTTTTGAAATGGAGCAAGTAACTAGAAGTAATCTACCTACTCAAATGTCTTTCTTATTCATTTTCTTTTCCTTTGATATTGTTGTCTTACCATTTATTTAGTAAGCAACCCTATCTTTGGATGTAAACGGGATAGGCGTGGGTCATCGTATAACCATGATTAGCAATATTGAAAGGTATCTTAGCATTTCTCTTGAGGGACTAAGATAATTTGTAAGGCAACATTCGTAGCATCATTGAGGGACTATGATCTTGTATTTTGATGGTTTTTGCTAAGATACCTCACATGCGTAATATGGCCATTTATAAGGCAACCAAGTAGATTTTACCCTATGGGTGCTTGTGTGCAAGTGTATTGATTTTAATGCTTGTTTTGTCTTGTATTAGGGTTTTCTACTTGTTGATTTTATCTTTCCATACACACCCTAATTACTCACAATTATATTAAAGCGATAAGTTGCGGAAATTAGAATCCTATGCTATTATATCATTTAGGGGATGGGGATACAAATTTACAAATGGGGGGATAAAAGAAAATAAATCCTAATTTACTATTACAACCATATTGAATGAATAAATAATGTACAAAAATAAATAAAGAAAAAAAGAAAAAAAATTTGAATTTTTTTTATGTATTGACACATACACTTATGTATTGATAAGAAAATAGTTTATGTATTGACGCATGCCATTACGTATTGATGCGAAAACAGTTTGTGTATTGATGCATGCCATTACGTATTGATACGAAAACTTCCTTACTGCTGAAAAATGAAATTTAACTCAGTATGAGTTGACGCATTCGCATTTCGTGTCGACGCATGCAACATTTCGTATCGATGCATAATGGTTTGCATCGGCTCATAACCTGTTTTGGACACTGTATGTGTCGACTCATAGCATTTCGTGTCGACGCATAACTGTTGTTTTTTGTTTTTATCACTGTTTTGCTACATGTAAAAGTCAATTCTCAACACATGGTTAGTGAAAATGAAAAGCAAGCATATGGTTAGGTTTAATGCAATGATATCTACATTTTATCTTCACAAATGAACCATTAATGATGCTTGTATGAAGAGTTCAAAATCAAGAAAACTTACCTTGAAAATGAAATTTGTGCTTTGAGTTTGAGCTGCTGTATGGGCTGTTGTTGGGCTTGAGAAGTGATGATAGTGATGTTACAGAAGTTTTTCTTGTGTTTGAACAACTTCTATATGATGTATGTGGAGTATTTAGATGGTTGGACAGAGTTTTCAAGGTATGAGAGGTTCAAAGGTTTGGACTTTAAAACTCAAGAGTGGAAGTTTTGTGGACTGTTATGGCTTTTGTGAATATGAGATTTTGAGGGTTTACCAATAAAACTTCTGGCTTTTCTCTCTATTTTTCTAACCTCTTTGTCTTGCAAATTCTTCTTCTATTTATAGAGAAGGTTTGAGACTTGAGAAACTCAGACTTTTTGAAAATCACATGTTATGCCTTTTTTTTCAAATTCATAAAGATAAGCTGCTTCATGATGAAGAAAGGAGTGAATTAAGGAACTTAGTCATGCTTTACAGGTCTTGTAGATTGCTTCTGATGTTGAGAGATTTTTCTTTCATCTTTGGAACAGATTTCAAGCTTTGAAAGAAGAGAGTGGTTGGAAAAGTGAAACTTTATGCAAATGGAAATGTTGCTTTTGCATTTCTAACCATAAATGGTATCAAGACTTGGACAAAGCTTCAAATGCTTGTGTAATACACTTAGGGTTTGTGTAATTGCTTGATTATGCATAGATTTGGAGAGAACATAGCCTGAAAAGAGAGATCTTGTAGCTTTGGTTGGAATTTTAGTCAAGTGTTCATCATAAATTTTGCTTTGTAATTCAAGAATGAAATCCTAACTTCATCTCTTCGATCCTCTCAGCTCAAGAATGATCTCAATGAGTTCTTGGACTTTTTGGAAAGATTGGAACCTCCCATACAACTTTCATGTTTTCCACTTTTGTTAAATCAATCTGGAACTTGATGAAAATTGGCCAAGAAGTTGGGATAAAAACCTAACTAAAAATTGCTGAAAATTCACTAAGTGCTTTAGTTTCAAGACCAAGACTTCATGGATTAATAACTTGAGATCCAAGCATTTATAGGAGAAGTTATGTAAAGCAATGTTGTTGATATCATGGAGATCTACAACTTTCATGTTGAAAGATTCTTTTGAATCATCTTATATCTTGGTGAAATAATGGCCTGAAGTGATGAAATTATCATGTATAAAAACACTTAGAAAATTTCTAAGTCTTGGAAATCTTGACTTTTCAAGTTGACTTTTGACTTCCTTGACTTCTTGATGATTAAGCTTGATATTCTTGAGTGTCTTGATGAAATTTGATCTTTGGGATGTAATGTTGACCAAAAAGTCAAAGTTTGACTTTCCAATATGCAATTGACCATTTTGCCCTTGTGCCATTTTCAAGCCTAAATTGATGTATCGGTGTTGCAAACTTGACATCGTAGAAGATCTTGTGAGCAAATACTTGACAAATGAGAGGGCAAATTTTGGGGTACAACAGTTGCCCCTGTTCAATCTCCTTAAGCCTGAAGAGTTAGATTGGCGAGTTTGTCATTCGTAACTCGAAAGTGGAAGATGATTGGACATTAGAGTGCCCATAAATTTGCACTCGATAATGTGATGATAGGAGGAATGTGCTTAAATATTCCATTTGGAGAGGTGATAGAATCTTGTTGGAGATGGGCTTGTAGATGTCATCCAAGAATGCTTGTTGAATTGTAATTTGTAAGTTGAAAGAATGAGTATCAGAATTACGTCCATGTCTGGAGTGTATATGAACTGTATCTGAATGAGTATCAGGATGGCATCCGTATCTGGAGCGTATCTGAACTGTATCTAGAAGCTGAATCTGAATGAGTATCAGGATGGCATCCGTATCTGGAGCGTATCTGAACTGTATCTAGAAGCTGAATCTGAATGAGTATCAGGATGGCATCCGTATCGGGAGCGTATATGAATTGTATATGAAAGTTGAATCTAAATGAGTATCAGGATGGCATCCGTATCTGGAGCGTATATGAACTATATCTCAAAGTTGTCTTTGAATGAGTATCAGGATGGCATCCGTATTTGGTACGTATCAGAACTGTATCTAGAAGCTGCCTTTGAATAAGTATCAGGATGGCATCCGTATTTGGTGTGTATCTGTACTGTATCTAGAAGCTATCTTTGAATGAGTATCAAGATGGCATCCGTATTTGGTGCGTATCTGAACTGTATCTGAAAGTTGTCTTTGAATGAGTATCAGGATGGCATCCGTATTGGGAGTGTATCTGAACTGTATCTGAAAGCTGAGCAGAATGATAAGGAATCTTGGATGATTACTACCTCAGCAGAATGATGAAGGAATCTTGGACGATTACTACCTCAATAGAATGATGAAGGAATCTTGGACGATTACTACCTCAGCAGGGTGATGAAGGAATCTTGGACGATTACTACCTCAGCAGGGTGATGAAGGAATCTTGGATGATTACTACCTCTGTAGGATGATGAAGGAATCTTGGACGATTACTACCTCAGCAGGGTGAGGAAGGAATCTTGGACGATTACTACCTCAGCAGGATGATGAAGGAATCTTAGATGATTACTACCTCAACAGGGTGATGAAGGAATCTTGGACGATTACTACCTCAGTAGGGTGATAAAGGAATCTTGGATGATTACTACCTCAGTAGGATGATGAAGGAATCTTGGATGATTACTACCTCAGTAGGGTGATGAAGGAATCTTGGATGATTACTACCTCAGCAGGGTGATGAAGAAATCTTGGACGATTACTACCTCAGTAGGATGATGAAGGAATCTTGGACGATTACTACCTCAACAGGATGATGAAGGAGTCTTGGACGATTACTACCTCAGCAGGGTGATGAAGGAATCTTGGATAATTACTACTCCAAAAGGATGATAACCTTTATCTGTCAATCAATCTTTCTTGAAAAGGTAAAGAGTTAGTTGTATGCAATGTCATGATGTATGCATTGTATAATGATGTTCTCAAAATAAATGAGATTTATGTTATATGTATTTTGTATGCATATGCTATGAATGTTGTTGAAATGTAGTTTTGTTTTGGAGAATAAATCCTTGACAGGTGTTGGGGAGTTATTAAATTCTGGATTGTTGTTGAAGAGTAGGTATGTCTTCAAAGTTTGCTTAGAATGTTTCCACTGAGGATCCCTATTTCATTGTTTGAGGAGAACTCCGTTGGGGGATGTTGAAAGCTCTATATATAATGTTGATTCCTGCTTGGGGAAAAGAGTTCAGGAGTCTTAGTCGTTCGTTGCTCTATTGGGGAGTCAAAGTTAAATTGATATCTGGTCGGATCCAGGTTTCACAGTAACTTGCTGGGGATTGTAGAGTAGTCTCATGGGGAAGAGGAGTTGTGGTCCTTTTATTTGTAGTAGTCAAAGAGGAAAACTCAAGCTGGGGAATCCTGTTGTTTGTTGGGGAAATAAACCCTGTTGTCGCTCTGCTAGATAGGTGACGAATTCGCTGGGGGAAAGTCCTCGAGGACTCTTGAGGTTGTCTCAGCTGGGGAAAAGTTTTCAGAGATTAAACTCTTGCTGGGGAATCATCCTATGAGAAGGATTTCGGGGAGATTTGTCACTGCCCCTAGTAGCAAGTTCTTGTGGAACTTCCAGGAACTAATTGATTGTACGTAACCCTTTGTTTGGATTTGCGTTCAATGCCCTAAGTAATTTGGATGGAGACCTGCCCCTGGTTATTTTGTACTTCTTGAGAGATTTCTTAGAATCTTGACTAGACTTCCCCAAGTGTGCTTGGATAGTGACATGTCATGCCCCCTTGTTGATAGGAAATTTGTCATTGTAAGTGTCATCCCACTCGAAGTGATTTTGTTCACTGAGAGAGCTTTCGTTCACTGAATATTCCTTGTGTGAATTTCTCCGCTGTCAAACAAATAGCCATATGCAAACAACGATATTCAAATAATGCAAAGTTTATGCTTGTCTTGAAATTTTGAAAATGCATTTTTTTTTCAGCAAGAAATTTCGTAAGAAAAATTTAACTCAGGATTTTGAGTAAAGCCTTACAGGAGTCAGGATACCTTTTGTAACAGTATGCTTTCGAACTAACCCATGCTTCAATTAGGACTTTTGAAAGGTAGTAACGTGGCTTGGTTCACGGTTTAAGAAGCAAAGGATAAATGATTAAAGTGGATTTGTACCCGCCCGTTCTTCGTGATGTTCTTCGGTCCTAAACTTAGCTACTTGTGCGTTTGAACTCCAATTGAGTCTGGAATGACGTTTTGGTGATGGTTCAGACAAGTTAAGTTTATCAGAAGGCATTCATCATTTTTTTTTGCAACCTTTTTTCATGTTGTTGAGGATTTGTAGTGACCTCCTTTTGATTTGTTATCCCTGATTTTTGCCCGACTGTTCTTGTTTTGAGATTATAGTCAGCGGGATGCCCTAGTTTTCTTAAGTCTCCTTTGTAGGTTTTGACTTAGTGGGCTTTTCTTTTTGAGAGATAATGACTGCCTATGTGATTGGGAACCATCACCGTCTTTTGATTCCAGAGGAATGTTTTGATGTCATTTGTTGTATTACAAGATGAGAGTTTGCGGCTAAACGCACATTTGAATTAACTGAGAGATTACTCTGCCCTAGGTTTTGATTAAAGGTTTCAATTTCTGTTTAAAACAGAAAACTTATACTTCTTTGGCTCGAAGGGGTTGACTAGGAATTATCTTCCTTATAACTCCAGTGTTTAGGATTTGAAAGAAACGCATGTACATCGTCAACAAGGTCTGTCCAAAAGCATATTGTATGAGATTATGGCATTGTTTTCGTCATCCTCCCTCTAAAGGCTTGTAACTTTTAGCAAGAGTTAAATGTCAAAAGAAGAATAAAAATCATAGTTTAAATATAGTGAAAACAAAAGGATGAATTCAAGACAAACATATGAAATGCATTAATGAAACAGAGTTTGACATTAATAGATAAGTGTTTGAACAAGCAAAAGAAATTACAAAAGAAAATTCAAATGAACAGAAGCCTCTTTGTATAAACTTGTCACTTTAGGTAGTGAGCCTTTGAGGGACGGCAGAAGAATTCTGTTTGGCCATCCTGTGTGAACTCCAACAATCCTTCGTCGATCAGGTTTTGAATCTTGTACTTTAGCGCCCAACAATCATTTGTGTCATGCCCAGGACTATCAGAATGATAGGCACACCTGGCATCAGGATTGTAGCTGGGAGAAAAGTTTTGGGATTTGGATAAGGTCTTATTGGTGTAATCAGATTCATCCTCAGCATGTGTTGTAAAGCTTGAGACAGTGGTATATTGATGTTGGTAAACTATCTTTTGGGCTCGCTTTGCCTTTGCTGATTTTCTGGTTGATTTTGACGAAGTCGTTGTTGGGCTCGTGACGTAGAAGTAATTTGGGAAGGTTTTCTCTCCCTTAAACCGACTTCTTGTCTCATGGGAGGCTGAATGATGACTTGATCCCAAATTCTAGATGTTTTCCCCATTTGGTTACATCCGTCTTGACAAAGCTTGTTAATGAGGACTCTCAGCACTTCTTGTCCCTGAGCCAAGTTTTGGATGAGATCCATCTCGCCAACCAGTTGTCCCATCATCTGGACTTTCATTACGACTATCTCGGTTTATAGCCGCTCCAACTGGTCATTTCTGTCATCACCAGAATTTCCCATGATCATGCCCTTGGTGAGGAGTGCCTTCACCTCTTCTTGTCCCTTGGATAGGTTAAAGAACATCTCTTGAAGTTAGGCGTTTTGAGCCTGGATGTCTTTCACCGTTTGTTCCATATTCATCTTACTTAAATAAACAGTAGGAAGATAAGGAGGCCCGTATGGGAGAAACCTGTCATGATATGATGCATGATATGTCGATGCATGTTTTCAAGGATCTCGCGGGGTAAACACAAGAAAAAGTTAGAAGTTGAACTTTGATCAACATCTTTGATTGGAGAACTTTGTATCGGTGGATGTCCTTCCACGAGAATCAAGTTCACCATGTCAAGCAAGTCATAGCCCTTAACTCAAGTTATGGTGCTTTGGTCTTGACGGTGTTTGGTTAGAGGAAAATAAATCCTCTTTCCCCTTGATAGACGTCTGGTTCAATGTGACCCTGCATCATAGGCCCTTGGGACCCTTGAAATGGTTATTGAAAATGCCATGGTATGATGTCATGATGTTATGTACAAGTAAGCAAGTTGTTATGTACACAAAGCAAACAAGTCCTTAGGTTTAGGCTTGCATGGGGTCTCATAGGTAAGTACCCTCTTGAAGTTTAGTTGGCTTAAACCTATCCTAGTAATAGTAACCGGGTTCTAAGGAGCACAATATCACTGGTTTGTTTCCTTGGTCATTGTTTCAGCACAAGCCTCTTTAATGGCGACCAAAATATCCCAAGAAACCAAACCTCAATGAGTGTAATATCGAGTATCTACCAACTTCGGACTGCACCAAAGCTGGTCATCTCACTACATCCTAAAGGCCAAGTTGATCAAGTAAAGGTTCTAGAAGTTCATTAGTGCTTCATGACATCACTCAGCGGCCCCGTATTCTCTTTGATTAACTCAAAGGCTACCGGTATACCCCACACAGTTTCCATAACGTATTGCTATTTACCTATAATGTATCCCAAATTCGGGTAGAGGATTTCAAACCCAAACAAAGAACCATAATGTAAAGCAAACAAGTCAAACAATGTAAACAAATAAATATGATCTAGCACTAAGGTAACCTCACTTTTATAAAATCCCCAGCAGAGTCACGAGTTATGTGATACAGTGGGAGAATTGACTTGAACGTTTTGCATTTGATTGCAAATGTTGCGTTTTAGCAAGAGTCGCCACCGACTTTTCTTTTATCCAAAAGGAAAGGTGAAAAAGCACAGGAAAGACCTTTGAGATTGTTTCTTGAGTTCGGGGGGTAGATTATGAAAAGGGAAGGTATTAGCACCCTTTTCATCCATGGTTTTCCATGGCCTCTTAGTTACTTGCTAGTTCACTTGCTTTTGTTTTGAAATTGTGCTTTGTGTGGTTTTGAAATTATTTTGTAAAAGATGTCATTGTTTAGGCAATCTTTGTAATGATTCTCGTTCGTAAGAATGTATACAAAGATGTTTGTCTTTTCTGAAAATGTTTTCAATGTTTGTAAGATGTTAGGAAATGTGTCTGTTTGTTTTGAAAAATAGCAAGGATAGTTGTTTTGAAATGGAGCAAGTAACTAGAAGTAATCTACCTACTCAAATGTCTTTCTTATTCATTTTATTTTCCTTTGATATTGTTGTCTTACCATTTATTTGGTAAGCAACCCTATCTTTGGATGTAAACGGGATAGGCGTGGGTCATCGTATAACCATGATTAGCAATATTGAAAGGTATCTTAGCATTTCTCTTGAGGGACTAAGATCATTTGTAAGGCAACATTCGTAGCATCATTGAGGGACTATGATCTTGTATTTTGATAGTTTTTGCTAAGATACCTCACATGCGTAATATGGCCATTTATAAGGCAACCAAGTAGATTTTACCCTATGGGTGCTTGTGTGCAAGTGTATTGATTTTAATGCTTGTTTTGTCTTGTATTAGGGTTTTCTACTTTTTGATTTTATCTTTCCATACACACCCTAATTACTAACAATTATATTAAAGCGATAAGTTGCGGAAATTTGAATCCTACGCTATTATATCATTTAGGGGATGGGGATACAAATTTACAAATGGGGGGATAAAAGAAAATAAATCCTAATTTACTATTACAACCATATTGAATGAATAAATAATGTACAAAAATAAATAAATAAAAAAAGAAAATTTTTTTGAATTTTTTTTATGTATTGACACATACACGTATGTATTGATAAGAAAATAGTTTATGTATTGACGCATGCCATTACGTATTGATGCGAAAACAATTTATGTATTGATGCATGCCATTACGTATTGATACGAAAACTTCCTTGCTGCTGAAAAATGAAATTTAACTCAGTATGAGTTGACGCATTCGCATTTCGTGTAGACGCATGCAACATTACGTATCGATGCATAATGGTTTGCATCGGCTCATAACCTGTTTTGGACACTGTATGTGTCGACTCATAGCATTTCGTGTCGACGCATAACTGTTGTTTTTTGTTTTTATCACTGTTTTGCTACATGTAAAAGTCAATTCTCAACACATGGTTAGTGAAAATGAAAATCAAGCATATGGTTATCTTTAATGCAATGATATCTACATTTTATCTTCACAAATGAACCATTAATGATGCTTGTATGAAGAGTTCAAAATCAAGAAAACTTACCTTGAAAATGAAATTTGTGCTTTGAGTTTGAGCTGTTGTATGGGCTGTTGTTGGGCTTGGGAAGTGATGATAGTGATGTTACAGAAGTTTTTCTTGTGTTTGAACAACTTCTATATGATGTATGTGGAGTATTTAGATGGTTGGACAGAGTTTTCAAGGTATGAGAGGTTCAAAGGTTTGGACTTTAAAACTCAAGAGTGGAAGTTTTGTGGACTGTTATGACTTTTGTGAATATGAGATTTTGAGGGTTTACCAATAAAACTTCTGGCTTTTATCTCTATTTTTCTAACCTCTTTGTCTTGCAAATTATTCTTCTATTTATAGAGAAGGTTTGAGACTTGAGAAACTCAGACTTTTTGAAAATCACATGTTATGCCTTTTTTTCAAATTCATAAAGACAAGCTGCTTCATGATGAAGAAAGGAGTGAATTAAGGAACTTAGTCATGCTTTACAGGTCTTTTAGATTGCTTCTGATGTTGAGAGATTTTTCTTTCATCTTTGGAACAGATTTCAAGCTTTGAAAGAAGAGAGGGGTTGGAAAAGTGAAACTTTATGCAAATGGAAATGTTGCTTTTGCATTTCTAACCATAAATGGTATCAGGACTTGGACAAAGCTTCAAATGCTTGTGTAATACACTTAGGGTTTGTGTAATTGCTTGATTATGCATAGATTTGGAGAGAACATAGCCTGAAAAGAGAGATCTTGTAGCTTTGGTTGGAATTTTAGTCAAGTGTTCATCATAAATTTTGCTTTGTAATTCAAGAATGAAATCCTAACTTCATCTCTTCGATCCTCTCAGCTCAAGAATGATCTCAATGAGTTCTTGGACTTTTTGGAAAGATTGGAACCTCCCATACAACTTTCATGTTTTCCACTTTTGTTAAATCAATCTGGAACTTGATGAAAATTGGCCAAGAAGTTGGGATAAAAACCTAACTAAAAATTGCTGAAAATTCACTAAGTGCTTTAGTTTCAAGACCAAGACTTCATGGATTAATAACTTGATATCCAAGCATTTCTAGGAGAAATTATGTAAAGCAATGTTGTAGATATCATGGAGATCTACAACTTTCATGTTGAAAGATTCTTTTGAATCATCTTATATCTTGGTGAAATAATGGCCTGAAGTGATGAAATTATCATGTATAAAAACACTTAGAAAATTTCTAAGTCTTGGAAATCTTGACTTTTCAAGTTGACTTTTGACTTCCTTGACTTCTTGATGATTAAGCTTGATATTCTTGAGTGTCTTGATGAAATTTGATCTTTGGGATGTAATGTTGACCAAAAAGTCAAAGTTTGACTTTCCAGTATGCAATTGACCATTTTGCCCTTGTGCCAATTTCAAGCCTAAATTGATGTATCAGTGCTGCAAACTTGACATTGTAGAAGATCTTGTGACCAAATACTTGACAAATGCGAGGGAAAATTTTGGGGTACAACAAGCGCCATTCATCTCCGGCCGATAGGGAGAAGAGTTGTGATGCTGTATCTTGAACTGCTTACAGAGCTCGGTGATCATTGTGTTGTTTAGATTCATACCATTGTCAGTAATAATTCTCTCTGGCACACCGTATCGAAATTTCAGATTATGTCGGATAAACCGCACCACAACGTTCTTGGTTACTGTGGCAAAAGAGACTGCTTCAACCCACTTCATGAAGTAATCAATGGCTACTAGGATGAAGCAATGTCCATTAGAAGCGGTGGGCCTGATTTCTCCGGTCATGTCGATGCCCCACATTGCAAAGGGCCACGGAGCTGTCAAGACGTTCAAGGGAACCAGAGGCACATGCACCTTATCAGCTTCTCTTTCTTTCTTGGTCTTTTCGGAGGGTAAAGGTGAACTCATATGGGTGCGCCAAGGGGTGAGGCTGGATAAAATCATTAGAGATACCCGTGGGCTTGTGTCTTTGGAATATGTAGTCGTCTTAGGCGGTACGGTACCTTCGTGGTACTAACACGGTCTATAAAACCTAAGTTAGTTTGCATCCAGTCATGGATGGATAACAGTCATGCAAATCACACCTTAGGTCATACCAAGGTGCCCTATCTATATAGGGTTCCCGCACTTCGAGAGTGCTGATAACAATCGGCTTCCATAGTGGACTAGTAGTATCCTGCCCGTAGGATCTTCTTGGCCATGGTATGTCCTCTAGAATGGGTTCCGAAGGTGCCTTCATGTAGATCTGTCATGATCCTCTCTGCTTCTCCCTTGTCTACACACCGCAGTAAGGTAGCGTCATGGTTGCGTTTATAGAGGATTCCATTACTGAGGAAGAACTTTGCAGCGAACCTTCTCAGAAACTTCTTATCATTGACAGATGCCCCATTCGGGGTACTATTGAGCCTCGAGATACCTTTTGACTTCGTGAAACTAGGTTTTATCTATTACCTCCTCAGTATCAATCTTGCAGCAGTGTGTCAGTTCATTCAACCTTTCAATGGTGATTCGGGGAGCTTCGTTGTCCCACCAGATTTTGAACATAGAAGACATGGTGGCTAACGCGTCCACTAACTGATTCTCCTCTCGTGGGAAATGTTCAAAGGTTACTTCTTCAAAGTGTGGGAGCAACGTCAGTACATACTCTTTGTAAGGAATGAGATTCGGATGTTTCGTATCCCACTCACCCTTGATCTGACTGATCACCAGAGCGGAATCCCCGAATACACTTAAGAACTTAATCCTCAGGTCAATAGCAGCTCGAAGACCCATGATACATGCTTCATACTCCGCCATATTGTTGGTGCAGTTGAAACATAATCGGGCAGTGAACGGAGTATGACAACCCTCGGGAGATATGATTACAGCGCCAATGCCATTACCCAGTGCGTTTGAGGCTCCATCAAAATACATAGACCATATGGATCCTTTCTCATGTCCTTCATCCGGTCCAGGTTCTTCACAGTCAGTTACTAACATGATATTCTCATCCGGGAACTCAAAATTCATGGACTGGTAGTCATCCACGGCCTGATGAGCCAAATGATCAGCCAATACACCCCCCTTTATTACTTTTTAGGTTGTATATTGTATGTCATATTCAGTTAAGACCATTTGCCACCTTGCTATCCTTCTGGAGAGAGCGGGCTTCTCGAAAATTTACTTGATCGGATCCATCTTTGATATCAACAAGGTAGTGTGAGTAAGCATATACTGTCTCAGTCGGCGAGCAGCCCATGCCAAAGCGCAGCAAGTTTTCTCGAGCAGTGAGTATCTTGTCTAACAGTCGGTAAACTTTTTGCTAAGGTAGTATATTGCATGCTCTTTTCGACCAGACTCGTCATGCTGCCCCAGCACACACCCCATCGAATTGTCTAGCACTGTCAGGTATAATATCAAAGGTATCCCTTCAATTGGAGGCATCAGAATTGGTGGTTTTTGCAAGTATTCCTTGATTCTTTTGAAAGTGATCTGGCATTCATCATTCCACTTTACCACTTGATCTTTCTTCAGAAGCTTGAAGATCGGCTCACAAGTAGCAGTCAGATGTGAAATGAACCTGGCGATATAATTCAGGCGTCCCAAGAAACTTCTAACTTCCTTCTCTGTACGGGGAGCTGGAATTTCTTGTATAGCCTTTACCTTTGTGGGGTCTACCTGAATACCTTTGTCACTGAAGATGAAACCTATAAGCTTACCGGACCTTACCCCGAAGGTGCACTTGTTCGGGTTCAACCTCAGCTTGTATGTCTTCAACCTGTTGAACAACTTTTGGAGATGATCAAGGTGCTCTTCCTCGGTCTGAGACTTGGCTATCATGTCATCGACATAGAATTAGATCTCTTGGTGAATCATATCATGGAACAAAGCGACCATGGCGCGCTGATAAGTTGCCCCAGCATTTTTCAACCTAAAAGGCATCACCTTGTAGCAGAAGGTGCCCCATTGTGTAACGAAAGTTGTCTTTTCCATGTCTTCAGGAGCCATCTTGATCTGGTTGTAGCCAGAGAAACCATCCATGATGGAGAAGATTTTGTGCTACACGATGTTGTCAACCAGAACATCAATGTGGGGAAGCGGGAAGTCATCCTTGGGGCTTGCCCTGTTCAGATCTCTGTAATCCACACATATTCTTAACTTGCCGTCCTTCTTAGGTACCAGAATGAAGTTAGCAACCCATTGCGGATAGGAGGTGACAACTAAGAACCCTGTGTCGAACTGCTTCATGACCTCTTCCTTGATCTTCTCTGACATCTCAGGGTGCATACGGTGGACCTTCTGTTTAACCGGCGGGAAGTCTTCCTTAGTCGGCAGGCGATGTACCACAATATTAGTGTCCAAACCAGGCATATCTTCATAGGACCAGGAAAAGATCTCAACGTAGTCTTGCAACATCTGTGTCAACCTCTGTTTGGCGCTAAGCTCCAGATTTGCACCTATTTTAACCTCTTTTCTGTCTATCTTTGTGCCCAAGTTTATTGTCTCAATTGGCTCTTCATGAGGTTGTGTAGCCCCCTCTTCCTGTTGTAGAAGTCTAGAAAGTTCTCCGGGTACCTCACAATCGTACTAACCTTTGTCCTCGGCTTGGTTGATCGGATTTTCGAAGTGATAACTGGAAATAGCAGGATTGTTATCAATGGGATCCAGAGTGGATATGGATCTGCAGTTTGATATGTGAGATTGTGTAAGAGCATAGCTATATTGATAAAGCAAAGGCAGAAAAGAAAAAACAGAGAGTGCAAAATTTGTATGCAAATAACGTCCCATGCTTCATTGATGATATATGAGATGACATATAATAACCCTCACAGATAGAAACATTGTGCCTTGGGTAAGACACAAGGCCATAAAGTTTAAATTGTTCATTACAAACTTAGAAAACAATTAAGACAATTACTGCGGAATAAAAGAAACTGGTATGAAATCTCTGGACGTCCAATTACTCGGTCCGCCGTTGGTAGTTGGGTAAATCCAGCTGTTAATATCAAAATCTTCCTCACTGTCTTCAATAGCATTGACCCCTCGATTGCTGATGCATAGGGGAGGCCCTCCAACTCGAGCACGCCGAACGGCCCTCTGAGCCCCTTAAGTAAAGCCTAAGCCAAACTTGTCAGTTTTGTGAGTGAAATCAGGGAGCCTACCCCAATTGGCACACCCACCTTCTTTAACCACAGCCCTGGCGTCCTTGAGAGAAGCCATTTTCAAAGGAGGTTTGTTGCTAGCAGTTTCAATCAATGCCAAGATCTGAGGGACCTCTTCAAAATTCTGACAAGGAGTTTCGATAAATTCCACGTCCATCTCTACGTACCTGAAGGAGTTCAGGTGACTCACCATATACTCCTCTTCACCATGAACAGTGACTATCTTCCCCTTCACTGGATACTTCAACATTTGGTGTAGTGTAGAAGTAACAGCCCCAGCTTCATAGATCCAAGGACGACCCAACAGACAAGAGTACGATGGCCTGATGTCCATCACATAGAAGGTGGACTCAAAAGTCTGAGAGCCTATCTTGACAGGGATGTTCACTTCCCCATGCACCATTCTTTTCGACCTGTCAAAAGCCTTTACCATAATGTTACTAGGCTTTAAAGTCAATCCCTCGCAATCCAACCGGTCTAACGTCTTCTTGGGCAGAACATTTAGCGAAGACCCGGTATCCACCAACACATGAGCCATAGTGGTGCCCCTGCATTCAATCGAGACATGCAGAGCATCATTATGCTTTCTTCCCTTCAGTGTTAAGTCAGCATCCGAAAAACCCAGCCCATTGTCCGCAGTCAGGCTAGCCACACAATCTTTAAGTTGATCATCTGAAGTCTCTTGCAGCACATGTGCAGTTTTGAGAAATGCAATCAAAGCCTTCGCATGGGCCTCGAAGCACAATAGAATGGATAACATGGATATCTTTGAGGGGGTCTGCCCCAGCTATTCGACCACATTGTAGTCACTCTTTTTAATTATTTTCAATATTTCTTCTATCTCTTGCTTAGAGGCTTCCACAACAATTTTTCTAGGTGCCTCCATCCGGGCAAGCTCACCTACAGCTTCTTTGCCTCGAGTCTCAGATGACCTATCGGCAGGGGTACCAGCTGGAGTAAGAACAGGAATAGTAACTGAATTACTAGCGGGTGCACAAGATGAAATAACGACAGGCTTAGTGACAATCTTTGGGGAGATCTCAGGAGAGAAAACCCTTCCACTTCTAGTAATATTGTTGGTCCCGACAATGTTACCGACATCAGGATCGACTTCTTCGGTATTCAAGTTTGGTTTAACTCCATGATAGTAAACATCGGCGCCATAATTCCAAGGGACAGCTTTGTCCGAGGCGTACGGGATAGGACCAGGACAGGTGATTATTAGCGGAGCGATTCTCATAGGGGTGTAATCCTAACAGGTCTTCTCGAGGAGGTCTTGGAAGGATTAGCGGAAATGGTTATTATAGCAATGTCTTTATATGGAACAACGGGAACCAGAGTTTTCTCGAACAAAATTTCTTTGCTGTCCATCAGGCGTTGAACACATGACCTCAGCAAATGGCAACCAGAAGGTAGAAATGAACACATGTGGCAACCTTCACCATAACCCGGAAATAAACTGGCGAACAAAAAATTCTTCTTAACAGTCAAAAGAGGAGTAGAAACTTCGTCCACTGAGGTTATGAATAGATCAATATCAATGGTGTTAACTCCATGGTCGTTCTTAGGCATAGGAGAAGTTATGATATTGGGCTTCTCCGAAGCGTCAAACTCAATCTCCTTGGCTTCAATTAGATCTTGTACTCTATTTCTTAGTGCCCAACAATCATTTGTGTCATGACCAGGACCCCCAGAATGATAGGCGCACCGAGCGTTCAGATTGTATCGAGGAGAGGAGATATTAGGATTCTTGGAAGCCTCTTTCAAAGTTGTCAAGTTAGATCTCAGTAGATGGGGTAGAACCTTTGTCAATGT
Source organism: Vicia faba (assembly GCA_948472305.1). Classification (NCBI taxonomy): domain Eukaryota; kingdom Viridiplantae; phylum Streptophyta; class Magnoliopsida; order Fabales; family Fabaceae; genus Vicia; species Vicia faba. The sequence continues at coordinate 1,151,500,375 of OX451737.1, forward strand.
CATGTTGATCCGGGTGAAATGCCTTTGTGGTCTTTCCACCATTTGTTGATTGTTGCGTTGTGGGGTAGCCGCAGGCCTAAGTATTATTACAGCACTTACCGTTGGACGGTATCCCGCTATGCTCTGATCTCTCGGGTTGTAAATGGGACATGCCTCCTTCTTACCAGTGAAGGGTTTCTTCATTGTGCTCGAGGATGCATCTCTTTGAATTTTGCCACTTCTTATACCGGCTTCGACCCGTTCACCGGTCATGATTAGTTTAGTAAATCCAGCTGAGGAACTTCCGATCAGGTGGTTGAAGAATGGACCTGATAATGTGCCTAGGAATATATCCACTAATTCTCTGTCAGATAGAGGGGGTTTGACTCTGCATGCAAGGTCCCTCCATTTCTGAGCATAGGTTTTGAAACCTTCACCTGCACCCATAGACATGCTTTGCAATTGCGTCTAAGTTTGGGCTAAGTCAGCATTATACTGGTATTGTTTGTAGAAGGCAGCAGCCAAATCTTCCCAATTGCGAATATTGGTCCCTTCCAATTGATAGAACCAATCCAACTGCGTCCCTAACAAGCTCTCTTGGAAGAAATGCACCCACAGATTCTTATCAGCCGTATGGGGTTGAATCTTTCTGACGTATGACCTTAAATGCAGCTTCAGGCAAGAGACACCGTCATAATTAGCAAAAGTGGGGACCTTAAATTTTTGTGGGATGACAACCCCTGAGACAAGTCCTAACTCTTCAAAATCCAGTCCGGGTACCCTCTGGACCTCCATAGCATTCAAACAATCCTCTAGCTCCTTGTATTTATTATCAGCAGGAGGATATTGTTCCTCAGAGTAATCAGGTTCTTCCTCTTCTTCAGATGCTGGGTTGTTGTTCACTTGCTTGGTCTTGTCTTCTTGATTATCTCCTTCACTCGATGATGTTGCAAAGTCCAAAGTCCGTCTGGATTGTCCTTTGAACCTTCTTCCCATGATCACAATACCGGTTGGTTTCTTTGCTTTCTTCTTCTTCTCTTTGGCCAGTAGAGTCTTCAACTCCTCTTGTCATTTTGTCAGAGTCAAGAGCATTTGTTGAAACTGGACGTTCTGCACCTGAAGATCTTTCACTGTTTGTTAAATATCCATCTCACTAAAATAAACAGTAGAAGGATAAGGAGACCTGTTGTAAGAAACCTGTATGATGTTATGATGAATGAAGATGCAATATACAAATGATTTCAAGGAAATTAGAGATTTAAATTTGCTCAAACCAAAAAGAACACACGTTATATTAGATCCAAGTTTGAATACATCATGCCTCTTTGGGCTTATAATGAAAGAAACAAAATATGACAAAAGCTCCTAAGACAGAAAGGTCGAACGCATCCTCTTTGGAACAATGTAGGCGTTCAGATTCCGCTCTTCATGAAGCAGTTTGGAGAGTTCCAGAACCTTCTTCTCACTGGCGTAAAATTGGGTTTCAAAGGTGTCTCGCTCTTCCTTCAACTGAACCCAAGTTTTCTGCAAGTCATCGAGAGAGGTAGGCATGTCAGGATGATGGATAGTGTATGGGATGTCTCCTTCAACAACAGGCTCTATGATAAAAGGGAGGATGGAAGGGTAAGGCATTAGGAGACTTTGAGCACGAGCCCGTACCCACCTAAGATAAGGCTCGAGAGGGATAGAGTTCTTGTGTCCCAGAGTCCTATTGTCCACCTTGTTCACCATTCTCCAAGCTCGTGTAAATCTCTGGTGGTAACCTCGGTCTTCTTGGTCATAGTCGAACACCAGACCTTGAATGAGAATCTCATGAGGACCGTCTCTTCGGGCATACCCAAACTGTCGAAGAGCTAAGCATGGATTATAGGTGATACCTCCCTTAATACCAAGCAAAGGGACGTTAAGGAATTCCCCACAGCGGTCAATGATAGAGACATCTTCCAAGGATCTCGAACACCAATGGATATCAGAGTGGGCGAGGGACATCATCCTTTGAGACCATGTCAGTCTTTGCTCGTTCTTCAATACTGATTGAGGTAGGTGTGAAGCGAACCACTTAGCGAGTAGGGGAATACAACACAAAAGAGTACCTCTTTTCTTCATGGTGCGGGTATGAAGGCAATGCAAGATGTCGCCCAGTAAGGTAGGTACATGATTGCGAGAGAGAAAGACTTTGATGGCGTTAACATCTATGAATTGGTCCGAGTCGGGGAACAGAACCAAACCTTAAATGAGAAGAGTCAGGATGTCTTCAAAAGCTTGGAAATCCATGTCATCCCAGAATGAACGAGCCTTCTCCAATAGAAACTTGGCTAGGAAACCTTTAACCTCGCTTCTTGTCTCCCAATTGGCTATGATGCCGGCTCTCTTCAAATGCAAAGCTTCGGCGATGACTTCAGGCTTTGGAATCCCTTCTAGACCGGTGAATGGTATCTGATCAAGCACGGGCACCCCTAAGAGTAGAGAAAACTCTTCTAGTGTAGGTACTAGCTGATAGTCTGGGAAAGTGAAACAATGATGTACGAGATCAAAGAATTGGAACAACACACACATCATCTCTTCTTGGAAACCGGATGTAGCCAAATTGAGGAGTCGACCGTATTTCTTGGTAAAAGGAGAATCCCCGGGCACTCTTGAGGCTAACTCTTGAAGCTGAGGGTGTGCTTTTACAAAGTTGATTCAGATGGTGTTTCTTCGGACGAAATTCATGACCTACAAAACAAAAACAAAGATAAATTTCTAAATCCTTGAAATGGTTATTGAGCATGCTCATGATGCTTATGATATTCATGATGTTATGTACAAGTAAATATATACACACACAGCAAACAAGTCCCTATGTTTTAGGCTTGCATGGGGTTTTATAGGTAAGTACCCTCTTGAAGTTTAGTTGGCTCAGCCTGTCCTAGTAATAGTGATCGGGTTCTAAAGGATCTCAATATCACTGACCTTTCTCTTAGGCATTGTCTCAGCATAATCAATCTTTTCTTATGGCCGAGATATCCCAACAGTCCAGCCTCAATGAGTGTAGTATCGAGTATCAACCAATTTTCATCTCTACACCAAAATCGGTTATCTCACTACATCCTAATGGCCAAGTTTGTTCAATTAGGGTTCTAAAGTCGATTAGTGCTTCACGATGCCACTCAGCAGCCCTGTATTCTCCTCAATTTACCACGAGGGATACCGGTACCCACAAATGCGTCACACTAATGTAGCCATTGTTTCAACCATATCGTTTTACGTCATACAGTTTCCATAATCTATTGCTACTTACCTAAAAAGGTGTCCCAGATCCGGGTGGAGGATCAAAACAAAACCCAAACAATGGCCCAAAAAATGTAAAGCAAGCAAATCAAACAAAGAAAGCAAAGAAATGTGATCTAACCCTAAGGTAACCCCACTTTAAGAATTTCCCCAGCAGAGTCGCCAGTTTTGTGATACGGTGGGAGAACTTACTTTTTGTTTTGCGTTTTGTATTTGCAAATGTTGCGGTTTAGCAAGAGTCACCATCGACTTTTCTTTTATCCAAAAGGAAAGGTGAAAAAGCATAGGAAAGACCTTTAGAGATATTTTCTTGAGTTCGGGGGGTAGATTATGAAAAGAGAAGGTGTTAGCACCCTTTTCATCCATGGTTTTCCATGGGCTCTTAGTTACTCGTTAGATCACTTGCTTTTTGTTTGAATGTACTTGTGGTATGATTTTTTGAAAGTATTTTGAAAACGTCTTTGTAATGGTTCTCGTCTATATAAGAACGCGTACAAAGTGTTTGTTTGGAAAATAGTTCAAAGATGTGTGTTTTTTGAAATTGATTTTAAAAAGGTGTCTTTGTAACGGTTCTCGTCTCTATAAGAACGCATACAAAGTGTTGTCTTTAGAAAATGTTTCAAAATGAGAGTGTTGGTGTATAAAAATGTTTTTGTTGTGATCAAGCGAGCAACTAGGAGCAAATCTACCGACTCAAAAGGTCTTAGATGTTCTTTTCCTCCTCCTTTAGATGTTTCTATCTTACCATTGAGTTGGTAAGAAGCCCCATCGTCGGATGTGAATGGACAGATGTTGGGAAGTTTGTATAGTCATAGAAGGCAACTCATGGGACGTTTTAGCAATGTCGTTTTTAGGAACTAGATCGTTTAACAAAGGCAACATTGAGGGTCATCGAGGGACTACGATCTTTTATCGAGGGTCTTTTGCTTAAAACGCCCATGTTCGAGGGACATGACTATTTTTCCGATAGGCCACAAAGTGGGATCACCCTAAGGGTGCTAGTGTGCAAGTGTGTTTGATTGCATGCATTTTAGTCTTGATCAGGGTGATCTATTTGTCGATTTCATATCTTTCCATACACACCCTAGTTACTAATAACATATAAAAGCAATAAAAGTGCGGAAAGTAAAGATTCTATGCTATTACAATTATTAGAGGGATGAGGTGTACAAATTTACAAATGGGGGGTTTGGCAAGAAAATAAATCCTAATTGCTTATTACAACCATATTGAAATGATAAAGTAAGAAAGAAAAAAGACTTGTTTAAAAAAGGTTTTTGTCTTAAAAAAAAATTAATTAGAAAAGGAAAATATTTTTATGTCCCTTTTTTATGTTGATAAAAAAAGGTATTAATATTAAAAGTGATAAAAAAAAGGAAAATAAGATAGAAACAGTGTGTTGCTGCAAGCAAAACAAAAAGGATCAGAAGTTCTGATGCCAGACACGTGGTGACTCAGAAAGAAACGTCAGTGGGCATCAGAAGTTCTGATTGGTAAACTTTGAGGTCCTGCAAGAAACGTTAGAGGGAAAATATAGAAGTTCTGGATGGTATTCAGACAGTGGGCCAAAAGTCAGAAGCTCTGTGTTACGCTAAAACAGTGAGTAAGTATGAGAAATTCAGCATATTATCAGCATGTGAAAATCAGAAACTCTGAGTGTTTAAAACAGCGAGTGGAAGTATGAGAAGTTCAGTATGCTTAACAAAAAGGATAACTCAGAAGTTATGTGCTATGCTAAATAGTGAGTGAGCCTCAGAAGTTCTATGTGTTAAATAAGTGAGTGGAAACATCAGAATTTCTGTGTCATATTTCAACTCTTTTGTCATATTAATCAACCATCAGCAGCTTATTCAGTTCTAAATCAAACCACAAATCAGAGGGATAAGAGCACAACAGTTTATAGAAGTTCTTATCATACTCCTAAGCGTATCCTTAATCAAGAAGTTCTGATCCATAGTTTTTCTATTCATGCAATGATATAGACAATATTAATACTATGATATTTACATGTCTAATGATGTTCTGAATGAAAAGATGCAGAGTCAGAAAGACTTACCTTGAACCTGGAGCGTGTGTTTGGAATTTGGACTGCTGCCTTTAGATGTTATGAGTTAGCAAGAGCAACGAAAGAGGAAATGCCAAGCTCTTTGATTCAAAAGGAAGAACAAAGGTTTGGTTTTCTGTTTGGGATTTCTGGATTTTTATGAAGGGGTTCCACATATTTCTTTTCTCTCTTTTGATGATTCCCTCTCCCTAAAAGCCATCCCCTTAAAAGTGTGATGGAGAAACTTATTTATAGGTGAATTTGTTGTGGTTTTGGGGGGAAAAACAAATGGGATTCAAACCTTTTTGGTATATTGTTCCATTGATTTTTAATCATAGTTTTCGTATGCTAATTTGATGCAAATATGGGATTTGAGAAAGTGCAGGCGTGGACAGGGTCAGCAGTTGATTGCAAGACTGTGATGTAGCAGGGCAGCAGGTTATTTAAACGAGGTTTTGGGATTTGGTGATGTTTTGATCGTAGAAGATCAGAAACGTAACCTCCATGCGTTGAAGAGTTACGTTCTGATGGAAGAATATGTTCTGAACCATGTTTACAACTTCTGACTGCACTTACGTGGAGGCTGAAGTGTCATGTTCTGATTGAAGACTATGTTCTGAGCCATACTTGCAACTTCTGACTGCACTTGCGTGGAGGCTGAAGTGTCATGTTCTGATTGAAGACTATGTTCTGAGCCATATTTGCAACTTCTGACTGCACTTGCATGGAGGCTGAAGTGTCATGTTCTGATTGAAGACTATGTTCTGAGTCATATTTGCAACTTCTGACTGCGCTTGCATGGGGGCTGACTCAGAAGTTCTGAAGTATCACATTCTCTTAACACTTAGAAAATTTCCCAAATGTTTAGAAATTTGATTGATTTTTTTTTCAAAGTGATTTCTGACTTCTGATTTTGATGAACTAGTTTCATGTCTTGATGAAATATAATTGTTGAAACTTGATTTTTGATTTAAAAGTCAAAGTTTGACTTTTTCAGTGTGCTTTTGACCATTTTGCCCTTATGGATGATTTCCTTGAAAAGTAATAATTCAAGACTTGGAACTTGATTGAAGCAAAGCTGAGAGTCCAGGATGATCCTTTGAGAAATGATAGGGCAAATTTTGGGGTATAACAGGGGGCCATTATGTGTGGATTCTTGCCATGTTTACTCACCATTTCATCCCTCTATAAATACAAAACAAAAGCATAAGCCAAGACCACGAAATTTTGCACCAAAGTTCTCCAAAACAAATTCTCCAAATTCAAAGAAATTGTGAAAACCATATCTCGCATCTCCAGTGGTTTCCAAACCGATCCAAATCTTTCATTGTCCTCCTGAAGACCAACAGTCAGAATCAATCATTATCCTTTACAAGTCAACCCCAGAAAACACCCTCACATCGATTCTGGTTGGTAAGTTGGTAGGTTTCGTGTTCTCAAGATTTTCACACTTTAAATCTATGTAAACATGTTTGTTTCATTTATATGCATTTTCTGCAATTTTCTAACGTTTTACATGTAAGCATGGAGGCAGAAATAACAATCATGACCAAGATGCACCCCAACGAGCATTCCTCACTGGATCAGAACAAAGCTCCTGGACTCATCCGTTTTGGGCCCATTGTTCTCCTTCCTCACACCCCATCCACTTACTTGTTCACAGCATGCTCATTTTCATTTCTTTTTTGTGTTTTAATTAACTACTTTCTTTTTAATCAATCTTATTTTAATAAAAAAATCACAAAAACATTAGACTTAAGTTTTTATTAATTAAACTAATTTTAATTAATTACTTTAATCACTTTTTTTAATTAATTAACTAATTAGAATTAGGGTTTTATAATTAATTTATTTTTATAAATCAAATTCAAATTATTATTAACACAAAATTATTTTTTTTCTCATAAAAAGACCAAAAACATTTTTTCTTGCTTAGAACTTTAGTTTTTTTATTTTTTCATTTAATTTCTTTTTTAATTATTCCTTTGCTATTTAAATTCTATAAAATAAATGTATAGGTCGCACGGATAATTTTGTAATAGTTGTAGTTTACATTTCCTCGCATTTTTTCTATTATGTAATTGCTTATGGGATGTAATAGTTGTAGGCCTTTACTTTCTCACATTTTATTTTCCGCACTTATAGTTATATATATATATATATATATATATATATATATATATATATATATATATATATATATATATATATATATATATATATATATATATATATATATATATATATATATATATATATATATATATATATATATATATATATATATAGATATATAACTATGTAGTAACTAGGACGTGTATGGCAAGATCTAAAAACAAAATGTTAGAAAACCTTAACATCAAGGATAAACAATAACTGAAACACAAAACACTTCACACACGAGCACCTCTAAGGTACCTCCACTTGTTGCCTTCAGAAAACAACATCATGTCCCTCGAAAGTGGGGACGCTTTAGCAAAGACCCTTGAATCAAAATATCATAGTCCCTCGATGACCCTTCGGTTTTGCCTTTCGGTAAAATGATTTAGCCTCTTAAACGAAATTGCTAAAACGTCCTTACTAGTTGCCTTCAATGATTGTATGATGACCTGCGCCCATCCCTCAAAACATACAACGATAGGGATTCCTACTCACTAATAGTAGGATAACACTGTCTAAAGGAAAAAAGGAAAAGAACAAACCTTTTCGAGTAGGTAGATAGTTCTTAGATGCTTTCTCAAATAAAACATTTTCCACACATACACTCTTTTCTAAAAAATATTTTCAAAAACACTTTGTATACGTTCTCAAAAATACGAGAAACATTACAAAGTTCTCCGCACTAAGGCGACTTTTCAAAATACTTTTTTCAAACACAAAAACATAATGTATTTTCAAACAAGCTAGCATCTAAGATCCCGTAGATAACTACGGATGGAAAGGGTGCTAACACCTTCCCTTTCCATAATCTACGCCTCTTACTCAAAAATAATCTCGAAAGGTCTTTTTTTGTTCTTTTTACCCTTTCCTTTGTTGGATAAAAGAAAAGTCGGTGGCGACTCTAGCTTACCACAATATTTGCAAATACAAACGCAAAACTAGTATAACAGTCGGTTCTACCACCGTATTACACTTTCGAACTAACCTATGCTTTAGTTAGGACTTTTAAGGGTTGTAACGTAGCCTAGTTCACAGTTTAGGAAACAAAGGATAAATGCTCAAACTTTATTTGTATCCAACCCGTTCTCCGTGATGTTCTTCAGCCCTATACTCAGTTAACTGTGCGTTTAGATTTCAATTGAGTCTGGAATGACATTTTGGTGATGGTTCGGATACTGGAAGTTTATTTGAGAAGGCAGTCATTTTTTGTAACATTTTTCTGTTGTCGAGGATTTTTAGTGACCTCTATTTGATTTTAGTATCCCTAACTTTTTCATAGGGGTGACAAAACAGGCCCGGCCCATTAGGCATGCCCATTTTACCCGTACTTTAGTGTGGGGAGGGCCAAGAATTTAGGCCCTCACCCTCTAATGTGACCTCCCTGCCCCGCCCCATTATCTTCGCGGGCTTTTGTAGGCATGATTATTAACATAAAAGTTTGCATTTTTAGGCCTAAAAGGTGCAGTGCCCGCGGGCTTTCTCCGCTCTGCACTCACTTTATTACGGGGCGGACCTAAGTTTTAGGCCTTCATCCTCAACTATGCCTGCCCTACCCCGTCCTATTTTTTTTTGCGAGCTTTTGCGGGGCAGGCCTAAACGGGGCGGGCATGCCCGTTTGCCATACCTACTTTTGCCTGAACTGTTTCTTCTGTGATTACAGTCACGGGGACGCCCCCGTTTTTTTCTTAAGTCTCCTTCATAGGTTTTGACTTAGTGGGCTTTTCTTTTTAGAGATAATTACTTCCTGTTTTATGGGGAACCATCACCGTCTTTTGATTTGGAAGGATGTCTCTGGTACTATTCGATGCGTACGAAGTAAAAGCTTGTGACAACACGTGCATTTGAATTAACTGAGAAACTACCCTACCCCAGGTTATGATTAAAGGTTTCAATTTGTGTGAAAAGAAAACTCCTACTTCTTAGGATTAAAGGGTTTGACTAGGGATTATCTTCCTTATAACTCCACTGTTTAGGATTTGAAATAACGCCTGTACATCGTCAGCAAGGTCTGTTCAAAAGCATATTATAGTGATTATGGTATTGTTTTTGTCATCCTCCCTCTAAAGGCTTATAGCTTTTAATTGAGAGTTGAATATCACAAAAAGTAAGTAAAATCATAGTTTAAGTATAGCGAAAACGAATGGATTAATTCAAGACAAACATATGCATTACATTAATGGGGACAACCAAAGTCTGACATAAAGATAAGTGTTTGAACAAACAAAGAAATTACAAATGAAAATTCGAATGAACAAAAAGATTATCTGCCTAAATTTGTCACTTCACATGGTGTGCCTTTGAGGGGTGATAGAAAAACTCAATCTGACCATCTTGTGTGAATTCCAACACTCTTTCATCAATCAAGTCTTGAATCTTATATTTTAACATCCAACAGCTATCAGTATCATGCCCCATAATGTTGGAGTGATATGCACACCTTGCATCAGGATTGTAGCTAGGAGAAGAAGTATTGAGATTCTGAGGAGGATCCTTCAACGTGACTAAATTCATCTTTAACATGTGTTGCAAGGCTTGCGACATCGGCATGTTGAGTTTCGTATACTGCCTTTTGGATGTATCATGCTTACGCTGACTACCCTATTGTTGTTGGCGGGGTCGTTGTTGGGCTTGCGATGTAGTAGCAATCCAGAAAGGCCTACTTTCAACCAAGCCAACTTCCTGTCTCATCAGAGGTTGATTAATGATTTGGTCTCCAATTTTAACCATTCATCCCATACGATTGTATTCGTCCTGATGAATTTTGCTGATGAGAATTCTCAACTCTTCTTGTCCCCGAGCTATGTTTTGTATAAGAGTCATATGACCCATCATCTGGATTCTCATATTTTCCATCTCAGCTAGCAATTGGTCTAATTGATCTTCCTTGTTGTCTTCAGGATTCTTCTTGGTCATGTTCTCAGTGAAGAGTGCTTTCAATTCCTATTTCCCCTTAGCTAAGCTTAGGAATATCTCCTGGAATTGTGCATTTTGAGTTTGGAGATCTCTGACGGTCTGTTTGAGAGCCATTTTTCTACTAAAATAAACAGTGAGAAACTGAGAAACTTGTCTTGAGAACTACCTGTTATGTAATGACATGCATGATATGTAAATGCGATATTTTCAAGTATCTCACAGGATAAACAGAAGAAAATGTTAGAATACGACGGCAACTTTGATTGAAGAACTTCGTATCATTGAATGTCCTTCTACGAGAATCAAGCTCACCTTGTCGAATAGGTCCTATCCTTTGACTCAGAATAACACACTTCGGTCTTTGACGACATCTAGCTAGAGGGAAATGAATCCCCTTTTACTTTGCTAGACGTTGGTTCATGATACTTTGGAGGCATTTGGTTAGAGGAAAATAAATCCTCCTGCCCCTTGTTAGGTGTCTAGTTCATGATAACCTGCATCAGAGGCCCTTGAGATCCTTGAAATGGTTAATGAAAATTCTATGGCATGATGTCATGATGTGTATGCTATGCACTAAGCAAAAGCGTAAGGTGATGAAAACAAGTAAGTCTTGCAAGAAGTCCAAGTTATTGGATAATGGATACAAACAAGTCCTACAAGGAATTTACGTCGTTAGATAATGGATACAAACAAGCCCTACAAGGAGTTCAAGTTGTTAGATAATGAATGAAAACAAGTCACACAAGTGTCCTTAGGTTTAAAGGCTTGCATAGAGTTTATAGGTAAGTACTCTCTTGAGTTTTAGTTGGCTTAACCTATCCTAAGAAAAGTAATCGAGTTCTAAGAGCCTCAATATCACTGATCTTTCTCCCAGGCATTGTTTCAGCACAATCATCTGATTTGTGATCGAAATATCCTGAGAGTTCGATATCAATGAGTGTAGCATCGAGTATCAACCAACTTCAGTCCGCACCAAATCCTACCATCTCACTACTTTCTAATGGATAAGTTGTGTCAACTAAGGTTCTACAGTCAGTTAGTGCTTATGACACCACACGAAAGCCCAACATTCTCCTTGACTGACTCAAGGGACACCGACACCAACCAATGTGTCACACTAATATAGTCATCTCTTCAACCATATCGGTATACATTGTATAGTTTTCACGATCTATTGCTACTTACCTAAAATGCCCCCAGATCTGGGTATAGGATCTTTACAAAAAATAAACCCTAGAAAAACCTTGAAATGTAAATCATACAAATCAAGCAAGTAAATTATTTTAAATGTGATCTAGCTCTAAGGTAACCCCACTTTTAGTTCTCCCTAACAGAGCCGCAGGTTCTGTAATACAGTGGGAAAACTGACTTTTGGTTTTGTGTTTTATCGCAAATGTTGCGGGTAGCAAGAGTCGCCACGAATTTTCTTTTATCCAATAAAGGAATGGGTGAAAAGAACAGGAAATACCTTTGAGAATTTTTTTGAGTAAGGGGGGTAGGTTATGAAAAGGAAAGGTTTTAGCACCCTTTTCATTTGTAGTTATCTATGGGCTCTTAATCGCTAGCTCACTTTTTAAAATGCTTGGTGTTTGTGTGTTTTGAAAATATTTTGAAAAATGCCTAAGTGCGGCAAACTTTGTAATCATTCCCGTATCATTGAGAACGCATACAAAGTGTTTGTTTTTGAAAATATTTCAGAAGATAAGTGTACTATGTGAAAAATGTTTTTGTTTGTGAGCAAGCGATTAAGAACTATCTACCTACTCAAAAGTATTTTGTTCTTTTCGTCTTCCTTTAGATAGTACTATCCTTCCATTAGTTAGTAGGAAGCCCTATCGTTGGATATTTGAGGGACAGGCGTGGGTCATCGTACAGTCATAAAGGCAACATATAGGGATGCCATTTAGCAATTCGAAGGGACTATCATCATATATTCATAGGCAACATCGAGGGACAAGATCATTTACCGAAGGCAGTATCGAAGGGTCATCGAGGGACTATGATCTTTATGATGATTTTTAACCAAGGGTCTTTGCTAATAGTATCCCTACGTTCGAGGGATATGACTTTTTTTAATCCAAAGACAACAAGTGGAATCACCCTAGAGGTACGTGTGTGAACAATGATTTGTTTTTAGTTAATTTATCTTGCATATTAGGGTTGTCTAACATTTGTTTTAGATCTTGCCATACAAACCCTATTAGCATACATCAGTAATTATAAGGAAAGCGATAAAATGCGGAAAATAAATCTAAACTATTATAGGGCTTTAGGAAAGGGGGTACAAACCATAAAAAATAGGGGAAGAAATAGTAAACCTTAGTTTAAGCTATTACAAACCATCAACAGTTACATAATTTATAAAACAACTGATGTGGAAAAAAAAGAGTGCGCAGAGATTGTAAAAGTAAAGAGAAATGGGAAAATGTTTAACGAAAAATAATTGATGATCTATCCTAATGATTAATTGATTTTAATTGAGAAAAAAGAATTAATTAAAACCTAAAATAAAAAACCCTAAATTACATTTATAAAATTTTAATAAAAACCTAAAAAGGACTAAATTAATTTTAATTTAAGAAAAGTAAAAAAAGGAATTAATTTAATTATTATAAAAAATGATTGGTTAAATTAATAAAAAAACCTAAAGTTTAAACTAATTTTAAATTAAAAAATGGATTAATTAATATAATTATGTTAAATAGAAATAATATTTATACAAATAAAAATAAAAAGAATTGGGTCGGGTATAAAGGAATTTGAGGGGTGCTGGAAGAAAATCCGCTTGAGCCCAAACATACAAGCCCAGATTCTGAATGGGATCCAGTGCTACTCTTTAATGAGGGTTTAACGTGGGTATGAGATATGAAACATTAGATATAGCTTTGTGATAAGCAGGTGGTGAGGAGATAAAGAGTGCAGGGCATGCGCATGAGTTTGGCTTATACTGGATCTACAAAAATCACAAAACATAAAAATGTCCCACGCCTGGATCGAACTCAAGTACAGGTATAAGAGTGTCTTAAGGGAAAGCGCTCTACCACTGGGGTGGTATTTACATCCGTTAGCATAATTAAGTTACAACAATAAATATAAAACTTGATTTTAATGGTCGGAGAGGCGCCAAAGCTCTAGCTTCGGTCGTCTTCTTCAGTGACCTGTTTAATATGGTGGAATAACTGACTTGGGTGTTTTGTGTTTTATCGCAATTGTTGCGGATAACAAGAGTTGCCACCGACTTTTCTTTTATCTAATAAAGGAAAGGGTTAAAATAACAGGAAAGACGTTTTGAGATATTTTCTTGAGTTCGGGGGGTAAGTTATGAAAAGGGAAGGTATTAGCACCCTTTTCATCCGTAGTTATCTACGGGCTCTTAGTTGCTATCTCACTTTGAAATGCTTTGTATGAAATGTCTTTGTGATTTGTTTGAAAGTATTTTTGAAAAGTGTCTTTGTTTAGGGGAACTTTGTAATAATTCTTGTCTCTATAAGAATGTATACAAAGTGTTGACTTTTGAAAAAATTTCATTTAAAAGTGTTGGTATGTTTGAAAAGTGTTTTAAAATATTTGTGAGCAAGCAACAACGAACGTTCTACCTACTCAACACGTCTTTGTTCATTTCCTCCTCCTTTAGATATTTCTATCTTGCCATTGATTGGTAAGAAGTCCTATCGTTGGATATGAAGGGACAGGCGTGAGTCATCATACAGTCATAGAAGGCAACATTGTAGGATACCTTAGCAATTTATCTTAAGGGTCTAAGATCGTTTACCGATGGCAACATTGAAGGGTCATCGAGGGACTATGATCTTGTTTTTGATTGTTTTTGCTAAAGTATCCCACGTTTGCGTAACATGACTATTTTTATCTTTAGGCAACAAGTGAGGTTAGCCCTAGAGGTGCGAGTATGAAAGTGTTTTGATTCCATGCATTTTTATCTTTGAATTAGGGTTTTCTACTTATTGATTTTATGTCTTGCCATACAAACCCTAGTTACTAGCAATTATATTGAAAGTGATAGATTGCAGGAATTTAAAGTTCTACGCTATTACATCGTTTGGGGGATGGGGATACAATTTACAAATAGGGAGTGAAAGCAATTAAAACCCTAACATACTATTACAACCATATTGAATATTGCAAGAATAAAATGTACAAGAATGTAAGATAATATACAAGGAAAATGAAATTGTTTTTTGTTTGAGTTTTTGAAAGGTTTTAATTATAATTGAGCTAAAAAAGGAAATAAATAATTAATTCTAAGTTGATTTACTAAACCTAAATTAAATTGAAAAAGAAATTAAATTAATTAAGAAAAAACAAGTTTTTAGGATTTTATATGAAAAGGTTTTATCTTAATTAAACAAACTAGAGTAAGTAGAAAAATTAATTAAATTCCTAAATTCTAAATTATTTAACTGAAAAAAAGAAGATTTAAAATAAAAATCTAAGTCTAAGATGTTTTAATTAAGAAAGAGAAATTGAATTTACTAAAAAAATATTTTTGATCTTTTTGTTTTAAAAAGAAATAAAGAAAATAAAAATAAAATAATAATATCTAAATAATAAATATTAAATATTTCTTGTATTTTTGAGTAATAATAATAATAATAATAAAAATATTAAAGAGAAAGAAAATAAAAAAATAAATATAAAATAAAAGTCAGGAAGGTGTAAAATTGAATAGGGTGTAAACAAATAAAAATGTTTTGTTTTATGTTTAGGCCCAAGAGTGACTTTTTGTAATCAAAAAATAAGGAAGACAAAATAAAAGGGTGGGCATGCGTGTTGTTTCAAAATGGGGGTGAGAAGTTAAAATGGTGATGGCCCAATCCAAGGGAGGCCCAAGGTGCTAGCTGTAGACGAATGAAGCAAAAAATGTTAGAAAATAAAAACAAAAGGTCCCTGGAGTTCGAACCCGTGACCTCATAGAGGGCAAGACCTTACACGCGCACTCTCTACCACTAGGGTGACTATACATCCGATGTTTAAAACAAAACCAAGGAAATATATTAAAAACCAATTCTAGGCATGTATCATCTTAAACCTCTCGCCAGACTTTCAACATGATTTTTTTAAAACCTGTAACTTCTTCGTCTCTCAACTATTTGCAAAAATGTAAACATCAATCTTGCTCTAAATTTCATCACGATTCCAGAAATGTAAACAACTAAAACTATAGATCAAACATGAATGATAATTTCTAATGGTACCAAATTTTGACCTAACTTTTTTAGAGATTTCAAACCTAAAATTCTCACTACTCAAGAAAGATAAATGAATTCTAAGGACATGGTCAACTTTAAGGCAATGATGTCTAAATTTTATCTTTGAAAATGGAAAGCTAACAATGCCTATATGAAGAGTTCCAAAATGAGAAAACTTACCTCAAAAATGGAATTCGTGTTTTGCAAATGAGCTTACTTCAAGGTGATGTGATGATCATGTTAGCTTCCTTGGACCTCTAGGAAGCTAATGCAATGCGTAGCTTGTATTGAGAAAGGCTGAATCTTCTTGTAGAAGTCAATATGCAAGCTTCTGATTTTGGTTACAGAGGATGAAGAAAATGGTGTTACAGAACTGTAACAGGTATAAGGATGACTTGTATTTTAGGTAAGGAAGCTTTTGAGATGATTTGGAAAGGAAACACACGAGTGGTTTGAGAGATGGAAGTTATTGGTCTGTTTCTACACAAAAATGGAGTTTTGTGTGCAATCTAAGTTTGGGAGAGTTTGAGTGAGTTTGAAGGCTTGTTCATTCGTCCTCTATGTTGCATAAGAGTGTCTTAATTTATAGGAAAATGTTTAAGAGCTTGAGGTGGTCAGAATTCAAAAATCACATGTTGTGTTCATTTGACTTGTTTTTGAAGAAAGCTTGACAAATATGATTTCAAGGAAAAATACAAAGCTTATAGGATGGTTGAATCACTTTAAACATGCCTCTTCTGAGTTTCTAGGTTGAGTGTGTGTAGAAGGAGCCATTGAGAGGCTCAATAAGGGTTGACATTGCATAAAGCTTTGCTTTACAAGAATGGAATATTAACTTTCTCCCTAAAATGGCAAATTGCTTTGGACAATGCTTGAATCAATTAGACAATTGATCAATCAGTTGTGTAAACATTAAATCAAGGAGTGGTTTGCAAGTTAGAAGCCTGCAAATCAAGATTATGCAGCATGGCTTATGGATTTGGTCATGTGTTCATCATAAAATTGACTTGTAATTCAAGTTTGAAACTCTAACTTCATCTCTTCGATTCTCCTAGCTCAAGAATGATATCATTGAGTTCCTGGACATTTTTAAAATCTTGGAACATTATCTACAACTTTCATGTTTGTAGTTTTGACAAAATTCGCTTGGAGCTTAATGAAAATTGGCCAAGAAGTTAGGTAAAAAATATGCCTAAACTAGGTCAAAATTTCACCAAGTGTTTAAGAAAAAGTGCATGACTTTATGGATTCATAATTCAAAATCCAAGAATTTCTAGGACGTGATCAGTAAAGCAAAGTTGTAGATCTCATCAAGATCTACAAATTTCATGTTGGAAGTTTTCTTTGAATCATCTTTCATCTTGGTGAAAAGTTGGCATGAAGTCATGAAAAAATAAGACTTAAAACACTTAGAAAATTTTCTAAGTCTTGAAAACTTTGACTTTTTTCAAAGACTTTTGACTTTCTTGATTTCTTGATGATTAAGCTTCATATTTTTAAATGTATTGATTAATTGTGATCTTTTAAATTCAATGTTGATCAAAAAATCAAAGTTTGACTTTTAATGCATCAGTTGACTTTTCCTCAGTTGACTGAATTTCAACTATCAATCAATTGATCTTGAGAGATGAATTGAGTCATGCAATTAGGTCAAAATTATGTAATTGAATCCTTGAGATAATATTTCAAACAAATAATCCATTTATTAGGTCAAAAATAAAAAATCAAGCCTTCTTAATCAAAACCCTAATTTTGACTATTTTGCCCTTTTGATGGTTTGAACATTTTTCTTGGGGAATTGTGATCCAAACTTGATCAATTGACACATATGACTTCAAAATGTTGATATTGGTCAAAAATATTGAAGTTTGACTGTAGGTTGACCACATTTTACTTTTTACCCAATACAACTGATTTTTAGTCATCTGAGCAATTGACTGAGCAAAATTGTGATTCAAGACTTGAAACTTGACATGAGTATTCATGGAGGTCTATAATGATCCATGAAAGTCATTTGAGGCATTAGAAGTCCAATTGTCTTTTTGAAAATCAAAACCCTAATTTGAGGCATCAGTGTTTAGGAGGTGGTTTGACCTAGTCAACACTTGTACAGGCTTGAGCTATTAAAGATCTTGTGAGAAATATCTTGAGAAAAGAGAGGGCAAATTTTGGGGTACAACAACCTGTAAAATGCAAATCCTGCAAATTCAATATGTTAGTGATCAAAAATATCCTAATACCCCTTATTCGACACCCCCTTAGTTCAAATATAGGCTTAGTTTTGGCCAAAAGTTCATGTATTGTGAGATTCAAACCACACGAAGCCAATCAAAGCAACTATGGAATCTCATAGTTTTAACACCATGGGATCATAATAGTGATCAAACCTGTTCAGAGGGAACTCATAAACATATTAGAAATAACAACAAGATTTAAAACGATTTAAAACCTGACTGGAGATGCATGGTATGTCATTTTCATGCGCTTTGGATCATGGTAACTGATCAAAACATACCTTTTAATGCTCCAGGAAGTGAATGGGATCAAAATTTTGTAATGAAAGTGGTCGGATCGTGTGATACAAATTTGCACTTTTTCTTGAGAATTTTGTGAATTTTAGAGGTGTGTTTGAGGCAATATTTTTGTGTCTTTGTCATTGTTATTCATTATGCTTATATAGAGGAGGACATATGTCAAACAAACATGGAAAGAATCTTGTACCATCATGGCATGAATTATTTCCAAAAACAAATTGAAAACTTTCCAAAATAATGAAGATAAGCTTCCATATAGGTCTCTCACAGTTTTGGCATGTTTGTCATGTGATCTTGGGCCTTCTTGTGATTGAAATCAAAAGCCCATGCGCCTTGGCCCAATAATTTTATATTTTATTTGATTTACTTGCATTTAAATGAATAAAAATTCAAATAAAATAAATAAAAATCATAAAAAATATATGAATGGATTTAGAGGCCTTCTAACATATTGTGAACATGTTTGAACATCAAAAGTTAGGCCCATTAGTCTAGAATTTCAAGTTTGCTCACTTTTCATTTCATGCATTTTACCAAAACTTCCCAACTTGAAATGGTCATAAATCTCCCTGAACATCAAAAGTTAGGCACATTAGTCTAGAATTTCAAGTTTGCTCACTTTGCATTTCATGCATTTTACCAAAATTTCTCAACTTGAAATGGTCATAAATCTCTGTATTTTCATATTTTGAAGGTGATCTTGGACTTTTTGAAAAGCTCAAGGTGTCTTCTTAAATTTTTCTTTTGATCATTTTTGCCTTTGGAGAATTTATCTTGATGTAAGTTGCCTTGACAAAAAGTGTCTTTTTGTTGACTTTTGAAATGACCTATAATGTATTGGCTCATATCTCTCAAATGAAGCACTTTTTAGACTTGAGCATACAGATACAAAGTAGTAGAGAATTAAATTTCCTTCAAAATGGGCTTTGGTTTGGGAAAAGTTGATGAAGCATGTGAAAGTTATGGCTGGTCAAAGTTTAGTTGACTTCTCCTAAGGAAACCCTAATTTGGCAAATTTTGACTTTGGATGATTTGAGGACTTTCCTTAAGGAATCATGATCAACTCTTGATAAAATTATGAATATCAATTCAAAATGTTTATGTTGACCAAAAATATTGAAGTTTGATTGTATGTTGGCTATAGTTGACTTTTTACCCAATACAGTTGATTTTCAATCATATAAGCTATTGACTGAGCAATCTTATGATACAAAGCTTGAAACTTGACATGAACATTGTTGAATACCTATAGAGGACCATGGAAACCACTTGATACCTTTGCAACCTAAACTTCCTTGAAAATATAAAACCCTAGTTGTGGACCCATTGCTTAGGAGGAGAATTTGTCTGATCAACTCTTGAGCATCCTTGAGCATTTGAGAATCCTAGAAGAATGTCTTGAAGAAAATGGGAAGGAAAATTTTGGGATACAACACCCTACGTCAAGGATGAAAGGGAAATATTTACATAATGTTAGCATGTATGGTTTGCAAGCTAAGGTCTAACTTGCATCTGAAAGGACTAAGCGCGTCCTAATGGAACATGGTATAGAAAGCGAGTAAACAAACAAGCTCGAAAGAGCACACACATAAATTAGTAAAGAAAAGAAACGAAACGATTTAGTCAAGGGGAGCGTATCACCTGAGACAAACAAGCGGGAATAGGATGTAAAACAAAATGTAATGTCCAAAGCGACTGAACACCTAACCAAGATATAGGAGATCGAGGTAGACGACAGAAGGCAATATGAACAATCATAGAGTATCATCATCGGCCAATGCGAACTCCTGAAAAAGCGTGGGGGTTTGATTGCAAAACCCTTCCTCACTTGGCGACTCGATAATAAGAGCAGGCACAACTCCGAAGCATCGTGGTGCGTCACGAGCTAAAGATGACACAAAAAAATTAAAGGGGTTGGTTGTGAACCCTCCCTATCGCCTCTTTTTGAGGACTTCAATAAGGGATGGGGGAATAGATGCAAGCACGAACATAAACACACGTGCTGAATACCTAGTTCAAAGGTATGGTTTTAAACAAACACAAGTAGCAAACAAGTCACATATACAGAATTTCCTTAAACAAGTCTTTCGATAAACCAGAGGGATTCCTCACATATATCAGCAACAGAGATCCCCTTCATACATCTCTATCCTACTTATCATGGCATCGAAAAGCCGTAAAGCCCTACTTTTCATGATCTCTAGAAAAGAGATAAAGAAATGCGATAAAGTGCGGAGAAATATGAAAGTAGTAGCGGCGACTACCAAAAGGAAGTGTATCGTTGAAAGAGGACGAAAGAAATGGAGAAGCAAGGAGTACACGTCGAACAATCTTCAACAAGAAGAGCATAAGAGTTGGAAATGATATCCAACAATAGTCAAGCACGAAAATAAATCACAATCCATGAATGCGTCGCATAATCAAAGTTCCTGCACAAGGTAATAATACAAGCAAGGCAATACCCAGACAATCACAAGAAAGTAAAGAATATCTCTCATGAAATGAGAAATAATGCGTGTCGCATCAGAAACGAGCATAAGCCGAGTGTTTTCAATCACATAATCATCATTATGTTACGTGATAAAAAACAATATCGTGTACCTTGCACAAGTCAACAAACGAGTTAAAAGTAACAAGGAATTTAAACCAAAAGAGAAAATGCAATGAAAAAAGGCAAAAATTGTTGTTTCTGCTTGGGTAACAGGTTACCATAACTGGGTAACCCGTTACACAGACTTTGAAAATTCTAGAAATTGGCTATTGACTTGGGGTAATCGGTTATCATAACTAGGTAACCGGTTACCAAAACTTTAAAGATTTTGGCCATTTTCTTCTGACTTGGGGTAACCGGTTACCATAACTGGGTAACCGGTTACCACGAGACAGTTTTGAAAATTTTTGTGAAGGAATGGTTGGTAACCGGTTACCATATTTGGGCAACCCGTTACCCAGGCAGAACAACAGTTTTAACAGATTTTTGAGATTTGGCTCATGGCTTAGGCATTTGATCAAACACAAAATCTCCACATATTTAACACATGATTTTGCATGGTTCAAGGTTTAGATTCATATTACACATGATGGATTAAGGATCAACAATTAAGCTTCATGCAACATCATCAATTTATTTCAACAATTAAGCACGTTTATGTAAATCAACTTAATTCAATAAACACTTAATTCAACTATCCAAATCCGGATTTACACATGATTATCAAATCAAATTACAATCCTAGGATTAGATTTACATTCTCAACTCAAAATTCAACCTAAATCTAAATCACGCTTGATCAAAAAAGTGCTTCTCAAATAATCACTTATTTCAAAAGTACTTAATTCGAGAAAACTCACCGATAGAAGTGAAGAGGAGGCTTAGATATAGAGATTTCAATTTACGGATCAATAATCGAAGAAGAATTGTTCTTGATCTTGACTTTTGGATCTTGATGAAATTGTTGTTGTGTTCTTGATGAAAAAGATGTAGAACCTTGATTTGATCTTTGAGAGAATTGAGAGGAAAGTTTAGAGTGTTTATGAGAATTTTTGTGGATTATGAGTCTATCTTTAGAAAATTGGAGTCAAAATGAAGATATAATGTGGAATCATGTGAATGGATTTGGTTAATGGGCCTCAAATAACCACAAGCTAAAGTGCAAATTTTTGAACCACTTGAGTGCGACACGCTCCGAGAAAGTTCGCAGAAACCTAGGTGCGATTTAAGAAGTTGAAACGTGTAACAAAAATGTATCCAAGGTTGAGAACGACCTCGTGTCCGAAGATGGGCTCAATCGGGTAAACGATGAGAAAGTTATGATTTTCCGAAGTTTCGCCTCAGACAACTTTAATCCCCGATTCAGAATTTTTAGTGCGTTCCGTGCGACTTTGGTCAAAAACGAAAGCTTTTGAAGTACCGTTTACGCTTGGAACCTGAAACCAAAATATAGCTCGCTCAACTTGTGAGACAATTCCATTCGAACGGGCTCGATACAATAAAAATCGACCGAGTTACAATTTTTACAATATCGTAAAACAGTGTAACCGAGATTCGGTTCAGCACCAAAATTTCTTTGATAACACAAAATTCTCGGCCCTCTCCTTACAGAATCAGTGTTCGATCATAAAATATGAAATTTATATGACGCCAAGACGGAATTTTGGAAAAAAGAACGGGTCTGAAATGAGCAACGGGCTTCGAGTTATGGAATTTTTAGCATCTAAAAACTGCGTCTTCAGCACACTTTTTCCACTGTTCTTCAGTGAACGCCTTCAGAAGATCCGCATCTTCAGAGACTTTCCTTGGGGAATTTTCTCTCGTCCCAAAAATACAAAATGAATCACACATAAAGATGATTATTTTAATGTAAGAACCAAACCAAGGCGACAAACCAAGTCGGAGTTACAAGTTTTTGAATATCTGCAAGACAGTGAATCAACAATTAATTCAGTTTACCGTCTTCAAAATATTAAAGTTCTTGGATGTATTCTTCATAGAATTAACCTTTGATTTGAACATGATAAGTGATAAGGGAATCGAGAAGTTCTCAATGCTTGGAGAATCAACTGAATATATTGAACCAGATGCAAGTTATAAACTTCCGCACACCGGGGAAACAAATAATCGGTCAAAGTTCCAATACAAGGTGATTTTGATGCTTGAATAATTAGCACAAGAAAATACTCTGGTTGCAAGTTGTGAATCCTGAGTTTAAACCACCGAAACATCGTTGTTGGTTCACAGTATCACACATCCGGGAAAATATCTGATTTCTTTGCAATAGCTCCCAGAAATGAGTACCTTAATCTCATGGTTACTGATGTATGCAGTGCAAAATGACCTAATGGAAGATATGTAGATGAAATGAGAAGTGAAAAATGTATAACCAGATAAAACTGAAAGGGTAGGACAAATTTGGAGTATTACAAGGAGAACATGTCGAAGTAAGAAAATATCGAAGCTTGGTAGGTAGCCTTCGCTATCTCACATGTAGAAGGCCAAATATTTCATTAAGTGTCGGCATTGTAAGTCGATTCATGGATGAGCCAATATATTCACATTGGAAGGAATTTAAATGAATCTTAAGGTACATCCAACGAACATTGTCACTTGGAATTTTTTATTCAAGAACACAAAACTACAAGTTGGTTGGTTACTCTGATAGTAATTGGTGCAGAGATATAGACAATCGAAAAAGCACTTTTGGATGTGTGTTCTTCATGGGAAATACCAGATTTACTTGTCTCTCTAAAAATAAACCGATAGTAACACTTTCGACATTGAGGATGAATATGTAGCAACATCTTGGTGCGTTTGTCATATGGCTTAGAAGATTGATGAGTAAAATAGAGCTAAAACAGGAAGGTGCAACTGTAATCCAAGTGGACAACAAATCAACAATTGAGTTAGCAAAGAATCCAATAAACCATGAAAGAAGCAAACACATTTACGTTCGCTTCCACTTCATTCGAGAACATGTGAAGGAAGGAAGTGTTGAATTGAGGCATGTAGCAAGCAAAGATCAAGCAGCAGATATTTTCACAAAACCATTATCGAAAGAAATTTTCGACGGAGGAAAGAAATTGATAGGTATGATTGATAGAAGAAACATTTAAGTTTACAGAGGAGTTTTATTGAATAAACTTTAAATGTTATAGTTAGTGGATTTCTATTAATAAGTTATTGGAAAGATTAAGAGTCTATTGTAAATTGAAGGTCAAGAGATAATGGCTTATAATAGTATTTACTAATATTATTTTCTTTCCTAAAATAGTAGAAATTTTTAAGTCTAAAAAGTATTTGTTTCCTCTTTCTAACAGTAAGTTCTCTTCGGCTTAGTATGAAGTTATGGGTTTAAATCTAACTCTGTACATGTAATAATGTTTTTTTTAAGTTTTGTCATTTATTGTGCTTTTACCCAACTTTAAAAATTAGAATTCATCTTTGTTAAAAAATCATCATTACACTTGTAGTCCATGAAAAACAAGATTAAGTGTCTATTGTAAATGGAAAGCCAAGTAAATGCGGTGTTTCCCATGAAAAACACGTATCCATAAGTGCTTTTTCGATCGTCTTTATCTCTGCACCAATCACTGTCAGAGTAACCAACTAACTTCTAGTCTTCTGTTCTTGAATAGAACATTCCAAATGACATTGTTCCTTGGATGTACCTTTGGATTCGTTTCAATGCCTTCCAATGTGAATGTACTGACTCCTCAATGAATCGACTTACAATGCCGACACTTAATGAAATGTCCGACCTTGTGCATGTGAGATATCGATGACTACCTACCAAGCTTCGATATTTGCTTACTTCGACACGTTCTCCTCCATCAAATTTCGATAATTTTGCACCTGGTTCAATTGGCGTCGAAGTTGGATTGCAGCTTTTCATCTTATATTTTTCCAAGATTTCTTTTGCATATTTTTTCTATGAAATAAAGATTCTAGTTTCTTCTTATCAAACCTCCAGACTAAAAAAGAATTTCATCAGACCTAAGTCTGTCATTTCGAATTCGCATGTCATGGTGCTCTTTAATTCTTCTATCATCTGATAATTACTGCCTAAAAAAATAAGGTCATCGACATAGAGAGCAACAAGTAATACATTATGTGATACGGTGGGAGAACTGACACGAGGGTTTTGCATTTGATCGCAAATGTTGCGATTAGCAAGAGTCGCCACCGACTTTTCTCTTATCCAAAAGGAAAGGTGAAAAAGCACAGGAAAGACCTTTGAGATTATTTCTTGAGTTCAGGGGGTAGATTATGAAAAGGGAAGGTATTAGCACCCTTTTCATCCATGATTTTCCATGGGCTCTTAGTTACTTGCTAGATCACTTGCTTTTGTTTTGAAATTGTGCTTTGTGTGGTTTTTGAAAGTATTTTGAAAAGAGGCCATTGTTTAGGCAACCTTTATAATGATTCTTGTTTGTAAGAATGTATACAAAGATGTTTGATCTTTTGAAAATGTTTTAAAATTTGTAAGATGTTTGAAAGTGTAGGTGATTGTTTTGAAAATAGCAAGGATGTTTGTTTGAAATTTATCAAGTAATTAGGAGCGTTCTACCTACTCAAAAGTCTTTCTTGTTCATTTTCTTTTTCCTTTGACATTGTTGCCTTACCATTGATTTGGTAAGTAACCCTATCTTTGGATGTAAACGGGACGGGCATGGATCATCGTATAACCATGATTAGCAATGTTGTAAGGTATCTTAGCATTCTTTTTTAGGGACTAAGATCATTTTAAAGGCAACTTAGATAGCGTCATCGAGGGACTATGATCTTGTATTCGCTTGTTTTTGCTAAGATACCTTACATGCGTAATATGGCCATTTTGTATAAGGCAACCAAGTGTAATAACCCTATGGGTGTTTGTATGCAAGTGTATCATTTTCATGTTTATTTTTGTCTTGAATTCACTACAACATTTCTTGTCTCTGGCAACACTTTTTTAGGTAACATGTAGAAATTGTTGCCTTAAATTCATATAGGCAACGATTTACGATTGTTGTCAAAAATATGTTTGCAACCCTTGATAATCGTCGCCTAAAATACTTTTGGGGACGTTTATGGAGCGATACTCTTTTATTTTTTTGCCAATGGTTGTTAATTGTGCCCTTAACTGCTTTTGGGGACGATTTTAGAGCGTTAAAATATTATTTCTTTAGCAATGTTTGACAATTGTCCCCTAAAATATTTTTGGGGACATTTTTAGATTGTTACATTAGTTCTAATAAAAGGCTACATTTTTGAAATGTTGTATAAATTTTTTTAGGATTATCAAATTTTTGGTGGCAATCTTCCCTCCAAAACTTATACACTAAAAAACAAATATTTTTCTCTAAACATTATTAATATATATAAAAAAAAATATTTTTCTAACACAGGAATTTAAAAATAAAAAATTTCAATTAAACAGAAAATAAAAAATTATATATATATATATATATATATATATATATATATATATATATATATATATATATATATATATATATATATATATATATATATATATATATATATATATATATATATATATATATTAGTCTAAAACTTATATATATTTCAATTAAACAGGAATTTTTCTAACACATTATTAATATTTCTCTAAAACTTATATATATATATATTAAAAAAAATTTCATTAAACAGAAAATAAAAAATTTTCTAACACAGGAATTTAAAATATTTTTCATTACTAGTCCTCTCAATTATTGCCACGTCTTATTAAAAAGAATAGAAAATAAAAAAAAAAGAAAAAGAAACAGATAAGGAAAACAAAAGCAGCAGCTTTCGATTCTCCTTCTTTTTTGTTCACACATTTCGCCGAACCTAGCCGCGCTCTCAGACGCTCCGTCCTTCATCCGCTCCGAGTCAAACCTCTTTCATTCACACCCTCCGCCGTGTTCTTCGTCACTCCGTCCAACTTCCACGCCGTGTTCGTCGTCCACGTCATCGTCCGTTCGTCGTTCGCCGTCCAACTACTTTCGTCCACGTCGTCTGCCGTCCATGTCGTCCAAGTCGTCCGCTGTGTTTGTATGTATTTCTGCATTTATATTTCGATCTCCATTTCGTATCGTTGTGTTTGAGTTGAATCTGAGTGTTTTGATGGTTGTTTGAGTTTGTGTGGGCATTTTCATATTTGTTGTTGATATAAGATGTTGACTAGTAGTATTATCTTTTGCAGCATACTGCCAAGTGCCACTAGTAGTAGCACTACCTTTTCTTGAATTGAAATTAATTACATGAAATTGTTTTTTAGGAGTAGTAAATTTATTTTGTTATTTGAATATGTATATGGCAATTGTAGTAGCAGATTAGTAAAAGGGACATGACGGATATTGGGTAGATATTCTGTCAATTGTAGTAGCAGATTAGTACCAGACGAAATTCTATTCAATTTCTTTCACAAGGTTGATGGAAAATGATGGAAAAGATTACATAAACACTTTCACAATTTCAATCAATATAAATATTACAGTACTCCCATGTTAATGTTTTTTTTCTGATGTGCAAGTAGGTTTCTTATTTTGATCTTGATCTTTGTAACTCATAATTGTGTACATTTCACATGTGGCTTTTCACACAATTTACTTGCATTCTGTTTTGGTTGATACTTTATTACGTGCATGATACGGTTCGCGCAATGTTAGCTTAGTTTCTTTTGAATTGTCACTGTTAAGGTGTTCATGTATATGTGTGTTGTTGTACGGTGTTTTACGGTTTGGTGTTGTTTAGTTTGGACAGCATAATTGTGTATGTATTAGCCACAAGAGAACTCTCCTTTAAATTGGATAGCATATATAATTGGACAGCATAATTGTTTTACGATTTTACTGTGAGCGATGCTCATTGTTTTGTTAGCATGAAGTTTATTAGCCACAAGAGAACTCTCCTTTAAATTGGACAGCATAATTGTTTTAACTCTCAGTATGTTTTATTGGACAGCATATATAATTGGACAACATAATTGTTTTATGATTTTACTATTAGCGATGCTCATTGTTTTGTTAGCATGAAATTTATTAGCCACAAGAGAACTCTCCTTTAAATTGGACAGCATATATAATTGGACAGCATAATTGTTTTAACTCTCAGTATGTTTTATTGGACAGCATATATAATTGGACAGCACCATGTGCATATATAATTGTTTTACGAAACTCTCCTTTAAATTGGACAGCATATATAATTAGTTAGATAACTCTCCTTTAAATTGGACAGCATAATTTTTTTAACTCTCATTATGTTTTATTGGACAGCATATATAATTGGACAGCACCATGTGCATATATAATTGTTTTACGAAACTCTCCTTTAAATTGGACAGCATATATAATTAGTTAGATAACTCTCCTTTAAATTGAACAGCATATATAATTGTTTTACAAAACTCTCAGTATGTTTTATTCATGGTGGTATTCTATTCCTTTAAATTTTATATGATTAGTTAGATAAATTACTTTCTACTATTTAAGTTTTGGATGAGTAAATACCTATATTATTCCGTGGTGGCACTTTATTAGATAACTATTACAATATTGGTTCTTTGTTCAATTTTGTTTAATAAGTTTGTAATTGTAATTGCATTTCATTTTCTAATTTTCTAATTATTTGTCTTTAGATCATTCACCGTCGTTGTTTCGGTTAAACCTCAATAGATATTTCATCGGTTTTAACATTGTTTGGGAAAGAAACGTCTCTGTTTCATTTACTAGCTTTGTTGTTGTTGTTGCAGTGAAGGAAGTTGTGTTGAAATCGAAGTCGCTTGTAACTAAGGACAAGACTTTAGTTTCTATTACTGCTGGAATCAAGTTGAAAGAATTCAGGTAACAGATACATATTATATAGTTTGAAAAGAAACAACAAATACATATTATATTAGACTATGAAATGTTTGTGCATGTTTAGATTAAAAGTTCACCAATTTATTCTATGTTTGGTATTGGAATGCATGTTTAGTGTATATTTAGATTATAAATGAAATTTTTATAATAACTATGCATTTGTAAAAGCTACGTTGATATATGAACCATGGTGTTTTTCCATCCTTTATATGATAAAGAGTAATGTATAATTTATTTCATTTTATAAAACCAAACATGATAAAGAAGGATTGGGTGGAGTTACCTCCACATAGTCAAAGTTATAAGGACGGTGTAAATTACTTTTTGGATATTGCATTCACCAAAGGAATGGTTGAAGAAGAACAGATTTTGTGTCCTTGTTCTGTATGTTGCAATGATAGTTGGGAAGTAAGAGATGTAGTGTATGACCATTTATGTAGTAAAGGATTTGTAAAGGGATACACTGAATGGATTTATCATGGTGAAGATGAGAGTCTTATAGATCTTGATGGTGATAGTGATGATGAAACATCATCTCATGATGATATCGATGGCTTACTATTTGAGACATTTAAAGATGTGGCTGAAGGAGGTGGAGTACATGAAGGGATAAATGAAGATGCAAAGAAATTTTATAAACTAGTTGATGATGCAAATCAAGAGTTGTATCCTGGTTGTGAAAAGTTTTCCTCGTTATCATTCACTATTCGAATTTATTTGTTGAAATGTCTCCATGGATGGAGTAATGCATCATTCACTGCTCTCGTAGAGTTGTTAAAAGAGGCTATGCCAGATTATAACATCCCTGTCTCTTTCAATAAAACAAAATCTATGATAAAAGATTTGGGCTTAGACTATAAAAAGATTGACGCATGTCCGAACAACTGCATGTTGTTTTGGAAAGATCACGAGAAAGATGATTCATGTCATATTTGTGGCACGTCAAGGTGGATTGAATATCCTGAAGTTGCTAATGATCTTGAAGAATCTATAAAAGCTCATAAGGTTCCCGCCAAAGTTCTAAGACATTTTCCATTGATTCCAAGATTGAAAAGACTTTTTATGTGTTCAAAGACAGCTGATACATTGAGGTGGCACGTAGACCATCGTTCAAGGGATGGGAAGTTAAGGCATCCAGCTGATGCCCAAGCATGGAAAGACTTTGATGCCAAACATTCAGATTTTGCTCGTGAAACTCGTAACATCAGACTTGGGTTGGCAAGTGATGGGTTTAATCCATTTAGGACCATGAGTCTTTCACATAGCACATGGCCTGTTGTATTAACAGTATATAACTATCCGCCAAATTTGTGCATGAAGGCTGAAAATTGTTTGATGCCGTTACTTATTCCTGCACCAAAGTCACTCGGAAATGAAATTGATGTGTATTTGCAGCCACTTATTGAGGAGCTTAAGATATTGTGGGAAGTCGGTGTAGAAACATATGATATTTCAAAAAATCAATCATTTCAAATGCGTGCAGCTCTTATGTGGACTGTGAATGACTTCCCTGCATATGATATGTTATTCGGTTGGAGTACTAAAGGGAAGTTTGCTTGTCCTGCTTATAATCATAAAACTTCTTCAAGATACTTAAAACATAGTCGAAAGATGTGTTATATGGGTAATCGAGTCTTTTTGGATTCAAATCATAGTTGGAGATCAAATTCAAGTTCTTTTGATGGAAAGCCAGAATATAGGTCTGCACCCTCCTTGTTAGATTCAACAATGATTTTAAAAGACTTAGAAAAGATTCCTGACGTAGTGGGGCAAAAATATCATAAAAAAAGGCCTGGTCCATGGAAGAAAAAGTCTATCTTTTGGAAATTACCATGTCATGGAAAGGTAACCATATATACCAATATTATTGATTTATATTTTTCTAATTATGTTATAGTATCAAAATGGTTGTTAATGTATGCAAAAATTTGCAAGTAGTGACAACACCTAGAATAAAGTAAGTAGTTGAAATTGTTTAAGTAGTGACAACACCTAGAAGTGGCTGAAACTGTTTTATTTGTGCGAGATTTCATTGATATTTTACAAACATACTTGCCTGGGATAAGATTATGGGACCCCCTTGTTTGATAACACTCACTATGTATGCTGTAAATTTATCCATATGATACTGAACACCAAAGAAGATACAACAAGTAAGAGTGTTCATCAGAGTTCATTTACTCCAAAAAATAAACATAAAAGGATAGCACAAGTTATACATACATACATACATACAGTTAAAGGCTATTGTAGGTCCTGAATAGTGAGCCAAAAACAGAATGGTTTTCATAATTGATTTATTTGCTAGTAAGCTCATGTCACCTATTACAGTTTAGAACGAAAATTCACATCCATTAAAAACCTTCATAATTAATTCACATATGTGATACGGTGGGAGAACTGACTAGGAGTTTTGCGTTCGTATTCGCACTTGTGCGGTTGAGCAAGAGTCGCCACCAACTTTTTATTTTATCCTAAAGGAAAGGTTAAAAAAGCACAGCAAAAACCTTTTGAGATATTTCGTGGGTCCGGGGGGTAGATTATGAAAAGGGAAGGTATTAGCACCCTTTTCATCCATGGTTATCCATGGGCTCTTAGTTACTTGGTTTTTTAGATCACTTGCCTTGATTTTCGATTGCTTGAAAATGATGTATGTGTGAGTGTTTTTGAATGGTTTATGGCCTTTACAGATTCATGCTTAGGCAGGTCTGATACTTGACAGTTTATGCTTAGGCTTACTGGTTTAGAGCTTCAACAGGTAAATGGCCTTCTTGGATTTGCTCTTCATCTTGGACAGTTTGTTGGTATATTTTGTTTGACAGGGTATCAGGTTGGTTGGTTCTGGTTTAATGCTTGAATGGTAAGTGTTTTTGAATGGTTTAGGCCAGGTTTAGACCTGGGGTTTTGGCTTCTGGGACTGGTTTATGCTTTTTATGGTTTTGACAGTAGGTTTATGGTTTAAGGGAAATGGTTTCAGGCCAAGGTTGTGGTTCTGGCGTGGTTTACAGGTTTAAGGTGTTTGATAGTTTTTGTTTGTTTTCTTCAGACAGGTTGGGTTCTTGAGGCTCAGCAGGTTTGAGGGTTTATGGTTTTTGGAATTAGTTTGAATAGGTTTTGACTGGTTTAGCATGTTTGATGGTCTTAGCAGGTAAGGCTTGGTTATTGTTGGTTATGGACTTGGATTGAGCTTCAGGTTTGTATGTTGAGGCAGGTTTGGCATATATGCTGGTATGGCTTTTTGTTTACTGGTTGTGAGGCTTTACAGGTTTTACTGCTGGTTTTGTGCCTCTTTAGGTTTAATGCTTAGCAGTTTTTGTATATATTTTTCTTTGTGTTGGTTTCTCCTTGTATATGTTTCTCTCTTCTGCCTAAAGCCCAAAAACCTGCATTCTTTTATCTCTCCACTCTTCTCTCTCAGTACAGTTGAATATTAAACTATGTTTTTTTTTCTGTACTTCTCTGAAAGGGCTACTTGTTGGGAAATGATGAAAAGAAAATGTATGCTTGCATAATGGTTTTCCTCTGCATATTTTATCTTTTCTTGCAGCTTTTGTACTTTGTATCTTCTTTGATATCTTTGCCAAATCCTCTTCTTGACAGCTTTGAGTAGACTCTTTGGCATTTTGACAGTAAATTGTACTTTTTGGATTTTGACAGAAAGTTGTAATTTGGATTTTTCAGTTTGGTTTGAACTTGGAGTTTGAGATTTTGAACTTATGCAGTTTGACACTTTGCATTTTTTCTCAATTTTGCATTCATGATTAAATAAAATTCTTCCCTCTTTGTGAACCGGGAGAAATCCCGTGATTTGCAGAGAGGGTTAACTGATCCCAATCAGTGGCCTTTAATGATGACTGCAATTTTATCTGTCTTTTCAATTCAATTTAACTGTTATTTGACTTTTCTCTTTTCTTTTGCAGATGAAAAATGGAGCACCGGAGCGAGGGATAGCGGATGAAGATTTGAAGATTAGAAAAATAATTAGGATAGTTTTTATTTAGCTTTAAATGAATGTAACATTATTTTTGTCAACATTTTGTAAACAAAAACAATTATACAAATGACTTAAAGATAAATAAAAAGTCCTTTTATTTAATTAATTCTTCTTTTCTTCAATTGTTTATTTATTATTCATAGTTCCTTAAATTAAAATAAATTGAAAATAAATTCCAACTTATTTAATCTTTAGAATAATAAATAATTAACTAAACAATATTTCAGTATTGATCAATTAATAAACTTGACGCTTCCAATGTTCAAGGCAAAATAACAGTTAATCACAACAATTGATCAGACGCATTCCCTCTTCACCGATTTTTACCAAACACTGTAAACCCACACTGCATATATCTTTTGACTGGTTCAATCAAACAAACGTGAATTCGAACCAACTGTCTTCTTTTTACTGATTAAGTCAAATAATGCGAATTCAACCCAAATCTCGGAATGTCTTGCAAAGCACTGTAGAATTTAGATCTTTCCGAAAACGCGCGCACAAACCCTAATTTCTGATTAAATGCCAAAGAAACGTTCGCCTGATCGAAATTGAGCCAAAATCAACCAAAACCCTAAGCCAACTGTTTGAAACAATCCAGAGCCCTGAAAATCAATAAAACCCTAATTTTGACTGACGAGAAAAGTCCGTTTGTCCGATTCTTGAGCCAATCTGAAAAATCAGGAAACGCCTGAAGCTGTGATTTCTTGTGGAAAAATGCGAGGGCAAATTTTGGGGTACAACAGTTGCCCCTGTTCAATCTTCTTGAACCTGAAGAGTTAGATTGGCAAGTTTGCCTTTCGCGACTTGAAGGTAAAAGAAGATTGGACACTAAAGTGCCCAGAAAATTTGCACTCGGCGATGTGATGGTAGAGGTGAATGGGCTTAAAGATGCCATTTGGTGATGGGCTTAAAGATGCCATCTGATGCGATAGAATCTTGTCGGGGGATGGGCTTAGAGATGCCATCTGATAATGGGCTTAAAGATGCCATTTGGCGACTGCTGGTAGGAGGATGGGCTTATAGATGCCAGCTGGTAATGTTGAACTGTATGTCAATGGTGAGTGGACGAGTATCAGAAAGGCACCCATGTTTTGGAACATCTCTGAATTGAGGGTCCGAATAAGCAATAGATTGACATCCATGTCTGGAGAATCCGTAAACTATTTTCAGGAGTTGAGATTGAATAAGCAATAGAGCCACATCCGTTGTTGGGAAGCGTCCGTAAACTGTTTTCAAAAGTTGGCATCTGAATAAGTTGGTAGATTGACATCCGTTGTTGGGAGGAATCCGTAAACTGTTTTCAGAAGTCTTGAAGAGGAACCGGTGTAGGGTTTCCTGATGATGCGTCTGAATGGATCCGGAATAAGTATCAGAATGTCGCCGTGTCCAGGTCACATCTGAACTATTTCTGGATGAATCTCGTAAGATAATCTGTGTCTGTCGACTGATCTTACCTGAAAAGGCAAAGAGTTAGTTGTATGCAATGTTATGATGCATGATTCAATGTATGTGACATTAATGTTTATGATATGAATGTGATGAATGTGCATGTAAGCTGATGAGCTATCTTGCTGAGAATAAATGAATCTGAGATGGCCGAAGATAAAAGCATCTTGACTGCTGCCGGGAAAATAATTCCTCGGCTGTTGCTGGGGAAGAGAATTCTTGATGACCTCTACTGGGGAGTTCCAAACTAGTAGACTCATGCTGGGGAGGTAAGATTGAGAATCTTCAGTTTGGCGGGAAGTAACTCTGGCGACTTCACTGGGGAACTCAAGATTTGCCATTCCAAAACTCTGTGGAGAGAAGGTTCAATAGTCCGGCTCCGCTAGGGATTGAGAATTTGAAGTTTTAGCTTCACTGGGGAACTCAAGATTTGCCATTCCAAAACTCTGTGGAGAGAAGGTTCAATAGTCCGGCTCCGCTAGGGATTGATAATTTGAAGTTTTAGCTTCACTGGGGATAATGAAACTTGACTCTGAGTGGAGTTAGCTTGAGAATAATCTGAACAAGCGATAGGTTAACATCCGTTACTTGGAGAACCCATGAACTGTTTGCAGAAATCTTGAGATTGAATAAGCAATAGAGCATCATCCGTTGTTGGGAAGCGTCCGTAAACTGTTTTCAAAGGTTGCATCTGAACAAGCTGATAGATTAACATCCGTTGTTGGGAAGAATCCATAAACTGTTTTCAGAAGTCTTGAGAAGAATCTGAACAAGTGATAGGTTAACATCCGTTACTTAGAGAACCCGTGAACTATTTTCAGAAATTTTGAGATTGAATAAGCAATAGAGCAGCATCCGTTGTTGGGAGGCGTCCGTAAACTGTTTTCAATGGTTGCATCTGAACAAGCTGATAGATTAACATCCGTTGTTGGGAAGAATCCATCAACTGTTTTCAGAAGTCTTGAGAAGAATCTGAACAAGTGATAGGTTAACATCCGTTACTTGGAGAACCCGTGAACTATTTTCAGAAAACTTGAGATTGAATAAGCAATAGAGCAGCATCCGTTGTTGGGAGGCGTCCGTAAACTGTTTTCAATGGTTGCATCTGAACAAGTAATAGATTAACATCCGTTGTTGGGAAGAATCCATAAACTGTTTTCAGAAGTCTTGAAGAGGAACCGGTGTAGGGTTTCCTGATGATGAGCTCGTGTAAAACTGCATCGGGTTTTTGAACACTTTTGACATTCGAATGCCCCAAATGGTGATGTAGATAATTTCCTGGCTTGTTACAGGTATTGGTCTACAATCGGTCGTCCACAGATGTTTCCTGGCTTGTTACAGGTGTTGATCTGGAACTCTTCAGACGTGCCCTGGCTGGATACAGGAATCGAGTCTGGAAATGTGATAGTTGACAAATATGCTCTGGCTGGATACAGGAATCGAATCTTCAAACTCTTCAGACGTGCCCTGGCTAGATACAGGAATCGAGTCTGGAAATGTGATAGTTGATTTGTTGAACACTTTTGACATTAGAATGCCCCAAGTGGTGGTGAAGGAATCTCGAATCAGATTACTCTGCATATTGAGAGATTTCTTGAAATATTGACTGGACTGCCCCAGGTTAACTGAACTTTGAAAGATCTGTTGGACCTTGACCGGACTGCCCCAGGTTAATTGTATTTTGAAAGATCTGTTGGACCTTGACTGGACTGCCCCAGGTTAATTGGATGGCGACATGTCATGCCCCTTATTGATAGGAGATTTGATGGAAGTGTTATCCTCTTGAAGTGATTTTTCACTTACCGAGAGAGTTTTCGTTCCTCCGAACATTCGCTGTATGAATTTCTTCGCTGTCAAACAAAAAGCCAAATGCATACAGTGATATTCAAATAATGCAAAGTTTATGATTGTCTCGAAGTTTTGAAAAATGCGTTTTTTAGCAGAAAACTTTTTATAAGACAAATCAACACAAGATTTAGAGTAAAGCCTTACAGGAGTCAGGATACCTTTTGTAACAGTATGCTTTCGAACTAACCCATGCTTCAATTAGGACTTTTGAAGGGTTGTAACGTGGCTTGGTTCACGGTTTAAGAAACAAAGGATAAAGGCTCAAAATATATTTGTACCCACCCGCTCTTCGTGATGTCCTTCATACCTAAGCTCAGCTAATTATGCGTCACACTCTGTTTTGAGTTTGGAACGACTTTTGGGCGATGGTTCACCAGTTGAATTTTGGGGAGACAGCCATCATCTCTTTTTCTTTTTCAACATTTTTCATGTCGTTGAGGATTTTGTAATGACCTCACTATTTTGATTTTGATTTGTTATCCCTAACTTTTGCCTGACTGTTACCGTTTTTCGGGATTACTGTCAGCGGGATGCCCCAGCTTTCTTAAGCCTCCTTTATAGGTTTTGGCTCAGTGGGCTTTTTCTCTTTTTGAGAGATCGACTGTCTATGTGATAGGGAACCACCCTTGTCTTTAGATTCCAAAGAAATGCTTTCTTTTTTTGACGTCGTCCGTTGTGTTACGAACTGAGAGTTTGCGACTTCAATGCGCATTTTCTTTTGAATTAACTGAGATACTACCATGCCCCAGGTTTATATCAAAGTTTTTGATTGTTCAGAACAGAAGACTCCTACTTCTTTGGCTCGAAGGGGTTGACTAGGGATTAACTTCCTTATAACTCCAGTGTTTGGGATTTGAAAGAAATGCCTGTACATCATCAGCAAGGTTTGTTCAGAAGCATACTGTATAAGATCATGGTATTGTTTCGTCATCCTCCCTCTAAAGGCTTACAGCTTTTTATCAAGAGTCAAATATCAAAAAGAAAAGCATAAGAGTAGTGAAACGAATGGATGAATTCAAGACAAACATATGCAATGCATTAATGAAAACAGAGTTTAACATCAACAGATAATTGTTTGACAGCAAAAGAAATTACAACTTTGAAAATTCAAAAAGAAGCAAAAAGTCTTTCAGCTTGAGCTTCGTCACTTCAAACGGAGAACCCTTTAATGGAAGATTTTCATCTCGCCGTCTGGCATGAATTCCAGCACCCCAATGTCGATCAGATCTTGAATCTTGTTTTTCAAGGCCCAACAGTCGTTGGTGTCGTGTCCCGGGCTGTAGGAGTGGTAAACACAGAATGCGTCGGGATGATAGTGAGGAGAGGAGGTATTGGGCTTCTGAGGAGGGTCCTTTAAGGTAAGCAAGTTGACCTCCATCAGGCGCTTCAGTATGA
Organism: Vicia faba; assembly: GCA_948472305.1. Classification (NCBI taxonomy): domain Eukaryota; kingdom Viridiplantae; phylum Streptophyta; class Magnoliopsida; order Fabales; family Fabaceae; genus Vicia; species Vicia faba. The sequence goes on from OX451737.1 coordinate 1,151,537,515, forward strand.
AAAATGATGGTATTTCAGTCTCCGTGAACTGTCTTCCCGACGTTTCTTGCTTATGTCGGTTACCCCTTTGACGCTGGCGAGGTTGTTGATGGGCTTGTGACCCTGAAGCAAGCAAAGGAGCTTTCCCCTTGTCTTCTTGAGTGGCTGGAGGCTGGGCGGTGACTTGCTCTTCAACCCCAGATGCTTGCCCCAGTTGGTTGTTTGGAAGCAGTTGGCGGAAAAGGACTCTGAGTTCCTCTTGTCTTTGAGATAGGTTTTGGATGAGAGCCATCTGGCCCACCAACTGTCCCATCACTTGGGTCCTCAGTGTTGTCAGATCAAACTGCAGCTCCGCAAGTTGATCACTCCCGGCATTGTTGGGATTCTCCAAGCCCTTTGTGAGGAGAGCTTTCATCTCTTCTTGCCCCAGAGACAAGTTCAGGAACATCTCCTGCAGCTGAGCAGTCTGGTCTTGGATGTCTTTGACAGACCTTTCTAGAGCCATCTCTTGCTGAAATAAACGGCAGGAGAGTAAGGAAACCTGAAAAAGGAAAGACTGTCAAAATGCAATGCATGATATGTGGATGCATGCTTTCAAGGATCTCTTGGGGTAAACACGAGAAAATGTTAGAGGTTGAACTTTGCTCTTGGATTGGAGAACTTTGCACCGGTGGACGTCTTTCCACGAGGATCAAGCTCACCATGTCGAGTGGGTCATAGCCACTGATTCAAGTTGTTGTATTTGAACTTTGACTGGAGAACTTTGTATCGGTGGATGTCTTTCCACGAGAATCAAGCTCACCATGTCGAGTGGGTCATAGCCACTGATTCAAGTTGTTGTACTTGAACTTTGACTGGAGAACTTTGTTTAGAGGAGAAACCTCTTGCCCCTTGGTAGAAGTCTGGTTCGACGTAACCCTGCATCCAAAGAACCCTCGAGATCCTTGAAATGGTTATTGAAAATGCTATGGTATGATGTCATGATGTACACGTATGCGAAAAGCAAGTGAGTGTATATACAAACAAACATATTCACACAAAGCAAACCAATCCTTAGGTTTAGGCTTGCATGAGGTTCAGGTACTACCCTCTTGAAGTTAGTTGGCTCATCCTGTCCTAAAATAGAAATCGGGTTCTAAGGAGCTCAATATCATTGGATTGTTTTCTGTGTTCATTGTTTCGGTTTAGCCACTTACTGGCGACCAAAATATTCCAAGAAAACAATCCTCCAAAGAGTGTAGTATCGAGGATCTACCAACTTCAGACTGCACCAAAGTCGGTCATCTCACTACCCCTAAAAAGGCTAAGATGGTCAATTAAGGTTCTAAGAGTTCGTTAGTGCTTCATGACATCACACAGCGGCCCCGTACTCTCCTTGACTACTCAAGGGTTACCGGTACTCACAAATATGTCACACTAACATAGCTTACTGCTTCAACCATGTCGGTATACCCCGCACAGTTCCCTCGCAGTTTTTTTGCTATTTACCTAAAATGGTGCCCCAAATCCGGGTGGAGGATTTACAACAAACCCAAACAAGAACCCAAAGGATAAAGCAATCAAGTCAATCAAAGCAAGAAAGTAAAGGTGATCTAAACCCTAAGGTAACCCCACTTTTAAGTTCACACTCTCCCCAGCAGAGTCGCCAGTTCTGTGATACGGTGGGAGAACTGACTAGGAGTTTTGCGTTCGTATTCGCACTTGTGCGGTTGAGCAAGAGTCGCCACCGACTTTTTATTTTATCCTAAAGGAAAGGTTAAAAAAGCACAGCAAAAACCTTTTGAGATATTTCGTGGGTCCGGGGGGTAGATTATTAAAAGGGAAGGTATTAGCACCCTTTTCATCCATGGTTATCCATGGGCTCTTAGTTACTTGGTTTTTTAGATCACTTGCCTTGATTTTCGATTGCTTGAAAATGATGTATGTGTGAGTATTTTTGAATGGTTTATGGCCTTTACAGATTCATGCTTAGGCAGGTCTGATACTTGACAGTTTATGCTTAGGCTTACTGGTTTAGAGCTTCAACAGGTAAATGGCCTTCTTGGATTTGCTCTTCATCTTGGACAGTTTGTTGGTATATTTTGTTTGACAGGGTATCAGGTTGGTTGGTTCTGGTTTAATGCTTGAATGGTAAGTGTTTTTGAATGGTTTAGGCCAGGTTTAGACCTGGGGTTTTGGCTTCTGGGACTGGTTTATGCTTTTTCTGGTTTTGACAGTAGGTTTATGGTTTAAGGGAAATGGTTTCAGGCCAAGGTTGTGGTTCTGGCGTGGTTTACAGGTTTAAGGTGTTTGATAGTTTTTGTTTGTTTTCTTCAGACAGGTTGGGTTCTTGAGGCTCAGCAGTTTTGAGGGTTTATGGTTTTTGGAATTAGTTTGAATAGGTTTTGACTGGTTTAGCAGGTTTGATGGTCTTAGCAGGTAAGGCTTGGTTATTGTTGGTTATGGACTTGGATTGAGCTTCAGGTTTGTATGTTGAGGCAGGTTTGGCATATATGCTGGTATGGCTTTTTGTTTACTGGTTGTGAGGCTTTACAGGTTTTACTGCTGGTTTTTTGCCTCTTTAGGTTTAATGCTTAGCAGTTTTTGTATATATTTTTCTTTGTGTTGGTTTCTCCTTGTATATGTTTCTCTCTTCTGCCTAAAGCCCAAAAACCTGCATTCTTTTATCTCTCCACTCTTCTCTCTCAGTACAGTTGAATATTAAACTATGTTTTTTTTCTGTACTTCTCTGAAAGGGCTACTTGTTGGGAAATGATGAAAAGAAAATGTATGCTTGCATAATGGTTTTCCTCTGCATATTATATCTTTTCTTGACAGCTTTTGTACTTTGTATCTTCTTTGATATCTTTGCCAAATCCTCTTCTTGACAGCTTTGAGTAGACTCTTTGGCATTTTGACAGTAAATTGTACTTTTTGGATTTTGACAGAAAGTTGTAATTTGGATTTTTCAGTTTGGTTTGAACTTGGAGTTTGAGATTTTGAACTTATGCAGTTTGACACTTTGCATTTTTTCTCAATTTTGCATTCATGATTAAATAAAATTCTTCCCTCTTTGTGAACCGGGAGAAATCCCGTGATTTGCAGAGAGGGTTAACTGATCCCAATCAGTGGCCTTTAATGATGACTGTAATTTTATCTGTCTTTTCAATTCAATTTAACTGTTATTTGACTTTTCTCTTTTCTTTTGCAGATGAAAAGTGGAGCACCGGAGCGAGGGATAGCGGATGAAGATTTGAAGATTAGAAAAATAATTAGGATAGTTTTTATTTAGCTTTAAATGAATGTAACATTATTTTTGTCAACATTTTGTAAACAAAAACAATTATACAAATGACTTAAAGATAAATAAAAAGTCCTTTTATTTAATTAATTCTTCTTTTCTTCAATTGTTTATTTATTATTTATAGTTCCTTAAATTAAAATAAATTGAAAATAAATTCCAACTTATTTAATCTTTAGAATAATAAATAATTAACTAAACAATATTTCAGTATTGATCAATTAATAAACTTGACGCTTCCAATGTTCAAGGCAAAATAACAGTTAATCACAACAATTGATCAGACGCATTCCCTCTTCACCGATTTTTACCAAACACTGTAAACCCACACTGCATATATCTTTTGACTGGTTCAATCAAACAAACGTGAATTCGAACCAACTGTCTTCTTTTTACTGATTAAGTCAAATAATGCGAATTCAACCCAAATCTCGGAATGTCTTGCAAAGCACTGTAGAATTTAGATCTTTCCGAAAACGCGCGCACAAACCCTAATTCCTGATTAAATGCCAAAGAAACGTTCGCCTGATCGAAATTGAGCCAAAATCAACCAAAACCCTAAGCCAACTGTTTGAAACAATCCAGAGCCCTGAAAATCAATAAAACCCTAATTTTGACTGACGAGAAAAGTCCGTTTGTCCGATTCTTGAGCCAATCTGAAAAATCAGGAAACGCCTGAAGCTGTGATTTCTTGTGGAAAAATGCGAGGGCAAATTTTGGGGTACAACAACATCCATGAGATGTGAAGAATATAAACAATGTGTTTTGCTCATTGGTTTAGTTTTTATTTGTGCGAGGTTTAATTCTTGTTGATGTCTTAATTGTCCTTTGGACCAAAAATACTTATGGTTAATGTGTTTTATTTTATTTTCTTATGCAGCAATGTATCAATGAAGATGTTGAAAAGGACGATATAAATGATGAAATTCAAGAGGACGACATAAATGATCAAATTCAAGAGGACGACCTAAATGATAAAATTCAAGAGGACGACGTAGATGACGAATTTCAAGAGGACGACATAGATCTAGATGATGAATTTTAAGAGGAGGATATAAATGGTGAATTTCAAGAGGACGACGTAGATGAAGAATTTATGGAGGATGACATATCTAACGAATTTCAAGAGGACAATCTGGATGCTTTACTCCTAGAAGACAAACTTGAATGAGTTGGATGATGTCTTTTTTTTGGCTTGTAGTTGAAAGCATTAAACTTGAAATATGATTTTTGTTCTTTTGCTGAACTATGTTTTTAGTTATTTTACTAGGGTCATACTTCAAAGTATTAAAAGTAATATTGTTACGTTAGGCATTTTATGTACTCTATATACTATATCTTGAATTAAAGTTTGAACTCGATTTTATTATATTACAACTTTTATGGATGTATGGTTTAAGTTATATAATCAATATTATTTTTGAAGCCAATTATTATTGACTATATTATTTTGATAATAATTGCAAAATTGTATATTTTATGTGGACACTATAAAACAACAACCTATAAGCTATGGCTACACTTCAAAAACGATCTTCCTGATTCAGGTTTAAGGCAACGATTGTTAATTGTAGCCGAATTTGGCAACGCGACGCTTAAAAAACGTTGTCTCAGAGGCCGTAAATAATCGTCCCCTATTCCTTTACTATAGGCGACGTTTTTCAAAAGCGTTCCCAAAAAACATAAAAAAATGTCGCCTCAAACAATAGGCAACGCTCGCACAGGAGACGCCTAGAAAACGTCCCCTAATGTTTTAGGCAACGATTTTCAGAGTTCTGGCAACGTTTTTCAATTGTTGCTGGAGAGCCTAAATGTTTTAGTGATTAGGGTTTTCTAAGTATTGGTTTTAATCTTTTCATACAAACACTAATTACTAGCATTTGTATATAAAAGCGATAAATTGCGGAATTTAAAATTACTACGCTATTACAACATTTGTGGGAGGGGGTGTACAAATTGAAAATGGGGATTGCAAGAATTTAAACCTAATTAGTCTATTACAACTATGTTGAATGGGTATCAATGTACAAGGAATTTAAATGGATACAATGTACAAAATGAATAAATGTACAAAATTCAAAATATAAAGAAAATGGATCTTTGTTTGATTTTCAAGAGAAAAGGGGAAATTATCTTAACCTAATTAATTAAAGAAAATAACTAATTAAACTTAAATTTATTAAGAATTTTTTTTAAATAAAACCCTAGTTCTATTAATTGATTAAAAGAGAATAAGTTTAAGAAAAGTATTTTTTAGTATTTTTATCTTGAAAATATTTATGGTATTATAAAGTATTTTTGGCCTTTTTTATATTAAAATAATATATTTTAATTGGTGTAAAAGAAAATAAATAAAACATATTATTTTAATTAAATTTACAAGATGTTTAGTGAAATGAATAAAATATTTATTAAATAAAAATAATTTGTATGAGAAAAAATAAATAAACTATGTCAAAATGAAAATCTAATATTTTTATATTTTTTATGATTTTTAACATTAGTAAAAAAATTAAGAAAACAAATGAAATAAAAAAATAAGAAAATAAAAATAAACTGGGCCTGGGGTGCTAACAGCCTACAAAGGGGGTTAGTAAGCAAAAAAAAAACAGTACAAAGCCCAATAAGGCACAGACGCTCAAAAAAGGTCAGGAATGCAAAATATGTGAAAAAATGCAAAAGGGTACCATTGGGGCTCGAACCCAGGTCCCAAAGGTTACAGGCGCGCGCTTCTACCACTGGGTGGCTATACATCCATTACCATAAGAAAAACAGTAAATATACAAGGCAAACACGCCCTGATGACTTCATCTTCAACCTCCAGCCAGACCAACTGTAACTTGCTCATTTCTCATCAAAAATGAAAACTATAAACATGAAACTTGTAGCAAATTTCCTCATGGTTTTAGAAATGTAAAGAATTAAAACTATAGATCAAAGATAAGCATTAATTTTAATGGTCCTAATCTGAACCCTAAAAATCTCAGAAATTTTAGTTTCAAAATTCTCTAAGCTCAAGTAAAATTAATGGAAACCATGGACATGGTTAGCTTCAGAGCAATGATATCTACATGTTTTGTTCATAAAATAAACTATTGATGATTCCTGTATGAAGAGTTCAAAGTTGAGAAAACTTACCTCAAAACTGGAAATTGTGTTTTGAGTTTGAGCTTGTTTCAAGTGATGGTGATGATCAGGTAGTTTCCTTGAGGTCCTAGGAAGCTAATGCAATTATTAGCTTGAATAATGGATGGTTGAAATGGTCTGGAGAAGTCAATGTGCAGAGCTGAGTTTTTGAAAATGGAGGATGGTGTTAATGGTGTTACAGTTCTGTGACAGGGTTTGGGATTGATTCTATGTGATGTTTAGAAACTTTAGAAACCAAAAGGCCAAGAAACGCACGAGTAGATTATGAGTTTCAAGTTTTTGGTTAGTTTGTATGAAAATGGAAGTGTGAAATGTGTTTCTGAGTTCTAGGTTCTTTCAAGGTTTGAGAATTCATGGGTTTGTGTCAAAATGGTTTGTGTATGTATAAACAAAAGTGTTTGAATGCATTGGCAAGTCATAAGTACAAGTTTCTAGCTTTTGGCTAGGTTACTTGATTTTGAAGAAAAGAGGGAAACAAGTTTCAAGGAGAGGTACAAGCATGGGATGGGTGATGGTAAGTATTTGAAACATTTGTCATGATTTATAGGACCCGTTTGATCAGAAGAGAACAAGTGCAAGGCTCAAGAACAAGTTTTGTACAAAAAGTCACTTTATCAAAATGGCAATGTGACCTTTCTTCCAAAAATGGATAAAAAGCATGTCCATGCATTGAATTCTTGAAGTGAGGCCTCTAACAGTTGTGTAAACCATTAATTATGGAGTTCCTAACAACTTTGAAGCCTGCAAAGTAGTGTTTATGCATCATAGTTTGAATTTGAATTTTGTTCATCACTAAAATGACTTGTAATAAAAGTGATGAAACCCTAATTTCATCTCTTCAATTCTCCCTACTCAAGAATGATCTCAAGGAGTTCTTGGACATTTTGGAAATCTTGCAATGTGCTATAAAACCCATCTTTAAATTTCTTTTTAAGATTCCCCTTGGAACTATATGAAAAAGTTCCATGAAGTTGGGTCAAAATCCTGACCAAATTAGGGCAAAATTTCACTAAGTGTTTTGTTTCATGACCCTATGTTCATAAAATTATAACTTGATATCCATTCACTTTTGGAAGAACTTGTGTGAAGCAAAGTTGTATATTTCATGTATATCTACAACTTTCATGTTGGAAGTTTCTCTTGAATCACTTTGCATCATGGTGGAAAACTTTCTCAAAGTTATGAAAAAATAAGAAATTTTCAACACTTAGAAAAATTTCTAAGTTTAGAAATTTTGACTTTTCAAAATGAAATCTTGACTTTTTGATTTTTTGATGAATAAGTTTCATATTTTAACATGTTTTGATGAATTATGATCTTTGGCACTTGAATTTGACCAAAAGGTCAAAGTTTGACTTTTTAGTATACAGTTGACTGAAAAATTCATTTGTCAATCCAATGGACTTGCAATGTTTTGAACCATTTCATTAGGTCAAAATGATGCAATTGGACTCTTGAGATTACTCCTTAAACCAATTGATCATTTTCTAGGTCAAAAATCAGAAATTGCCCTTTCTATGTCAAAACCCTAATTTTGACCATTTTGCCCTTTTGAAGATTTAATCAAATTTCTTGAGGAATTGTGGTCCAAACTTGATCAAATGATACACATGATTTTAAAATGTTGATGTGGATCAAAAATTATGAAGTTTCACTGTATATTGGCCTTAGTTGACTTTTCCCCCAATACAACTGATTTTTAGGTCAACTATTTAATTGACTGAGCAAAAGTGTGTTCCAAGGTTTGAAACTTGACATGAGTAATCTTGGGGGTCCATAATGATCCATGAAAATCATATGGGGCATATAAAGTTCAAAAATCTTTGTGCAAACTCAAACCCTAATTTTGAGTCATTAGTGCATAAGGAGGTGTCTTGAGCTGATCAAACCCTAGTGCAGTCTTGAGCCCAAGGAGATATTGTGAGAAAATTATTGATAAGTGAGAGGGAAAATTTTAGGGTACAACAGCTGCCCCTGTTCAATCTTCTTAAACCTGAAGAGTTAGATTGGCGAGTTTTTCCATCCGTGACTCGAAGGTGGAAGATGATTGGACACTAGAGTGCCCAGAAATTTGCACTTGGTGATGTGAAGGTTGAGGGAGTGGGCTTAAAGATGCCATTTGGAGAGGTGATAGAAAGTTTTTGGAGATGGGTTTGTATATGCCATCCAAAAGTGGTTGTTGAATTGTAATTTGTAAGCTGAAAGAATGAGAATCAGAATGGCGTCCGTGTTTGGAGCGTATCTGAACTGCATCTGGAGGCTGATTTTGAATGAGTATTAGAATGACATCCGTGTATGGAGCGTATTTGTACTGTATCTGAAAGTTGAAAACTGAATGAGTATCAGAATAGCATCCGTGTCTGGAGCGTATATGTAATGTATTTGGAAGTTGAAAACTGAATGAGTATCATAATGGAATCCGTGTCTGGAGCATATCTGAATTGTATCTGAAAACTTTGAACATTGTTAATGGTAGCTGTTAACCTTATCCTAGAAAGGGTAAAATGTTAGCTACAATGTAAAGTCATGTTGTATGAAATGCATGGTATGATGCATTTGTGTAATCAATGTTTATGATATATGGATGCGATATATGCGTATGTGAGCTAATCTTTTACACTGCTATTGGATTGGGGAAAATAAATCACTGACTGCTATTGAGGATATGTAAGTCTTCATTTCGTGAAGTCTAAGTGTTGATGAATTTCTGCTTGGAGAAATAAACTCTGTTGTGAGGGAAATGCTGCATACTGCTTGTAAAATCCTGTTGGAGAAATCTGAGAAATTGGACGACTTCTACTGGGGATTGATAATTGGAAGCTTTGTTTTGCTATGGATTAAACTGCACACTGCAGGGGACTTTATGGAAATAACTTAGAGAGATTTCCCTACCTCTTAAAGCCATCAGTGACTGTCTTTCTATTTTGTTTATTTGTAAACAGTAATTATGTTCAAATGCATATGTTCAACAATAAATCATTGGACGTTTTTGTAAACAAAACACAAGAGTAAAGAAAAACAGATAGTTTTGTACTTCCAAAGGAACATTTTTTTATTGACTTTGAGTAAGTATTTTTGTACAATGAGACAAACATTCTAGTAAGAGAATTTCGTCGTAAAAAATGAAAATTTTGATACAAAGAAAAGATAGCTATGTGCAATAATCCCATGGGGTTCCCATTCTGCTATAGCCTTCGTATCTCTGAGCATCTTATCTATTTGTTGCCTCGTCTGAAGATGATTGAATTGATCAGAACCTCTGAGTTTATCAGTGGAAACCAAAGGTTGTCCGTAAGGTGATCCAATGGGACATAGTCATACGCTTTAATTTCCTAACTTTTGCCTGGATCACCCTTTCAGATTTTCAGTCCACTGGGAAACCCTTTTTTGCCCAAGTTGCCCTTTCGGGTTTTCAACTTGCCGGGTGTACAGATTTTTTTATTTTATCCCTAATTTTTACCTGAACCTTTTTGGTTCGCCGGGATGCCCTTGTTTTGCCTAGGTGTGTCAACCTAGAGGGTCTCTTATGCGTAGTATCTTTTGACTATGTCTGCGTTCACAGGGTGTGGCAGGTCGTCACCATCCATGGTGGTCAAGATCATTGTTCCACCAGAGAATATGTTTTTGATTACAAATGGTCCTTCGTATGTAGGAGTCCATTTTCCCCTGGGATTACCGTGCGGCAGTATGATACATTTGATCACCAGATCCTCGACTTGATACACTTGGCATCTGACCTTTTTATTGAAATCCTTGATCATTCGTTTTTGATACATCTGACCATGACAGACAGACAGCAAGCCTTTTCTCATCAATCAAGTTCAGTTGATCAAGTCGAGTCTGGATCCAATCTTATTCATTTAGCCCCGCATCCTTCATAATTCTCAAAGAGGGGACCTGGACCTCAATAGGCAAGACAACCTCCATGCCGTATACCAGAGAGTAGGGTGTTTCCTCGGTTGATGTGTGTACCATGGTACGATACCCGTGGAGAGCGAATGGTAGCATCTCATGCCAGTCTTGTACGTGACTGTCATTTTCTGTATGATCTTTTTAATGTTCTTATTCGCGGCTTCGACAACACCATTCATCTTCGGCTGGTAAGGGGAAGATTTGTGATGCTGAATCTTGAATTGCTCGCACAAGGCGGTGATCATAATATTGTTTAAGTTCGTACCATTGTCTGTAATGATTCTCTCTGGGATACCGTAATGACAGATGGAGATTCTGCTTGATGAAACGGGCGACAACATTCTTGGTAACAGAAGCGAAATACGTTGCCTCTACCCACTTGGTAAAATAGTCAATGGCCACTAAAATGAAGCGGTGTCTATTGGATGTTGTTGTCTTGATTTCCCAAATCATATCAATCCCCCACATAGCAAAGGGCCAAGGAGTCGTCAAGACATTCAGAGGAACCAGAGGTACATGCACCTTGTCAGCATAAATCTGACACTTGTGGCAAGTTCGAGAGTGTTGATAACAATCTTCTTCCATGGTAGACCAGTAATAGCCTGCCCGTAGGATTTTCTTTGCCATCGTATGCCCACTGGAATGGGTTCCAAAAGTGCCTTCATGTAACTCGGCCATGATCCTTTCAGCTTCAACCTTGTCTACGCACCGAAGTAACACAGAGTCATGGTTGCGTTTGTAAAGAATGCCATTACTAAGGAAGAATTTAGCAGAAAATCTCCTTAAGAACTTCTTGTCGTTGATTGAAGCTCCTTCTGGATATTTTTAGGTTTCGAGATACCTCTTGACTTCGTGAAACCAAGGCTGGTCCACTACTTCTTCAGTATTAATCTCGTGATAGTGTGCTGGTTCATCCCTTCGTTCAATGGTGATCCGGGAGGCCTTGTTATCCCATTTAAGTTTGAACATAAATGACATTCTGGCTAGTGCGTATGCTAGCTGATTTTCTTATCACGGGAAATGCTCGAAGGTAGTCTTCTCAAATTATGGGAGCAATGTCAAAACATGTTCTTTGTAAGGGATAAGGTTAGGGTGATTGGTATCCCATTCCCCTTTGATTTGGATGATAACCAAAGCTGAATCTCTGAATACATTCAACGATTTGATCCCCAAGTCTATGGCAGCTTTGAGACCAAAGATGCATGCTTTGTATTCCGCCGTGTTATTTGTACAATTGAAGCAAAGTCTTGCCGTAAAAGGAGTATGACATCCTTCAGGAGACATGAGTACAACACTGATACCATTTCCGAGTGCGTTAGATGCCCCATCAAAAACCAGGGCCCATCGGGATCTATGTTCAGGTCTGTCATATGGCCTGCAGTCTTCATAGTTGTTTACCATCATGATGTCTTTATCTGGAAATTCGAACTTCATGGACTGGTAGTCTTCCACAGCTTGGTGAGCAAGGTGGTCAGCTAGTAAACTTCCCTTTATTGCTTTTTGGGTAGTATATTGTATGTCATATTCTGTCAGGATCATCTACCATCTCGCTATTCTCCCAGAGAGTGCAGGCTTCTCGAAGATGTATTTTATTGGATCCATTTTAGATATCAACAATGTAGTATGAGTCGGCGTATACTGTCTTAGCCGGCAAGCAGCCCATGCCGGAGCGCAGCAAGTTTTCTCGAGCAGTGAATATCTTATTTCACAGTCGGTAAACATTTTGCTCAAGTAATAAATAGCATGCTCTTTTCAGCCAGACTCGTCATGCTGCCCCAGCATACACCCCATAGAATTTTCTAAAACAATCAGATACATGATCAATGGTCTTCCCTCGACTGGTGGCATTAAAACAGGAGGCTCTTGTAAATACTCTTTGATTTTACAAAATCAAATTGGCACTCATCATTCCATTTGACTACCTGATATTTCTCCAGTAGTTTGAAGATTGGTTCACAAGTAGCTGTCAGGTGAGAATGAATCTGGCAATGTAGTTCAAACATCCAAAGAATCCTCTGAATTCCTTCTCAGTATGAGGAGCAGGCATCTCTTGTATCGCTTTCACCTTGGTAGGATCTACTTCAATACCCTTATTGCTGATGACAAAGCCTAGAAGCTTACCAGACCTTACTCCAAACGTGCATTTATTTGGGTTCAACCTCAGCTTGTACTTCTTCAGTCTCTCAAACAGTTTCTGTAAATGATCAAGATTCTCTTCTTCTGTTTGAGATCTAGCTATCATGTCGTCCACATAGACCTCTATTTCGTGATGTATCATGTCATGAAATAGAGCGGCCATGACACGCTGATAGGTTGCCCCAGCATTTTTCAGTCTGAATGGCATAACCTTGTAGCAAAATATGCCTCATTGTGTGACAAAGGTTATCTTCTCCATGTTCTCAGGCGCCATTTTGATTTGGATGTAGCCTGAGAAACTATCCATGAAGGAAAACACTTTGTGTTGTGTTATATTGTCAACTAGAATACGAATGTGGGGAAGTGGGAAATCATCTTTAGGGCTTGCCTTATTCAAATCTCTGTAGTCCACACACATTCGTACCTTTCCGTCCTTTTTGGGCACGAGAACAACATTAGCAACCCATTGCGGATAAGAGGTGACGGCCAAGAATCCAGCGTTGAATTGCTTCATGACTTCTGCTTTAATCTTCTCTGACATATCTGGTCGCATTCGCAGACCTTTTGTTTTACTGGTGGGCATTCCTCTTTTGTAGGTAGACGATGTACCACAATATCTGCATTAAGTCCTGGCATGTCTTCATACGACCAGGAAAAGACCTCAACATACTCGTGTAACAACCGAATCAGACGTTCCTTGACATTGGGTTCCAGATTGGTACCCACCTTGACTTCTCTTTTGTCTTCCTCGGTTCCTAGGTTGATTGTATCTACTGGTTCCTCGTGGGGCTGAATGGTTCTCTCTTCTTGTTGTAGTAATCTGGAAAATTCCCCTGGTACTTCACAATCTTCCTCACCTTCGTCTTCGGCTTGGTAGATTAGATTTTCAGAGTCACAAAAAACCATAGCAGAACCGTTACCCATGGGATCCTGAATGGATGTAGACCTGCATTGTGAGTGTGAGTGTGTGTAAGAGTATAACTATCTTTGAAAGAAATGAAAATGTAAAAAAGAAAAACAATGAGCGCAAAGTTTGTATGCAAAAGCGTCCACGATTCATTGATGTCATATGAAAATGAGATAATAACCCTTACAAATGGACCATTGTGCCTCGGGTAAGACACAAGGTTTTAAGAGTCTGAATTGTTTTAATATTACAGATCCAACAAAATGTAAAGACAAATTACTGTGGGATGAAAGTGATCGGGACAAAGTCTCTAGCCTCCCAGTTGCTAATCCCTCCACTAACAGTTAGGAAAATCCAATCCTCTAGGTCATAGTTGTCTTCATCATCCTCCACTGTATTAACTTTGTGGTTGCTGATCTTCAAGGGTGGTCTTCCGGCACGAGTGTGGCGTACAGCCTTCTGGGCACCTGAAGTGAAACCCAGACCAAACTTGTCAGATTTGTATGGGAGATCTGGGAGTTGTCCCCAAATAGTGCACCCACCTTCTTCTATCACTGCCTTGGCATCCTTTAAAGATGACATCTTGAGTGGAGGCCTTGTGATCTTGGGAACTTGAGATACAGCCTTGGTTACTGCCACCTCTTGCGAGACTTCTTCAAAGTGCTGGAATGGAGTTTCAATAAATTCACCATCTAATTCCATATATCTAAAGGAATTAAGGTGGCTGATCATATATTCTTCTTTTCCATGAACGATGATTATCTTCCCTTTAATCAGGTATTTCAGCATCTGGTGCAACGTAGAAGTAACAGCGCCAGCATTGTGAATTCATGGTCGGCCTAGCAAGCAGGAATATGAAGGGCGAATATACATTACATAAAAAGTTGAATCAAATGTTTGGGTTCCAACCTTTATGGGGATATCCACTTCCCCATGCACCATCCTTTTTGAGCCGTCAAAGGCTCTCACTACTATGTTGCTTGGTTTCAGTGTCAATCCCTCACAGTCAAGCCTATCAAGAGCCTTTTTAGGAAATACATTCAGAGATGAACTAGTGTCAACTAAGACATGAGCCAAGGTTGTGCCCCTGATTCAACTGAGACGTGCAATGCTTCTTTATGCTTCCTCCCTCTTGGAGTTAAATCAGCATCTGAAAAACCTAAACCATTATTTGCAGTCAAGCTGGCTACACAGTCTTGGAACTGATCGGCAGATGTTTCTTGAGGTACATGGGCAGTTTTCAAGAATTTTACCAAGGCCTTTGCATGCTCCTCGAAACATAGTAGTAAAGCCATCATGGAAATTTTAGATGAAGTTTGCCCCAATTGCTCAACTACATCGTAGTCGCTTCTTTTTATAATTTTTAGAATTTCCTCCATCTCTTTTCGGGAGGTCTCAGGGATAGCCAACGATTGTGCCTTCGTCCAGACTGGCTCAATCAGAATACTTTTACCTCGAGTCTTGATTGACTCGGCAACAGGAATGTCAGTAGGAGTGATAACAAGGGTTGTAATAGCTTTGTCAATTGGAGTATTAGTAGAGATGATTGTAGGACTGGTGTTGTACCCCAAAATTTTCCCTCCCATATTTCTCAAGACATGTCAAGAATCATCTCCAAGTTGTTCAAGATGACTCAAGAGTTGGACAGTCAAACCACCTCCTAAGGCAGTCAATTCAAAATTATGGTTTTGTGTTGCATCAGGGTCCTTATATCCAAATGACCTCCAGTTCTCCCCAATGTCCTAATATGATCTCAAGTACATCCATGTCAAATTTCAAGCCTTGTAGAGGAAGTTTGGTCAGTCAATTGCTCAAGATGTCCAAAAATCGACTATGATAGGGCAAAAGTCAATTGTGACCTACAAATAGTCAAACCTCAAGATTTTTTGTCAACATTCTCATTTTGAAGGATAATTCATCATTTGATCAAGGGTTTATCATGATTCATCAAGGATTGCTCAAGATTCATCAAGATTCAAAAGTTGCTAAATTAGGGTTTTGTAGGAAAAGTCAACTCAACTTTGACCAAGCATAACTTTCTCATACTTTATGAGAAATGACCCATCCAAATCTAATTTTTAAGAGGATGCCATTTCCTACAATCCATCTTCACACCCCAAGATCAAGAAATGCTCTCACAAAAAGTTACAAATTTGGACATTATAGGTCATTTTTGAAAGTCAACAAAAACACCTTTTTTTCCAAAGCTTATAACTTGAGCATGAAATATCAAAATGCGCTGATACCAAAAGGGTTTTTTATATGACATATCAAGGTTTCTAAAAAGTCCAAGAACACTTCCAAAAGTTCAAAATTGAAGAAGTTATGCATTGCTAAAGTTGGGCATTTTTCCAAAATTGCCAAAAGTCAAATATCCTCAAAACTCCAATTTTTGACAAAAAGGCCCACTGTTTTCCACTTGATTTGGTCTTATCACACCACACATGTGTCCTATATTCAATTTCATGACCAATTATTAATTTTTCTATTTTATTTAATTTTTATTGATTTATTCATTTTAAATCAATATTAATTCAAATAAAATCCAAAAATTGATGGAATAAGATTTTTTGATCATTTACAGGTCTTCATTATCAAGATACACCTAATCAAATTTGTATCAAGCTTTGTTATGCACAAAAAATCAGATTTGGACATTTTTGGAAACTTTATCAATGGTGATCAAATCATATCTCAAAATCTTCAATGCACATGGATTGGAGGCCCAAGATTTGACCTAATGCAAACCCTTATATACACACAAGACATACACATCAAGAACACGACCAGAAGCTGCCCAAAACGGCCAAACCAGAATTGAAAAAAGCTTGCAAAAGTGTGAGATCAAAACCTTGGTTAGAGCACGATTCAATCCAAGATCTCAACGTAGCTTCCTTGCCTGACATCCAGTGGAGCTAAAGCAATCAAAACCAGGCCTTGAGACCTCCTGAATTACGCTGTAAGTGCCCACGAACATAGCTCTAAACATGGAATCGTGAATCCATGTTCTTGCATTTTTTGCCAAATCGTTTGTACATTCATGCTTGCCACAATTTCTAAGCATTTTATATTATTTAATTTTGTTTTCATGGCTTATAACCCTGGATCCGAAGCTAGGGTTCGTGTTCTTGTTTATTAGGCATTTTTGATACAGGAAAAATTAGGATAAATAATTGGTACAGGGATGTTCAGGGAAGAGAGACGAACACGATGATGATCTCAGCTTGCGTTTACATGGCCTGGAAATTATTTTAGAATGATCCCACGGATCTTCCTGCAGATAAAAATCCGCAGGTAAGAAAACCAGGTTTTTGGTGAAGAAGACGATTAGGTGTCTTCCTCTCATTGGCCCGTTCAAATCAATTTCGTGCATTTTTTTTATTTTCCAGTATATTGCTTGCGTTTTTTTTATAATATTATTTATCCATTATGTTAACAATAAGGCAGCATGGCTCAGTTGGTGGAAGCGTGAGTGGAAAACCCCTTGGGACCTGGGTTCGAATCCCAGGTCCCCCAAAACATTTATTTGATTTTTCTTCAGGTGACAACTATTGGGCCTGGAGATTGCAAATCACACCTTCAAATTAGGCCCAAACCCCCCTGAGTTTGTTTCTTTTTTTATTTCTTTCATTATTTTTCTTATTTTTATTTATTGTTATTTATTTGTTATTTTCAATTACTAACTAATTAATAATTTTCCTAATAAAATCAGAAAACAACATATTATTTTTATTCATTAAAACTAATTTCATTATTTTATTTTTGTAAATAAATATTAATCAATTAATTTAGTTTTAAATAGGTTTAACTTTTAACATTTTTTTACAATAAATTAAAATTAATGTAGAATTAGGCTTTTAATAATTTTAATCATTTTTATTTTATTTCCTTAAATATAAAAAACACAAAAATATTTTCATTATTTAATTTAATTTAATTATTCGTTTAATTTAATTCCATAATTTCAAAAATAACAAAAAAAACATGCTTTCTTCCAAAAAGGGTCAAAACCCTAAAAAAATGAGCTGATTTAATTTTCTCGCACGCGATCTATATTTCCAATATTGTAATTGCTTCCAGTTTATAATAGCTTTTAATTAGGACTTTAATTAATTTATCGCTTTATTTTATTTTCTACAATTTAAATTAAAGGGTTGTTTTTGGCGATGTAAATACCTGACGCCTTGTAATAGTTTAGATTTAATTCCCGCAATATAATTTCCGCACAATATTAACTGTTAGATGTTTGATAATAGGGAATGCATGACAAGATTCAATGTATGAACTTAAAATCAACATAGATAACCCATGACATGTACAAAGATAAATTAACTGAAATAACACACTCGCACATGCCACTCTTAGGGTACACCTCACTTGGTTGCCTCGAACGTGGTCATTGAGTATAGGAAGTTTTAGAGGTCGCCCTCTTGTCGAAAGATCATAAGTTGTCTCGAAACGGTTACCTCGGAAAAAATGATCTAAGACATTAGGGTTACCGCTAAGGTGTCCTAACATTGCTTTAGTGACCACACGTCCCTTAATCGAATTGACCCTTAAAATCCAACGACGATGCTACCTACTCATCAATAGTGGGATAGCATTGTCTAAAGGACATTAGCACAGATTGATTCCTTTTTCGAGTAGGTAGATGGTTCTTAAGTACTTGCTCCTTTGAAAACAAAACAAAACTTTTCGCACTTACACTCCTTTCAAACAAAAACTCTTTTCAAACCCACAAACACAAAGAAAAGCAAATTTTGAAAACACTTTGAGCAAGTACCTAAGAGCCTATGGATAACCACGGATAGAAAGGGTGCTAACACTTTCCCTTTCTATAATCTACCCCCCGGACCCGAGAAACATCTCGAAAAAAGGAATTTTTTTGTGCTTTTGTCCTTTCCTTGTTGGATAAAATAAAAGACAGTGGCGACTCTTTCTTACCGCGACATTTTGCAAAAACAAACGCAAACGCGAACCAGCATTCCAAAAACAGTCAGTTTTATTCCTACCGATCACAGAACTGGCGACTCTGCTGGGGATATTTAATAAGTGAGGTGTACCTTAGGATTAGATCATTGTGTTTTCAATTGTATGCTTTGTATGATTTATATTTGTGGGCTTGTATCGGAGTTCTATAGATCCTAACCTGGATCTGAGGATACCCTTTAGGTAAGTAGCAATAAACTGTGAGGGAACTGTCCAGCGTAGACCGACACGGTTGAAGCAGTAGCTACGTTGGTGTGGCACTTTAGTCTGTACCGATATCCCTTGTGTTGGAACAAGGAGAATATGGGTCTTCTAAGGGGTCATTAAGAACCAACTGACCTTAGAACCTTAAATTGACCAACTTGGCCATAGAACAGTAGTAGTATGCTACACTCATTGAGACTAAACTCTCGCGATGATTCCGGACGCAAGAAAAGGTTGCTAAACTGGAATTGTGACCGATTGAGGGTAGTCAGTGATATTGAGATCCTCTAGAACCCGGTTACTATTTTTAGGACAGGTTTAAACCAACGGAGCTGAAAAAGGGTAGTACCTAAGCTCCATGCCAGCCTGAAATCTAAGGGCTCTCAGTGTGACTTGTGTGTCTTTACCATGTTTTCTATTTGCGGATACTTGTGGTGTGCCTACTATCATGACATCATAACATTGCATACATCTTGCATAAGACTAACCTATTTCAAAGACAGGAGGGATTCATCTTTGCTCTGTTTTATAGGTCATCATGATGCCCATGCGTAAGAATACCATCCAGATCAACTTTGTCCAAGTCCCTACCTTGCTTAAAGAGTTGGTTGCCAAGATGCCTGACACTACTTCCTTCATCAGGAGGCATGGTTCTCTTCTCAGTTTGGTCACCTCCAAATTGGACGAGCAGATGATGAGTGTCCTGGTCCAATTCTATGATCTGTTGTACCATTGTTTTACTTTCCAGGACTTCCAGTTGGTTCCTACCCTAGAAGAGTTCTCTGAGCTGCTCGGTATCTCTGTTCTAGAGCAGACCCCATTTACTGGTTGGGAGAAGACCCTTAGGCCCGAAGAAATTGTTGCAGCCCTTCATTTGACTAAAGAGGAGGTAATGGCTAATTGGGAGACTAGTAGTAGAGCAAAAGGATTTCTGACTAAGTTCGTGGTTGGCAAGGCTAACTACTTCTGGGATAGCCTAGACTTTAAGGCGTTCGAGGGTATTTTGGCTCTTCTGATTTATGGCTTGGTATTGTTTCCGAATCCTGACACTTTTGTTTATGTGAATGCGATAAAGATCTTCATCTCTCAAAACCCTGTACCCACTCTCTTGGGTGACATTCTTCATCAGCTCTATGCTCGTACGGCCCGAAAGCGGGGAACCTTGATGTGCTGTGCTCCCTTATTAGCAAGGTGGTTTATTTCGCACCTTCCCAAGTCAGTGCTGAAGAACAAAGAAGGAATGGGTTGGGCTTATAGGGTGATGTCTCTCTCTCATAATGACATTATATGGACTCTCAAGGGTATGGACGAGGTGACTATCATTGATCGTTGTGGAGAGTATCCTAATGTTCCATTGATAGGAACCCATGGAAGAATTTCTTACGACCCATGCTTAGCTCTCCGTCAGTTTGGAAGAGCCAGAAGAGAATGACCTCATGAGATGCTGATGCCTCATATCATCTTTAACTTTCAAGGGGATAGCGACGAGCAACATCGTAGATTCATAAGGGCTTGGGACAGAGTTCACCAATCTGATCCACATGAGTTGGGTCCAAAGACTTCTCTGCCAATGGATCCATATCTCAGATGGGTCCGCATCCGTGCCCAGAAGCTAGGTATGCCATATGAAGTTGTCCGGCCTGTCACTCTTGAAGTTGCTAATGAAGAAGGGGTTCTTCCAACTATTCTCCATCCTTATATGCCCACTGACATTGGGGCACTGAAGAGATCTTGGATGCAACTGCGGGAAGAACGGGATTCTTATCGGGAGAAGTTCAACGAGCAAGAGCAAAAGATCCAGAAGCTGACTAGGCAGTTAGAGAACGAGCGGATTCTCAACGACTATGTCTGCACTGATAAGAAGAGACCATGGGAGCATTGATGGACCTTTGATGATTTCTTTTCCAATTTTTATTTTACTTTTCAACATTTCCATTCTTGTAACGCGTTAAGGGAAATTTGTTGAACAATTTAAAATTTTGAAGTTTAAATCTAATAAAGTGTGTTTCCCTTCTTATTTACAAATTTGAATCCCGGTTGTCTTTGAAATCATAAATCATACGCATTTCATCCCATGCACCTCATAAACAGGTACCCTTTACAGGTCTCTTAACTTCTTCGCTATTTATTTCAGCGATCATCATGTCTACTGAACCTTCAACTGAGCAAGCTATCAAGGCCCTTCAGGCCCAGAATGCCCAATTTCAAGAGTTGTTCATGAATCTAGCTAAAGGTCAGCAAGACATGAAGACCTTGATTCTAAAATAGAAGAAGAAGAAGAAGAAGAGGACCATCCTGTTTAACACAGGACACAGGTTTGGGAACAGGCTACATAATGAAGTTGATCTGACCACCTCATCTGGAGGGAAAGATAGTCCACAAGAAAGGAGGGCTCCTAGCCCTGTGGTCTCCGACAACGAGACGGACTATGATGAAGAACAGTATCCTCCTACCGAGGATAAATACAAGCAACTGGAAGACCGTTTGAGCGCTATGGAAATTCAGAAGGTGCCCGGTCTGGACTTCGGAGATCTAGGTCTATCATCTGGGGTGGTGATTCCCCATAAATTCAAGGCACCAGCCTTTGCCAAGTATGACGGAGTTTCCTTTCCGAAGTTGTACCTCCGGTCATATGTGAGGAAGATCCAGCCTTACACTGCTGATAAGAACTTATGGATCCATTTCTTTCAAGACAGTCTCTCAGAGACTCAACTTGAGTGGTTCTATCAGTTGGACGGAGCCAGTATCCGCAGTTGGGAAGATTTGGCTACTGCATTCTACATGAAGTATCAGTACAACTCCGACCTCGCTCCTACGCGTACCCAACTCCAGGATATGTCAATGGGAACGGGTGAAGGATTTAAAGATTATGCTCAGAAGTGGAGGGACCTCGCCGGAAGAGTACAACCACCCTTAGCTGATCGGGAACTTGTTGATATGTTTCTAGGGACCCTGTCTGGTCCATTTTTCAACCACTTGATTGGAAGCTCTTCATCTGGGTTTACAGATCTTATTTTGACTGGTGAGAGGATTGAAGATGGTATTAAGGCTGGGAAGATATAGAAGGGTGCTTCATCAAGCACCGAGAAGAAGCCGTTTAAGAAAGAGTCTAGTGTTGTCTACAATGCAAGAAGACAGAGTAGACCTGAACACCACCAAGTTGTCAATGCGGTTGTTATTTCAAAACCTGCTGGTACTCCTCAGTACAACAATCAACAAAAGGACGAGATACCTAAGAGGCAATTCACTCGTCTCAACATGACCTTATCTCAGATTCTGCCACAGTTGCTGAAGACTAATCTGGTGACTCTAAGGGAAGCCCCAAAGAATTCAAATACAACATCACCAAGGTATAACCCTAACGCCCGCTGTGCTTATCACTCCGATAGCCCAGGGCATAATATATATGATTGTTGGAGTCTGAAAAATAAGATACAAGACTTAATTGATGCGAAGGAGATTGAGTTTGAGGCGCCCGAGAGGCCTAATGTTGTAACTGCTCATATGCCCAAGCATGGAGTAAATGCGCTAGAAGAAGACTTGTTTGTAGTTTCTATGGATGAAATTGTTACCCCTCTGTTGACTGTAAAGAAGAACCTTTTGCTAGCCGGTTTATTTCCGGGCTGCGACGAAGGTTTCCATATGTGTTCTATTTTACCTACCGGTTGCCCATTCTTGAAGTCAAGTATCCAAAACTTGATGGATAGTAAAGAGATCCTATTTGAGAAGACTGTTGTTCCCTCAGTTCATTCTGAAGAAGTTGCCATTATTACCATTTTCGACAATTCTTCCAAGGCTCCCTCGAGGAAGCCTTTTAGAATTACATCTGTTCCGAAAATCGCACCTGTGATCATCACTGTTCCGAGGCCCATCCCCTACACCTCTGATAAAGTTGTCCCTTGGCACTATGGGGCTGATGTTTATTTTTATGGAGTTAAGCAAGAGTTGGATGCTGATACTGACATCATCAATATTACTGGACCTGCTAAAGTCACCCACAGCGGAAGACTTTTCTCACCTGATATTGCTCCACCAACAGCCCGAAGACCTGTTGCTATTACACCTGAAAGTGTACCTACTTCCATTCCTGATCAAGTTCATATTCTTACCCCTGTCGCTGAGTCATCTAACGCTCGGGGCAAAGGGATCACCACTGATGTGCCTGCCCAGACGGAGGCACCGAAGACCATTACTGTTGAAGCTTCCAAACAAGAGATGGAAGAGATTCTGAAGATTATTAAGAAGAGTGATTATAATGTAGTTGAGCAGCTGGGGCAAACCCCATCCAAGATTTCTATGTTGTCATTGTTATTGTGCTCAGAGGCCCATGCCAAGGCTCTGATTACCTTTTTGAAAACTACCCACGTGCCACAAGAGACATCAGCTGATCAGTTTACAGATTGTGTGGCTAATTTGACTGCTGATAATGGTTTGGGCTTCTCGGACGCTGACTTGTCGGCTAAGGGGAAGAATCATAACGATGCCCTGTATGTCTCCATTGAATGTAGGGGAACTACTCTTGCACATGTGTTGGTTGATATTGGTTCCTCATTGAACGTCTTGCCCAAGAAAGCTCTAGACCGGTTGGATTGTGAAGGGTTGGAGCTGAAACCAAGTAATATTATTGTCAGGGCCTTTGACGGGTCTAAAAGGGTGGTGCATGGGGAGGTTGATATCCCGATCAAGGTTGGTTCTCAGGTCTTCAATTCTACATTCTATGTGATGGACATTCGGCCATCCTACTCTTGTTTGCTGGGTCGTCCATGGATCCATAAAGCCGGGGCCGTAACCTCAACGCTCCACCAGAAGTTGAAGTACCCGGTCAAAGGGAAGATTGTGACAGTACAAGGGGAGGAAGAGTATATGGTTAGCCACCTCAACTCGTTCCGATACATAGAGATGGATGGGGAGTTCATTGAGACCCCGTTCCAACATTTTGAAGAGGTTCCCCAAACACTGGCATCAGTTGAGACTGTGGTTGAAGATTCTCCTATGAAGATGGCTTCCTTAAAAGATGCCCGGGTTGTTATTGAGAAGGGTGGGTGTGCAAATTGGGGCCGACTCCCTGATTTTACACAGAAGACTAACAAGTTTGGTTTGGGTTTCACTGCAGAAGCTCAAAGGGTTGTTCGAAGTGCAAGGATCGGAAGACCTCCTGTGTTCATCAGCAACTCAGGAGTGAATGCCATTGAAGAAGACGTAGAAGAGTCTGAGTTCGACAGTTGGATCTATCCTACGACCAACGATGGACCAAGCAACTGGACCGCAAAGGACTTCATCCCTATTACTTTTGTTACCCAGTAATGAAACTTTTTGTTTTGAATATGTAACAGACAATGTTTTAAACTTTATGGCTCGGTGTCTTACCCGGGTCATCGTGGCTTCATATGTGAGGGCTTTTGTGTGTCATTTTCATATATCATTAATAAAAGCATTGGACATTATTGCATTTCAAATCTTGCTCTCCTTGTCTTTCTTTATTATATATTGCAAAACAGCTATTTACACACACTCACATATACAGGTCCACATCCACTCTGGATCCTACTGGTAACGACTCTGCTACTGCCAGTTATGACTTCGAAAATCCGATCAACTTAGCCGAAGACGAAGGTGAAGATGATTGTGAAGTGCCTGGTGAACTTGCAAGACTGTTACTCTAGGAAGAGAGGGCCATTCAGCCACATGAAGAGCCGGTGGAATCAGTGAATCTGGGTACCGAGACAGACAAGAAGGAGGTCAAGATTGGTGCAAATCTGGAGCTTAATGTGAAGTAACAGTTGATTCAGATGTTGCATGACTATGTTGAAATCTTTTTCTGGTCTTACGAAGATATGTCGAGGTTGGATACCGACATTGTGGTTCATCGTCTGCCTACCAAGGAAGACTGTCCTCCAGTAAAACAGAAGGTTTGCCGTATGCGCCCAGAGATGTCTGAGAAAATCAAGGCTGAAGTTATGAAGCAATTTGACGCCGGTTTTCTAGAAGTTACTTCTTACCCTCAGTGGGTGGCCAATGTGGTTCCAGTACCGAAGAAAGATGGTAAGGTCTGAATGTGTGTTGACTACAGGGATTTGAACAAGGCGAGCCCCAAGGATGACTTCCATATACCTCACATCGACGTTTTGGTTGACAACACCGCTCAGCATAAGGTATTCTCCTTTATGGATGGGTTCTCCGGTTATAATCAAATAAAGATGGCTCCCGAAGACATGGAAAAGACGACCTTTGTTACTCAGTGGAGGACCTTTTGCTACAAGGCCATGCCTTTTGGACTGAAGAATGCTGGGGCAACATATCAGCGTGCCATGGTTGCTTTGTTTCATGACATGATCCATCATGAGATTGAAGTATACGTCGACGATATGATTGCAAGGTCCCAGACTGAGGAAGAACACCTTGACCATCTACAGAAGCTGTTTGATAGACTGAAGTTGTACAAGCTGAGGTTAAACCCGAACAAGTGCACCTTCGGGGTGAGATCTGGTAAGCTACTGGGTTTCGTTGTAAGAGACAAGGGTATTCAAGTGGATCCGGCCAAAGTGAAAGCCATATAAGAGATGCCAGCTCCCAGAATAGAGAAAGAAGTCGGAGGTTTCCTGGGACGACTGAATTATATTTCCCGATTCATCTCGCACCTGACTGCTACCTGTGAGCCAATCTTCAAGCTACTGAAGAAATATCAAGTAGTATGTTGGAATGATGAATGCCAGGTCGCTTTTGAGAGGAACAAAGAGTATCTCCAAGAGCCACCCATCCTGATGCCACCAGTTGAAGGGAGACCTTTGATCTTATACTTGACAGTGCTCGATAACTCAATGGGGTGTGTGCTGGGGCAGCATGACGAGTCTGGCCGAAAAGAGCATGCAATTCACTACCTTAGCAAAAAGTTTACCGACCGTGAGACCCGATACTCACTGCTCGAGAAAACTTGTTCAGCTTTGGCATGGGCTGCTCGCCGGCTGAGACAGTATATGTTGACTCACACTACTCTGTTGATTTCAAAGATGGATCCAATCAAGTATATCTTCGAGAAGCCCGCCTTGTCCAGAAGAATAGCAAGATGGCAGATGATCTTGACTGAGTATGACATCTAGTATACAACCCAAAAGGCAATCAAGGGAAGTGTGTTGGCAGACCATTTGGCACATCAGGCAGTGGATGATTACCAGTCTATGAACTTTGAATTTCTGGACGAGAATATCATGTTGGTAACTGATTGTGAGACACCTGGACCAGATGAAGGACCTGAGGAAGGATCCCGATGGTCTATGTACTTTGATGGAGCTTCGAACATTTTGGGTAATGGCATTTGCGCCATGATCATATCTCCTAAAGGCTCTCATACTCTGTTTACTGCCCGACTATGTTTCAACTGCACCAACAACATGGTAGAGTATGAAGCATGAATTATAGGTCTTCGAGCAGCAATTGACCTAAGGATTAAGTTTCTAAGTGTCTTCGGAGATTCCGCTCTCGTGATCAGTCATATCAAAGGCGAGTGGGATACAAAACACCCGAATCTAATTCCTTACAAGGAGTATGTATTGACGTTGCTTCCCTATTTCGAGGAGATAACCTTTGAACACTTCCCTAGAGAGGAGAATCAGTTGGCGGACGCGCTAGCTACGATGTCTTCTATGTTCAAAGTCAATTGGGACAACGAGGCTCCTCGGATTGTTATTGAAAGATTTGACGAACCTGCACATTGCTGTGAGCTTGAGACCGAAGAGGTAACATAAAAGCCCTGGTTTCACGAAGTAAAAAGGTACCTTAAGGCTCAGGAATACCCTGAGGGTGAATTTGTTAATGACAAGAAGTTTCTGAGGAGGTTCGCGGCGAAGTTCTTCATCAGCAATGGCATTCTTTACAAGCGTAACCATGATTCGACCTTACTGCGTTGTGTGGATAAGAATGAAGCAGAAAGAATCATGGCAGAGTTACACGAAGGTACTTTCGGAACTCATTCCAGTGGACATACTATGGCAAAGAAAATCCTACGGGAAGGATACTACTGGTCCACAATGGAAGCCGACTGTTATCAGCATTCTCGGACATGTCACAAGTGCCAGGTCTTTGTTGATAAGGTGCACATACCTCCAGTACCTCTGAACGTTTTAACGACACCTTGGCCTTTTGCAATGTGGGGCATTGATATGATCGGTGATATCAGACCTACGGCATCCAACGGGCATCATTTTATCTTGGTAGCTATTGATTACTTTACAAAGTGGGTTGAAGCAGCTTCCTTTGCTACTGTAACCAAGAACGTCGTGGCACAATTCATTCGGCACAACCTGATTTGTCGATATGGTATACCAGAGAGGATCATTACGGACAATGGTACCAATCTCAACAACAAGATGATCACTGAGCTCTGCGAGCAATTCAAGATACAGCATCATAACTCTTCCCCCTACCGGCCGAAGATGAATGGTGCTGTCGAAGCAGCTAATAAGAACATTAAGAAGATTGTGCAGAAGATGACAGTGACATACAAATACTGGCACGAGATGTTACCATTTGCTCTTCATGGGTACCGTACCTCAGCACGGACGTCAACAGGGGCAACACCCTATTCCTTGGTATATGGCATGGAGGCAGTCTTGCCTATTGAAGTTCAGATACCCTCTCTTCGGATCATGAAGGATGCAGGTTTAAGAGAAGACGACTGGATTCAGACCTGGCTTGATCATCTAAACCTAATCGACGAGAAGAGACTTACTTCTATTTGTCATGGTCTGACGTACCAAAAACGGATGATCAAGGCATTTAACAAAAAAGTCAGACGACAAGAGTATCAAGTTAGGGATCTGGTAATCAAGCGCATCATCTTACCTCAAGATGATCCCAGGGGCAAATGGACCCCTACTTATGAAGGGTCATTTATGGTTAAGAACATTTTCTCAGGAGGAGCTATGATTCTAACCACCATGGATGGTGACGACCTTCCTCACCCCGTCAATGCAGACATAGTAAAAAGATACTACGCATAATCAAAAACCCGCTAGGTTGACTGGCCTAGGCAAAAATAAGGGCTTCCCGGCGAACCAAAAGGGTTCGGGCAAAAATAAGGGATGAAAATAAAAAATCTGTACACCCGGCAAGTCGAAAACCTGAAAAGGCGGTTTGGGCAAAAATGGGTATCCCGATGGACTGAAAACCTGAAAGGGAAGTCCAGGCAAAAGTTAGGGATCAAAGTGTAACACTATGTCTCATTGGATCACCTCGCATCCAGACTTCGGTATCGACTATCAAGCTCGGACGACACTAATCAATCAGATCCATCTTCAACTAAGCAGCAAAGTGATGAGATGCTTGAAGATATAAAGGCAATAGCAGAGTTGGAACCCAGTGGGATTATTCACATAGCTGTTTTGTTTCCTTTTCACAAATTATATAAATTCTATTTGTTCGGCGGAGTTCTCTTACTAGGACGTCAGTCTTTTGTACAAAAACGCCTATTTTCAGGCCAAACTTCAAAATCAATACAAATTCATTTTCAGAAATTTCAAAGCTGTTTTTCCTTTATCTGTTTTGTTTTGCAAAGAACGTCCAAAGTTCATTTTTGATATATGCATTTGACATTAATTGTTGATCATAAATATTTACATACAAAACAAAAGATGAATTATTGGTAATGTCAGAAGCAGGGGCATAAGAAATGTCCAAGTTGTGTAGTTGCTTCGTCCACCAGGTACAAGGTAGATCCAGCTGAAGAATATGGCTAAGATACCTTCACTCCCCGCAGAATAAGGCAGTAATGGTAGCTCTCCCAGCTGAGACTCGCAGCTATGAACAAATCAGTAATACTCTCCCCCAAGCAGAGTTGATCTACCATCAGCCCTAAAAAGGCTTAGTATCCCCAGAAGGTCTTAATATTCCCTAGCGAAGTATAAGAATATTCCCCAGTAAGTATAAGAGTATCCCCGGCAGCATTAAAATTCCTCCACGGAGTATAAGAATGTTCCCCGACGGAATACAAGATACCCCAGTGGAGTCAATATTCCCCAGCACGGTCTGAAAAAGGCTTCCCCAATGGAGTCGAATCATCATCCCCAGTAGACTTTGGAAGCTTATCCCCTGCAGAGCACAAATAAGTCTCCCCAGCCAAATTCAGAGGGTTATCCCCACAAGAGTCTAACAGGGTTATCTCTAGCAAGTCGCAACTGAAAGATCATCCCCAGCGAAGTTCCTTCTTTCCCCAAACAGGAGTTCAATCCTCAACAGATTCAACATCACCAGCAACGATAAACCATCCCCAGCGGAGTTCATCATTAAAATCCCCAACAGAGCTTATCAACGGAATCCCCAACGAAGTTTATCATTAAAATCTTCAGCAGAATATCTCTTCTCCACAGAGTAATTCCCCACGGAGTAATCTCTTCATCAATTTATTCCCCACCGGAGTTCCTTTCTCCCGCAGGTCTATTCTCGCAATCACCTTCGTTCACCATCCCCAGCGGAAATGAAGAATTCAACTCTATTCTCCAACAGCTCCGGGATTTATTTTCCCCAGCTAAAGCATTACATTTCCATACATCATGATACATGCATATACGCATCATACCATACAATCTCATTTATGTTAAGAACATTATTGCTTGATCCATATCATGCATTGCATATGACTGACCTTTACCTTTCAGGAAAGATGCAGTCAAATTCTCAACCTGTCAATGGAGACAACCTGTCAATGGAGACAACCCGTCAATGGAGACAACCTGTCAATGGAGACAACCTGTCAATAGAGACAACCCGTCAATGGAGACAACCCGTCAATTGAGACAACCTGTCAATGGAAACAACCTGTCAATGGAGACAACCCGTCAATGGAGACAACCTGTCAATGGAGACAACCCGTCAATGGAGACAACCCGTCAATGGAGACAACCCGTCTGTGATCGGTGGAAATAGAACTGCCTGTTTTTAGCTGGTTTCACGAAATGTCGCGGAAGCAAGAGTCGCCACCGTCTTTTATTTTCTCCAACATGGACAGGACAAAAGCATAGCAAAATTCCTTATGAGATAGTTTCTCGGTTCGGGAGGTAGATTTATAGAAAGGGAAGGTGTTAGAACCCTTTCTATCCATGGTTATCCATGGGCTCTTAGATACTTGCTCTTATGTTTTCAAAATGATGTTTGCTTTTCAAATGTGAGTGGGTTTGAAAAAGTTTCTTTGAAAGATTTCTGAATAACTCTTGTATCTGTCCTCAAGAGTGTTTGAAAAATTTGTTTTGAAAGCTTTTGAAAGTGTAAGGTGTGAAAAGTATTTTGTTTGTTTTTGAAAAGAGCAAGTATCTATGAGTCATCTACCTGCCCTAAGGAATTAAGCTGTGTAAGTGTCCTTTAGGTAGTTCCATCCCACCATTGAGAGGTAGGTAGCACCACCGTTGGAGGTGTTTGGGTCAATTCGATTGTAGGGACAGTGTGGTCATCGAAGCAACAGTAGGACACCTTAGAAGCTACCCTTATGTCCTTGATCCTTTTTTAATCCGAAGCAACCGTTTCGAGGCAACTGTTTCGAGGCAACTGTTTCGAGGCAACTGTTTCGAGGAAACTGGATCATGGACATAAGGACCGCTAAAACGTCCTATACTTGACGACCACGTTTCGAAGGCAACAAGTGAGGCGTACCCTAGAAGTGGTGTGTGTATTTGTGTGTTGTATTCAGTTAATGTTTGTTTTGTTAATTAGTGAGCTACGAGTTGTGTTTATTTACATACATTCTTTCATGCAAGTTTAGCAGTTAAGGGGTGCAGAAAGTAAATTGCGGAAACGTAAATCCTACGCTATTACAAGGCGCGGGTCTATACATCGCCAAAAATTACAAAGACCCGTTTTTTAGTAAATGAGTACGGAAATTAAATAAAGCGATAAACCTATTTAACTATTACATTCTTGAAGGCAATTACATAATAATCAAATAAAGTAAATGCGCGCGAATAAATTAATCGGGAATGTCTAAGGGTGTTGACCCTTTTTAGAAAAGAAATTGATTTTTTGTCTTTTTGTCAATTAAATGCAATTAATTAAATAATTAAACTAATTAATTAAAAGAAAATATATTTTTGTGTTTTTTATGTTTTTTATGAAATAAAATAAAAAGAAACAAAATTAATTCAACCTAATTCTAAATTATTTTAATTATTAAAAGAAAAGTCAAAATTGCCTAATTAAACTATTTCAATTAATGTTTATTTACAAAATAATATAATAATAATAATAATGTTAGTTCTATTTTTTTGATTTTTTATGAAAATATGTTAATTATGCTAATTATTAAAAAAATAAAATAAGGCAAATAAATAAAAGAAAAGAAAATGACAAAACAAAATAAAATAAGAAAAAAGTAAATAAACCCAAGGGGGGTGAGATGGCCTTCATGGAGGTTTTCTGAAGTAACTCTGGCCCAACAACAAGAAGCCTTATTTGACTTTTTCGGTTGCCTACGCATGCGCTGACTCCAGAGCATAGTACTCTTGCATTCTGGGCCTTTAGATCTGCCTCCAATGACACTTGGCTTGTTGGATGGGTGAGGCTTATGGTAGAAACTACTTGAGAAACTGCACAAGAACGCGTTAACAAAAATGATATGAGAATTATGGGGGACCTGGGAAGAACTTACAGCGCGGTATGAGCCTCAGGACTTGGCAAAGGTTGCTTTAGCTTCAGGGTGTGGCAAGGAATAGAACCACGTGCTTGTTTTGATCTGAAGATGCTCGCAACTATGTTTTAGAACTCTCACTTTTTGAATAATTTTTGGTTTTGCTCTTGGCCGTTTCTGCACACACTCTTTTTTGAATGAGGTTGGGAAGGCTTGTATATATAGTAATGAATGAGAATCAATCAAAATTATGGTCATTAAGCTTATGCAATTATGTTCTTGATTTCCTCCATAACCAACATTGAACCATTTGCCATATTTGTGAAAATTTGAATTTTTATGCCCATAATTGGCCTTGCACGAATTTGGAAGGTATTTCAAGGTGTATCAAAGCTAATCAACACAAAATATATCCCTCCATTAATTTGTTTGATTTTTATTTGAATTTTAAAGATTTAAAATGAATTAAATCAAATAAAATTAAATAAAAATGAAAAAATTAATTTTAAATCTTGAAATAAATTGTGGGACACGTGGGAAGCATGGCCAAGCTGAATCAAGTGGAAAAAGTGGGGCCCTTTTGTCAAAAATGAATTTTCAAGGATAGTTGACTTTGGCCATTTCACAAAAATTTCCCAACTTCTCCAATGCATATCTTGCTCAATTTTGAAGCTATGAACATGTTCTTGGACATTTTGGAAAGGTCTTGAAGTCCTCTAACCAATGTATTTGGTCCCATGTAATTTTGATTTACCAATCTCAAGTTATGGTCTTTGACTTAAAGTGCCTTTTTGTTGACTTTTGAAAATGACCTATAATGTTGAAATTGATAACTTTTTGTGAGAGCATTTCTTGGACTTGGAATGTGAAGATGAGTTGTAGGAAATGTCTTCCTCTTCAAGATGAGCATTGGATGGGATTTTTCTGATGAACCATGAAAAAGTTATGCCTTGGTCAAGTTACAGTTGACTTTTTAACTGTCCAAAAATAGAAACTTTTGACACCTTGATGATTTTTGAGCCATTCTTGTGAAATCATGATCAAGACTTGATCAAATTATGATTGTGGCTTCAAAATAAGATGTTGACCAAAAATTTTGACTTTTGACTTCCAAATGACCATTTTGCCCCTACAGTTGATTGTGAAGCAATTAGGGTTTTTGACTGTGCAACTTGACCTTGTGAGCCTTGAAACTTGACATGTAGGTGCTTGACAATGTGTATGAGCATATGGGACTTGATTGAGCCCTTGAAAACCTCAGCTTCCTTGTGAGAACCAAAACCCTAGTTTGATTGGCTTAGGAGGATGGTTGACTGTGCAACCCTTGAGAGATTTTGAACAAATCTAGATGATGTCTGTTAAAACTTTGAAGAATATGGGAGGGAAAATTTTGGGGTGCAACAGTTTCCCCTGTTCAATCTTCTTAGACCTGAGGATGTAGATTGGCTTGTGTGCCTTTCGTGATCCGAGGGTGGAAGATGATTGAACACTAGAGTACCCAGAAATTTGCACTCACATAGTCGAGTATCAGTAGTGTGATGTCGGGAATGGGCTTACAGATGCCATTTGGAGAGATGATGGATGGGAGGATGGGCTTAAAGATGTCATATGAAAGTGTGAAAGAACCTTGTCGGGAATGGGCTTATAGATGCCATTTGGAAAGATGGTGGACAGGTGAATCTGAATAAGAAATAGAATAGCTTCCGTGTCTGGAGCATATCTAGTTTGTGTCTAATTGCTGATGCCTGAATAAATGGTAGAATGACCGCCATGTCTGGGGTATAACCATACTGCATGAGTAACAGAATGTCATCCGAATCTGGATCGTATCTGGACTGAACAATAGAAGAGCATCCGAGATGGAGCATCTCTAAGTTGTCTTTTAGAAGTTTGAATCTGAATAAGCAATAGAAAGGCGTCCGGATCTGGAGCATCTCTAGGCTATATCTGAAAGGAAATCTGGAATGAGTATCAGAACGTCGCCATGCCTGGGTCACATCTGGACTATCTCTAGAAAGAGTCTTGAATAAGCAAAAGAACAGCATCCATATCTGGAGCATGTCTAAGCTATCTCTGAAAGGAAATCTGGAATAAGTATCAGAACGTCGCCATGCTTGGGTCACATCTGAACTATATCTAGAAGGAGTCTTGAATAAGCAAAAGAACAACATCCATATCTGGAGCATTTCCCAGCTATATCTGAAAGGAAATCTGGAATAAGTATCAGAACGTCGCCATGCCTGGGTCACATCTGAACTATATCTAGAAGGAGTTTTGAATAAGCAAAAGAAAAGCATCCATATCTGGAGCATTTCCAAGCTATCTCTGAAAGGAAATCTGGAATGAGTATCAGAACGTCGCCATGCCTGGGTCACATCTGAACTATATCTAGAAGGAGTCTTGAATAAGCAAAAGAATAGCATCCATATCTGGAGCATTTCCAAGCTATCTCTGAAAGGAAATCTGGAATGAGTATCAGAATGTCGCCATGCCTGGGTCACATCTGAACTATATCTAGAAGGAATCTTGAATAAGCAAAAGAACAGCATCCATATCTGGAGCATTTCCAAGCTATCTCTGAAAGTAAATCTGGAATGAGTATCAGAACGTCGCCATGCCTGGGTCACATCTGAACTATATCTAGAAGGAGTCTTGAATAAGCAAAAGAACAGCATCCATATCTGGAGCATTTCCCAGCTATATCTGAAAGGAAATCTGGAATAAGTATCAGAACTTCGCCATGCCTGGGTCACATCTGAACTATATCTAGAAGGAGTTTTGAATAAGCAAAAGAACAGCATCCATATCTGGAGCATTTCCAAGCTATCTCTGAAAGGAAATCTGGAATGA
Organism: Vicia faba; assembly: GCA_948472305.1. Classification (NCBI taxonomy): domain Eukaryota; kingdom Viridiplantae; phylum Streptophyta; class Magnoliopsida; order Fabales; family Fabaceae; genus Vicia; species Vicia faba. Next base: position 1,151,571,526 of record OX451737.1, read on the forward strand.
GTATCAGAACGTCGCCATGCCTGGGTCACATCTGAACTATATCTAGAAGGAGTCTTGAATAAGCAAAAGAACAGCATCCATATCTGGAGCATTTCCAAGCTATCTCTGAAAGGAAATCTGGAATGAGTATCAGAATGTCGCCATGCCTGGGTCACATCTGAACTATATCTAGAAGGAATCTTGAATAAGCAAAAGAACAGCATCCATATCTGGAGCATTTCCAAGCTATCTCTGAAAGGAAATCTGGAATGAGTATCAGAACGTCGCCATGCCTGGGTCACATGTGAACTATATCTAGAAGGAGTTTCGAATAAGCAAAAGAACAGCATCCATATCTGGAGCATTTCCAAGCTATCTCTGAAAGGAAATCTGGAATGAGTATCAGAACGTCGCCATGCCTGGGTCACATCTGAACTATATCTAGAAGGAGTTTTGAATAAGCAAAAGAACAGCATCCATATCTGGAGCATTTCCAAGCTATCTCTGAAAGGAAATCTGGAATGAGTATCAGAATGTCTCCATGCCTGGGTCACATCTGAACTATATCTAGAAGGAGTCTTGCATAAGCAAAAGAACAGCATCCATATCTGGAGCATTTCCAAGCTATCTCTGAAAGGAAATCTAGAATGAGTATCAGAATGTCGCCATGCTTGGGTTACATCTGAACTATATCTAGAAGGAATCTTGAATAAGCAAAAGAACAGCATCCATATCTGGAGCATTTCCAAGCTATCTCTGAAAGGAAATCTGGAATGAGTATCAAAATGTCGCCATGCCTGGGTCACATCTGAACTATATCTAGAAGGAGTTTCGAATAAGCAAAAGAACAGCATCCATATCTGGAGCATTTCCAAGCTATCTCTGAAAGGAAATCTGGAATGCGTATCAGAATGTCGCCATGCCTGGGTCACATCTGAACTATATCTAGAAGGAGTTTTGAATAAGCAAAAGAACAGCATCCTTATCTGGAGCATTTCTAAGCTATCTCTTTAATGTAGATATGCCCTGGCTAGATACAGGTATCGAATCTGGAATTGCGACAGTTGATAGTAATCGTCTTTGGATTGACCTTTTTCCTGAAAAGGCAAAACATCAGTTGTATGCAATGTCATGATGCATGAACTGCATGATTTTAAGATGTTCTCAAAAATAACTGAGATTTGTGTGATATGGTGCGTATGTGCATGCATTGTGTATGTAAGCAAGATGTATGAAAGGTGATATGTTTATGAATGTATTTTCGTCTAGGAAAATAAATCCTTGACGAATGCTGGGAAGTTGAATCCTGGGATGATGTTGAAGAACAGAGTTCTTCATTTCCGCTGGGGATGATGGTTGCAAGAACAAACCGGTAGGAGAAGATGACTTTGTTGGGGAATAAACTTGCTGGAGAGATACTCTGCGGGGAATACTCTGTGGGGAATGGGTACTTCACTGAGAATTTGATGATAACTCCGCTGAGGGATACCGTTGATAAGCTTTATTAATGGAATTGATGAACTCCGCTGGGGGGTAGGAAGAAACTTCGCCGAGGATGATCTTTCTGTGGTTATTAGCTGAGGATAACCCAGTTATAAGCCCTGGTGGGGAATAACCTTTGGATAAAGCCGGGGAGACGCGTTCGTGCTCTGCAGGGGATAAGCTTCCATAATCTACTGGGGATAAGCTTCCTACTAGGGGGATTGATTCAACTCTTCTGGGGAAACTTTTGAACTGTACTGGGGAAGTGGCTCCACTGGTGTGTCTGTATTCCGCCGGGGAACAATCTTATATTAAGACTGCTGGGGATGCTTGCTTAGGAAGATCTGTATACTCCGCTGGGGAATATTGAGATCTTCTGGGGGATAAACCAACTTCCTTGAGGCTGACAGTAGACTACCTCTGCTTGGGGAGAGTATCGCTGACTTGCTGGAGGATACTGTGCCTTTTCAGGGTTGATTGGGAGACCAAACTCTGCTCGGGGAAGTATTGCTGAAATCTGGTCTTACTCTGTGGGGAGTTGAGGTAACTTGGTTACATTCTTCAGCCAAACCTACCTTGGTACCTTGGTTGACAGAGCAACTAGATCATTTGGACAACTCATTATTGCCCCTATTTCTGCAAGAGAAGGTACCTGTAGAGGTGCTTGAGGACTGCCGATTTGACAAATCTTCTTCTGGTAGGCAAGTGACAAGATGACGGGACATAGTCGTACGCTTTGATCCCTAACTTTTTCCTGGATCGCCCTTTCGGGTTTTCAATCCAACGGGATACCCATTTTTGCCCAAGTCGCCTTTTCAGGTTTTCGGCTTGCCGGGTGTACATATTTTTTTCATTTTCATCCCTTATTTTGCCCGAACCATTTTGGTTCGCCGGGAAGCCCTTATTTTTTCCTAGGTGTGTCAACCTAGCGGGTCTTTGGTTGTGCGTAGTATTTTTTCGACTATGTCCACGCTCTCAGGATGTAGGGAGATGCCCCTGTTGTTGTGTTGCCATGCGACCAGAAGATGTTTGATCAGGCAAGATTCGTAGCTGGAACTCATGTCCAATGCCCCAAGTGATCCATATGGAGATTTGCCCCAAGTTGGTTGGCCTTTTGAGAGATTCTCTGAATCTTGACTTAACTGCCCCAGATAATAGACCATGATCATGTTTGCCCCTTGGTTGGAAGTACTTTTGTTCACTTAGATATTCGTCGTGCGACTTTCTCTGCTGTTCGAACAAATAGTCATATGCAAATAATGTTATTTTAAAAATGCAAAGCTTATGTCTGTCTTGAAATTTTTGAAAATGCATTTTTCAGTAACACAAGCAAATTTTGTAAAAATGTGATGTCAACTCGTTATTTTACCGCAAGCCTTAAGGAGTCAGGATACCTTTGTAACAGTATGCTTTCGAACTAACCCATGCTTCAGCTAGGACTTTTAAGGGTTGTAACGTGGCCTGGTTCACGGTTTAAGAAACAAAGGAAAAGGCTCAAATTATATTTGTACCCACCCGCTCTTCGTGATGTTCTTCAAACCTAAACTCAGTTGATCGTGCGTTAGACCTTGTTTGAGTCTTTGCTCGGATATTCCAGTGATGGTTCGGATATTGACAGTTTATTGGGAATAGGCAGTCATTCCTTTTTGGTTGAGGGTTTGTAGGACCTCTTTCTTTTTTGATTTCGTTATCCCTGTTTTTTGCCTGAACTGTTCCTTTTTGTGATTACAGTCAGCAGGATGCCCCAGTTTTTGTAAGTCTCCTTCATAGGTTTTGACTTATTGGGCTTTTATTTCTGAGATAATGACGACCTGTCTTTATGATTATTCGGAACCATCACTGTCTTTTGTTTTTTGAAGGACTCTTTTGATGCCATTTTGTGCATTTGGATCAGCTGAGAAAACTACCCTGTCCCAGGTTATGATTAAGGGTTTTAATTTTCGAAAAGAAAAACTCCTACTTCTTTGGCTCAAAGGGGTTGACGAGGGATTATCTTCCTTATACTCCACTGTTTAGGATTTGAAACAATGCCTGTACCTCATCAGCAGGGTCTGTTCAAAAGCATACGGTAAATTGTGGTATCGTTTTCGTCATCCTCCCTCAAGAGGCTTAGAATTTTCAACCAAGAGTTGATCATCATAAAAATATGAAAACAGTTTGTATATAGCGAATGCGAGTATATTGATTCAAAACAGACATATGTGATGCATTGATAAAGTAATAAAGTTTGCTATGACAATAATTGTTTGAACAATCAAAAGAAAATTACAACTTGAAAAATCTAATGAACAAAAGTCTTCTAATTTGAACTAGTCACTTCAAGTGATGAATCTTGTAGGGATAGTAGAAGAACTCCGCCTGACCATCTTGGGTGAATTCCACTGCTCCTTCATCGATCAGGTCCTGGATTTTGTACTTCATCTTCCTACAGTCGTCAGTATCGTGCCCCGGGCTGTTGGAATGGTATGCACACCTGGCCCCAGGATTATAGTTGGGCGAAGAAGTCTTAGGATTAGGGTGAGGTCCTATCAACGTCACCAGATTCAACTTTAACAAGTGTTGCAAAGCTTGGGACAGCGACGTGTTGAGCTGGGTAAATTGCCTCCTGGGCTTGCTCTGATCAACCCGTTGCTCTGGGCGAGGTTGTGGTTGGACCTGTGAAGTGTTAGCAATTTGGAGAGGTCTATTCTTCACCATATCAGACCCTTGTCCTCTTGGAAGCTGATCAATGACCTGGTCCCTGACTTGGACTGTTTGCTTCATGTTGTATCTCTCTTGGCGAAGCTGGTTGACCATGGCTTTCAACTCTTCTTGCTCCCGCGCCAAACCTTGGATAAGGGCCATCTGCCCCAGCATCTGAGTCCTCATTGCATCTACATCAGCTTGCAGATGTTTTAGTCGTTCATCCTTACCATCTTCGGGACTTTTCTTGGCCAAATTCCCCATGAGGAGTGTCCTCAACTCTTCTTGCCCCTTGGATAGGCTTAGGAAGATCTCCCTGAACTGAGTCTCTTGAGCATGAAGACCCTGGTTAAATTGTTGGGAAGCCATTGCTGAAATAAACTGCGAAGAAGGTAAGTGACCTGTAACAAGGGTACCTGTAATGCAATGATATGTATGTATGCATGCGATGTTTTCAAGGATCTCGCGGGGTAACCAAGAAAGATTTTTAGAACTTGAATTTTGTAGCTTGATTGAAGGAACTTCATGTTGTTGAGAGTCCTTCTTCAAGAGTCAAAGCTCACCATATCGAGTGGGTCATAGCCCCTGACTCAAGTTACCATGTTTTGATCTCTGAACAACCTTGGCTAGAGGAAAATAAATCCCCTTTGCCCCTTGCTAGACATTTTGATTCATCATGACCTGCATCACAGACCCTAGAGATCCTTGAAATGGATTAGTCCTTATGTAGGATGTATGCAATAGTATGATGGTATGATGTTATGCTATGCGTGGAGTGATGTAAGTAGGCCCTGTAATGAGTCCCAATTAAGGACCGTAAACAAAACCTGCAAGGAACTCGTGTTGTTAGATAACAAGCATGCAAATAGTCAAGTTTGAAGGCACACAAGTCACACATATAGCGTTAAGTTTAGGCCAGCATGAAGTTTAGGTACTACCCTCTTGAAGTTGGTTGGCTCAAAACCTGTCATATCAAAAGTAACCGGGTTCTAAAGAGCTCAATATCATTGGGTTGTTTTCTATGTTCATTGTTTCGATTTAGCCACTGAATTGGCGATCAAAATATTCCAAGAAAACAACCCTCAATGAGTGTAGTATCGAGTATCAACCAACTTCGGACTGCACCAAAGTCAGTTATCTCACTACCCTAAAGAGGCCAGGATGGTCAAGTAAGGTTCCTAAGGTCAGTTGATGCTTCACGACACCACGCAGCGGCCCCGTACTCTCCTTGACTTGACTCAAGGGTTACCGGTACTCACCAAAGTGCCACATCAACGTAGCAGACTGCTTCAACCGTGTCGGTATACCCCGCACAGTTCCCTCACAGTCTTGTTGCTACTTTCTAAGAAGGTATCCCCCAGATCCGGGTTAGGATCTATAGAACTCCCAAGACAGGCCCAATAATATTAAAGAACACAAATCAAGCAATTGAAAACATAAGTATTATCTATCCTAAGGTACACCTCACTTTAAAGTATTCCCCAGCAGAGTCGCCAGTTCTAGGATCGGTGGAAATAGAACTGACTGTTTTTAGCTGGTTTCGCGAAATGTCGCGGAAGCAAGAGTCACCACCGTCTTTTATTTTCTCCAACATGGACAGGACAAAAGCACAGCAAAATTCCTTATGAGATAGTTTCTCGGTTCGGGAGGTAGATTTATAGAAAGGGAAGGTGTTAGCACCCTTTCTATCCATGGTTATCCATGGGCTCTTAGATACTTGCTCTTATGTTTTCAAAATGATGTTTGCTTTTCAAATGTGAGTGGGTTTGAAAAAGTTTCTTTGAAAGATTTCTGAATAACTCTTGTATCTGTCCTCAAGAGTGTTTGAAAAATTTGTTTTGAAAGCTTTTGAAAGTGTAAGGTGTGAAAAGTATTTTGTTTGTTTTTTAAAAGAGCAAGTATCTATGAGTCATCTACCTACCCTAAGGAATTAAGCTGTGTAAGTGTCCTTTAGGTAGTGCCATCCCACCATTGAGAGGTAGGTAGCACCACCGTTGGAGGTGTTCGGGTCAATTCGATTGTAGGGACAGTGTGGTCATCGAAGCAACAGTAGGACACCTTAGAAGCTACCCTTATGTCCTTGATCCTTTTTTAATCCGAGGCAACCGTTTCGAGGCAACTGTTTCGAGGCAACTGTTTCGAGGCAACTGTTTCGAGGCAACTGGATCATGGACATAAGGACCGCTAAAACGTCCTATACTTGACGACCACGTTTCGAAGGCAACAAGTGAGGCGTACCCTAGAAGTGGTGTGTGTATTTGTGTGTTGTATTCAGTTAATGTTTGTCTTGTTAATTAGTGAGCTACGAGTTGTTTTTATTTACATACATTCTTTCATGCAAGTTTAGCAGTTAAGGGGTGCAGAAAGTAAATTGCGGAAACGTAAATCCTACGTTATTACAAGGCGCGGGTCTATACATCGCCAAAAATTACAAAGACCCGTTTTTTAGTAAATGAGTACGGAAATTAAATAAAGCGATAAACCTATTTAACTATTACATTCTTGAAGGCAATTACATAATAATCAAATAAAGTAAATGCGCGCGAATAAATTAATCGGGAATGTCTAAGGGTGTTGACCCTTTTTAGAAAAGAAATTGATTTTTTGTCTTTTTGTCAATTAAATGCAATTAATTAAATAATTAAACTAATTAATTAAAAGAAAATATATTTTTGTGTTTTTTATGTTTTTTATGAAATAAAATAAAAAGAAACAAAATTAAGTCAACCTAATTCTAAATTATTTTAATTATTAAAAGAAAAGTCAAAATTGCCTAATTAAACTATTTCAATTAATGTTTATTTACAAAATAATATAATAATAATAATAATAATGTTAGTTCTATTTTTTTTATTTTTTATGAAAATATGTTAATTATGCTAATTATTAAAAAAATAAAATAAGGCAAATAAATAAAAGAAAAGAAAATGACAAAACAAAATAAAATAAGAAAAAAGTAAATAAACCCAAGGGGGGTGAGATGGCCTTAATGGAGGTTTTCTGAAGTAATTCTGGCCCAACAACAAGAAGCCTTATTTGACTTTTTTCGGTTGCCTACGCATGCGCTGACTCTAGAGCATAGTACTCTTGCGTTATGGGCCTTTAGATCTGCCTCCAATGACACTTGGCTTGTTGGATGGGTGAGGCTTATGGTGGAAACTACTTGAGAAACTGCACAAGAACGCGTTAACAAAAATGATATGAGAATTATGGGGGACCTGGGAAGAACTTACAGCGCGGTATGAGCCTCAGGACTTGGCAAAGGTTGCTTTAGCTTCAGGGTGTGGCAAGGAATAGAACCACGTGCTTGTTTTGATCTGAAGATGCTCGCAACTATGTTTTAGAACTCTCACTTTTTGAATAATTTTTGGTTTTGCTCTTGGCCGTTTCTGCACACACTCTTTTTTGAATGAGGTTGGGAAGGCTTGTATATATAGTAATTAATGAGAATCAATCAAAATTATGGTCATTAAGCTTATGCAATTATGTTCTTGATTTCCTCCATAACCAACATTGAACCATTTGCCATATTTGTGAAAATTTGAATTTTTATGCCCATAATTGGCCTTGCACGAATTTGGAAGGTATTTCAAGGTGTATCAAAGCTAATCAACACAAAATATATCCCTCCATTAATTTGTTTGATTTTTATTTGAATTTTAAAGATTTAAAATGAATAAAATCAAATAAAATTAAATAAAAATGAAAAAATTAATTTTAAATCTTGAAATAAATTGTGGGACACGTGGGAAGAATGGCCAAGCTGAATCAAGTGGAAAAAGTGGGCCCCTTTTGTCAAAAATGAATTTTCAAGAATAGTTGACTTTGGCCATTTCACAAAAATTTCCTAACTTCTCCAATGCATATCTTGCTCAATTATGAAGCTATGAACATGTTCTTGGACATTTTGGAAAGGTCTTGAAGTCCTCTAACCAATTTCTTTGGTCCCATGTCATTTTGATTTACCAATATCAAGTTATGGTCTTTGACTTAAAGTGCCTTTTTGTTGACTTTTGAAAATGACCTATAATGTTGAAATTGATAACTTTTTGTGAGAGCATTTCTTGGACTTGGAATGTGAAGATGAGTTGTAGGAAATGTCTTCCTCTTCAAGATGAGCATTGTATGGGATTTTTCTGATGAACCATGAAAAAGTTATGCCTTGGTCAAGTTACAGTTGACTTTTTAACTGTCCAAAAATAGAAACTTTTGACACCTTGATGATTTTTGAGCCATTCTTGTGAAATCATGATCAAGACTTGATCAAATGATGATTGTGGCTTCAAAATAAGATGTTGACCAAAAATTTTGACTTTTGACTGCCAAATGACCATTTTGCCCCTATAGTTGATTGTGAAGCAATTAGGGTTTTTGACTGTGCAACTTGACCTTGTGAGCCTTGAAACTTGACATGTAGGTGCTTGACAATGTGTATGAGTATATGGGACTTGATTTAGCCCTTGAAAACCTCAGCTTCCTTGTGAGAACCAAAACCCTAGTTTGACTGGCTTAGGAGGATGGTTGATTGTGCAACCCTTGAGAGATTTTGAACAAATCTAGATGATGCCTGTCAAAACTTTGAAGAATATGGGAGGGCAAATTTTGGGGTGCAACACCGTCAATGGAGACAACCCGTCAAAAGAGACAACCCGTCAATGGAGACAACCCGTCAATAGAGACAACTCATCAAAGGAGACACCCCGTAAAAAGAGACAACCCGTCAGCAAAGACAAAACCACCTACCAACAATCTCCAAATGGCATCTGTAAGCCCATTCCCGACATCACAATGCTAATGCTACTTCATGCGAGTGCAAATTTCTGGGCACTCTAGTGTTCAATCATCTTCCACCTTCGGATCACGAAAGGCCCGAACGCCAATCTATATCCTCAGGTTTAAGAAGATTGAACAGGGGCAACTGTTGTACCCCAAAATTTTCCCTCCCATATTTCTCAATACATGTCAAGAATCATCTCCAAGTTGTTCAAGATGACTCAAGAGTTGGACAGTCAAACCACCTCCTAAGGCAGTCAATTCAAAATTAGGGTTTTGTGTTGCATCAGGGTCCTTACATCCAAATGACCTCCAGTTCTCCCCAATGTCCTAATATGATCTCAAGTTCATCCATGTCAAATTTCAAGCCTTGCAGAGGAAGTTTGGTCAGTCAATTGCTCAAGAGGTCCAAAAATCGACTGTGCTAGGGCAAAAGTCAAATGTGACCTACAAATAGTCAAACCTCAAGATTTTTTTGTCAACATTCTCATTTTGAAGGATAATTCATAATTTGATCAAGGGTTGATCATGATTCATCAAGGATTGCTCAAGATTCATCAAGATTCAAAAGTTGCTAAATTAGGGTTTTGTAGGAAAAGTCAACTCAACTTTGACCAAGCATAACTTTCTCATACTTTATGATAAATGAACCGTCCAAAGCTAATTTTGAAGAGAATGCAATTTCCTACAATCCATCTTCACACACCAAGATCAAGAAATTCTCTCACAAAAAGTTACAAATTTGGACATTATAGGTCATTTTTGAAAGTCAACAAAAACACCTTTTTTTCCAAAGCTTATAACTTGAACATGGTATATAAAAATGAGATGAGACCAAAAGGGTTGGTTAGAGGACATATCAAGGTTTTTAAAAAGTCCAGGAACACTTCCAAACATTCAAAATTGAAGAAGTTGTGCATTGTTGAAGTTGGGCATTTTTCCAAATTTGCCAAAAGTCAACTATTCTCAAAACTCCAATTTTTGACAAAAAGGCCCACTTTTTCCACTTGATTTGGTCTTATCACACCACACACGTGTCCTATCTTCAATTTCATGACCAATTATTAATTTTTCTATTTTATTTAACTTTTATTGATTTAATTCATTTTAAATCAATATTAATTCAAATAAAATCCAAAAATTGATGGAATAAGATTTTTTGATCATTTACAGGTCTTCATTATCAAGATACACCTAATCAAATCCGTATCAAGCTTTGTTATGCACAAAAAATCAGATTTGGACATTTTTGGAAACTTTATCAATGGTGATCAAATCATATCTCAAAATCTTCAATGCACATGGATTTGAGGCCCAAGATTTGACCTAATGCAATCCCGTATACACACACAAGCCATACACATCAAGAACACGACTGAAAGCTTCCCAAAACGGCCAAACCAGAATTGAAAAAAGCTTGCAAAAGTGTGAGATCAAAACCTTGGTTAGAGCACGATTCAATCCAAGATCTCAACGTAGCTTCCTTTCCTGACATCCAGTGGAGCTAAAGCAATCAAAACCAGGCCTTGAGACCTCCTGAATTACGCTGTAAGTGCCCACGAACATAGCTCTGAACATGGAATCGTGAATCCATGTTGTTGCATTTTTTTGCCAAATCGTTTGTACATTCATGCTTGCCATTCAATTTCTAAGCATTATGTATTATTTAATTTTGTTTTCATGGCTTATAACCCTGGATCCAAAGCTAGGGTTCGTGTTCTTGTTTTTTAGGCATTTTTGATACAGGAAAAATTAGGATAAATAATTGGTACATGGATGTTCAGGGAAGAGAGACGAACACGATGATGATCTCAGCTTGCGTTTACATGGCCTGGAAATTATTTTAGAATGATCCCACGGATCTTCCTGCAGATAAAAATCCGCAGGTAAGAAAACCAGGTTTTTGGTGAAGAAGACGATTAGGTGTCTTCCTCTCATTGGCCCGTTCAAATCAATTTCGCGCATTTTTTTTATTTTCCAGTATATTGCTTGCGTTTCTTTTATAATATTATTTATCCATTATGTTAACAATAAGGCAGCATGGCTCAGTTGGTGGAAGCGTGAGTGGAAAACCCCTTGGGGCCTGGGTTCGAATCCCAGGTCCCCCAAAACATTTATTTGATTTTTCTTCAGGTGATTCTATGTGATATCCAAAGGGTGATCCACCATACGCTTACAAATATCAACCTGTCAGATGGCCTCCAGGCCAGATCTGGTGGATAGGAATGAGGGTCTACCATATACTCAAGTCAACAAGCATGCATTGGATGGGAAAAGTCAAACAAGGCTGACAACTATTGGGCCTGGAGATTGCAAATCACACCTTCAAATTAGGCCCAAACCCCCATGAGTTTGTTTCTTTTTTTATTTCTTTCATTATTTTTCTTATTTTTATTTATTTTTATTTATTTGTTATTTTCAATTACTAACTAATTAATAATTTTCCTAATAAAATCAGAAAATAACATATTATTTTTATTCATTAAAACTAATTTCATTATTTTATTTTTGTAAATAAATATTAATCAATTAATTTAGTTTTAAATAGGTTTTTTGCAATAAATTAAAATTAATGTAGAATTAGGCTTTTAATAATTTTAATCATTTTTATTTTATTTCCTTAAATATAAAAAACCCAAAAATATTTTCATTATTTAATTTAATTTAATTGTTCGTTTAATTTAATTCCATAATTTCAAAAATAACAAAAAAACATGCTTTCTTTCAAAAAGGGTCAAAACCCTAAAAAATGCGCCGATTTAATTTTCTCGCACGCGATCTATATTTCCATTATTGTAATTGCTTCCAGTTTGTAATTGCTTTTAATTAGGACTTTAATTAATTTATCGCTTTATTTTATTTTCCGCAATTTATATTAAAGGGTTGTTTTTGGCGATGTAAATACCTGACGCCTTGTAATAGTTTAGATTTAATTCCCGCAATATAATTTCCGCACAATATTAACTGTTAGATGTTTGATAATAGGGAATGCATGACAAGATTCAATGTGTGAACTTAAAATCAACATAGATAACCCATGACATGTACAAAGATAAATTAACCGAAATAACACACTCGCACGTGCCACTCTTAGGGTACACCTCACTTGGTTTCCTCGAACGTGGTCATTGAGTATAGGAAGTTTTAGAGGTCGCCCTCTTGTCCAAAGATCATAAGTTGCCTCGAAATGGTTGCCTCGGAAAAAATGATCTAAGACATTAGGGTTATCGCTAAGGCGTCCTAACATTGCTTTAGTGACCACACGTCCCTTAATCGAATTGATTCTTAAACTCCAACGATGATGCTACCTACTCATCAATAGTGGGATAACATTGTCTAAGGGACACTAGCACAGATTGATTCCTTTTTCGAGTAGGTAGATAGTTCTGAAGTACTTTCTCCTTTGAAAACAAAACAAAACTTTTCGCACTTACACTCCTTTCAAACAAAAACTCTTTTCAAACCCACAAACACAAAGAAAAGAAAATTTTGAAAACACTTTGAGCAAGTACCTAAGAGCCCGTGGATAACCACGGATAGAAAGGGTGCTAACACCTTCCCTTTCTATAATCTACCCCCCGGACCCGAGAAACATCTCGAAAAAAGGAATTTTTCTTGTCTTTTGTCCTTTCCTTGTTGGATAAAATAAAAGACGGTGGCGACTCTTGCTTACCGCGACATTTTGCAAAAACAAACGCAAACGCGAACCAGCATTACAAAAACAGTCAATTCTATTCCCACCGATCACAACTGGGAACAGCCTTTGGAGGAGCAACAACAACATGAATGATTACAGGTCCAGAAATAACCTTTGGGGGAGCAATTTCTGGAGAGAAAATCCTTCCGCTTTGGGTAATCTTTCTAGTCCCTGCAATATTACTGATATCAAAGTCAACTTTCTCGGAACTTGAATCTTCGGCAGCTGGCCAATCTTGCTTGATACCGTGGTAGTAGACACCCCCCCATAATTCCATGGTACGGTTTTGCCTGACGAATACAGAATTGGTCCAAGCATTGTAATTATCAAAGGAGATGCTTTTGGAACTGATGTAATTCTAACGGGTGTTTTGGTGGAGACCCTGGAAGAATTGTCGGAAATGGTCATGATGGGAACATCATTATAAGAAACAGTTGGAACAAAATTCTTTTCGAACAAAATTTTCTTGTTATCTATTAGGCACTTAATGCCTGCTTTCAACAAAGGACAACTGGTTGGTGAGGACAAACAGAAATGACAACTTTCATCACAGCCTGGGAAAACACTGGCATTCAATAAGTTCTTTTTGATAATCAGGAGTGGGGTCATAAGTTCATCAACTGAAGTAACAAACATATCTTCCTCAATGGCGTTGGTATTATGGTCGTGTTTGGGCATAGGGGCAGAAATGACATTAGGCTTTTCTGGCGCATCGAATTCAATCTCTTTGGCTTCAAGAAGGTCTTGTACTTTGTTCTTTAGAGCCCAAAAATTATTAGTGTCATGGTCGGGGCTCTCAGAATGGTATGCACAATGGGCATTAGGATGATAGTGAGGAGAGGTTGTGTTAGGGTTCTTTGGAGCTTCTTTCAAAGTCACTAGGTTGGATCTTAACAGATGTGGTAATACTTGAGATAATGTCATATTAATTCGGGTGAATTTTCTGACTGGTCTTTCCATTCTTGGTTGGTTGTTTCTTTGCTGATCAGGTGCAGGTTTAAGAATCATAACAACCCCCACCATTGGACGGTGTTCGGCCCTATCTTGATTTCTCTAAGGATATACAACAACCACTTCTTTCTTTCTGATGAATGGCTTCCTTACAGCAGCAGAGGATGCATCTTTTTGAATATTTCCATTCTTTATCCCGACTTCTACCCTTTCTCTGGTCAATATCAATTCAGTAAAACCCGCCGATGAACTCTCAATTAAGTGATTGAAGAAGGGACCATACAAGGTGCCCAAAAACATGTCTACCAACTCTCTTTCAGATAGGGGAGGTTGAACTCTTCCGGCCAAGTCCCTCCATTTTTGCACATAGTCCTTGAAGCCTTCACTTGAAACCATGGCCATACTCTGGAGTTGAGTACGGGTAGGCGCAAGATCAGCATTATATTGGTATTGTTTGTAAAAGCTTGCAGCAAGATCTTTCCAGTTGTGAACATTGGCTCTTTCTAACTGATAAAACCAATCAAGTTGAGTTCCAGACAGACTGTCTTAGAAGAAGTGTACCCACAAATCTTTGTCAGCGGTATGGAGCTGGATCTTCCTCACATAGGACCGGAGATGCATTTTAAGGCATGAGACTTCGTCATATTTGGAGAACACAGGTGCTTTGAATTTTGGAGGAATGACAATCCCCGATACTAACCCCAACTCCTCAAAGTCCAAGCCACGCACTTTTTGGATTTCCATTGCACTCAACCGTTCTTCTAGATGCTTATACTTGTCGTCGGTTAGAGGGTATTGTTCTTCAGAATAGTCTTCTTCTTCCTCTTCCTCTTTTGAATCAGACTGGATAACTATTTTATTGCCTTTTCCGTCTTGATTGTCTTTCTCACCAGATGTCGTTGCAAAGTCTAAGGCCCTTCTTGTTTGCCCTTGGAATCTTCTTCCCATGTTCAGAATTCCGGTTATTTTCTTTGTCTTCTTTTTCTTCTCCTCAACCAGCAAGGTCTTCAACTCTTCTTGTCCTTTGGCTAGAGTTAAGAACAATTGTTGAAACTGTGCATTCTAAGCTTGGAGGTCCTTCACCGTTTGCTCGAGATCCATCTTACTGAAATAAACAGTAGAGAGATGAAGAGACTTGTTGCAAGAAACCTACTTATGTTATGATGAATGGTAAATGCGTATGCAATGATTTCAAGGATCTTAAGATTCAAATTTGTTTTAGACAAAAAGGAAACACACGTTATATTAATAAATTAAAGCTTTGAGTACATCAATTCCTTCTGGGGAAAAATAATACAAAAACTCTAAGATAAAAAGGTAGTACGCATCCTCTTTGGTGCAATGTAGGCATTCAGAGTCTGCTCCTCATGAAGTTGCTTAGTGAGTTCCAAAAACTTCTTCTCACTTGCGTAGAATTGGGCTTCGAAAGTATCTCGCTCCCCCTTGAGTTGTATCCAATCCCTTTGTAGGTCTTCAAGAGAGGTGGGCATGTCAGGATGTAGGATAGTATATGGAACATCTCCTTCCATGACAGGATCAATGATTACCGGGAGAATGGAGGGATAAGGCATCATAAGACTCTGAGCACGAGTTCGTACCCATTTGAGGTAAGGCTTAAGAGGGATGGAATTTTTGTGCCCTAAAGTCTTGCTATCTACCTCGTTTAACATCCTCCAAGCTCGGATAAATCTCTGGCGAAGACCTTGATCGTTGTTGTCGTAGTCAAACACCAAACCTTGAATCATTATCTCGTGCGGGCCATCCATTCGGGCATAACCAAACTGTCTTAAGGCTAAGCAGGGGTTGTAGGTGATACCTCCCCTAATGCCAAGCAAAGGGAAATTAGGAAATTCTCCACAATGGTCGATAATAGTAACATTATATATGGATCGGGAGCACCAATGAATGTCTGAATGTTTAAGTGTCATCAACCTTTGTGACCACCTTGAACCTTGATCATTCCTTAATACAGATTGCGGAAGATGTGAAATAAACCATCTTTCCAAGAGAGGAGTGCAACACATAAGGACACCTCTTTTCCTTATAGTGCGAGTGTGAAAAGAGTGTAGGATGTCTCCTAGTAAAGTAGGTACCGGGTTGCGGGATATAAAGATTTTGATGGCGTTCACATCTATGAGTTGGTCAGGATTTGGAAACAAAACCATCCCATAGATGAAGAGAGCCACAATTTCCTCAAAGGCTTGTAAATCCAAAGAGTTCCAACAGTTTTGGGCTTTCTAGAATAAGAACTTTGCTAGGAAACCTTTGACACCACTCCTTATTTCCCAATGAGTTATGACATCAGATGAGTGCAAGTGAAGAGCTTGAGTAATCTCTTTTGGCTTTGGGTCTCTTTTCATACTGTTGAAAGGTAGTTGGTTGAGAATGGGAATCCTCAAGAGTAGGGAGAATTCTTCCAAAGTAGGCACAAGTTGATAGTCGGGAAATGTGAAGCAATGGTGTAAAGGATCAAAGAACTGAAAGAGCACCTTCATAATGTCCTCATCTGTGTTGGAGGTGACCAAGTTGAGTAGGCGACCATGTCTCTCGGTGAATGGAGAGTTTTCAGGAATCCTTGAAGCTAGCTCCTTAAGTTGTGGAGGGATCCTTATAAGGTTGACTTGAATAGTTTTCCTGCGAAGAGAATCCATATCCTATAAAACAGAACAAAGATAACTCCCAAGATCCTTGAAATGGTTAGTGAATGTGTATGATGTTATGATGTTCATGATGTTATGTACAAGTATGTATATACAAACAAAGCAAACAAGTCCTTAGGTTTAGGCTTGCATGGAGTCTCATAGGTAAGTACCCTCTTGAAGTTTAGTTGGATCAACCTGTCCTAGTAATAGTAACTGGGTTCTAAGGAGCTCAATATCATTGGTTTGTTTCCTTGGTCATTGTTCCAGCATAAGCCTCTTTAATGGCGACCAAAATATCCCAAGAAACCAAACCTCAATGAGTGTAGTATTGAGTATCTACCAACTTCAGACTTCACCAAAGTCGGTCATCTCACTACATCCTAAAGGCCAAGTTGGTCAAGTAAAGGTTCTAAAAGTTCATTAGTTCTTCATGACATCACTCAGCGGCCCCGTATTCTCTTTGATTAACTCAAAGGCTATTGGTACCCACAAATATGTCGCACTAACGTAGCTATTGCTTAGACCATGTCGGTATACCCCGCACAGTTTCCACAACGTATTGCTACTTACCTATAATGTATCCCAAATCCGGGTAGAGAATTCAAACCCAAACAAAGAACCATAATGTAAAGCATATAAGTTAAACAATGCAAGCAAGTAAATGTGATCTAACCCTAAGGTAACCCCATTTTTAAAATTTTCCCTAGCAAAGTCGCCAATTCTGTGATACAGTGAGAGAACTGACTTGAGGGTTTTGCTTTTGATGGCAAATGTTGCGGATAGCAAGAGTCGCCACCGACTTTTCTTTTATCCAAAAGGAAAGGTGAAAAATCACAGGAAAGACCTTTGAGATTATTTCTTTAGTTCGGGGGGTAGATTATGAAAAGGGAAGGTATTAGCACCCTTTTCATCCATGGTTTTCCATGGGCTCTTAGTTACTTGCTAGATCACTTGCTTTTGTTTTGAAATTATGCTTTGTGTGGTTTTTGAAAGTATTTTGAAAAGAGGACATTGTTTAGGCAACCTTTGTAATGATTCTTGTTTGTAAGAATGTATACAAAGATGTTTGATCTTTTGAAAATGTTTTCAAATTTGTAAGATGTTTGAAAGTGTAGGTGATTGTTTTGAAAATAGCAAGGATTTTTGTTTGAAATTGAGTAAGTAATTAGGAGCGTTCTACCTACTCAAAAGTCTTTCTTGTTCATTTTCTTTTTCCTTTGACATTGTTACCTTACCATTGGTTTGGTAAGTAACCCTATCTTTGGATGTAAATGGGACGGGCGTGGGTCATCGTATAACCATGATTAGCAATGTTGTAAGGTATCTTAGAATTCTTTTTTAGGGACTAAGATCATTTTAAAGGTAACTTAGATAGCGTCATCGAGGGACTATGATCTTGTATTCACTTGTTTTTGCTAAGATACCTTACATGCGTAATATGACCATTTTGTATAAGGAAACCAAGTGGAATAACCCTAGGGGTGTTTGTGTGCAAGTGTATCATTTTCATGCTTGTTTTTATCTTGAATTAGGGTTTTCTAAGTATTGGTTTTAATTTTTTCATACAAACCCTAATTACTATAATTTGTATATAAAAGCGATAAATTGCGGAATTTAAAATTACTACGCTATTACAACATTTGTGGGAGAGGGTGTACAAACTGAAAATGGGGATTGCAAGAATTTAAACCTAATTAGTCTATTACAACCATATTGAATGGGTATAGTTGTACAAGGAATTTAAATGGATACAATGTACAAAATAAACAAATGTACAAAATGCCTAATATAAAGAAAATGGATCTTTGTTTGATTTTCAAGAGAAAAATGGAAATTATCTTAACCTAATTAATTAAAGAAAATAACTAAATTAAATTAAATTTATTAAGAATTTTTTTTAAATAAAACCCTAGTTCTATTAATTGATTAAAAGAGAATAAGTTTAAGAAAAGTATTTTTTAGTATTTTTATCTTGAAAATATTTATGGTATTATAAAGTATTTTTGTCCTTTTTTATATTAAAATAATATATTTTAATTGGTGTAAAAGAAAATAAATAAAACCTATTATTTTAATTAAATTTACAAGATTTTTAGTGAAATGAATAAAATATTTATTAAATAAAAATAATTTTTATGAGAAAAAATAAATAAACTATGTCAAAATGAAAATCTAATATTTTTTTATTTTTTTATGATTTTTAACATTAGTAAAAAAAATAATTAAGAAAACAAATGAAATAAAAAATAAGAAAATAAAAATAAACTGGGCCAGGGGTGCTAAGAGCCTGCAAAGGGGGTTAGTAAGAAAAGAAGAAAAAAAACAGTACAAAGCCCAATAAGGTCCATGCGCTCAAAAAAGGTCAGGAATGTAAAATATGTGAAAAAATGCAAAAGGGTACCAATGGAGCTCGAACCCAGGTCCCAATGGTTACAGGCGCGCGCTTCTACCACTGGGGTGGCTATACATCTGTTAACATAAGCAAAACAATAAATATACAAGGCAAAACGCGCCCTGATGACTTCATCTTCAACCTCCAGCCAGACCAACTGTAACTTGCTCATTTCTCATCAAAAATGAAAACTGTAAACATGAAACTTGTAGCAAATTTCCTCACGGTTTCAAAAATGTAAAGCATTAAAACTATAGATCAAAGATAAGCATGAATTTTAATGGCCCTAATCTGAACCCTAAAAATCTCAGAAATTTCAGTTTCAAAATTCTTTAAGCTCAAGCAAAATTAATGGAAACTATGGACATGGTTAGCTTCAAAGCAATGATATCTACATGTTTTATTCATAAATAAACTATTGATGATGCCTGTATGAAGAGTTCAAAGTTGAGAAAACTTACCTCAAAACTGGAAATCGTGTTTTGAGTTTGAGCTTGTTTCAAGTGATGGTGATGATCAGGTTAGCTTCCTTGAGGTCCTAGGAAGCTAATCCAATGATTAGCTTGAACAATGGATAGCTGAAATGGTCTTGAGAAGTCAATGTGTAGAGCTGAGTTTTTGAAAATGGAGGATGGTGTTAATGGTGTTACAGTTCTGTAACAGGGTGTGGGATTGATTCTATGTGATGTTTAGAAACTTTAGAAACCAAAAGGCCAAGAAACACACAAGTAGATTATGACTTTCAAGTTTTTTGTCAGTTTGTATGAAAATGGAAGTGTGAAATGTGTTTTTGAGTTCTAGGTTCTTTCAAGGTTTGAGCATTCGTGTGTTTGTGTCAAAATGTTTTGTGTATGTATAAACAAAAGTGTTTGAATGTATTGGCAAGTCAGAAGTACAAGTTTCTAGCTTTTGGCTAGGTTACTTAATTTTGAAGAAAAGAGGGAAACAAGTTTCAAGGAGAGGTACAAGCATGGGATGGGTGATGGTAAGTGTTTGAAACATTTCTCATGAGTTATAGGACATGTTTGATCAGAAGAGAACAAGTGCAAGGCTCAAGAACAAGTTTTGTACAAAAAGTCACTTTATCAAAATGTCAATGTGACCTTTCTTCCAAAAATGGATAAAAAGCATGTCCATGCATTGAATGCTTGAAGTGAGGCCTCTAACAGCTGTGTAAACTATTAATTATGGAGTGCCTAACAAGTTTGAGTCCTGCAAAGTAGTGTTTATGCAGCATAGTTTGAATTTAAATTTTGTTCATCACTAAAATGACTTGTAATAAAAGTGATAAAACCCTAATTTCATCTCTTCGATTCTCCCTACTCAAGAATGATCTCAAGGAGTTCTTGGACATTTTGGAAATCTTGCAATGTTCTCTATAAACCATCTTTGAATTGATTTTGAATATTCCCCTTGGAAATATATGAAAAAGAGCCATGAAGTTGGGTCAAAATCCTGACCAAATTAGGGCAAAATTTCACTAAGTGTTTTGTTTCATGACCTTATGTTCATAAAATTATAACTTGAGATCCAAGAACTTTTAGAAGAAGTTGTGTGAAGAAAAGTTGTAGATTTCATGGAGATCTACAACTTTTATGTTGGAAGTTTCTGTTGAATCACTTTGCATCATGGTGAAAAATTTGCTCACAGTTATGAAAAATAAGAAATTTTCAACACAGAAAAATTACTAAGTTTAGAAATTTTGACTTTTCAAAATGAAATCTTGACTTTTTGATTTATTGATGAATAAGTTTCATATTTTGACATGTTTTGATGAATTATGATCTTTGGCACTTGAATTTGACCAAAAGGTCAAAGTTTGACTTTTCAGTATACAATTGACTTTTGATCAGTTGACTGAAAAATTCATCTGTCAATCCAATGGACTTGCAATGTTTTGAACCGTGTCATTAGGTCAAAATTATTCAATTGGACTCTTGAGATTATTACTTAAACCAATTGATCATTTTCTAGGTCAAAAATCAGAAATTTCCCTTTCTCAATCAAAACCCTAATTTTGACTATTTTGCCCTTTTGAAGATTTGATCAAATTTCTTGAGGAATTATGGTCCAAACTTGATCAAATGATACATATGAGTTTAAAATGTTGATGTGTATCAAAAATTATGAAGTTTGATTGTAAATTGGCCATAGTTGACTTTTTCCCTAATACAACTGATTTTTAGGTCAACTATTCAATTGACTGAGAAAAAGTGTGATCCAAGGTTTGAAACTTGACATGAGTAATCTTGGGGGCCCATAATGATCCATGAAAATCATATGGGGCATAGAAAGTTCAAAATTCTTTGTGCAAACCCAAACCCTAATTTTGAGTCATCAGTGCATAAGGAGGTGTCTTGAGCTGATCAAACCCTAGTGCAGTCTTGAGCCCAAGGAGATCTTGTGAGCAAATTCTTGATAAGTGAAAGGGAAAATTTTGGGGTACAACACATTACTTCCATTTTTCTTCACATAGAGGGCATGTTCATACAGAAATTTCTTGAACCCATTCTCCTTGAAATATGTGTCGATGCGTGTGTTCCATGCCCGTGGTGCTTGCTTCAGCCCATATAGCGCTTTCTTCAATTTCAACACCTTATTCTCTTCTCCAATCCTCATATACCCAATTGGTTGTTCGACATAGACTTCTTCTTCTAGTACACCATTCAAAAATGTTGTCTTGACATCCATTTGAAATTTCAGCCATTTGAATTGAGCAGCTTGAGAAATGAGCAATCAAATTGTCTCCATTATTGCAACAGGTGAAAACACTTCGTCATAGTCAATTCCTGCTTTCTGTTTATATCCCTTCGCAACAAGTCGCACTTTGTATCGTTCTATTTCTCCTTGAGCGTTCATATTTGTTTTGAATACCCACTTTACACCAATGGGTCGACTACCTTTTGGCAATTCGACTAGCTCCCAAGTGTTGTTGCGGTCTATTGCTCTAATCTCTTCGTCCATGGAACTTTTCCACTTCTTGTCTCATAATGCTTCTTCGAAACTGATGTTTTCAGCATCTTCCAGAAGGCACACAAGGTGTACCTCATTTATCGAATCATATAGATCTTGCAAACTTTACATTCTGGGTTGTAGAGGTTCATCTTCATTTTCAGTATTTTCATGTTCTGTTGAAATTCTTGTTGGTACAGTGACAAATGATTCTTCAAATGCATCAATAACTTCTGTCGAATTATTCCAGTCCCACTTGCTTGCTTCGTCTATTCGAACGTATCTACTCATGATCACTTTCTTTCTTATGGGGTCGAATAGCTTGTACCCTTTTATATTCTCATCATATCCAATGAATGTATACTTTTGACTTTTGTCTTCAAGTTTCGTTCTTCATTAATCTGGTACATGTGCATAAGATACACTACCAAATACTTTGAGATGAGAAATTGTTGGCTTATGTCCGCTCCATGCTTCTTATGGTGTTTGATCTTTTAACTTCGAATGTGGACATCGATTTTGAACATAAACAGCACATTGTACAGCTTCTACCCAGAATTCTTTCGACATGTTCTTGCTCTTAAGCATTGATCAAATCATGTCAAGAACATTTTAATTCTTTCTTTCAGCCACACCATTTTGCTGAGGTGAATATGGTGCAGTTAGGAATCTCCTTATGCCCTACTCTTCACAATACTTCATAAAGGCCGTCAAAGTGTACTCACCACCTCTGTCAGATCGAACTGCTTTATATGTCTGTCGGTTGCCTTCTCCACCATTACTTTTAACTTTTTTAACACCTCTAATGCTTTAGACTTTTCTTTCAAGAAATAAACCCAGGTCTTTCATGAGAAATCGTCAATAAAAGAAAATGAAGTGCCTTTTTCCACTGAAGGATTCTGGAGTGATTGACCCACATATGTCGGTATGAATCAATTCGAGAATATGTTTAGCTTGATATTCTGCCTTCTTTTGAAATAAGGTTCTTGTTTGTTTGCTGAGCACACATTCTTCACAAAACTTTCCTTCATAATCCATGTCTGGTAGTCCGTGCACCATGTTCTTTTTTGCCAACCTTCTCAAACCAGCATGATGTAGATGACCAAAGCATATATTCCATAGTGACGCTTTGTCTTGCATGTCGACTTGTAGACATTTCTCTCGAACGTTCCTCAAATTTAGTTTGTGCATTCGATTTCTTTCCATTTCGACACGAGCGATCAAATGTCCTACTTTGTCCTTCAAATGCAGTATTCGATCTTTTACAAGTATCGAAAAACCTTTTTCTGTAAATTGTCCCAAACTCGGGATGTTGGTCTTGAGATCTGGTACATAGTAAACATCTTGGATTAATCCAATCAAGCCATCCTTCTGTAAGTAACATATTGTGCCCTTTCCTTCGACCTTCACTTTCGATGCATCCCCGAAAGACACATTACCATCTTTAATTTGTTTTCATTTCTTTAAACAGATGTTTGTAACCACGCATGTGATTGCTTGCTCCTAAGTCAAGATTCCAAACGTGGTCATTATTGGTGTTGATTTCATTTTGAGCCATCAGAAGAAAACCTTCATTCGCTTAAGCTTCCAAGGCTAGATTGGTTGTTTCTTCTACCTTCTTTTCAATTCGACAATCTTTTGCAAGATGTCCCACTTTATCACAGTTATAGCATTTGTAGGAATTGTGATCCTTCGCGTAACGACCATACTTCCCACACTTGTAGCATTCAAAGTTGGAGTGGTTCGACCGACCACCTCTTTGACCACATCCTCTGCCACACCAATTTTGTTGATTCAGATGTCCTCTCTCGAAGTTGCTGCCTCGACCACTTCGACCATTGTCACGACCTCCACAGCCATGTCCTCTTCCTTAATTTTTTTGAGAAAAGAGTACCTTTTCGTCTTTGATCAACTCCTTGGTTTGATTTGCTTCCTCGACTGCTTCTTCCTTCTTTTTCATCTTACGTTGTTCATGTGCTTCGAGAGAACCAACGAGCTCTTCGACTGAGAGCGTTGAAAGGTCCTTCGAATCTTTTATTGCACACACAATATTCTCAAATTTATCTGTTAAAGATCTCAAAATCTTTTCAACAACTCGTGCATCAGTTACTGTTTTGCCATTTTTGGTGAGTTGGTTCACTACCTTTTGTATACGTGTGATGTAGTCAGATACAGTTTATGTCTCCTTCATCTGCATCCTCTCCAATTCGCCACGAAGAGTTTGGCGTCGAACTTACTTCACTCAATCTGCTCCTTTGAATACTTTCTCTAACGTGTCTTATGCTTCCTTCAACATGGTCGAACCGTCAATCTTTTTGAAGCCTGATTCGTCAACAGTCCTGAACAACATATATTGTGCCATTTTATCCTTCGATCGCGTCTGTTTTAACGCCTTAGTTTGAGTTGTCATATGTCCTGCAACCTCTGTTGGTTCTTCAAACTCATCGTTGGTCACTTCTCACGCGTCTAGAGATCCAAGAAGAGCTTTCATTTGGATACTCCAGTTTTTGTAATTTGACTTTGTTAGCCGTGGCAACGACATTTGATTCATCATGTTTGCCATTAGCTCTGATACCAATTTGTTAGATCAGGAGCAAATACTTTTATAACTTCTTATCAAATAGAGTACAATTTTGGTCTTTATATAGACTCAAGGACTTCTACTATTCTAGAAAAGCAAATGATATTAGTAAATACTATTATAACCCACTATCTCTTGGCCTTCAAATTACAATAGACTTTTAACCTTCCCAATAACTTATTAATAGAAACCCATCATTTATAACATTAAAGTTTATTCAACAGATTTTAATGATATTTCAGCCGCCAATGAAAAGAAAGGAGGAGATCATATATATTCTCAAAAATGTATGACATTTAGAAATAATATAGAACATTATACTCTCATTGACCTGGGTTCTAGTGGTCCTACATTT
This sequence comes from Vicia faba, assembly GCA_948472305.1. Taxonomy (NCBI): domain Eukaryota; kingdom Viridiplantae; phylum Streptophyta; class Magnoliopsida; order Fabales; family Fabaceae; genus Vicia; species Vicia faba. Next base: position 1,151,596,012 of record OX451737.1, read on the forward strand.
ACCTGGAGGGGATCTAGATTTCACGGAGTTCAACGAATTTACGAGAGGCTAGATGGGGCTTTGAGTAATGAAGATTGGAGATTGTTGTTCAACGAGGCTCATGTCAAAGTGCTCACTAGAGTAGAATTATCAGATCATCATCCCATTATGATCTTGTTAAATTGCCATAGTGGTAATAGAGCTAAGAGAGCATTCCGTTTTGAGAGTGCGTAGATGGTTGAGGCTAACTATCATGATAGAATTCGGGGCATCTAGAAGAATGAGGTTGATCTGTTAAAGAATTTAAAGCAGATTGAAATTGATGCTCGGGATTGGAGGTGCACTACTCTAAAGCATGTCAGAAGATAAAGAGGGAGCTCATGGCCAGACTACATGAGATTCAAAAAACCACACAAGAGAGACAGAATGTGAGAGATTTATTGAGATTGGAGAAAAAAGCTGCAAAAAGATCTTAGTATTATCCTTGAAAAAGAAGAGCTTATGTGGTTTCAACATTCGAGATCTAGATGGCTAGCTGATGGAGACTTTAATACAAAGTATTACCATCTAAAGGTTGTGACCAGAAGGAAGAGAAATAAGATAGTTATGCTAAAAAATGATGAAGGTGTTTGGGTGGAAGATGAAAGCCAGTGGAAAGGTTTGGTGAATGACTTCTATAAAAAACTTCACTTATAAAAATAATTGGAACAATTGGCGGAACACGACAACTACCTTTCCAAAGCTTAATACTGAAGATATTGAGAAGCTTAATGAGCATATATCCAACAGGGAGATTAGACATGAAATATATGACATAAACCTTAGAAGGATCTGGGACCCGATGGATTTTCTGCTGGCTTTTATACAAAATCTTGGGATTTAGTTGGTGAAAATGTGTGTAAGTTTATCAAGAAGTTGTGGGAGGAACCAGTTGAGTTAGAAACTACTAATCAAACAAATATTTGTTTGATTCCGAAGGTGGAAAGGCCTATCACAGTAGCTCAATTTAGGTTGATATCTCTTTGTAACATAACCTACAAGGTTATTAGAAAAATAGTTGTGGGTAGAATGAAGAAACACATGAATAAGTTGATTTCTCTTTTTCAAACCAGGTTTGTACCAGGAAGATTAATTCATGAAAATATCATTATTGCTAAGGAGGCCTTGCACACAATGGAGAAAGTGAAGGGGAGAAAGGGATACTTTGCCATAAAAGTAGATCTTTCCAAGGCCTGTGACAAACTGAGTTGGGAGTGCATTTGGAATGTGCTTCAAGAAATTGAAATTCCTAATCATATGCTCAATGTGATAATGCATGTAGTTACTAGCATGGAGACGAATGTGAATTGGAATGGTGCTAGGAACACATATTTTCGACCTCATAGGGGAATTCGCTAAGGGGATCCAATATCTCCATATTTATTTATCCTTTGTATGGAGAAGCTCTCACATTTGATTGAAGAAGCCATCAAGAGTAATATATGGAAGGGAATCAAAGTAGGTAGGCAGGGAATAGTGATTTCTCACCTTATGTTTGCTGATAATCTTCTCTTATTTGGAGAAGCGGATGAGAAACAAATACAATGTGTCATGGAAATTTTAAAGGAGTTTGGTGATATGTCTGGGAAAGAAGTCAGTCATGAGAAGACGAGTATCCTTTTCTCAAAAAATGTTACTAGTAATATGTAAACAAGACTGGTAGTTGCGCAAATCGGATCTTCAATACATTATGGACCTGTTGGCTGAAGATTTTGATGATATTATTAGAAGCAAAGCAAATTGGACGTTTCGATTGGAATAAAGCAAGACGTCGTGTTTCGAAATGGTAGAAGCAGTGCTTCGAATGGGCATGTTAAAGTTTGGAGCTTCGAGTGACAGTTATGAGAATATATTCAAAGAAGTCTCGAAATGTTAACAAGGCTGTGTCCAAGAAATGCGTTCGAAGCGAAGAAGTGCCAAAACATTTGAAATTCAAATGCAAGCGAGATATTCGAAATTTAAAAGATATGCGCTGGAGCATTCGAAGACGCGTGGAAGCTAGAGAGAGGCATTGCTCTGCATGTTCTGAACGTGGCAGAATCTTATAGCAAGACCGTTATGGTCGAAGTAGTATAAATAGAAGTCTTAGCATTAAGATTTCGTGTGTCATATCTATTGTACAAAAAACTCAGTAAACATTCAAAATACCACATGGCTAGGGAAACGAATGCACGAGCAATGTACGTATGATAACACCAAGTGTTTATGATTTAATGAAACCCTTTATCATTTCCAGTATTTTCCTTTATCTTCATGTCAATACCATTCAAAAGCTTTTGCACTAAAATGTTTTCATTCGAAGTCTTTTTACTGATGCCTTACATTTAAATGCTTTCCTTCCATTTCAAATACTTTACATTTCAGAAACTGTTGTACATTTCATGCCTTTATCTTCAAACTTTTATCATTCGAACGCCTTTTTCACTTAAAGTCATTCTACTATTTTCTTGCATTTAAACGCTTTCTTCATATTTCAAATCTTTTACATTCCAGAGAATCTTTTACATTACATGTTTTTATGCTTCGGAGTCAGTTAATTGTCTTTTATGCAGTTTTATATGTCTTTACAATTGAACTTTATTCATGCAATTTAGTTTCGCGCACATTTACTTGATCAAGTTATTAGATCTTTAATAGAGTAATCGAAGTAAGTTAAACACCTGCACAACATTCTAAATACCAACCATGAATACCAGTTCTATAATGAGAGTTATCCTAATGACCAATACATCCTAGGATCAATCTAGTCGATCCTGCGAGTTACCAGAGAGATTGAATAACAGTCAGTAAGATTATTCGATAGTTTGGAGGACTAGCGGTTGTTTACCAGAAATCACTGTAAACAAATTGGCACAAGCAATGATTGTACGTATGATAACACATGGATAGGGAGAGGAGGTTAACTTGGGGGCAAGGGCACAAAGGCTAGAAGCCCCAATGATCCAAGGCCCACAAAGGGAAATTATGGAACCAGGGGCAAGGGTCGAAAGGCTGGAAGTCCCAGAGTTTCGAGAAGAACAACCTAGAGGGGTTGTCATGGTGGGTCGAAATCAAGATGTTGATGCAGTCGTTCATAGAATTCGAAACGATAACATCTTGGCAGAAAATAATTTAACCACCATGATAGAGAGAATCATGGCCCAGAATGGCCTCAACACAGGAATTAGAAGGCCAAATTATGCCTCCCCTATATTAGATTACATAATGCACACTGATTTACCAAGGGGGTATAAAGTCCCTAAGTTTACAAAGTTTGCTGGGGATACCAATGAGTCAACAGTCGAACATATAGCCAGGTATCTAACCGAAGCGGGAGATATAGCCAATAATGAAGACCTCAGGATCAAATATTTCCCAAGTTCCCTGATTAAGAACGCTTTCACATGGTTCACCACTTTGCCTCCTGGGTCCATTGATACTTGGGCTCTTTTGGAGAGATTATTCCATGAACAGTTCTACATGGGACAATCAAAAATAAGTCTGAAGGAACTAGCCAGTGTCAAGAGGAAGTTCACTGAACCCATAGATGATTATCTGAATAGATTCAGGCTTTTGAAATCCAGATGTTTCACAGTAGTGCCTGAACATGAGTTAGTCGAAATGGCTGCTGGCGGCTTGGATTACTCTATTCGAAAGAAATTAGACACTCAATACTTGAGGGATATGGCTCAATTAGCCGATAGGGTTCGACAGGTCGAAAGGCTAAAGGCCGAAAAGGCCAGAGTCTTTACAAATAACAAGAAGGAAAGGATCTCCTATGTTGGAACTGAGGAAGCAGAAGGTTATCCTGAATTCGAATTCGAAGAGGTCGAAATCGACCTCGCTGAATTAAAACAGGCACCACCTTACTCCTGTAAATTATTAATTCCCGCAAAAGGGAAAGAAATTGTTGAAAATGAGAAAAGTGACAAATTCCCAAAGAAGGTTTATACCTTCGATGTCACTAAATGTGACGAGATTTTTGATTTACTTGTCAAAGATGGCCAACTCATTGTGCCATCAAATGTCAAAATACCTCCTTTAGATCAAAGAAAGAAAAGAGGATTTTGTAAATATCATAGTTTCCTAGGCCACAAAACCTCATAGTGTTTTCTTTTCAGGGACCTAATTCAGAATGCAATTAAAGATGGCAGACTGAAGTTTGCTGATAAGGAAAAAATGAAAGTGGACGAAGATCCTTTGGACGTCGCAGACACCAATTACTCTGAGCCTGCATGCATTGGAGAGATTAACATGGTGGAAGCTGACCAGAGTGACGCCCCAATAGGAGAGAAAGGTACTGAAAATGAAAGCTGGGTGATAGTCGAAGTCAATAAGGAGGTCACTGAAGACGTCCACAAGCAACCAGGGACTTCGATTGAAGCAGCACCTCTAGCTGTTGCAGAAGAAATCCAGGCTACTGAAGGCCAGGAAAACCAAAACCAAGAATTGACACAGGTTACTGAAGGCCTGAGGCTAGAATTGGAGAAAGTCCAAATCACGAAGCCAACCTCCCCTCAGAAAGAAATATGGGATACTCTAGGGGAACCCAGTGGAAAGTTTGACTACTTGGTCAAATATTCTGCCCCAGAGAGTTCAAAGGTCCACATTGAAGATATAAAACCCACAGGATGGGGAGATGATGACGCTAAGGGGGAGGATGTTGAGGTAAACATGGTGGATATGGAGGGACCTCGCTCTGAGATGGAGGAGGTAGAGAGATACTTAGAAAAAGAGAAATATAAAGTAGAGGATAATCATGCTGGAGATGCTAGACTCAAGGATTACCTCATGATGTGCCACAAAGGAGATACAGGAATGATACTATGCCCTAGGTGCAACATCCTCTGCAACCAGAGAATCGCTGCAAACTTCGAGAGGGTACAAAGGGCGCGAACTGGCAACAACTGGCGCCAGGATAACCAGTTATTCAGGTGTTATCCTAAGGCTGGAGAAAGTTTGTTGGAATTTGTGTTTCGCTACTATAAAGGGGCAACCAAGTGCTTGATATGCCCAAGGTGTTCCGCTGTGTATGATCAAAGCATGGCCAGAGCCTTCGAAACAATTCCCTTCGCCCCTTGCTGGAACCACCAAGAAACTGTTCAGATGGGCCCACGTTTCGATAACAAATACAAACAACAAAGGCCTGATAGTCCTCATCCCAAGGGTGCTCGAAGAGTGACGTTCAAACTCCCTACTAAAGTGCCGACAGACAGATGGCTGCAAGTCAGAAATGACAAAGGCAAAGACAAATGGAGAAACACCGAACGAAATGCACGCCATGATATGACATATAGAAGGCAATTCAACATAGCGAAGAGGGAAGAGGTGAGATTAGAGAACTACAAAGGAAGAAACCCCCTGTCAAGATCTCAGTGGCGAAGGCAACAAAGGATTCGAAAGGCTGAGAGGGAAGCTGTGGCAAATAAAGGGGCAACTTCAACAAAGAACCAAGGTGAATCTAGCACCAACAAACCCACACCAAAAAATCAAACTGAAGACAAACCCCCAGTTAATAGGAGGCTTTTCTCTGAAGTACAACTAGATGAACCAAAGGAATACACTCTAGGTCCAGAAGAGGACGAAGATATGATAATGGACAACTTCGAATCAGAGGGGGAGTCTTCGTTCAACCTCAATTGCAACGTGGTATCTGTGCTTCCCTGTGAGTTTGGACAGGAAACTGAAATTGATGAATATGAGGAAGAAGATACCATAGACCTGATGAAGCATAGGCATGTGTGCTACTATGTGATGGACAATGGGACTGTCGAGGAGCAGAATGCGTTCTTCGAACGTCCAGAACCAGCTATGAAGAACCATCTTAAGCCACTATTTATTTGGGCAAAGGTTGGTGCCCATGGCGTGAATAAGGTTTTAGTGGATGGGGGCGCTGCAGTCAACTTAATACCCCACTTCATGCTGAAAAGGTTAGAAATACGCGAAGGAGACATCAAGCCACACAACATGGTTCTGTCCAATTATGAAGGGAAAGTAGGCAAAACACTGGGGGTGGTTCAATTGGACTTGACAATAGGATCAAGCTGTAGGCCCACCATGTTCATGGTGATCGAAGCCAAGGCCAACTATAACTTGTTGCTGGGAAGGGAGTGGATCCATGGCGTAGGGGCAGTTCCTTCGTCAATGCACCAGCGATTAGTTTTATGGAGAGAAGATGGGATCGTGGAAAACATTGAAGCAGACCAGAGTTACTTCATGTCAACAGTCAACTTAGTTGACAAGAGGAATTATGACAAACATCTGGCAAAGATCGCTCCTTGTGTCCCAAATGATGAAATCAACGAAACCAGAAACGCCCACTACTATATGACCCTTCGCCATGATGGCCTATACTGGGATAGAAGAATAATCAGTGAAGATGAAGGGGTCGAAAGTACTATACAAAGACGACCAGCAGGTTGGGAATTCGACAACCTTACCCATGACTGAGTCCTCCTTTTTCGAAAGGATTTCGGCCTATATGGCTGAGAACGAATCAAAGGCGGCCTTAGAGGCTGAAATGAATAAACTGGCTGTAAAGATGAACGAAATAAGTGGGGATGGCTCGAAAGGCTCACCCTTTAAAGAACTTGAGATAGATCAAAGGCTGGACGCCATCTATGATAAAGAACCCTTAGGCTTCGAAAGGGACCCCATAGACTCAGGTGCCAAAATGTTGGCGCGGGATCCACTCGAAGAAGTGAACTTAGGGGATGAAAACACGAAAAGAATAACCTACATAAGTGCAAAACTTAGCCCAGGCCTCAAGCCGGAAGTGATCGAAGTCCTCAAGAAAAACAAAGATTGCTTCGCATGGGATTATGACGAAATGCCTGGTTTAAAGAGGGAGTTAGTCGAACACAGACTTCCAATCAAAGATGGGAAGAAGCCCATCAAGCAAACTCCTAGAAGATTCGCGCCAGCGGTTCTCACAAAGATTAAAGCTGAGATCGAAAGGTTGCTACGTTGCAGATTCATCAGAACCACAAGGTATGTCGAATGGTTAGAAAATATAGTACCTGTTATTAAGAAAAATGGTTCTTTGAGAATCTGCATAGATTTTAGGGATTTAAACACTGCAACCCCTAAGGATGAGTACTCCATGCCTGTGGCAGAAATGCTAGTAGACTCTGCTGCAGGATTCGAATATTTGAGTATGTTAGATGGATACTCTGGGTATAATCAGATTTTTATTGCTGAAGAAGATGTTGCCAAGACAGCATTTCGTTTCCCAGGAGCCTTAGGCACCTACGAATGGGTGGTGATGCCTTTTGGTTTAAAAAACGCTGGGGCAACTTATCAAAGGGCAATGAATTCGATTTTCCATGATTTCATTGAAACCTTTATGCAGGTGTATATTGATGATATAGTCATCAAATCTATATCTGCAGAAACCCATTTGCATCATTTGAGCCAATCATTCGAACGAATGAGAAAACATGGCTTAAAGATGAATCCCTTTAAATGTGCATTTTTTGTGCAGGCTGGAGATTTCCTTGTTTTTGTGGTTCACAAGAAAGGAATTGAGATCAACCAAAACAAAACCAGAGCCATAATGGAGACGAAAGCACCTACTTCAAAAAAGGAGCTGCAATCTTTGCTAGGGAAGATTAACTTTCTCAGAAGGTTCATTTCGAATCTGAGTGGAAGAACCCAAGCTTTCTCTCTGTTGCTTCGTTTAAAGCAAGGCCAAGCCTTCGAATGGAACGAAGCTCATCAGGAGGCATTTGACAAGATAAAAAGATACCTCTCTCAGCCTCCCATCTTGTCTCCACCTTCATGGGGAAAGCCCATGAGATTGTACATATCTGCCTCTGAAGTTAGTATAGGTAGTATGTTAGCACAAGAAGATAGCAATGGCATCGAAAGAGCCATATACTATTTAAGTAGAGTATTGAATGATGCAGAGACCAGATATAGCAATTTAGAAAAGCTATGTCTCTGTTTGTACTTCTCTTGTATGAAACTCAAGTATTATATAAAGCCTGTTGATGTTTATGTTTCATCTCATTTCGATGTCATTAAACACATGCTTTCGAAACCAATAATGCATAGCAGAGTTGGTAAATGGGCTTTATCCTTAACAGAATATTCTTTGACTTTCATGCCTTTAAAAGCTGTGAAAGGCCAAGTGATTTCTGATTTCATTGTGGACCATTCATTGGTTGAGCAGACTGTCATGAGTTACGTCGAAGTGCAACCATGGAAATTATACTTTGATGGTTCGACCCACAGGAATGGAAGTGGTGTTGGAGTCCTTATAATTTCTCCTGAAGGAATTCCAACAAAATTCAAGTATAAATTAGATGGTCCTCGTTGCTCGAACAACGAAGCTGAGTATGAAGCGCTCATTGTTGGACTTGAAGCTTTGTTGGAATTGGGGGCAACTATAGTCGAAATTAAAGGAGACTCAGAATTAGTGGTCAAGCAAATAACAAAGGAGTATAAATGCATAAAGGAAAACCTGATGATATACTTCGTCATAGTTAACAGGCTACTTAGGAAATTTGAATACATGGATATTCAACATATACCAAGAATAGAAAACCAAGAAGCAAACGACTTAGCACAGTTGGCTTCAGGTTATAAAGTTTCTGCCAGAGACTTTGAGGATTTAGTTGAATTAAGGGGTAGAGTTATGGCTACTAGATTCACACCATCAGATCTATAGAGTATGAAATTGGGTTATGCTGAGAAACAGGGATTCGAAATATTAGCCATAAACACTTTATCAGATGCAGATTGGCGAAGTCCACTGGTGAGTTATTTAACAAACACAACTCTGAATGTTGATAGGAAGATAAAATATAGAGCATTGTCATATGTCCTCATGGGAAACGAATTGTTCAAAAAGACCCAAGAAGGCGTATTACTGAAGTGCCTAGGAGAAAGTGAGGCATACTTAGCATTGTCAGAAGTCCACAATGGGGCATATGGGGCACATCAAGCAGGTCATAAAATGAAATGGTTGTTATTTCGATATGGCATGTATTGGCCCAGCATGCTCAAAGATTGTATAGACTTTGCTAAAGGTTGCGAAGAATGTCAGAAACATGCAGGGATTCAATATGCCCCTGCAAGTGAGTTACATTCAATCATTAAACCATGGCCATTTAGAGGATGGGCATTGGATTTAATAGGAGAAATAAATCCTGCTTCGTCTAAAGGACAGAAATATATCTTGGTAGGAATAGATTATTTTACCAAGTGGATCGAAGCAATACCATTAATAGTTGCTGATCAAGAGGCTATTATTGAGTTTATACAGAAACAAATTATCTATAGGTTCGGATTGCCAGAGAGCATAACCACAGACCAAGGCTCTGTGTTTACTAATAGAAAGATGCAAGAATTTGCTCAAGAAATGGGGTTTAGATTACTAACATCAACGCCATATTATGCTCAAGCAAATGGTCAGGTCGAAGCAGCTAATAAAGTGATAATAGGGTTAATTAAGAAACATATTGGTAAAAAGCCAAGGAACTGGCACAAAACTTTGGACCAAATATTATGGGCCTGTAGAACATCTCCTAAAGAAGCTACTAACACCACGCCTTTCCAACTCACATTTGGTCATGATGCAGTTCTGCCAGTTGAAATTCATCTACAATCAGTTCGAATTCAAAGACAAAACGAAATTCCAGCTGCATTATATTGGGAGATGATGATGAATGAGTTAGTTGAGTTGGACGAAGTTAGATTACATGCATTGGAAATCTTGATGAGACAAAAATAAAGAGTGGCCAGGACATATAACAAAAGGGTGAAAGGAAAAGCATTCACTATTAATGACTTAGTCTGGAAAGTCATATTGCCCATGGACAAGAAAAATAAAACGTTAGGTAAATGGTCACCTCATTGGGAAGGGCCTTTTCGAATAATAAAGGTATTCTCAAACAATGCATATGAAATCGAAGAGCTGATAGATGATAAACGTATCCTAAAGGTAAATGGGAAATATTTAAAGAAATATAAGCCACGCATGCAGGAGATTCGAATAGTAACAACGTAATCAGAATATCATAAAAATGCCAAAATGGCAATATGAGGTTTCCAAAATGGCGTTGTTCAAATGTTACATATAAAAAACCAAATTTTAAACAAGTCAATACTAAGATTTAGAAATAGGAATTATTCTTCAATCTGTTGAAGGTACTTCGAAAAGACTCAAGCCTTTGTTGAGCGAAACGTCTTGCTCCCTCTAAGGTAGCCACTTCTCCTTTGAGTTGTTCTGCAGTTTCCATTTTTGCAAGCCCCTTGTTGAGGAGCTCTTCGAATTGGTTACCAGCAGTATTGGTTTCGTAGGCTAATTGTTGTTCTTGAGCCTCTTTAACCTTCTGCTGAAGTTCCTGAATTTGCCTTTCCCAGAGAAGGATGGACTCAGCTCGAGCCTCATAATCAGTTTTTGCTTGCTTTAGATGCATGGCTTGATCCTCAGCTTCTTGAGAGAGTTTCGAAGCATGCTCATAAGCAGCATCCATTGCAGTTCGTTTTTCTTGAACCTTTCTGGCAGCAAATTCATCTTGGAGAAGGTACCCAGTCACGTTGTCCAGCAAAGATTGAAGATCGAACAAGATAGTGCTAACTGGCAAGGAGCAGGTAGCAAGGTTGACTTTTGTAAGTAACTCCTTCATAGTGTAGCAAGCTGTGCTATCTTGTTTGAGCACTTCGAACAAATCCACATCAAGAATTGTTCTCCGGATCCTGTTAAGAAGTACAATTCTATCATCTGTAGGCAACAGATGGTTAGTCGAACTTGTGCCAGCCCTAGCAGGTGGAATATCCCTTTGAGCCAGCTTCGCCTTCATGTACCCAATAGGGTCATTTCGTCTCAGGAGAGCAAGCTCCTCTTCAGTCATTCGGGACAGAGACGGTTGAGGGAGTTCCACGCGCAGGGGAGTCACGTCCATTTCGACTTCCATGGGTTTATTAGTCGCGTCACCATCACCTTCATTCGTTTCAGGCTCATTGTCTTCATCGTTATCATCCAAGTCCACCACTTCAATATCTTCATTCTCGCTGCTATTTGCATCTGACTCTGTCCCAGCGGTCGAACCATCGTTGGCATCTCCTTCCTCAGACCCTTCTTCTGCAGATTCTTCGTTTCTTTGATCAGAATCAGCTTTCTCTCCTTCAGCGTGAGTGTCCTTTGGATCCTCTTGAAGGGTTTCAAGAGGGGACTTTTGAAGAGAAGTTCTTTGTAAAGTCTCTGCAGATTCATGAAGCGTTGCTTCATTTGTTTCTTTTAGAGGAGGAGAAGTACTCTGATCATCTTGCTGCTCAGAAGCCCCAGCCAGAACCGCCATATTGGAGGAACCTTTATTCTGTACAAGATTGCTGGAATCCCCTTGAGGAGAAGAGTTGATCGGAGCAGCAGTTTTTGATGGTGAAGTCGAAGTGGTAAAAGCTGGATTCAAAATGTCCTGCAGAGGCAAAAGAATATTAAAAGCATGCACCAAGGTAATGAATGATTATTTTGTCAAAGATTTAAAGTTCAATTTACCTGTGGACTCTCAGAAGAGAGGTTGCTAGCTATACGTTCCAACATTACGTTGGAGGTCGAAGATGGAATTTTGGATTTAGGTGAGGGAGCAGCATCTCTGGAATCGAGTCCAGAGACACTTGTTGGTACAGCACTTTTGGAAATTTCCTTCTTCTGCTTCTTCTTCGAAGCAGCTGGTAAATTCCCTCCAACATTGGGGTCTTCCCCAGTAGTGTTTGTTTTTCGTTTCTTTGGAGTTGTTGGCGGAAGTTTGTTAGTCTGAAAAGATTTAAACAATAAGTTAGATGCAAATCATGAAACATTAGTGTATTCGAAACATCAAGGCTAAGTGATTACCTGTGGAGTTGGAGCACTGGTTATTACTGGTGTAGTAGTTGTTGTTGTTGTTGCAGCAATTGTTGTTGGTTTGGATAGAGTTACATTATCAATGGTTTCGACAGAGGCCTGAGAGGCGCTCCCTTCTTTTGACTTTGAAGCAGCAGTCTTTATCCTGATGGCTGAAAATCGGGACAATTAAGGCAAAAGTTAAAAATGCAGAAAATGAGAAACATTTGGGATTTTCCCAAGCATTCGCACCTGTGCCTTGATCAGATTTAATTGACATGGCAGAAAGGTCATAGCGAAGATGTCCTGGGAAATCGTGGAGCCAATGTCGAGCCCATGTCACAGTCTCAGATGGCTTTGGTTTCTTTTGAAGATATTTGAACATTTCTTTGCAAGTGAACCACCAAGGGTATGGAGGAAACCAAGCCAGAGCCAGTTCTGAGGTAGGTAATCTAGGAAATTTAGGTGGATGCATTTCGAATACCAACCTATACCTATCCTCAGGTGACAACCCTGAAGGAAGTTTTAGCTTAGAAACTTTTTCTTTGAATTTTTCCTTCAAGGTCTCAGCCGCTTAATGCACAGTGGATTCCAAGTGTGTGGGATCATAAGTAGTTTCGAAATAATTTTGAAAAGCCTTAATCTCTTTGGCATGAGTGAACATACCTTTCTTGGATGGTACCTGCACATCGAATGCATCAGTTATTTTTTGCTAAATAGTAAGAGTATCGAACATATAAGTCTGATAAAACTTTGTCCACCATTCCAGAAACCCCTTTGTTTTAAGGTGTGTAGGTTCGAAAGTTATTAGTTCAAAATGGGCGAAGCCTTGGTATTGTTCCTGTTGTAGTTTGGCTTCTCTTGCCTTGAAGGTTCGCCCAGAGGTGATGGCATTTTCCGTTTGGAATAGGGGTTCAGGAATTAGTTGGCACAAGCCAAATTGTCTCGAAACGAAGTTGGGTTGATAAGAAAAAAGGAAAATTTGATTCTTAGCAGGAGTAATTCGTGAAGAGATTAGTCTGGGTAGCAAAAAGGCTCTCCATACATCTTGAATTTCTTTTCTTTTGACAGCTTCTGAGAGAGCCATGGTGAACCATGAGGGTCCATGAGTCCTTGAAGCAAAAGGCACCATGGTCTCTTTGAATTTATGCCTCTTGGATAAAATCATGATATATTTTGAGAAGAGAACTTTGAAGTCATCCTTATCATCGTTTGGGGTAAGTCTTCGCAGCCTAGTGCCTTCGATGATTCTATCCGCTATTTCTGGGTCTTGTTCAGCAATAGTGTTGGCAGTTGATAGTGAAGGTTCGAACATGGCATTGAGCCATAACTGGAGTAACCAGAAAGGGCCAGCTAGCAGGATGTTCTTGGAGGTGTGAGATTTCAGACTCGAAACAGCTGACCTTAGACTTTCGTAAAGATCAACTAATAGCAGTTCGCTTAAACACACCCTTCGATTCTCATGCAAATCTCTAGCTAGAGGAATAAACCTACTGGCTACCTGTAGGGATCTGCTGCAAAAGACATACCTTGACAACCATAAGGTAAGGAAAGCAATGTGTTCCACATCCGACACACTGTCTCCTTCAGTGTGATAGTGGTTGATGAACTTTGAAAAGCTAGCTAGCTTGACTTCGAAGTCAATAATACTCGAATGCTCTTCATTGTCAGGAATATAGGTTTCTCCTATTGGTGATAACCCAGTAATGGCTGCTATGTCAAAAAAGGTGGGTGTAATCATTCCACCAGGGAGATGGAAAGTATTGTAAGTACTGTCCCAGAAATATAGGGACGCGAATAACAATGGGTGGCTATAAGTAAAGCTTGGTTTCGATAGTTTAATCAAGTTGTAAATACCTAATTCTTCCCATTGCTGGGATTTCTTAGCTTCTACTTTATTAAACCAGTTGTGATAAGCTGTGTCGGAGGTGGGGCAAGATCGAAATGGTTTGAAGTTACTCTTTACATAATCTAGCACAAACGGGTCCTTAGGGGGAATGATTGGATTTTCCACGGTGGTTGAATCAGAAGACTCTATTGTCTTAGGGGCATCCATTTTATTAAACAGAGGTTTGAAATTATAACAAACAGGGAAAAATTTTCTGGTGTCTTTTAAGATTTCAAAGACTGTAAGAGGGCCCATTAAAGCTAACCTCTTGCCAGCGGCGTTAGTAGGAATTAGTACCTGGGATGCATAAAGCATTTCCTTCTCTTTTGAGATCATCTGGGGAACAAGAATAGATTGACCTTGGTAGGTGCCAACCTTGCTTTCCATTATGGTTCCTGTGGTCTTTCCTTTCTTTTTGGAAGCCTTTTTCAGTTGAGATGAAGTTGAAGAAGACATTGTTGGAAGAATGTTGGAAGTTTAGGGTTTCGGTGAGAAAAGAAGAAGAAAAGATTCAGAAAGTGGGAAGAAAAGAAAAGACTAAGTTGATGGGTTTTTATAGTGTGGAATTTTAAACATCCACTGAGTAAAATTGTGATATGTGGTAGTCGTGGGTTGGTTTGAGAAGGAGGTGGCGTAAAGTTAATATTGGTAATAGGCGTGATTAAAGATAATAATTGTTTTGTAACTGCACCATGTTGTGAAATGGTTCAAGGCGGTTAAGGAATCTGAAAAGCGTTGTGATTGACGTGACTGGAGTCATATACAATAAATGTTACGATGATTCGAAGGTCGCATCAAAATCTTGTGTATATGTTTAAAATAAATATTTCTCAAAGGAATCGAAATACATATTTTAAAGGGGCATTTTGTTGGCTGAAGATTTTGATGATATTATTAGAAGCAAAGCAAATTGGACGTTTCGATTGGAATAAAGCAAGACGTCATGTTTCGAAATGGTAGAAGCAGTGCTTCGAATGGGCATGTTAAAGTTTGGAGCTTCGAGTGACAGTTATGAGAATATATTCAAATAAGTCTCGAAATGTTAACAAGGATGTGTCCAAGAAATGCGTTCGAAGCGAAGAAGTGCCAAAACATTTGAAATTCAAATGCAAGCGAGATATTCGAAATTTAAAAGATATGTGTTGGAGCATTCGAAGACGCGTGGAAGCTAGAGAGAGGCATTGCTCTGCATGTTCTGAACGTGGCAGAATCTTATAGCAAGACCGTTATGGTCGAAGTAGTATAAATAGAAGTCTTAGCATTAGGATTTCGTGTGTCATATCTATTGTACAAAAAACTCAGTAAACATTCAAAATACCACATGGCTAGGGAAACGAATGCACGAGCAATGTACGTATGATAACACCAAGTGTTTATGATTTAATGAAACCCTTTATCATTTCCAGTATTTTCCTTTATCTTCATGTCAATACCATTCAAAAGCTTTTGCACTAAAATGTTTTCATTCGAAGTCTTTTTACTGATGCCTTACATTTAAATGCTTTCCTTCCATTTCAAATACTTTACATTTCAGGAACTGTTGTACATTTCATGCCTTTATCTTCAAGCTTTTATCATTCGAACGCCTTTTTCACTTAAAGTCATTCTACTGTTTTCTTGCATTTAAACGCTTTCTTCATATTTCAAATCTTTTACATTCCAGAGAATCTTTTACATTACATGTTTTTATGCTTCGGAGTCAGTTAATTGTCTTTTATGCAGTTTTATATGTCTTTACAATTGAACTTTATTCATGCAATTTAGTTTCGCGCACATTTACTTGATCAAGTTATTAGATCTTTAATAGAGTAATCGAAGTAAGTTAAACACCTGCACAACATTCTAAATACAAACCATGAATACCAGTTCTATAATGAGAGTTATCCTAATGACCAATACATCCTAGGATCAATCTAGTCGATCCTGCGAGTTACCAGAGAGATTGAATAACAGTCAGTAAGATTATTCGATAGTTTGGAGGACTAGCGGTTGTTTACCAGAAATCACTGTAAACAGGACCAAGTAGCCTTGAAGCTTAATAGCTGGAAGAGTAATTGTCTTTCTTTGGCAGGAAGAATCACACTGGCTAAGAGTGTAATAGAAGTTGTACCTTTGTATTCGATGATGACAAATATGATACCTAAAGCTTACATTGATGAAATTCACATGTTACAAAGGAAGCTTATATGGGGTGAGAGAAATGATAAGAAAAGGATTCATACTATAGAATGGAATACTTTAACCAAACCAAATGAGTTGGGTGGAATAGGTTTAAGGGACCTCTATAACCTGAATGTGGTCTGCCTTATGAAATTAAGCTAGAAAGTTTATACGGACTCACAAGAGCTCTGGTGTCAAGTCTTGAAAAACAAATACCAAGTTCAAGATGTAATCAACATTGAGATAGCCAAAGGAACAAACTCTAGCCTTTGGAGAGATATCACAAGTATGATGCCAATGATAAAGAACACGGGAAGGTGGACTATTGGGAATTGTTCTAACATTAATTTGTGGAGTGAGAACTGGTTGGGAAAAGAGTACTGTGTAAATAATCTTGATATTACAATTTCAGATAACTTGTGTTGGGGTCAAGTGTGTGACTTAGTTGATGAGCATGGTGTGTGAAATATTGATATTCGACATGATTGGCTTCCTGTGCATTGGATTGACAAGCTTCGATCTTGTGTTCTTCCATGTGCGGGAGAAGCTCCTGATGTGTTTCATTTTGCAGGTACTGGTGATGGTAAATTTCCAATTCGTGAAATATTTCGAGAAATTGAAGGATATGATAACTTAAACATTGATGAGGAGTGGAAGGTGATATGGAAGTTAGTTGTGCGAGAGAGATGTAAAAGCTTTATTTGGTTACTGAAACACGACAGGCTTTTAACTAATTAAAACAAGAGTAGGAAAGTTTAGGAGATGCGAGTTGTGGCCTTTGTGGTGCAGTGTGTGAAACGACGCTTTATGCATTGTGTGATTGCCCTAAAAGCATGTCTGTGTGGAGAAGTTTGGCTCCTATTTCTATTTTGGAAGACTTCTTCAAGATGGATCTCAATGGACGGATAACCATTAACCTTAACTACAGTGGGGTTGGGAATGAGAACTGGAATGATGTGTGGGCAATAACTTGTCATACTTTATGAGATTGGGGAAATAAGGAACTCATATATATGGTTTTGAGCGGCCTTATGAACTGATTTTGAATATTTTTCAAAGGAAGAACGAGTATGTTAGAGCTCAAATTAGATATCAAACCCTGAAGGGAGAAAGAGTTAGGAGAGGAGATATTCAATAGCAACCACCAGTGGCGAATATGGTAAAGCTAAATACTGATGGTACAAACAAAAATAATGGGATGGCTGGTTGTGGAGGGCTTGTTAGAGACCACAAGGGTGCTTGGAGAATAGGTTTCACAACATCCCTAGGCGAGTGTAATGCCTTACTGACAGAATTCTAAGGGGTGCTCGAGGGAGAGTAGAAGTAAATGTAGATTCAGCAGTGGTGATAAAGGCTATAGAAGAAGGCATGATAATACACTTAGAGTGTGTTGCAATTCTTCGAGATATCAAGCAACTTATAGTTGAACATGAAATTGTGATAATATCGCATTCGTAAAGAGAGACGAAAAAATGCACGAATATGCTAGCTAACTATGGTTGCTCGGGGAAGACATCTTTTACTTTTGAAGAGTCGTCGTGTTTTTGAAATCTCTCTTGGAGGATGATGCTTTAGGAATTTTAGACTTTATAGAGTTTGTTTTGAAGTTCTTTTTTCTTTTGGGCTCCGATCCTCTCTTTATCCAAAAAAAAATATAAATCAAAGGTTGTCATGCTGAGAACCCTAGCTTTAACCCTAGCATTGTGCTTATGTGTCATTTTGATAGCAATTCTAGTCAACTCTAATTTTATTTTATTCTTCTTTTTTTGTGCATCTATTATTATCATATTAATAATAATGTAATTTTTAAAAAGTTATTTCCATTAACTTTCATTAAATTATTTAGAAACAATTCTTTACTGCCACTCATTATTTTTCACTTTATTTCAGTTTTAGAAACTCTTCAATACATTTACTTCGTACAAGTTACATAATGAAAAGATTATTAAACTATTAATCATATGAATGTTATATAATGAGTGAGTTATAAGAATTTTTTTAAAATTTAATTAATAAATATAATATCATAGTTTAGTATTTCTATTAAAAATTTAATTTATAGTTTATTATTATAGTACAAATATATTTATTAAAACATTTTCAGTTTTATAATTTATAATGAAGAACCACATATGTCAATCTATTGAATACATTTTTTACTATTTATTAGATTATTAGTACAAGGTTTTATTAAAGTTTACAATCATATTTTTTGAGTTTGTTAAACTATTAATGTAACATTTCATTAATTTTAATTATCTACTAAAGTATTTTTATAATTTAATATATTTTATTTTAGAATTTATTATTTCTATTAAAAATTCAATTCATATTTATCAAAATATATTTAATTTTATAATTTATAGACAAAAAACACATAAGTTAAACTATTCATTACTATTTTTTTGTTATAATTTATTAGATTATTACTACAATATTATTTTAGAATTTATTATTTCTATTAAAAATTTAATTCATATTTATCAAAATATATTTAATTTTATAATTTATAGACAAAAAACACATAAGTTAAACTATTCATTACTATTTTTTTGTTATAATTTATTAGATTATTACTACAATATTTTGACACTATAAATAAATATATTATGTAACTCAATTTCTTAATCTTTAAATTTTTTTTTTATATTCCCTAACTCAGATTCTTTCATTATTATAATTCACTCATTTATTGTATTAATATAAATTTGAAGTAATAATATGATTAGCCATACAAGTTACATAATAAAAAGATTATTAGATCATTAATTTTGTGAACGTTATATAATAAGCGAGTTATTAGAAACTTTTAAAATGTAATAAATATAATTTTATAGTTTAGTATTTTTATTAAAAATTCAATTCATGGTTTATTAGTATAAATATATTTATTAAAACATTCTCAATTTTATAATTTATAGGGTAAACCACATATGTAAATCTATTGAATTATTTTTTCATTACAATTTATTAGATTATTAGTACAAGATTTTATTAAAATTTAGAATTATATTTTTTGAGTTTATTAAACTATTAATGTAATATTTCATTAATTTCAATTAGCTACTAAAACATTTTTAAAATTTAATAAATTTAAAAATAGAAATTAACACCAATCCTATTTCTATTGTTTTAAAATTGGTCCATTAATAATAATAATAATAATAATAATAATAATAATAATAATAATAATAATAATAATAATAATAATAATATAATAATAATAATAATAATAATATAATGTTTAGCTACTATTATTAAAAATAATTTTATTTATATAAATAATTTATAATAATTAAGAAATCTTGTTCTTTTTCTTTATCTTATTTATAATATCAAATATATTTGTTTCATTAATAATATAAACTTATAATTAATAATATATATTAATAATATATATATTAATAATATAATAGTAGAAAAATTCTATTAACATTATTATTTTTTTTTTATATACTAAAATAAATTTTCTTAGTACTAAATAAAAAGTAAAATAAAATAATAATATTACATACATAAGAAATTTTTTTAATTAAATAAATTTATTAAATTTAAATCGATAATATATATCATCTATCATGATTTATAAAATATTATTATTATTTTTATTTCTTCTTTTTATTCTTTCAAAATTGATCAAATAATAATAATAATAATAATAATAATAATAATAATAATAATAATAATAATAATAATAATAATAATAATAATAATAATAATAATAATAAATATTTAGCTACTACTATTAAAAATAAAATTATTTATATAAATAATTTATAATAATTAAAAATTCGTGTTCTTTTTCTTTATCTTATGTATACTATCAAATATATATGTTTCATTAATAATATAAATTTCTAATTAATAATATATATTAATAATATAATAGTAGAAAAAATATTATTAACATTATTATTAACAACCACTAGAATGTTCCTCTTCAAATCAGTTATACCTATGATATGTAATTTTTTAGACTCTCTACATTCACCTTTTAATACCTCATTGTATTTATAATTATCAGTAACAACCACTAAAATATTACTCTTCTAATCAGTTATATCTATGATATGTGATTTTTGAGATTCTTCAACTTTTAATGCACTCGTAATGGACAACAAATTAATTTATCCATTCCTCATGCACAACCTCTCAATTACCTACCCATATTTTATATTAAATTAGAATTGGATTGTACGATTACATGTTCTTTTATTCTTATTCATATTTGTGAAGTTTAATTGAGAAAATATATTTTACTCAAATATCTTCTATCTTTCAACGCCCATTCACAAAATTTACATGTCATTATTTTTTATATAGATTTTTAAATGCAATTTTATATTCACATTCAATGAATTAACTTTCAATGCTTCCAACAAAAATATGAGTTTATTCCCTTGCTATTATATCTATTTTATCTATAAATTATATTTTATAACAGTTTTTTCTGGAGACTTCATGTCTCATAGCTATCTTAATGAACTAATATTGTTATAAAGATAATTTTAAATCGGTCATATATATATATATATATATATATATATATATATATATATATATATATATATATATATATATATATATATATATATATATATATATATATATATATATATATATATATATATATATATATATATATATATATATATATATATATATATATATATATATATATATATATATATATATATATATATATATATATATATATATATATATATATATATATATATATATATATATATATATATATATATATATATATATATATATATATATATAAAAGCAAGTCTCATAGCTATCTTAATGAATTACTACCGTTATACAGATAATTGCATGTCAATCATATATATGTAAGTTGAAAATATTGGCAATATGATATTTAATTTTTAATATTGTTGTAAGATTATCCCTATAAATATATTATCTTACATTGCACAATCATTAACTTTTCTTGAAGATTGTATTATATTATCATTCATATTTAACTTTTAATATTTTTTAACAAATTATATTTATGTTTCAGGTAGGAATTTATGTCATTTACTAGTAATATCTCAATAATATTAATTATAATTTGACATCTAAATATAATTTATTTTTTTATTATAGTTTCGTAGATATTTATCAATTCTATAGTTTCAATTCTATATAGAAAAATTTATATTCAACACAATGTTTTTTGTTCATTTACAGCTCTTGCTTTTGAAAATTTACACTACAAATAAATATAATTTTTAATGTGCTTATTGTAATCTACAATGCATCTCTATTTTTTTGGGTTGGTTCTACATGACATTCTCTTTGCGCTCAAATATATATTTTAATAAAGTAATATCCCTTTTATATTATATTCTATCTGCTTAAAAAAATCACCTTAATAACTTTTTATACGAATTTAATTTAATTATTTATTTTACACATTTTTATTATTTTATTTAAATATATAACAAAAAATAAATAATATCTTTTAATTTTTTAAAGTCCATGACATTTAACCATCCCATCTCCTTTGCACTCTAAATCTCTTTTGATTCTATATATGTGGGAGCTAATACCTATGAAGATTTATCCATATCGGTCACATCAATCTTTTTTATTTCATATAATTTTTAATTTTGCTAATTTTTTTATGTGTTTTTATTTAAGATTTTTATACAATTACATTGCGACAAATTTTATGTTCTCCAATCTGCAACAGTTTTAGAAGTATTGGCCGCCAAGACCCAAATGAAAGTAAAAATACCTCTAAATTATAATTTAATTGAACATATATGTTATATTCATATTAAGTTTTCACGTGGTATCATAGAAGAAATTCAATCACTACTGATTGATATTTTTATTTGTATAAATATAAAAGCAAACTTGGATAGTTTAGCCAAAACAAATATTTTTAAAGAAAATGTTGTAATTTAAGATGTTAAAATAAAGTATCATAAAATAAATAATTGCATAGTAAAAATTATCTACTTATTCTATTATAATAATAATAATAATAATAATAATAATAATAATATTAATAATAATAATAATAATAATAATAATAATAAATAATAATGCGAATTTAACTCTACTTCACTATTAATATATACGCTAATCTTCAATTACATAATAGATACTTAAATTCAAATTTAATTTATTTATAAAAAAAATTATTGGACACAACACGCGCATAGCGCGGGCTATAATGTAATTATAGTTATTTTCGACATGAGAATTAATCTCTATAATTGTAGGTGGGAGATAATCGATATATATATATATATATATATATATATATATATATATATATATATATATATATATATATATATATATATATATATATATATATATATATATATATATATATATATATATATATATATATATATATATATATATAGATATTTTATATAAAATATTCTATATATAATTAAATCTTTTAATATATTTTTATCAAATTTAATTTCATTTGTTTTCATATGATCCCGACTGAATTTTAGTATTTTATGAAATGTTGTAGAATTTGAAATAAATTAAAAAAATGAAATAAAAAAGTAATTTAAAAAAATTGTATCTGTCATTGTTTACCGTGAAAATTGATAAGCAAGCGTTAGTCTTTTAAAAAACAATGAAAAGTTTTTGGTTACTCACAGGATCGACTAGATTGATCCTAGGACATGTGTTCTTATTTAAGTTTGTTCTTTGAAACGAAGAACACTTCGACAGTATTCATAGTCTTTCGATAATGCTGATTTCGATCTAAATGAATCTCTAAAGTAAACTTAAGAAACTTGTAAAGAAAGTGCAATAAAGGCAATTGAAAGTAAAGTGCTAGAAGTAAATTCTAGAATGATAAATTGTAATATGATAACTTGTAATTAAATAAAAGATAGTGTTTACACGTACATTTCTCAAATGACTCTTTTCTCAATACGCAGATACTTTGAGTTTATGTGAAATTTTGTACAAATGAATGAACATCTCGAATCCTAACGCTAAGACTCCTATATATACTAAATCTAAACAACTGTTTCCAATGGGCTTTCATTCATAACGTGACACGTTTCACTCGGCATGTCTTCCTTTCCTCCTGAAACTCCACGCGTCTTCTATTGAAACTGGATAAGGACAAAAATTAGTTATTCGTTATTCAAATTCAAAAACTTCCGTCGAAGGCCATATCTTCACTTGTCGAACCTATAAGAAAAACTTAGAAAATATTTCTAAGTTCCATCCAATGTTTCCCTCTTGCAAAGCAATGACTTCAACCTGTCCTTAGAAAACTATGCCTTCTTCGTCAAAAGATCAAATATCTCTAAAGATATTTGTCTCCTCTTTGTAAAATAACATGGCGTCGAAAACATCAGCTAACAAATTTCCCCCTAAAATTGTTCATTTCGACATACTAAAGAAAAAGGCATTTTTTGAACGTTCATTTCGATGCAAAAACTCTCAGTTCTAATGACATCATAGTCATTATGACACTTTTGCAAAACGTCTTTTCAGACCTTGCATGCAAATCTTTCTTCAATCATGACATTCCTAATTTTTAGGAGATCGTGGGTAGCTAAAACTGCAACCATTTTCCAAACAAACTCTCCTATCAACACGCGTCCCACTCACGAAATCCACCTTCAATGTATTCCATGGAACTGTTTCAATATCCAACCTATAAATACCCTCTTTATTTCATTTCAAACACTTTTCTCTCTCCATATTCTCTGCAACTCTTATTCTTTGTTTATCTTCTTCCTTCTTCATCGCTCCAAGTTTTCAAACAAGCTTTTTCCATAACAATGACGCCTTCCACCACTACTAACAAGGATACAAAGAAGAAACAAGACAAAAAATCTTATTGTCTTCCTCTTTTCCACAAAATTTCGGGACTTCAAGTTGTTGGTAATCAACAGTACGTTCCTGAAATGTTCACTGAAGAACAAAGGAGAATCTATCAATCTCAGGTGTTACTCCCTATTTTCATTTCTAATGAAAACTATGCCATGTTAGGACCCATAGCAGATCCATCAGTTTATCCTGAGAAACTCAAACAATTTTTTCCAACTTATGATAGAAATAAACCCATAGAAAATGTTAGAAAACCTAAGGTTAAAGATGAAGTTCATACTGAGGAAAAAGCCCATCCTGATCAACAAGGTAATCCTTTGACGGATGAACCTATCATTTAGATTATATGAATAATGGGTTTAGGGGTTTTCAAACTTCTCCTTTATTCATGGATCCTAAGGATATAACCCTTTCTTAGCTTGGTTAGCAAAGATATAAAAGGAAAAATCTCAAGTCTGAAAAGACATGGCTATTTTCGATTTAATTCAATTATCAAAAATAGGACCTGCTTATTGCTTAAGCATGTTAGTTGCTTCCTTATATTTTTGGGACAATACACATCATACCTTTAATTTCCCATGCGGAATAATGACACCAACCCTTTTCGACATAGCCGACATTATAGGACTTAAACCTATTAGCGAGCTTTTTGACCAAAACTATCTAGATGAAGACATAATTGACTTCTACATCTCCAGAGCAGCATACAACACTCAAATCAAACACTACCATGACAAAGAATATGACGAAGTATCTGATCGAGAGCATATTAGATTTCTTGCTTTATGGCTAACTCGTTACATCTTCTGCTCAAGATTTATTCAAATGGCAAAGAAATTCATCATCATAGTAAACCAACTTTATGCGGGACACAATGTTTGCTTGAGCGAAATGATCTTTGCTCATCTTTATGACTCTTTGGGTGAAAGTGTTACTAGCATCAAGAATTATAAGAGGAACAAAAGCCTATTGTTTTCTTGTCCTTTGCGGTTGCTTCAACTATGGTTGAATGCCTCTTTCTAATCTTCTCTTCCATATCTTAACCCCGTTGATGCAGATTCTGACAAAATCAAAAATAGGAGTGTCATAGGAGTCTGCTTGGCTCAACTAACACCCAACGAAGAAGGACCTAACCTTCAACAAATTTTTACCAAATTTGTAATGGTGTTTGTGAAGCATTATAATTTCACTCCTTATATGGATCCATTTGCTACCAGGCAGATTGGGCCTGAGTGGTTCACAAGAAAATTCCCCGCTCCTTCGAAAAAACAAGCAGAAGAGTCTATTTCTATTTGGGAATCATTCCTTACTCCTAGAATGATACCACTTATACTGCAACCATATGTTGCCTTGTTAAGCTACTAGCCTAACCTTATTGCTCGACAGTTTGGTCTGATCTAGATTTTACTCAAACCTCTATTCACCAAGAAGAATTCCCCCATCCTTTATAACGTGATTCATTCAGAAGAAAAAAGTAACGAACTCATGTCTAAGTATTTAGGTCAAACCAAACTCACTCTTGTAGAATTCAAACCCTACTTCATGTGCACTCAAGAATTTGACTCCTGGTGGCATGATTACTATTATGAGGAATTCTTAAATGTTGATGCATTTACTTAACATCTCATCAAAGGTTTTACTTTTGTGCAGGAAAAGGACAAAAAAGATACTTCGTTTCATATCAAGAAAATCCAAACATTCCAAAAATACTTTGAAATTGCTTACAGGTCTGATAACATTGGTCGAGCCATCTGCGAAGCCGCAGTTACTTTGAAGGAGAAATTTATCAAGAAAATGGAAACATTAAAACTTCCTTCGTATGTTAAATCTGATCAACATTACAAAACAACTTTTAACTTGCACCCTCCAAGATTTCCTCGACTACCTAGTGCTGAATTTGGTGTGGCACTAAGCCCTCCATTTCCAGACTGGTTCGTCTGTGGGGATTTTGTAAAGAATCTTCATGAAGAATTGAAAAAATGTATTGAGCGGGTGGTTCCCACTAAACATGCTTTAGACAGTTTCACAGGGAACCTTCATATTGGTCTAGAACATGTTCACATTCTTTCTCTGATACTTGAAGGTGTGGAATGGGAGGTTTTTTGACTAACCTCTTTCTCAAAAACTTTATATTTTCTATTCATATGATAACTATCTTGTTTTCTTTTTCCTTGCAGCTATAAAGATTCCCAGGAAAACATCTTCCACAAAAAGCTCTGTCGAGGCCAAGACCGATGATACCAAGACGCTAGCCACAACTAAGGTATGACTTGCATACTCTCCTTCGTGTTTTTATTTTTCATTTTGTTTTCTCATTTTTCAATGTACTCTTCTTCAGACCACCAGAAAACCACAAGAAACGTCCAAGAAGCGTAACTAACAAAGTCTTGAAGTTGAACTATCAAGTTCTGATGGTGATCATTCACCATATACTTCCAAACCTTCGAGAAGAATTAAAAATCAAAAGACCACTGAGGTTCCTACCCAATCTTCGTCGAAGATTACTAATGGTAAGGTGAAGAAAATAGTTCCTCCAACCATCAATGAAATTGATCCCACCCTTATACAAACTGTAGAACCAACTGAGAGTGGAAACTCCAGCTCTGAGACTATAGTTCCCAAGGTAAAACAAATCTCACCATATTTAAATTAATTTTTCTTATCTTCGACTTGCACATAATTGATTTCCAAACTTTTTAGGATGCAGCTGAAACTTCAAAAGAACTTGATATCGAACAAATTCTGACTGATGCTACTACTACCCATCAACCATTATCTCCAAAAGGCTCTAACAAAGGGTCTATGGCTGAAATTAACAAACCAATTAGGGATACCTAAATGCAAGAGGCCAAAATGTTGACTAATGAAAACACGTCTGAAGATGGCTCCCCCAAGATTGATGAGCAAGCTTATGGAAATCCAAATGTCGAAGACGAAGATGAAGGAGAAGAAGAAAGAGAAAAGGAAGAAGATGAAACCCTGTTCAGTTATTATGAAGACATTGACATGGAAGATATCGAAGATGAAAACCTTGATAATAATGATGGCAATGAAAAGAAAAAAAATTCTGAAGAAAAACCAACACCTGAACCAGTCAACAACACAGTAACTACTAATGCTGCTCCTGAGGGAAAGGCTCATTCGACAGGGAACATTGCAGGTCTGTCTCCAGACAAATTAGAGGCTTTAAAACCAATCAATCCTCTGGAATACTTAAAAGCCATAATCAGTGCCAGGAAGACTCTTCTGAAAAAAGTGCTAGTATCTCGACGGTATCAGGAGATAAAGCTTCAAGCAAGCTTGGTGATGCTCTACTTCAGAAGATCAAAGCAAAGGCCTTAAATATTGACCTCTTTCAACTTCTTGAAAGTGATGTTTCTGCTAGCTTTGCCCTAAAAAATCTCTTGAAGCAAGCAGAAGTGCTGACACAACTTCTGAAATTTCTGAAGTTATCATGGAGTTAAGGCTGATGATTGATAGTGTCGTTGCTGACTAAAATAGAATTAGGGATACTTCAAAGGTGATATTTACTAAATCAGAGTCTCAGACAGTGGAATGGGAAGCGGCTACAGAGTCTACCTCCAAAGTGGCAGAATTAGAAAAAGGATACGAACAAAATAAAAAATAGATCGAAGCATGTAATCAAAACATCACAACTTGGGAGGTCCATATCAAAGAGCTTCAAACTAAGATATCTAAGGCTAAGGAGCTCAAGGATGAACTTCCAAAGTTCAAACAGAATTCCCTGAGCAAGGAAGTCAAAGTTGGGATGAAACACATTGAAAAGGCTCAAGCCTCAGGCAAAGAAATTGATAATCTTAATTCCCGCAAGACTGTGTGCGAAAAACGCTTGATGCTCCAAAAAACGAAGTACTTCAAAATGAAGGCTTCACTCGCTTTTTAAATTCTTGTTAAAATTTGCAATGTTCTACGGATTTTTTCTCTTTTTGTTATCTCGAATTGCTTCCCTTCGTGGCCTTTATGTAAAGACTTAGCCATTTTTGGAAAACTTTAATTTCTTTATTTACCATATTGGCTTCGGCTGTTGTGTATGTACTACTTTTGCATTATTTTGATTTCTTGAAATGCATGTTTATGTTTTCAAATATTTTCCATTCCCTTTCAAGATTCTTCTATCCTCGTTTAATTCTTCAATTTCGTAAGCACCATTAGAAAAAACTTGATAACCTAGAAAGGGCCTTCCTATTTAGGGGACCATTTTCCCAAGGTTCTATCATTTCTATCCACGGGAAGAATTACTTTCCAAATTAAATCATCAGTCGAAAATGACTTAACTTTAACCCTCTTGTTATAAGACTTTTCCACCCTCTTTTTCTGCCTTCTCAATAACTCTAAGGCAATTAGTCTTTCTTCGTCTATCTCAACTAATTCATCCAACATAATATTCCAATACATATCAGATGGAATCTCATGTTGTCTTTGAATCCGAGTTTATTGTAGGTAAATTTCAACTAGCAATACCACATCATGGCCATATGTCAGTCAAAATGGTGTAGCATTTATAGCTTCTTTAGAGGAAGTTTAACAAGCCTATAAGATCTGGTCCAACGTATTGTGCCAATTCCTTGGCTTTTTCCCCACATGTTTCTTAATCAACCCAGTCACAACCTTATTTGCTGCTTCGACCTGGTCGTTTTCCTGAACGTAATAAGGTGTAAATGTTAGTAATTTGAATCCCATTTCGTTAGCAAACTCCTGAACTTTTTTACCAGTAAAAACTAATCCCTGGTCAGTTGTAATAGTCTCTGGAATTCCGAACCTATATATGATATGCTTCTAGACAAATTCAATCACAGCTTCTTGATCAATGTTTGTTAATGGTATCGCTTAAACCCACTTAGCGAAATAATCGATACCTACCAAAATATACATTTGACTTTTTGATGATGCTGGTCAATTTTCTCCAACTATGTCTAAAGCCCATCCTTTGAAAGGAAAGGGTTTCATAATTGAATGTAATTCACTGGCAAGGACATGTTGTATGCCTGCATGCATTTGACATTCTTGACATACTTTGGCGAACTCTACACAATCTTTAAGTATGATGGACTAATACATTCCTTGTCGAAAAAAAACCATTTCATTTTATGACCTACTTGATGTGCCCTACTTGTCCCACTATGGACACTAGAGGGGGCCATATATGCTTTAGATTCACTGAGACACTTAAGCAATACTCCCTCGGGTGTCTTCTTAAATAACTCATTACCCATAAGAATATAACTTAAAGCTCGATACTTGATTTTCCTTTCGACAGAAGTTATTAGATTTTTCAAATATTCTACTATTGAATTTTTCCAATCCTCGTCAATTAAGCCGTCTATGGCTAGAATTTCAAAACTCTATTCGGCAAGTCTTCATTTCCTACAACCTATATATACCACTGGAAACCCTGAGTAGGATGTAAATAAAGGGAAAATATGCATTATCATCAGGTGAAAATGCAAATCCAGCAAGGTTGCAAGGAGCGATGTTTTCCAGAATTCTGTCAAAATGGTGCCTTTTGACATGATTAACTTCTGCCATAAAATAACTTTGGACAACTTCAATATTTTCCACTATACCATCATTGCACCAGATGGTTATTCTTTGGTGCATTGAGGATGACACTGCTCATATGTCATGTATCCACTCACGACCTAGCAATAAGTTATAAGTGGCCTTTGATTCGACCACCATAAACTAAGTTGGTCTTGTTATTATGCCAATAGTTAAGTAAACCTGGATAACTCCAAGTTTTTCCCTACTTTACCTTCATAATTCAACAAAACCATGTTATATGGCTTTGTGTCTATATCAGTTTTCCCTATCTTTTTCAGGATAATGTGTGGCATCAAATTCACTGCAACACCTCCATCTACCAATATCTTATTTATAGCCATGTTCTCCACTTTAACTCTTATAAAGAGAGGTTTCAGATGGTTTCTCATAGCTTCATCTGGCCTTTCGAAAACGGAATTTTGTTCTTCGACACATTTGTTATTCATCACATAATAACATACTGACATGTGTCTGGCCATTTCAGCATCAACATTCTCTTATGACTCTTAGACTTCTGTAATTTGGTTGTACTCACTTGGAAGAACATATACTATAATCTAGGTGATATCGAGGCTTGGCGGTGAGTCTGTATCAAAGTTATATGTTAGAATTTCATCTTCATTCTCTATAACTTCGACCTTATCTTCAAAATTTTCTACTTCAAAGAGCCTCTTCACTCTCTCACTTTCATTCTCAACATCCTTCCCTTTGTCTGATGGCATTTTACTAATTGATTCTACAACCATTTTTTCTTTGGTCTCTCTTTCATCTTTTTGCCTCCTTTGTTCTCTATGCCATTGGGAGAGGGACATGTGATTCTTCCCTTTGTAGTTACTTGATCCATATGCTTGTTGTTTAGTAACCTAAAATTCCTTTCGATATTCCCACGAAGATCCTCTTCCAACCTCAAAATTCTTCCAATTAGCATGGTCCTGATCCCACCTGTGAGCATGCTTCACCCATTTTCCCTTAGAGGCTTCAGCAGTTAGTTTGAAATAAGATTGGTTGTTCGCACGGAATCTCTGACCTCCCTGGTTCTGGTTTCTTGAAATTCCCCTCTTATCGAAGTTAAACCTATTATTGACATTTTTCAGATTCTTTCTTTCCTTGATCATTCAGTAGCCTTTGATGTTTTCAGCAGTTTTCCTATCGAAGATCGAACTGCACCTAGGGCAGAGCATAACCTATGACTTCTTTCTCAAGCACCTATGGAGAAACTCCAGCAAACTTTCAGTTTTCTTAGGAAATGCATCATGGTTTTACTATTCCTGTCTCTTGGCCTCTTCGTCCACTTCCATCTCATTTTTTTGTTAAGATTCGACCATGTTCACTTCGACACCTGCATCCTCAGTGATGCCCATATCCTGTAAATTCGCCGTAAGGCCTTCAGTGGCCTTGGTTATGCTATCAATTTACACGAAACCATCAGTATTTTTTGTTGTTGGTAACTTCTGGGTGGAATCCTCAGTGGTTCCCTTTGTGAAACCTTCAGCTTTGACCATGACCACCTCTTTGGCACAATCTTCAGTGACTTCCACCATGTTAATCAAAGAGGGTTTAGCATATTGGGCCTCAGCTAATTGAAGGGGGTCAACATTAATCCTTATCTGGGGTTTTGACTTCTCCCCAAATTTAAGCCTCCCTTCTTTGATTGCATTCTGAACAATATCCCTGAAAAGAAAACATTGATATGTTTTATGGCCAAAAAAATCATGATATTTGCATAAACCCATCTTTTTCCTTTGTTCCAAAGGGGGTATTTTAGCTCCAGGAGGCACTATCATTTAACCATCTTTGACTAATAAATCAAAAATTTCGTAACATTTAGTGACATCGAAAGTATAAGTCCTTTTAGGGAATATGTCGCCCTTACCAGGTTTGATTGGGTTTTTACTATTTGAAGGTGCCAAACCCTTACAAGAATAAGGGGTCTTTGCTTAAGTTCAACAAGGTCTATTTCTCCTTCGCCAAAATCTAGAGGCTCTTCATATGACCCCTGATTGCCTTTGTCGAATTCAACATAGGCTATTCTTTCTTTTCTATTATTCGTACTTGCTCTAGCTTTTTCAATTTTCAAGCGTTCTATTTGTCGAACCCTATCAGCCAACTGGGCCATATATCTTAAGTGTTGGGTATCCAATTTCTTCCTAATGGAATAATCTAGACCCCCAGTGGCCATTTCGACCAACTCATGTTCAGGCACCTTATTAAAACATCTAGCTTTGAGCAGGCAGAATTGATTTAAATAATAATCTATTGGCTCAGCGAATTTTTGCTTAACACTTTCCAATTCCTTCAAACTAATATTAGTCTATCCCATGTAAAATTGTTCATGGAACAACCTTTCTAATTGAGCCCAACTATGAATCGAATTCGCTGGTAATTTTGTGAACCATGTGAAGGAATTTTTCATTAGTGAACTTGGAAAGTATTTAATCCTAAGATTTTCATTACAGGAAATTTCACCTTCCTCTATTAGGTATCTATCCACATGTTCGACAGTGGACTCAGTAGTGTCCCCAAAGAATTTGGTAAATTCAGGGACTTTCCAGTTGGGAGGTATATCTGATTTCAAAGTGTACTCATTCAATGGTGAAGTATAACTTGGTCTATGAAGGACAACACTTAGACCATTGCGAGCCATGATTATTTCGACCATGGCTGGTAGATTATTGTATGTTGCCATATTATCTTATTGAACTTGATATGTAACTTCATCAACATTTTGATTCTTATTTACCATCATAATCCTACGTTCCGCCTCCCTTGGAATTTGTGGTCCTGCCTAAGAGATTTGACTCTAGATATTTCAATTGCCCCTCCCTAATTTACCATATTCTCCTGGGGTGTATTTCTTGGATTTTGTTGAAATTGGTTAATTGTTGGGTCTTCTTCAAGGGTTACCCCTTAATTTTATCTCACCAATTCCCTTTGAGGTTATGGTGGGGGTTGAGGCACACCAAAGAATTCAGTAAAGTGCGTCATTTGCGCTACCATTTATTGGTTTGCTTGAGTGGTGTTTTGAATCAAAGAGTTAAAAATTGTACCCATTGTTTATGCAAGCATTTGGACCATTTCATGGTTACTTTCGTCCATTTGTTGCCTAATTACTACTACAGAGTGATTTGTCAAATTTGGCATTTGGGAAGAAAATCCTTCTCCACGGGGTTGGCTAATTTGACCTATATTATTAACAGCAGACCTAGAACCTTATAAGGGCGAAGTGACGTTCATTATAGGTTTTGAATAAGTTGAAGTGGAATTATGCAATCCTGCCATAAACGATGATGGCATGCCATAGGGCCGTTCGCGACCATTTAGAGGCATAAAAAAACCAGGAGGTCCTTGAGGCCTATGAAAAACATTTCCCCCTAGAGGGGGGGGGGGGGTCCCTGATGGACTCTGTGGTCCTATATAAGTCAAAATAGGGCCAGTTAAAGCGTGTGACTGCATTGGGGTTAAACTTGTTGAAGACGGTATAACATCTAAAGAAGGCGTTGAAACCGTAGCCCCCCTTGTCGAAGAGACCGGGGGTGATACTTCATTATTTTTAGGGGGGTTTTGATTACTTGGCTGACTTTGATTTTCCATTTTCCTAACGTATTTTCTTTTAGGTATTTCCTTGTTGTTTGTGGGTAACTTATCACTTCTAAGTCTCATGCAACAAAGTCTAATACCAAAAAATAATGAAGACTTTTTTAAAAAAAACTTTTCACAAGAATAAAATATCTTTAATTGAACAGAGGTTCCATTGGGCGTTCCAATTTGTTAACTGTGAAAATTGGTAAACAAACGCTAGTCTTCTAAAAAACAACGAAAAGTTCTTGGTTACTCACAGGATCTACTAGATTGATCCTAAGACATGTGTTCTTATTTAAACTTTGTTCTTTGAAATGAAGAATACTTCGACAGTATTCATAGTCTTTCGACAATGTTGATTTCGATCTAAATGAATCTCTAAAGTAAACTTACGAAACTTGTAAAGAAAGTGCAATAAAGGCAATTGAAAGTAAAGTGCTAGAAGTAAATTCTAGAATGATAAATTGTAATATCATAAATTATAATTAAATAAAAGATGGTATTTACACGTATATTTCTCAAAGGACTTTTCTCAATACGCATATACTTTGAGTTTATGTGAGATTTTGTATAAATGAATGAACACCCCGAATCCTAACACTAAGACTCCTATATATACTAATTTGAAACAACCATTTCCAACGGCCTTTCATTTATAACATGATACATTTCGCTCGGCATGTCTTCCTTTCCTTATGAAGCTCCACGCATCTTCTATTTACACTGGATAAGTACAAAAATTAGTTATTCCTTATTCAAATTCAAAAACTCTCGTCGAAGGCCATATCTTCACTTGTCGAACCTATAAGAAAAACTTATAAAATATTTCTAAGTCTCATCCAACGTTTCCCTATTGCAAAGGAATGACTTTGACCGGTCCTTAGAAAACTTTGACTTTGAACTTGGGAGATGAAGATTAATTGTATAGAATTGCATCCCCTTCAAAATGAGATTTGGATGGATCATTTCTGATGAAGTATGAGAAAGTTATGCTTGGTCAAAGTTGAGTTGACTTTTCCTACAAAACCCTAATTTAGCAACTTCTGGC
Organism: Vicia faba; assembly: GCA_948472305.1. Classification (NCBI taxonomy): domain Eukaryota; kingdom Viridiplantae; phylum Streptophyta; class Magnoliopsida; order Fabales; family Fabaceae; genus Vicia; species Vicia faba. The sequence goes on from OX451737.1 coordinate 1,151,629,912, forward strand.
TTTTGATGAATTGTGAGCAATCCTTGATGAATCATGATCAAACCTTGATCAAATGATGAATGATACTTCAAAATAAGGATGTTGACCATAAATCTTGAAGTTTGATTGTATGTGGGCCATAGTTGACTTTTGACCTAGCACAGTCGATTTTCAGGCTTTTGAGAAATTGACTGAGCAAACTTCTTCTGCAAGGCTTGAAACTTGACATGGATGATCTTGAGAACATATTAGGACAATGGTGAGAATTTGAGTCCTTTGTGGTTCACATATCCTGATAAAAAATGAAACCCTAATTTGAAGTATACTGCCTTAGGAGAGAGTTTGTCTGATCAACTCTTGAACTTCCTTGAGCAATTTGGGGACCTCACTTGCCATGTGTTGAGAAATATGGGAGGGCAAATTTTGGGGTACAACAATATGCATGAGTTTTGAATAAAAATAATTTTTTTACATGATAATATAAATAATAAAATATGATAATAAAAAAAATATTAGTAACAATAATTATTATAAATAATAATAATAATATAAAAGAAAGTAGAATAAAATATATGAATTATAAAAAAAAATAGAATAGTTTAATTAAATCAAAAGCGGGGTAATTCTAGTTAAGCAATAAAACATGGTGGTGCTGAAATTAGATTGGGCTAGGCCCAAACGTAGGTTCTAGACAGGGGGTGCATCCTGCTTTGTGTTTTAGTAAAACAATGGAAGGGGTGTGCTAAAAGTAATGGGCTTAGGCCCAAACAATTTTAGAGAGGGGCCTGCTTGATTGAGTGAGGCGTGGTGCATGGATGCCTAGGGTAGGACTTGGCTTACGGTCGTCCAATCATGATCTAAGGGATGATACTGAGGGACTATATTGGTTATCATGGGTGCGTGTACATGCGATTGGGTGGAATACAATATTATGTTTTATTCATTTTCTCTAATATACTTTTTTTTACAGTAGCATCTCCCTTCTCTCTCTCTCTCTCTCTCTCTCTCTCTCTCTCTCTCTCTCTCTCTCTCTCTCTCTCTCTCTCGTATACACAAACCCTTACCCTTTCTTCTTCATCGCTAAACACTAACCCTTCACTCCTAAACCCTAAAACCCCATATACAGTGGCGCTACGAACACCCCCACCCCAAATCCTCAATCAACAAAAAAAAAAAGAAAAAAGGCTAAGTTAAACCTTATGCGCGATTTCGATTCTGACTTTCTTTGTCTGACTTGGGTTTGAGCTAACCTCCCCTTCTTCTCCATGTGTTTGTAGGTTCCGGTGATGGCTTCGAAGATTGATGTTGGAGCAGCGGTAGAAGGCGTCTATCAACGGCGGAGAAGGCAATTAGCGTTTTTGATATGGAAACCCCAATAGCCGCTTGTTCTTCTTCAACAACAACTGGTAATTGGTTCTTCTTCTTTGAACGTCTCTGTATCCTCCTCGTGGTTTTTTTACCCAGTAATCTCCTCCTCTGTCTCAAGCTTTTTTTACCGTATCAAGCCCCCTCATCTTTTTGTTCTACTGTATTTTTATGTATTTATAGGGTTAGAATTTGGGCCTTTGAATCAATTTTCTGTTTATAAATTCGTCTTAGATTTAGGGTTTTTTAGCATAAATTAGGGATTTTCCTTTCTTCAATTGATTTAGTAATGGATTTGTACTTGTAATTGATTGATTGTACTGTAATTTCCAGATTTTGTTTTAGTATAGATTTGATTTACTGTAATATTTCAGATTTGTAATATAGAATATAATTGATTTTTTCTGGATTTGTTGTAGTGAAAGATTTGATTCTGTTTGATTATAATTTCCTGGATTTGATTGTTGTTTGAAGATTCAATTTCTACAATACTTGTAATTGGAAAAACATGCGTTGATTTCAGTTAGATTTGAACAGTGCGTGTTTTTAAGCTTTTGGGCCAGCACATGCGTTTTTATCTAATGGTATTGGGCCTGTGCATTACTTGTATCATTTAGCCCAGCATGTTTTTTCCTTTAATTATCCAGCAACATTTACAGCAAAAAATATTTTTAACAACAATAGGCCCAAATGGCCCTTTTCAAAAACAACATACTTTAAAAATGATCTTTAACCAAAAATAATATTATCAGCAAGAGCAAAATGTATTATGTTTTTAATAACTTTTTTTTTTGCAAAAGATTGGGCCCAACGTTAATCTCACTTCACTTAGCCCAACAACATCAATTATTCTTACTTACAACAAAACATTTCTTTGTTTGTATGATCAGGCCCAATCCAATAATTCTTTACCTTTTTATTTATTAACCTTAAAAAATGAACCAGTAAATGATGCTAAATGCCAACGCGAATTAGGCCCTAACAACAAAATTTTCCAGCAACCCCTTTTCCCTTTTTAATCCAGTTTGGGCCTTAATAGCAACAAAATAATTTCTTTTAAAAATAAACAGTAGACGCTAATGGGCCTAGTATTAGTAATTACACCTCCCTTTTTTACTAAAAATAAATAACACTTAAATATCCTTAATAAATTTAATTATTAATTAATAGCAACTTAAACTTAAGTCGTTTTGAAACAATTTTTCATTTTCGAATTTCATGGCCCATAGGCCAACATGCCTCGCGAACGGGTTTACGGATACACGAGTCTTTCTGATTTAGAAAGCCCCGCTCCCCTGAATTTAAAGTACACCCCCCTAATTGTCTTGAGTAAAGATGAGCCATCAGATATTGCTGTACCGTCTTTAATTAAATATAATTTTAATTTTTTTGAAAATTAAAAATCATTAAGTAGGGAAAATTTGGGGTACGACACCGTGTCACCTTTGGATCTGTTTGTTTGCATGCACAATCATAAGCATTGCATGGCCTCTTAGGGCCAAAAATAGGGCTTGTTTTATATTTAAGTATCTTCAATCGCGTCGATACAAAGATTTTAACCTTCGTATTTTTGGATAGAAGGCACTTAAATAAGGGCAGCTATTGTACCCCAATTTTTGCCCCTAAGATTCCTCTATCATCTCATATCAAATCAATCACAACAAGATCACACTAGGGTTTGGCTCTTCTCCCTATCTTTAGGTTTGCTCATGAGGGATCCCCAAACACCTTGATTTCTATATTGTGATCATATAGTTTTTGTATTGATTAACTTTTAACTAACAAGTACAATGAATGTTTGCTCTAATTGATGATACTATAGGTAAGGGCGTAACACATTTCATCAGGTTGATTCATAGGTTCATGAGTTTACTTCCATGCCTTCTTCAACAAAGCTTCATTGAGATTCAAGTTTCATCATCGAGATTTCTTTAGAGTAATATTATGACAAAGTCTACTGTGATCGGTGGATTTAGAAATGACTGTTTAACGCTGGTTCGTGAAATGTCACGGAAGCAAGAGTCGCCACCGTCTTTTATTTTCTCCAACATGGACAGGACAAAAGCACAGCAAAATTCCTTATGAGATTGTCTCTCGGTTCGGGAGGTAGATTTATAGAAAGGGAAGGTGTTAGCACCCTTTCTATCCATGGTTATCTATGGGCTCTTAGATACTTGCTCTTTATGTTTTCAAAAATTGCTTTTCAATTGTGAGTGGGTTTGAAAAAGTTTCGTTTTGAAAGATTTCTGAATAACTCTTGTATCTGTCCTCAAGAGTGTTTGAAAATTTGTTTTGAAAGCTTTTTGAAAGTGTCGGTGTGAAAAGATTTTGTTTTGTTTTTTAGAGAGAGCAAGTATCTATGAGTCATCTACCTACCCTAAGGAATTAAGCTGTGTAGAAGTCCTTTAGGTAGTTCCATCCCACCATTGAGAGGTAGGCAGCACCACCGTTGGAAGTGTTCGGGTCAATTCGATTGTAGGGACAGTGTGGTCACCGAAGCAACAATTAGGACACCTTAAAAGCTACCCTTATGTCCTTGATCCTTTTTAAATCCGAGGCAACCGTTTCGAGGCAACTATTTCGAGGCAACTGTTTCGAGGCAACTGTTTCGAGGCAACTGGATCATGGACATAAGGACCGCTAAAACGTCCTATACTTGACGACCACGTTTCGAAGGCAACGAATGAGGCGTACCCTAGAAGTGGTGTGTGTATTGTGTGTTGTATTCAGTTAATGGTATCTTGTTATTAGTGAGCTACGAGTTGTTTTTATTTACATGCATTCTTGCAGGCGTTTAACAGTTAAGGGGTGCGGAAAGTAAATTGCGAAAACATAAATCCTACGCTATTACAAGGCGCGTGTCTATACATCGCCAAAAATTACAAAGACCCGTTTTTTTGGTAAATAAGTACGGAAATTAAATACAGCGATAAACCTATTTAACTATTACATTCATGAAGGCAATTACATAATAATCAAAATAAAGTAAATGCGCGCGAATAAATTAATCGGGAATGTCTAAGGGTGTTGACCCTTTTTTTTAGAAAAGAAATTGATTTTTTTGGCTTTTTTATAATTAAAATGAAATTAAAACTAACTAATGGCTAATTAATTAATTTAATTAAAAAGAAAATATTTTTTGCTTTTATGTTTTTATGAAATAAAATAAAAGAAATAAAATTCTAGGTTAACCTAATTCTAAATCTATTTTAATTATTGAAAAAAAAGTTAAAATGGCCTAATTAAAAAAACTAATTCAATTATTGTTTATTTACCAAAATAAAATAATAATAATAATAATGATGTTAATTCTTTTTTTGGATTTTTTGTTATGAAAATGTTAATTGATTAATTGTTAATAATAAAAATAAAATAAAGCAAGTAAAATAAAAAATGTCAAAACAAAAATAAAAAGAAGAGTAAAAACCCAAGGGGTGTGGGCTGAAATGGAGGGTGCAATGTTGGAATTATGGCCCATTTGTCCTCAGCTCGTTTGACTTTCCTGGATTGCCTATAGCGCGCTTTGACTGAGCACATGGTATTCTTGCTTTTTGGGCCTTTAGATCTGCCTCCAATGACACTTGGCTTGCAGAGATGTGAGGTTTATGGTGCGCCTCAGTTCGGAATCTGCACAGGAAAGCGCTTGGAAAAATAACATGGAAATTATAAGGGGACCTGGGAATCGAACCCAGGTCCCAGAGATTGCATGACACGTTCCCAGACACTGAAGCACTTTGTTGCGTTTGTTAGTAATATAGAAAACAAATATTATATAAAACAAAAGCCAGTTATACTGAAAATAAGAAAACGCGCGCGTGGATTTGAACTGACCACTCACATGCTGCCACGGTCTTCGTCTTCAACCTTTTCTGCAAATATGAAAACACATAGCGGGGTTTTAAACCCCCACAAAATACAGGCATTTCAATAATAGCGAATAGATGCTCGTGAAGCATAAATTAGGCGCGAGGTGTCCATCAAAATCGTCTTAAGCTTCTGAGTTTGACCATGCCTGTTTGAGGTTCCAATTTTACAGCATATAAAAAAGCCCAATTCTAAAGCTCTGAAAACCTAGAAATTGTTAATGGTGATTTGCGTTTTACGGCCTTATAACCAAATTAAAGTACACAGAATGCTTTGTAATGGCATCAGCAATCCAAAATAACATTCAAAATGAATTAAAGAGGCATAGAAATGGAGTTTTGATTTTCAAATAATGGACAAACCGTGGGGTGGGGTGATGAACGGTTCTTTGAGGTTATGCGCTTGATTTTGATTGCCAAAGGTTGCTGGTGATGCAAGGAGTGTATTGGAATCAAAATGGGAGCTTGAAGTGTACTACAACTAGGTTTTCGATTTGTGATTTTTTCTTCAAAACTTGGAAAATGGCTTATGTTGTCTATGGCTCTCTAGGTCGTGAATTGTTATTGGCAAGCTTGCATATATGTTATGTGATGTGTATCAATCCAAATAATGGTCATTAAGCTTATGCAATTATGTTCTTGATTTCCTCCATAACCAACATTGAACCACTTGCCATTTTTGTGAAAATTTGAATTTTCTTGCTTGGAATAGGCCTTGCACGAATTTGAAATGTGTTTTAAGGTGTATCAAAGCTATTCAACACAAAATATATCCCTCCATTAATTTCTTTGATTTTTATTTGAATTTTAAAGATTTAAAATGAATTAAATCAAATTAAATAAAAATGGAAAAATTAATTTTAAATCTTGAAATAAATTGTGGGACACGTGGGAGGCATGGCCAAGCTGAAACAAGTGGAAAAAGTGGGCCCCTTTTGTCAAAAATGAAGTTTCAAGGATAATTGACTTTGGCCATTTCACACAAATTTCCCAACTTCTCCAATGCATATCTTGCTCAATTTTGAAGCTATGAACATGTTCTTGGACATTTTGGAAAGGTCTTGAAGTCCTCTAACCAGTGTCTTTGGTCCCATGTAATTTTTATTTACCAATCCCATGTTATGGTCTTTGACTTAAAGTGCAATTTTGTTGACTTTTGAAAATGACCTATAATGTTGAAATTGATAACTTTTTGTGAGAGCATTTCTTGGACTTGGAATGTGAAGATGAGTTGTAGGAAATGTCATCCCCTTAAAAATGAGCATTGGATGGGATTTTTCTGATGAACCATGAAAAAGTTATGCCTTGGTCAAGTTACAGTTGACTTTTCAACTGTCCAAAAATAGAAACCTTTGCATCTGGATGATTTTTGAGCCATTCTTGTGAAATCATGGTCAAGATTTGACCAAATGATGATTGTGGCTTCAAAATAAGATGTTGACCAAAATTTTTGACTTTTGACTGCCAAATGACCATTTTGCCCCTGCAGTTGACTATGGAGCAATTAGGGTTTTTGACTGTGCAACTTGACCTTGTGAGCCTTGAAACTTGACATGTGGATGCTTGACAATGTATATGAGCATATGTGACTTGATTGAGCCCTTGAAAACCTCAACTTCCTTGCAGGAACCAAAACCCTAATTTGATTGGCTTTAGGAGAGTGGTTGACTGTGTAGCCCTTGGGTAGACTTGAGCAATTTGAGGTAATGCTTGTCAAAACTTTGAAGAATATGGGAGGGAAAATTTTGGGGTACAACAGTTGCCCCTGTTAAATCTTCTTAGACCTGAGGATGTAGATTGGCGTGTGTGCCTTTCGTGATCCGAGGGTGGAAGATGATTGAACACTAGAGTGCCCAGAAATTTGCACTCACATAGTAGAGTATCAGCAGTGTGATAGCGGGAATGGGCTTATAGATGCCATTTGGAGAGATGGTGGATAGGAGGATGGGCTTATAGATGCCATCTGGAACTGTAATGGATAGTTGAATCTGAATAAGAAATAGAATAGCTTCCGTGTCTGGAGCATATCTAATTACTGACGTCTGAATAAATGGTAGAATGATCGCCGTGTCTGGGGTATATCCATACTGCATGAGTAACAGAATGTCATCCGAATCTGGATCGTATCTGGACTGAACAATAGAAGAGCATCCGGGATGGAGCATCTCTAAGTTGTCTTTTAGAAGTTTGAATCTGAATAAGCAATAGAACAACGTCCGGATCTGGAGCATCTCTAGGCTATATCTGAAAGGGAATCTGAATAAGTATCAGAACGTCGCCATGCCTGGGTCACATCTGAACTATCTCTAGAAGGAGTCTTGAATAAGCAAAAGAACAGCATCCATATCTGGAGCATGTCTAAGCTATCTCTGAAAGGAAATCTGGAATAAGTATCAGAACGTCGCCATGCCTGAGTTACATCTGAACTATATCTAGAAGGAGTCTTGAATAAGCAAAAGAATAACATCCATATCTGGAGCATTTCCAAGCTATCTCTGAAAGGAAATCCGGAATGAGTATCAGAATGTCGCCATGCCTAGGTCACATCTGAACTATATCTAGAAGGAGTCTTGAATAAGCAAAAGAACATCATCCATATCTGGAGCATTTCCTAGCTACATCTGAAAGGAAATCCGGAATAAGTATCAGAACATCGCCATGCCTGGGTCACATCTGAACTATATCTAGAAGGAGTCTTGAATAAGCAAAAGAACAGCATCCATATCTGGAGCATTTCCAAGCTATCTCTGAAAGGAAATCCGGAATGAGTATCAGAATGTCACCATGCCTGGGTCACATCTGAACTATATCTAGAAGGAGTCTTGAATAAGCAAAAGAACAGCATCCATATCTGGAGCATTTCCCAGCTATATCTGAAAGGAAATCTAGAATAAGTATCAGAACATCGCCATGCCTGGGTCACATCTGAACTATATCTAGAAGGAGTCTTGAATAAGCAAAAGAACAGCATCCATATCTGGAGCATTTCCAAGCTATCTCTGAAAGGAAATCCGGAATGAGTATCAGAACGTCGCCATGCCTGGGTCACATCTGAACTATATCTAGAAGGAGTCTTGAATAAGCAAAAGAACAACATCCATATCTGGAGCATTTCCAAGCTATCTCTGAAAGGAAATCCGGAATGAGTATCAGAACGTCGCCATGCCTGGGTCACATCTGAACTATATCTAGAAGGAGTCTTGAATAAGCAAAAGAACAGCATCCATATCTGGAGCATTTCCAAGCTATCTCTGAAAGGAAATCCGGAATGAGTATCAGAACGTCGCCATGCCTGGGTCACATCTGAACTATATCTAGAAGGAGTCTTAAATAAGCAAAAGAACAACATCTCTATCTGGAGCATTTCCCAGCTATATCTGAAAGGAAATCTAGAATAAGTATCAGAACGTCGCCATGCCTGGGTCACATCTGAACTATATCTAGAAGGAGTCTTGAATAAGCAAAAGAACAACATCCATATCTGGAGCATTTCCAAGCTATCTCTGAAAGGAAATCCGGAATAAGTATCAGAACATCGCCATGCCTGGGTCACATATGAACTATATCTAGAAGGAGTCTTGAATAAGCAAAAGAACAGCATCTCTATCTGGAGCATTTCCCAGCTATATCTGAAAGGAAATCTAGAATAAGTATCAGAACGTCGCCATGCCTGGGTCACATCTGAACTATATCTAGAAGGAGTCTTGAATAAGCAAAAGAACAGCATCCATATCTGGAGCATTTCCAAGCTATCTCTGAAAGGAAATCCAGAATGAGTATCAGAACGTCGCCATGCCTGGGTCACATCTGAACTATATCTAGAAGGAGTCTTGAATAAGCAAAAGAACAGCATCCATATCTGGAGCATTTCCAAGCTATCTCTGAAAGGAAATCCGGAATGAGTATCAGAACGTCGCCATGCCTGGGTCACATCTGAACTATATCTAGAAGGAGTCTTGAATAAGCAAAAGAACAGCATCCATATCTGGAGCATTTCCAAGCTATCTCTGAAAGGAAATCCGGAATGAGTATCAGAACGTCGCCGTGCCTGGGTCACATCTAAACTATATCTAGAAGGAGTCTTGAATAAGCAAAAGAACAGCATCTCTATCTGGAGCATTTCCCAGTTATATCTGAAAGGAAATCTAGCATAAGTATCAGAACATCGCCATGCCTGGGTTACATCTAAACTATATCTAGAAGGAGTCTTGAATAAGCAAAAGAACAGCATCCATATCTGGAGCATTTCCAAGCTATCTCTGAAAGGAAATCCGGAATAAGTATCAGAACGTCGCCATGCTTGGGTCACATCTGAACTATATCTAGAAGGAGTCTTGAATAAGCAAAAGAACAGCATCTCTATCTGGAGCATTTCCCAGCTATATCTGAAAGGAAATCTAGAATAAGTATCAGAACGTCGCCATGCCTGGGTCACATTTGAACTATATCTAGAAGGAGTCTTGAATAAGCAAAAGAATAGCATCCATATCTGGAGCATTTCCAAGATATCTCTGAAAGGAAATCCGGAATAAGTATCAGAACATCGCCATGCCTGGGTCACATCTGAACTATATCTAGAAGGAGTCTTGAATAAGCAAAAGAACAGCATCCATATCTGGAGCATTTCCTAGCTATCTCTTTGATCTCTTTAATGCAGATATGCCCTGTCTAGATACAGGTATCGAATCCACAATCAATCGCTCACAGATATGCCCTGGCTAGGTACAGGTATTGAATCTGGAATTGCGACAGTTGATAGTAATCATCTTTGGATTGACCTTTTTCCTGAAAAAGGCAAAACATCAGTTGTATGCAATGCCATGATGTATGAAATGCATGATGTCATGATGGTCTCAAAATGAATGAGATTGTATGATATGATGCGTATGTGCATGCATTGTGTATGTAAGCAAGATGTATGAAAGGTGATATGTTTATGAATGTATTTTCGTCTAGGAAAATAAATCCTTGACGAATGCCGGAAAGTTGAATCTTGGGCTGATGTTGAAGAATAGAGTTCTTCGTTTCCGCTGGGGATGATGGTTGAAGAATAAACCGGTAGGAGAAGATGACTCCATTGGGGAATAATCCTGGTGAAGATATTACTCTGCGGGGAATTACTTTGTTGGAAGAGATACTTCGCTGAGGTTTTGATGATAACTCCGTTGGGGATACCGTTGATATGTTATGTTGGGGAATTGATGAACTCCGCTGGGGGATAGGAAGAACTTCGCCGAGGACGATCTTTCCATGGAAATTAACTGAGGATAACCCAGTTATAAGCCCTGGTGGGGAATAACCTTTGAATAAAGCCGGGGAGACGCGTTCGTGCTCCGCAGGGGATAAGCTTCCAGAATCTACTGGGGATAAGCTTCCAGAATCTACTGGGGAGGATAATTCAACTCTCTTGGGGAAACTTTGGACTGTACTGGGGAAGTGGCTCCACTGGGGTGTCTGGTATTCCGCCGGGGAACACTCTTATATTAAGACTGCCGGGGATGCTTGCTTAGGAACATCTGTATACTCCGATGGGGAATATTGAGATTTTCTGGGGGTACCCAACTTCCTTAGGGCTGACAGTAGCCTAACTCTGCTTGGGGAGAGCGTTGCTGACTTACTGTTTTACTCCCGGGGAGTGGAGGCCTCTTGGTTATGTTCTTCAGCCGAACCTACCTTGGTACCTTGGTTGACAGAGCAACTAGATCGCTTGGACAACTCATTATTGCCTCTGTTTCTGCGGGAGAAGGTACCTGTGGAGGTGCTTGATGATTGCCGATTGACAAATCTTCTTCTGGTAGGCAAGTGACGAGATGACGGGACATAGTCATACGCTTTTGATCCCTAAATTTTTCCTGGACCGCCCTTTCGGGTTTTCAGTCCACCGGGATACCCATTTTTGCCCAAGCCGCCTTTGCAGGTTTTCGACTTGCCGGGTGTACAAATTTTTTTCATTTTTATCCCTTATTCTTGCTCAAACCTTTTTGGTTCGCCGGGAAGCCCTTATTTTTGCCTAGGTGTGTCAACCTAGCGGGTCTTTGATTATGCGTAGTATTTTTTTGACTATGTCCACGCCCTCAGGATGTAGGGAGGTGCCCCTGTTGTTGTGTTGCCATACCATCCGAAGATCTTCGTTTGATCGTCCAATGCCCCAAGTGACTCAGGCGGAGATTTGCCCCTGGTTATTTGGCCTTTGAGAGATTCTCTGAATCTTGACTTCACTGCCCCAGATGATATACCATGATCATGCTGTGCCCCTGGATTGGAAGTGCTTTTGTTCACTAGATATTCGTCGTGCGAACTTCTATGATGTTCAAACAAATAGTCATATGCAAGCAATGTTATATTAAAAATGCAAAGCTTATGTCTGTCTTGAAGTTTTTTGAAAATGCATTTTTTCAGTAAAATAAGCAAATTTTGTAACATGTGATGTCAACTCAAGATTTTACAGCGAGCCTTAAGGAGTCAGGATACCTTTGTAACAGTATGCTTTCGAATTAACCCATGCTTCAGCTAGGACTTTTGAGGGTTATAACATTGCCTGGTTCACGGTTTAAGAAACGAAGGATAAAGGCTCAAATTTATCTGTACCCACCCGCTCTTCGTGATGTTCTTTAAACCTAAACTCAGCTGATCGTGCGTTAGACCTTGTTTGAGTCTTTGCTCTGATATTCCAATGATGGTTTGGACATTGACAGTTTATTTTGAAACAGGCAGTCATTTTTGTTGAGGGTTTGTGGGAGCTCTTTCTTTTTTGATTTTGATTATCCCTGTTTTTTTGCCTGAACTGTTTCTTTTGTGATTACAGTCATCGGGATGCCCCAGTTTTGTAAGTCTCCTTCATAGGTTTTGACTTATTGGGCTTTAGTTTTTTTTTTTGGTAATGACTTCCTGTCTTTATGATTATTCGAAACCATCACAGTCTTTTGCTTTGTAAGGACTCTTTTTGGTGCCATTCGTTGTGCACCTTGATCAGCTGAGAAGACTATCCTGCCCCAGGTTATGATTAAGGGTTTTAATTTTCGAAAAGAAAAACTTCGACTTCTTTGGCTCAAAGGGGGTGACGAGGGATTATCTTCCTTATAACTCCAGTGTTTAGGAATTGAAACAATGCATGTACCTCATCAGCGGGGTCTGTTCAAAAGCATACTGTAGATTATGGTATCGTTTTCGTCATCCTCCCTCAAGAGGCTTAGAATTATTAATTGAGAGTTGACATCAAAAAGTGAAAGCAGTTTGAATATAGCGAATGAGAATATATTGATTCAAAACAAACATATGCGATGCATTGATAAAATAAAAGAGTTTGCTATGACATTTAATTGTTTGTATAAGCAAAAAAAAATTACAACTCGGGAATTCAAATAAACAAAAGTCTTCAATGATTGGGCAAAGGAGCATTGATTATGTTTGGAGTCTCTGACGCTTCAAACTGAATCTCTCCGGTGTCGATCATGTCTTGAATCTTGTTCTTCAAAGGCCAGCAGTTGTTCGTAGTATGACCCGGGCTATCAGAGTGGTATGCGCACCTCTCATTAGGATGGTAGTTGGGAGCAGAGGTGTTTGGATTCCGGAGAGGAGCCCTCAAGGTAATCAGCCCTGCCTTCAACATTTGTTGTAGAGCTTGATCCAATGACATGTTGATTTTAGTGAATTGTCTCTTGGGTGCGACCTCCTTACGTTGATGCCCCTATCCTTGTTGAGCAGGCCTAGGATTAGAGATCTGGACTGCCCCTACATGTTGATCATGGCGACCCTTTTGGCTGTACGCTGCATTGGCCTCTTTCTTCCCAGTGTAAGGCTTTTTGTGAGTATCAGAAGGTGCAGCTTCTTGAATCTTTCCATCCTTGATTCCAGCTTCGATCCTCTCCCTGGTCAAGATCAAATCTGTAAACCCAGCAGAAGAATTCCCAATCAGATGGTTGAAGAAGGGACCAGACAGGGTCCCCAAGAACATGTCAACGAGCTCACGGTCAGTCAAGGACGGCTGCACCCTTCCAGCCAGATCTCTCCACCTTTGCGCATACTCCTTAAAACCTTCACTCGTCCCAAGTGACATACCCTAGAGTTGGGTACGCGTGGGAGCGAGGTCGGCATTATACTGATACTGCTTATAAAAAGCAGTTGCCAAGTCCTCCCAGTTACGAATACTGGTTCCATCCAACTGATAGAACCAATCGAGCTGAGTCCCTGAAAGACTCTCCTGGAAGAAATGGATCCATAGATTCTTGTCTGCCGTGTAGGGCTGGATCTTCCTTGCGTATGAACGGAGGTGCAGCTTAGGATAGGAAACCCCGTCGTACTTTACAAAGGCAGGTGCCTTGAACTTGTGAGGGATCACCACCCCAGAAGATAAATCTAGGTCCCCAAAGTCCAACCCAGGCACACGTTGGATATCCATAGCATTTAACCGGTCCTCCAGCTGTTTGTACCTGTCTTCAGCAGGGGGTACTGTTCATCATTGAATTCTGTCTCGGTGTCAGAGACCACAGGGCTAGGAACCTCTCTCCCTTGGTGACTGCCTTCCCCCACAGATGGAGTAGTCCTCTCAGCTTCATTCTGCAGTGTGTTCCCAGATCTGCGTCTAGGGTTGAACAAAACAGTCCTCTTCTTCTTCTTCTTCTGAATCAGAGTCTTCAATTCCTTTTGACCCTGGGCTAGGCTCATAATCAACTCCTGGAACTGGGCATTCTGGGCCTGGAGGGCCTTGATAGCTTGTCCATTGGATGATTCAGGATTCATGATGACTGCTGAAATAAACAGCGAAGAAGGTAAGTGACCTGCAACAAGTGTACCTGTAATGCAATGATATGTATGATATGCATGCAATTTTTTCAAGGACCTCGCGGGATAAACAAAGAAGCTTGTTAGAATTTTAATATGGTGGCTTGATTGAAGGAACTGCATATTGTTGAGAGTCCTTCTTCAAGAGTCAAGGCTCACCATATCGAGTGGGTCATAGCCCCTGACTCAAGCTGTTAACCTTGGCTAGAGGAAAATAACTCCCCTTTGCCCCTTGCTAGACATTTGATTCATCATGACCTGCATCACAAGCCCTTGAGATCCTTGAAATGGATTAGTCCTTATGTAGGATGTATGCAATGGTATGATGGTATGATGTTATGCTGTGGAGTAATGTAGGTAAACCCTTGTTATGAGTCCTGATTAAGGACTGTAAACAAAACCTGCAAGAAACTCAAGTGTCAGATAACAAGTATGCAAGTAGTCAAGTTTTGAAGGCACACAAGTCACACAAAGAGCCCTTAGAGTTTAGGCCAGCATGAAGTTTGGGGTACTACCCTCTTGAAGTTGGTGGGCTCAAACCTGTCCTATCAAAAGTAACCGGGTTCTAAGGAGCTCAATATCATTGGATTGTTTTCTGTGTTCATCGTTTCGATTTAGCCACTGAACTGGCGATCAAAATATTCCAAGAAAACAACCCTCAATGAGTGTAGTATCGAGTATCAACCAACTTCGGATTGCACCAAAGTCAGTTATCTCACTACCCCTAAAGAGGCCAAGATGGTTCAATTAAGGTTCCTAAGGTCAGTTGATGCTTCACGACACCATGCGGCGGCCCCGTACTCTCCTTGACTTGACTCAAGGGTTACCGGTACTCACCAAAGTGCCACATCAACGTAGCAGACTGCTTCAACCGTGTCGGTATACCCCGCACAGTTCCCTCACAGTCTTGTTGCTACTTTCTAAGAAGGTATCCCCTAGATCCGGGTTAGGATCTATGAAACTCCCAAGACAGTGCCCACAATAATAAAGCAAACAAAATAAAGCAATTGAAAACACAAGTATAAGCTATCCTAAGGTACACCTCACTTTAAAATTTTCCCCAGCAGAGTCGCCAGTTCTGGCGATCGGTGGATTTAGAACTGACTGTTTAACGCTGGTTCGCGAAATGTCACGGAAGCAAGAGTCACCACCGTCTTTTATTTTCTCCAACATGGACAGGACAAAAGCACAACAAAATTCCTTATGAGATTGTCTCTCGGTTCGGGAGGTAGATTTATAGAAAGGGAAGGTGTTAGCACCCTTTCTATCCATGGTTATCCATGGGCTCTTAGATACTTGCTCTTTATGTTTTCAAAAATTGCTTTTCAATTATGAGTGGGTTTGAAAAAGTTTCGTTTTGAAAGATTTCTGAATAACTCTTGTATCTGTCCTCAAGAGTGTTTGAAAAATTGTTTTGAAAGCTTTTTGAAAGTGTCGGTGTGAAAAGATTTTGTTTTGTTTTTTAGAGAGAGCAAGTATCTATGAGTCATCTACCTACCCTAAGGAATTAAGCTGTGTAGAAGTCCTTTAGGTAGTGCCATCCCACCATTGAGAGGTAGGCAGCACCACCGTTGGAGGTGTTCGGGTCAATTCGATTGTAGGGACAGTGTGGTCACCGAAGCAACAGTTAGGACACCTTAGAAGCTACCCTTATGTCCTTGATCCTTTTTTAATCCGAGGCAACCGTTTCAAGGCAACTATTTCAAGGCAACTGTTTCGAGGCAACTGTTTCGAGGCAACTGGATCATGGACATAAGGACCACTAAAACGTCCTATACTTGACGACCATGTTTCGAAGGCAACGAGTGAGGCGTACCCTAGAAGTGGTGTGTGTATTGTGTGTTGTATTCAGTTAATGTTATCTTGTTATTAGTGAGCTACGAGTTGTTTTTATTTACATGCATTCTTGCAGGCATTTAACAGTTAAGGGGTGCGGAAAGTAAATTGCGAAAACATAAATCCTACGCTATTACAAGGCGCGGGTCTATACATCGCCAAAAATTACAAAGACCTGTTTTTTTGGTAAATAAGTACGGAAATTAAATACAGCGATAAACCTATTTAACTATTATATTCTTGAGGGCAATTACATAATAATCAAAATAAAGTAAATGCGCGCGAATAAATTAATCGGGAATGTCTAAGGGTGTTAACCCTTTTTTTTAGAAAAGAAATTGATTTTTTTGGCTTTTTTATAATTAAAATGAAATTAGAACTAACTAATGGCTAATTAATTAATTTAATTAAAAAGAAAATATTTTTTGCTTTTATGTTTTTATGAAATAAAATAAAAGAAATAAAATTCTAGGTTAACCTAATTCTAAATCTATTTTAATTACTGAAAAAAAAGTTAAAATGGCCTAATTAAAAAAACTAATTCAATTATTGTTTATTTACCAAAATAAAATAATAATAATAATAATAATGATGTTAATTCTTTTTTTGGATTTTTTGTTATGAAAATGTTAATTGATTAATTGTTAATAATAAAAATAAAATAAAGCAAGTAAAATAAAAAATGTCAAAACAAAAATAAAAAGAAGAGTAAAAACCCAAGGGGTGTGGGCTGAAATGGAGGGTGCAATGTTGGAATTATGGCCCATTTGTCCTCAGCTCGTTTGACTTTCCTGGATTGCCTATAGCGCGCTTTGACTGAGCACATGGTATTCTTGCTTTTTGGGTCTTTAGATCTGCCTCCAATGACACTTGGCTTGCAGAGATTAATTTCTTTGATTTTTATTTGAATTTTAAAGATTTAAAATGAATTAAATCAAATTAAATAAAAATGGAAAAATTAATTTTAAATCTTGAAATAAATTGTGGGACACGTGGGAGGCATGGCCAAGCTGAAACAAGTGGAAAAAGTGGGCCCCTTTTGTCAAAAATGAAGTTTCAAGGATAATTGACTTTGGCCATTTTACACAAATTTCCCAACTTCTCCAATGCATATCTTGCTCAATTTTGAAGCTATGAACACGTTCTTGGACATTTTGGAAAGGTATTGAAGTCCTCTAACCAATGTCTTTGGTCCCATGTAATTTTTATTTACCAATCTCATGTTATGGTCTTTGACTTAAAGTGCAATTTTGTTGACTTTTGAAAATGACCTATAATGTTGAAATTGATAACTTTTTGTGAGAGAATTTCTTGGACTTGGAATGTGAGGATGAGTTGTAGGAAATGTCATCCCCTTAAAAATGAGCATTGGATGGGATTTTTCTGATGAACCATGAAAAAGTTATGCCTTGGTCAAGTTACAGTTGACTTTTCAGCTGTCCAAAAATAGAAACTTTTGCATCTGGATGATTTTTGAGCCATTCTTGTGAAATCATGGTCAAGATTTGACCAAATGATGATTGTGGCTTCAAAATAAGATGTTGACCAAAATTTTTGACTTTTGACTGCCAAATGACCATTTTGCCCATGCAGTTGACTGTGGAGCAATTAGGGTTTTTGACTGTGCAACTTGACCTTGTGAGCCTTGAAACTTGACATGTGGATGCTTGACAATGTATATGAGCATATGTGACTTGATTGAGCCCTTGAAAACCTCAACTTCCTTGCAGGAACCAAAACCCTAATTTGATTGGCTTTAGGAGAGTGGTTGACTGTGTAGCCCTTGGGTAGACTTGAGCAATTTGAGGTAATGCTTGTCAAAACTTTGAAGAATATGGGAGGGCAAATTTTTGGGTACAACATCTACTAGGATTAACCATGCCTCAATTTGTCAAACAAAGTCAAAAGATACAAGGGTTGATTGAAGAAGTTTGACCTAATTGAACAAGTTCTTGATTCCTTGATCACAAGTTTATAACTCTCTCAATTATTAATATTTGGAAGTGGTTTTTGTTGCTATGGTTTCTTATTATTATTCACAACAACTTCTATTCACGTGACAAAAGTGATTATGCAAGAAAGATTATCAAAATTGAAAGGGGTTTCCAAGTCATTTTAGTGCTTAAGGAGCTAGGGTTTTGAACTTCTAAGGGTTATATCTTGTTCATCTTTTGAGATTCTTGAGTGATTCCAAATATATGCTTATCTTAAAGGGTTATCAACCAATCACTTCAAAAGTTTCAAGCAAATTTGGTGTGGAAGATTCCTAATGATTGATAAAGATTACAAGTCCTCTAGATAGGCCATCAAATTCCCTTATGTGACTTCAAAATATCATAACTTGGTCAATTTTTATCTCCTTGAGACCATTCTTTTTCCACAAGGATCTTAAGGATGGGTACTTCAACTCTTCTTTTATGTGCAAATCTTGAAAATGAGTAGAAGATTCCCTAAGAACTTAAAAGATTATAGGTCACCTCATGAATTCTCACCAATTTTACAAGGCCATAACTTTTTTAATACTTGGTATTTTTGAGTGATTCAAATTTCAAAATGCTCTTTGGGAAGTCTAATTCAAGCTAGCATCAATGATCAAAGCTCAATTTTGGAGGAAGGCCTTGTTTGAACTCAAAAATTTATAGGTCACTTTTGAAGAAAAACTTAGAATTTTTCTAAGTACAAAAAGTCAGCATCTTTTTCTCAACTTTGACTCATCACAACTTTTAGCTCAAACATCCATCTGATCTCATTCTTGGCACATTGCAAAGATTGTGACCTTATCCTTCAAATGCTTCAAGAATCATGCCCTAAGACCCCTCGAGTTGTGAACACCATGGATTCAAAGATGGTACCTTGAAACTGAAGTTTTCTCCAAAGTCAGAATTTGAAATTCATAACGTGCCTTCTAAACACCAAATTAGCACGCGTTTTTGATTTAAACATGTTTAAAAAAGTTCCCAAAGTTGAATTAAGGATCAAAACACAGGAATTGACTGAGTTTTGATGCATAGGGAGTCACACTTTTTTCACTTTCAAGCTCCATCCAATTTCCCTCCAAACTTCAAATTTCCTCTTAATTATTTGCACCATTCGCTTCCCTATAAATAGAGGACCTCACTCCTCTCATTTTCTCAAGCTTGAACATCCAAAATTACTCTGTAAAACTCCCTCCATAACTCACTTTTTTGAGAATTCGAATTCCTCTTTTCTCCACTTTTTAATCCAATTTCTTCATTGATCCTTCATCCTTGAACTTCACTAAAGATAACAGAAGAAGAATCAAGCCTTGAGGTGCCCTAAATCGTGCTAGCCAAGTCCATTTACAGAGCAAGTTCATCTGACTTCGTTCAGGTAGTTTAAGGCACTAAATCTTCTAACTCAAATTACTGGAATGATCTATGATGTTCACTGATGCTTGCTCTTAACTCAATTTTGGTGAAACAATGCATTTGGTGCTTCTGATTTTTTATTTTAACATTTTCAAACATCTCTGGTTTTTTCCAAATCGACTACGCTGTGATTTATATAAATATTTCGTGAGCATATGGTTGTGATCGTATCAAGTAGACACATCTAATGGTACCACTATGAACGCGTAAATTTACAGATTCAAGGATCTTGGATTTTCCCTACTTGCAGGAGGCTGGAGGTTGAAGACGACCTACATGTCATTCTTCAACCAATGACGCTCATCCAATTGTTTTATTTTAATTTGTTGGACTTTCTTGTGTTGCATGTGCGCGCCTTGACTTGGGTTCATGATGCTCCCTCACCTCAGATTCGTTAGATCTTCCAGCGTGTATAAGTGAAAGAGATCCAGCACGTGTGGTTTTTCTGGTTTATTTTATTTTTACAAAATTATTTTTAAATTTCTTTTATCTTTAAAAATTCATAACTCTTTTATTTTTTATCCAAAAATTATGAAAAATATATATATAAATACTTTGAATCATTTCGGACTTTGTGAATATTTTTTCATATTTTTATTTTGATGTTTGATATTTTTCATAATTTTTGCGTTTGTTTGCCTTATTTTAATTATTTTAAAAATACTTTCTGACTTTTTTAAATTCTAAAAAAATTGTGGAAGGATTCAATAGTCTCTTGACAAATATTGGTGACCTCATTTTATTTGTATTTCTGATTTTACTATTTTTAACAAATTTTGGTTTATTTTGCTTATTTTCTTCAATTTTTAAAATTAGTTTCTGACTTTAAAAAATTCTGAAATTTTTTGTCAACATTTATTAAATTATGTTTAACCTCTTACTTTTTTTAGGATTTTTATTTGGTGTTATATTATATTTTGTGTATTTTATCAATTATTTTCCTTTTATTAACCATTTTAATTTTGTTTTGTTAAATATTATTTTATTATTTTCTTTATTTGGTTCTGACTTGGACTCCATTTGGTGACAAATTCCTTAACCTCATTGGATCTTGGGTGTTGATAGGTTGAGAAACCAAATCCACCAAAATGGATGAATGATTTTGATGATATTTGAAACTCTAATTTCATACATTGCATCCCCTCCCTCTTCATCTTATCTCTTTCTTATTTGTGCTACATGTTGTTAGAGGATGATCTACATATCATCTCTGAAAACATACGGCACATAGATTGCTATTGACGATCTCAAAATAGGTGCAACTTTTATATAAGTCCACTTACGATTGCTTAACATATCGCTAAATTTTGTCCTGATTCGAGAAATGATCATTCGTGGCCCAAACCTATGTTTGCAAGCCCAAGTATGCTTCATTTGAAACCTTTGATCCAATAACTTTGAAGTTCATTGTTAGGAGGCTTTGGTCTTATCAATCCTCTAATGAACTTTCATAAAACTTGGTTTAAGTGAATCATTTAAACATCGTTGATCATTTATTGTTGCCTCGAGATTTTGAAATGAATGATATAATTGACAAAAAGCAAATGAAACTTGTTGTTGAGAGGCTTTGATTTTATCAATCTTATAATGAGTTTTCAAATGCAAGTTTCAAGATGGTCATTCAACTAACCTCTAATTTCTAACTCATTAACAATTGACTTTTATTTTTATGCTTTTACTTTACGCCTTTACTTTTACACACCATTTATTTTAGCATTTATATTTCATGCTATTTTCATCTTTTCTCATTTGAGCATTTATCTTTATGTCATTTTTATTTTGCTCACTTGAGCTTTTCATTTTCTTTTTGAAAATACCTAATAGCCAACTTGAACAATAAAAAATTTTAAGGTTACTTGGACTTTTTGGTTACTATCCTTTGCATTTTGGAGTTATGGACTTCTTGGACTTAGGAGTAGAGACCTTTACCTGCCTTGAGACCTTATGACTTCTATTATTGTTTTGTCTAGAGTTCTTGGGGTTTACCCCGAGACATTGGGTTGTTTGTTTTCTTTGTGTGCAGGTTATTCTGATTATATGCTTTATCTGTGATTGAGAATTCATCTGTATACAGTCGTTACTCTGTCCAATTTTTTAGAAGACTCAATGCATTCGAAGTTTGGTATTCTTAAGAGGTTTATCATCTTTGCTTGTTTGGTTTCAAATCCAAAGGATGAGAATTCTACATTGACTCATTATGTCCAGTGTTGGCTTCTTGTTGGTTAGACGGTTCTTTTCCCTAGCTTTTACCTTATGCTTTAGGATAGTCCCTCATCTCCTCCCATCTTCTTTAATTTCAAAAATCTTCTCCCTCCTTTTCAAAACTATTCTTGTTTTCTAAACTTGAACTTCTTTCACAATAAACTTGAACTTAGGTCCATGCACTTTCAAAGAAATATTTTCTTAATCAAACTTTAATCAACTTAATAATACCTTGACATTTTTTGTGAGAAGACTAAAAATCAATCAATCTCATTCAAACCATTTTTCCATTTTGGCTTTTTTACTTAAACATTTTCTCAAAAGATTAGACTCTTGTCGACTCTTGTAGTGATGCGAATTACTATACTTCTAAGATATGTAGTGAAGTGAGATATTTTCCACTTATGTGTTGAGTGAGGCTTTGTTGATTTTAAAATCCAAGCTATATCCTCCACTTTGAGATGACACAAATTCTCCTTTCTCATAATCATGAGTAGTAAGTATGTTCTTCCACTCGGATAAGACGATGATGTCTCGTCTCTTAAAATTAACTAACACATTTGTGTTTTAAAATTTTTAAAAATTAAACTACGAGTACCCTGATCCCCTATTGCACGGAAGGTGTTACGTAGGCACTAAAGGTCCACAACCGCGGAGGGTGCAAAAATTGTAAAAAAAATACTTCTTTTCTCATCTTTACCATCTACTTTTGTATACAACACTTATGGAAAAAATACACAAATTTACAAAGAGGTTCCTGCGGAGTACCGTAGATGTTTATGGTTCTAATACCTTCCCTTTGTATAACCAACCCCCGAACTTAGATTCTCTCCCCCTCTTTTTGGGTTATTTTCTCTTTTCCCGTTCCTTTAGAAACAATAAAGTGCAGTGGCAATTTTTATTTGATCTGTGCGAGTCAAGTCAATCCAATGGCTTAGTCTCACCATTTCTACCGCTATAGTGAGGATGATTAGTGAGCTTACTAAACAAATCATTGTTTCACTCTCTCTCTCTCTCTCTCTCTCTCTCTCTCTCTCTCTCTCTCTCTCTCTCTCTCTCTCTCTCTCTCTCTCTCTCTCTCCCTCTTACTCTCATTTAATTTCTATATGCAATTTGTTAAACTTAGTGTTTGATTGATCAATTCATATAGAGTTTTCTTTGATTGTTGAAGTTTAAATTGCTTTGTTGATCTCCTTATAATCACTTTGATTGTAAGTGTTGTTTTCAAATCAACAAAGCTCAAAAGAAAAAATCTGAAAAATTGATTGTGCGTCAAGTGTTCGATAAATTGTCTTGTTCTGTTTTTAATACAAATTACATTGAAAATAAGTTGATGAATAAGTGATTTGTTGGTAATGATTAATTATGAAACTTTTATTTTAATTGTTTGTATCATTGTTATTCCATTTGGCTCTCGCATATATGAGTTTCCAATAACTAGGTTCGTTTAGACGACTCTTCGATCTAGGCCTAAAATCTTCCGTGCAAATAAAATTTTAATTACCTATTTTCGAAAGGTAATTTTACTTAGGTATTTATTCACTCCCCTATAGATAAGTCATCATCGTATAACAGTATTGTGTCAGTACTACCAGTAGAATATGACCAAGTTTCGGAAATATCAGAGGTTGATGATGACTTTGTGCAAGACAAACATCCAGTGAGAAGCCTCTATGTTACTATGTCATGAGTAACAGTGTAGTCGAAGAGAAAAAAGCCATCTTCGAAAGACCTAGCCGATGAATGATGTATCACCTTAAGTCATTGTTCATAAGGGCAAAGATGGATAAGTTAGCAGTTAACAAGGTCTTTGAAGATTGAGGGGCAACAATAAACTTAATGCCCAATTCATTGTTCAAGAAATTGGGAAAATTAGATGCTAAACTTCGACCCCACAATATGGTTGTGTCAAATTATGAAGGCAAAACCTGTTACATACTAGGAGTTATACAAGTTCATATGGAAGTGGGTACCACCACAAGGCCAACATTGTTCATGGTTATTGCATCAAATGCCAACTATAATTTGTTATTGGGGGCACGAATGGATTCATGGTATTGGCGTTGTTCCATCAACCCTTAACCAAAGGGTAGCCATATGGCGTCCATACGACATTGTTGAAAACATTGAAGCCGACCAAAGCTACTACAAAGTTGATGTAAACAAGTTTGGAAGAAAGCATTTTGACCAACATTTAGCCAATATTGTGCCTTGTTATGAGGCCGAAGCAGTTTATACACCTGAGGAGAATGCTACCCATTTTCTAAACCTGCATCCAAATTATGGCTTTATATGGGATAAAGAGGATGCAACAGATTCAATATCTGAAGAGAGGGAAAACCCACCTACGGGGTGGACCATGGTCAACAAAGATGACCATGAGTCTAGATATATGGCTTGGATTTCGGCCTATATGGATGAAAATAGAATGAAATCGGCTTTGGAAGCCGAGAAATTGCAAAATATGGCTTTAGAGGCCATGATCGACAATAATAAATATGTCCATTTTGGTCAAACAACAGCTTCAGAAAGCCATAAGCTTGACTACATTTACGATGACATGCCTTTGGGGTTTGAAAAAGACCCATTAAACACTACCAAGAAAATGCAGGCTCAAGATCCACTCGAAGAGATAGATTTGGATGATTGAGAAGACAAAAAACCTACTTATATAAGTGCAAAAGTTGAACCAAAAATGAAACTGAAACTGGTCAAATTGATGAAAGAACAATGAAGAAGAAAGCAAGAGTTTTGAAGAACTGAAGGGTTTGCAGAAAGGCTAAAGGAAATGGGAACTTATAACCAATCTGGGTCGCTTCGATGATTGACAAATGGCAATAATTTTTTCCCTAACGTTTCAGTTTCCAACTTGGTGGAAAAAGCTAGTGGTAACAGGTTTTAAACCCACGACATAAGGATTAGGCGTAATCATGAGAAATAATGGCAGAATTCTCGGGAAGTGACTAAATGATAAAGTAGTCATAATGTCAATGACATCAGCGAAAAAGCATCTACAATGTCGAAAATTGGTCGAAATAAAAAAAAATGCCATTTTTCTCCGTCAAAATGGTTCTCAGTCAAAACTGGCATTTTAGGGTGCAATTTGTTAGCCTAGATTTTCGACCAGGACTTTAGGGATTTCGTCTTAAAAGAAGTTGATCTTTGGGTGATCCTTATAAAAGGGAGAAGGACATTCGACGATTGCATTGACATTTTCAGTTGAAGCATATCTCCATCGAATGATGTTAAGAAGAGGTCTTTGGTAGTTTTTAGTCATATTCTTCCTCCAAGGAACATTGTTGAAACTACAGTATGCAAAAGGACTTAGCGAAAATTGTGTTGTCTCTATGGTTTGAACTCTAGTCGGTCGAAGCCTTCAAGTGGATAAGAACAAATAGTTTTCTCAAGGACAAGTGGAAACTTATCAGATGAAGGAGGTGTAGCTTTGTCGACCACTAGAAATGATTATTGTAGGATTTTTATATAAGCTATTTTTGTTTTCAGTTTTAGAGGCCCGCATTTGATATATTGTACAAGAAACTCAAAGTATCCGTGTGAAATTGAGAAAAGAGTGTTTTTTGAAAAATGTATGTATGTGTTCAAGCTTATTAATTTCAAGTCATTTATTTCCTTTTAATATAAAGTTCTTGTTTTAAACTTTTACCATTTCTGCATTTCTTCTTCTGTTTTTCACATTTTAAGTCTTTTTCGACGTTATCTTTATACAATCCTTCAAAACAATACTTAAAACAATAGAAAAACTATAAGAAACCTTAACACTTTGTCCTAGGATTCCCTAGTTGATCTTGCAAGTAAATTTTAAAAAGAGATTAGAGGTTGTTTACCAAAAATTTGGGTAAACACTATGTTGGTTGCGTGTGGGGGCATTTATCAGAATAATTCAGGGGCGTATCTTGGCAGTTTTGGGTGTAATTTGAAGTCTAGAAATGCTATATTCGCAGAGCTCGTAAGGGTCATTTTGGCCATGAAAATAACTATCAGTAAAAATTGGACTAACTTATGGTTGGAATCCGACTCCTCTTTAGGTGTTTCTACATTCATGAACTCTTATGTGGTTTCATAGACAATTAGAAACATACGGGATATTTGTTTAGATAAATTGCGTAATTTCAATTTTTTTGCTTCTCACATTTTTAAGGAAGATAATCACTCTGCTGATAAATTAGCAAACATTGATCTTAGTGTTTCTAAATTCACTTGGTACAACGAGGTTCATTCAAATGTTGTGTTGGATTTTAACAAAAATAAGATAGATTTACCAAACTATAAATAGATAGGTTTGAGGTTAGATTTTTGCCCTTCTCAATTTTTATACCTACTTTATTATTTTATTTCACAGACTTTTGCTCCCCTTTTAATTAAAAAAAAATTTAAATAAGAAAAACGTTAATGCAAGACTTAGTCTTAGAGACATTGTTTTTTTTTTTTAGTTTTTATAATAAAGATATTGTTTAATGACTTATTAAAGAATAAATTTTTTTCTTCTTTTTAATTAAGTTCAAATTCAGTTAGCGTGTATACTATAATGTTAAATTTTTTAGGAAGTATTTTGTATTCTATTTTACTTCTCTCCAATTTAAATAATTAATCTTTGTTGTTGTGGATTCAAGAGATTAGTCTCTTCAATTTAAACGATGATTATTAGTCTTTCTAGACATACATAAAAGATATCTAATTTATAAAAATAAAAAGTATATAATAAGTTTTTATACAAAAATATTGCATTTGCAATTAAATCTTTCAATGTATTTTTATCAAATTTATTTTATATGAACGTGACTGAATTTTAGTATTTCAAGAAATGTCATATAGTTTGAAATAAATTAAGAAATATGAAATAAAAAATTAATTTAAATAAAAATATTGTAACTACATTTAAATATTTTAATCGAAATTCTTGATATGTTGAACACAAATTCCATTATGCAATTATTAATTTATTTCTATTCAGATGTTTGAATTTTCTCGATTAGAAAAAGTCCAACTCATATTAAACAAATAAATAGGAAATTGTGTCGAAGGAAATTGCCTAAGTTGATTTACGGAGGTGAGCTCAACTCTATTTGAGGACTTTTTAGAGGATAACTTGTAATACTTGGAAATCCAATTGCCCTAATTTTTATATATAAAAAAGTCAAAAGAAAATCATGAAGAGTTGATTTAAACTATCCTATCAACTTATAATCTGTAATCTATAAATTAAAAAATGTGTCTTATTAAACGTAGCCGTTTGTTTCTTTGTGATTTTTACCTTTTGTTTTTGGAGGCACATGCAAAGTATTGCCAAATGGGATGATGTTTATCTATATATTGTTGACCAACGCTTCGTATACTCAGAAAATGAAATGTGAATTTTGATGAAATGACAAGATTTTAAGATGGTCACTTCTCGGGTTGTTCATTTTTAAAGTTTATACTATTGTCTTTAAAAAAAGGAAACTACAACGAAAGAGTTAATAGCAAATCATAGCTTTTTTTTTTGCTAAAAAATAACATGAAATTAATCTTGATATTTATAGGCGCTGGTTATTATAATTTGGGTTTAATGGAGAAGTATTAACATTGGGAAGAAATTTTATATTATCATATAATAAAATATATAATATTGTAAAATTTTAACTTTTCAGTCTAATTTAATAGAATATAAAGGTGAAAATAGATCAGACTAATTAACAAAGATCTACGATCTAGTCTATATAGATTAAGATCAGATCAAAAAAAATTTAAATAAAAAAAACCTAAATTTTTTATAAATATATTTAGTTAAATAGCTAGGTCGAGACCGTTAAAAATACTTTTTAAGTCTACCAGAATCATTTATTTTAAAAAATATAAATATATTTATTATTTTTTATATTATATTATATTTTTTATATTAAAATGATAATATAAAAAAATAGTTATTTTAAATAACTTGTGAAAATAAATTAAAAAAATCTTATAAATATATCATAACTTATTTTTATAAATTTTCTCAAATAAATAATCTCATAAAATTTATGTTATTATATAAGCTTTAATTAGTTAATATAAATAAATATTTAGTTTCATTGTATTTTTTATTCTCTATTATATTTAAATATAAGTTGAATTATTTATTTATATATATTCAAATGATATATATTTTTTAATCAGGCTAATCAAATATTCGAAAAGGTCAAACTCAAGCCGAAAAATAAACATATGATAGATCACATACAGATTTAAACTTTAAATTTTTTGACAAGTCAGACTTAGCAAAACCTAACTCGCACCAGCCTATTCTCATCCCTAATAGAATATATGTTATTGATTGACGATGTAAAATTAATTTATACTATGAGTGTATAATCTATCTTCTCTTATAATTTTAAATCTAATTTGATTTATTTTCAGAGACAAATAACCATACATTCTCATTGGCTATAATAATTATTTTATAAAATCCTTTTTTAAAATATTATAAATTTTTATATATTTATTTTTTCTAAATTGAAACACTAATTTTGACATCTTATAACATAAACATAGATTATTGAAGACCAAAACATAATATTTTAAGTTTTTTAAAAAAATTGTATTTCAAAAATAATTTTTATAAAAATTTATTTGAAATAACTTCAAAATGAAATAATTTTTTTTAAAATTTTGATATTAAAAAAAGTTTCAATAAAAAAAAAAATTTAAAAAAAAAATTTAAATTAAATTTTTATTTGAAATTTTTATAAAAAAAATTTATAAATTTTTTATACAATTATATAACACTATAAAAATCATTTTAAAAAAATAAAACAATTTATCCTAAATCAGTTTTTTTGGTCAAATGAGGTTTTATTTTGAATTAAAATAATAATATATAATATCAGAGTAAATTAGTATCTTATAGTAGTAATATTTTAAATCAATTTGCGCCGTCACTTTCACTTTTAAGAGGTTAAAAGGGTAGTTTTGTAATTGTGGAATTGTTTTAACCCTACGATTTTTTAAGGTGAATTTTTACTCTATTAATCCTCGTTACTTTATGCCGTGCAGAGACAATTTAAGATCTTTTTATTTTATTATTAAGAAAAATTCAGGTGTATTTCTTTAGATATGGTTTATATTTTTTTTAAATGAAAATATGATAAATATATAATTCTTTTTTATATATATTTAAATTTTTTTATTATTATTCTTTAAAAAATATTTATATATATTTATTATATTTTTATTGGAAAAAAATATAAATTACGTTTATAAAATTATATTTAAATATTTTTTTATTATTATTGTTTTATTTTTTTTATTTTTTATTTTCTTATATACTATAATATATAAGGTGTTGTATTTGTGCGCTGATAATTTAAGAATTATTTGTTTTATTATTATTTATATTTTAAAATGTTCATATTTTTTATATGGAAAAAATAAAGAAATTGACCATTAAAGGATGATGATGTTGCACAAAACTTGTTGAACAAGTTAACTCATTAATAATACGGCTTCTCCTTTTAACGTCGTTTAAGAGTTTTACACATAAATTAAGAAATGTAATAATAATGTCATAAAATATTATATTTTTATTATATTAATTTTATAAATTTATTGGAAGTAGTATATAGATTGATAATTAAAGGACATAATAGAAAAAATAGCAATCATTTCTATATTAAAAAGTAAGAATGATATTCATTTTAAAACATATTTTATATGTTAAAACGACACTCATTTTAAAATGAAAAAAATATACAATTTTCAACTTTGATAGTTAGGGGTGAAATTAGATCAAACCAACTATCATAGACCTATGACCTAGTTTACATAGGTCTAGCCTACACAAGTATAGATCTGATCAAATTTTTTAAATAGAAAAAACATAGACTTATTTATAAATTTATTTAGCTAAAAAAAATAAATAATTGAAAAAAAAACATTTTAAATCTATCAGATCGGTCTATTTAAATAAATATGAATAAATTTAATAATATTATTATTATATTTCATCTGTTTCAAAATGACTATCATTTAAGATTTTTACACACAAATTAAATAATGCAATAATATTGTCATAACACATTACATTTTTATAAAATTAATCATATTAATATATTGGAAATAGTGTAAAGAGTAAAAAGTAAATGATATAATTAGAAAAATAATAATCATTATTATATTGAAAAGTGGAAACGACAGTTATTTTGAAACAATTTTTTTGTTAAAATAACAGTCATTTTAAAACGGAGAGAGTATTTTATTTGTATTTTGAATTAAAATACAAAAATAAAGTTTAGTTATCTTGAAAAACTTATGAAAAAAATTAAACAAATTTTGTGAACAATGTCATAAGTTATTTTTATAAGTTTTCTCAAACAAATAATATCACATAATTTATGTTAATAGGTAAATATAAGTAAGTCAATAAAATAAGCATTTAGTCTCGTTGATCTTTTAATTTGTTAATCTATTTAAATATTAGTTAAATTTCTTATTTATAAATATCCAAATAAAATAGATTTTTATTTATGTTAATAAGTTAAACCGACCTTCGAAAAGTTCAGACTCAAACCTAAAAATAAATTTATGATAGATCATAGAATTAAACTTTAAAATATTTAACAAGTCGGACTCAAACTTGACAAAATCTAACTCGCTCCAATTTATTCTCACCCCTAATAATAACCTCTCTTAAAATAATGATTTTAAATAAAGAAAATGTTAATGAGTGATTTAGAAGCGTTGTTTAATTTATTTCTATTTTATAATAAAGTATTGTTTGATATATTTTTAAAAATTCTTAATTTATAAATATTATTAACTTATTTATTTTAATAGATAACATTTAACTTAACTAATCAATTACTTAATAATTTAATATATTAAGATTTTTCTAAAACCATTCAGATAAAATAATAAAGTCTCTTGAACTAATTAAGTTAAAGTAATGAGTTCCAATTCACTTTAGAACTTATAACAATCTTAAATCTCTTACCGATATAATTTTGTCTTTTATTTGGATTTTTTTTAGTTCGAGAAATTAATTTCTGCTAACGTATTTCACTTCAATTTGAAAAATTAATTTTTGTTTATTGTAGTAGTCTCTAACTCGAGAATTAGTGTATAATTTCACGTAAAAAATATTTAATATAGTTATAAGTGTATTCAATTAAATCTTTAATATATTTTTATCAAATTCAATTTAATTTGTTTTCATATGAATAACTCCAGTATTTTAAGAAATGTTAATAGATTTTAAAATGAATTTAAAAATATGAAATAAAAAATATCGTATTTACAATTAAATATTTTAATTTAAATATTTAATATGTTAAATGCGAATTTAAATCTGCAATTTTTATTTATTTATATTTAAGATGTTTGAATTTTTCTATTCAATCATTTAATTAAAACAAATAGTGCATCTCATATTAAACGAATAAATAGAAAATCCTATAAAAAAACTGTCTAAGTTGATTTAAAAAGGGAGTTCAATTCTATCAAACAATTTTTTAATTTTATAAAATTGATACTTTTGAAAAAAGTACGAGTTTGTATCTCTCAATCAGCAATCGACATTAATATTTTTTATTATATTTAGTTTTTTTTAAAAAATTATTATTGATGTATTTGTGTATTATTTGTTGTGTTTATGCTCAGTAGATTTTTAGTTGTAATTTATAATATTTGAAAAGCTAATTCACCTAATTTTAATATGAAAAATTCAAAAGAAAATAATGAAATGTTGAACTTTTCAAAATTTTGATCTTAATGGTTAATAATTAATTGATACCTATTTTTTACCTTATGTTTTCGGAGGTACTTGCAAGGTATTGCCAATTGGATTATTTGTAACTGGATGAGGCTTAGTTTATTAGGCGTTGCATACTCAGAAAATGAAGTGTGAATTTTGAAGAAATGATACGGATTTTAAGATGCTCCCTGCTCAGCTGTTCATTTTCAAACTTTATATCATTGTCTTTTAAAAAGGAATAACTCTTAAAATGTGTTCTCGTCTATATGTACCGATTTATCAAGAATGAAAAAAAAATGATATATATATATATATATATATATATATATATATATATATATATATATATATATATATATATATATATATATATATATATATATATATATATATATATATATATATATATATATATATATATATATATATATATATATATATATATATATATATATTTTTTTTTTTTTTTTTTTATGTTTAGAGGTTTTACTCCATCACAATAAAAAATTAAAATTATTCATATTATTGAGAGATGTATTTTTGGACGCATTTTTTTATAAATTTTGAAATTTTATTATATTAGAATTCAGATGTCCTTGTTGATACACAAGGAAGATAAAAGACAAAAGAAATATTTACTGATAACTTCAAAATAAGAATTTACAATGAGTTACAATAACCTACTCCACTAGGCTATTTATACACAAAATCAAATTTAAAATATATCTTCTACAAAGATCTAAGATATATATCTTCTAACAAAGATATAAACAATCTAAAAGATATTCCTAAATATAAATTAATATCTAATTAAATCTAAATTAATTCTAACATCATCCCTTAATTTATATTTACCCAAAACTAACAACACCAATTCCATCCCTTAAACCAAGAAATTGATCAGTTTTGATAGCATTTGTCAGAACATCTGTCAATTGCTTCTGAGTGCTACAGTGCACAACCTCTAACATTCCATTATGAACTTGATTCCTCAGAAAATAATACTTAGTCTCAATATGCTTGCTTCTCCCATGCAACACTGGATTCTTGGTAAGATTGATTGCAGACTTGTTATCAATCATCAGCTTCAGAGGTTTATTTACCCCAATCTTCAGATCTTTTAGCAAGTTCAGAATCCACACAACTTGACATGCAGTCAGAGCACCTGCAATATATTCAGCTTCACAAGTTGACAGAGCAACAACAGGTTACTTCTTGGAACACCAAGAAATAAGACCTCCCAGAAATTTGAATAAGTACCCAGAAATACTTCTTTTGTCAACTCTATCTCCGCACCAATCAGAATCAGAATCAGAATAACTCAGAAATTCTGATTCGATCTTTCTTCCAGACGGAAATAACACTCCATATTTCAGAGCTCCCTTCACATACCTCAGAATCCTGACTGCAGCTTGGTAATGGGACCACTTTGGTTTGCTCATAAATCTGATAACCATTCCAACTGCATAACAAATACCAGGTATGGTATTACACAAATACCTTAGAGAACCAACCATCTATTTGAAGGTTGTAGCATCCACATCCTCTCCATCAGAATCATAGTCTAACTTCTAATTCGTATCAGCATGTGTGATAGCAACCTTGCAATTTTCTAGCTTAAATCTCTTCAGAAGCTCTAGTTCATACTTCATCTGATGTAAAATGATTCCTTTCTCATAGTACATAAATTCCATCCCTAGAAAGAAACTCATTTTTCCAAGATCTGTCATCTCAAATGCATTCATCGGAACTTTCTTGAACTCAACTATCTCTTGTTCAGAACTTCCTGTAAGTAGTATGTCATCAACGTACAAACAAACCAGAATCATATTATCTTCTGAAGTATACTGAACATAAACACCATACTCCATCTCACACTTCTGAAACCCTTGTTCCTTGAAAAAAGAATCAATCTTCAAATTCCAAGATCTGGGCGCTTGCTTCAATCCATACAATGTTTTGTGTAATTTGAACACCATCCCTTCCTGATTCTTTTTCTCAAATCCAGGAGGTTGTGAAACGTATACCTCTTCTTGTAATGGACCATTCAGAAATGCATATTTTACATCTAAATGCATCAGAGGCCAATTCCTGTTAGCAGCTATTGCAATCACTAGTCTGGTTGTTTCATGTCTCGCTACAGGTGCAAACACTACAAAGTAATCCAGCCCAGGCTTCTGTAGGAAGCCTCTTGCTACTAATCTCGCTTTGTGTTTGCCAATTGATCCATTTGGCTTTAGCTACTGCTTGAAAACCCATCTGACACTGATGGATTTCTTGACTTTTGGAAGTTCTGTTAGCTTTCAAGTCTTGTTTCTCTCTATAGCATCAAGTTCTTCTTGGATAACCTGTAACCAAACTCGCTGCTTAAGAGCCTCTTTCGTACTCACGGGTTCAGAGTCTACTAACATTACACACTGAATAACTTCTCCTTCAGAGTCTACTTCAGTGTCTAGCAACATGTCAAACTCTGCAAATCTTTTTGAGATGCTTCTGACTCTTTGTTGCCACTGAACTGGACCTTCAAAGCTTTGGACACCAGAACTTTCCCCTTCAGAAGCACTTGCTTCAGCAATTTTACTTTCTCCAGAACCTTGACTGTCTTCAGAGTCTAGATCACCATCGGAGTCAGAGCCATTACCTTCACAAATACCATCTTCAAAAGTTGGATCACCACTGCCTTCAGAAGTTCCACTTTCAGAATCATGATTGTTGTACCCCAAAATTTGCCCTCGTATTTTTCCACAAGAAATCACAGCTTCGGGCTTTTCTTGATTTTTCAGACTGGCTCAAGAATCGGTCAAACAGACTTTTCTCGTCAGTCAGACAAAAATTAGGGTTTTCTTTGATTTTAAAGCAGTTCAGGCAGATTGCTAAGGTTTGGTTGAGTTGGCTCAGGTTTTGATCAGGCAGGCGCTTCTCTGACATTTAATCAAGAATCAGGGTTTTTGTGCGCATATTTCTCAGAAAGAATTAATTTTACAGTTCTTTTCAGTTTACTCTGAGATTTGGATTGAGGCATTTGAATCAAGAGTTTTCAGTGTTTGATTAAATCATTAAAAGGAAAAGACATTTGGGCATGTGTTTATTTGACTGTGCATTGTTATGTTTAATTCGGAGCGCTGGACGTTTATTAATTATTTCTTTTTTCTAAAGTCAGAATAATTGGATTTATTTCCAATTGTTTTAATTTAAGAAATTCAAATAATTAAGTTAAACAATTGAAAGGAAATGAAAGGAATTAATTGATCAAAAAGGATTTCATTCATCTTTAATTGTTTTGTTACAATTTATTATTTGAACAAACTGTAAATTTATTTACATCTTTGCTTACAATAATAATAGTACAAATAATTGAAATGAAATAAAACTATCCTAAAAAATTCCTAAGTCTTCATCTTCTATCCATTGCTCCTTTGCTCAATTATTTTCATCTGCAAAACAAAGAATAAAGAAAAGTCAAAGCAGATAAAATAATTAAAAGCAGACAGATAAAAATAATTCATCATTAAAAGCAACTAGTCGGAATCAGTTTGCCCTCTCTGCAAATCACGAGATTTCTCCCGGTTCACAAAGAGGGATGCAAGATGCTTGCAAAAGAAAAAGACATGAAATGCACAAAAGTTGTAATTGCACAATTTCAAAATGGTCAAACAAACTGCATAGTTCATGGTTCAAGTTTGTCAAAAAGCTGCATAATTCCAAAAGTTCTAAACCAAGGATAAAAGGCAAACTGAACTAGGCCAACAAAGTCCAAACTGAGTTCCAATTTCAAACTTTCCACAAGCTGCCAAAGAGCTATCAAAAGGCTATTCAAAACAAGTACAAAATGCTCTCACAAAGAAACAGAAAATATGGAAAAAGAGATAAAAGTATGCAGTGTAAAACAACTATTGCAAGCAAACTCTTCAAAAGTCATCATTTTCCAGCAGTGCTTTTTCAGTAAAAGGACAGATTTTAAACAATATTTTATGCTTTAATCTGTACTAGAGAGAGAGAGAAGAGAAAATAAGAAAGAGGCTTACAGGCTTAGGCTGGAGAAGATATATAAAACAATGATATCAACACAGTACCATAGAGGGCAGGTTACATAACCAAGAAATAACACAAACCAAAAGGAGACCACAAACTCTGTCAAACTTTTCAACACAAGCCGAACCAAGCCTCAGAGCCTCTCCAAAAACCTGTGTCAAAGCCATAAGCCTGAAGCCCAAGCTTAACAACACATAACCTATCAAACCTGAAGCATCAGGCTTCAAGCCAAAGCTTAAACTGTCAAACCAGTAAACTTGCATTCAAAAGCCATAACCTGTATGAGCCTTAAGCAAAAGAAACCATCAACTTGCATAAGCCTCAAAGCAATACCCTGTAACAACAAGCCAAACCTTGAAGCTTATAACATGTCAAACATCCAAATATAAACAGATCCATACAAGCCATCAACCTGCATATGTCTTAAAGCCTCAAGCTTGCATCCTACCCAAACTGAAACAAATTCATACCAAGCTTGCAAGCCTAAGCATCAACCTGTCTAAGCCCTCAAACCCCTCAAGCTTAATTTGTCCAAGCTCTCAGAACTCAAAGAGTTCATCATCGAGGCAACCCAACATATCAACAAATTCCAAGCAAAACATATCAACAGGAAACTCAGTACACAAGCCTTCAAGGCAACACAGATACAAGAAAGCCAATAAACCCTCAGAACTGTGTTCATCATTGGGCAACTCGCAAGCACACAAGCACACAGAAGAGAGGAAAAGGAGCATACAGGGCATCTCAGGTAAAACATCATTGAAAGCAAGCAGATAAAAAAGGCAAAGAAAGAATACAGAGTACCAGAACTCCCAGCAAAGCAAGCTAGCTCATCAGCGCTTTCCCCTCGCCTCTGGCCGCCATAGCGCCTCCCAATCCTCTCTTCCTCCGTATCCAAGGTCAAAGGTAGTATTTTTCTACTCCTCCTTCTCACACCTCATGCAAAACATAATAATAATCATGGAATCAGTACATGAAAGTTTAAAATCATGCAATCCCTAAAGACCTAAGACATAAAGAGGGCGAAACCGTTACCTTTTCGCGTTTTGGTTTGGTCCAACCATGGAGAGGGAAGGAGCCAGAGGTAGCGCTGGGTGGCCTGGAAACAGGGACGGAAAATCGCATTCAGAAATGTTGACTCAGCGAGGACGAAGAGGAACAAGGACGAACGGCGCCGCGCCTCTGTAACCCTAAAAATCCTAATGACACAAAACCGTTTAAACCCTAAAACGAAAATATGTGAAATCGTTTGGGCCTCTGCCCCAGCCACACGCCTAAAGCCCATCATGCATTCAACATCATCTTTTTTTAATTAATCTGATTACTTTGTCTTGGGCTAAGTTAAATAAAACCCTTAAAGCCCATTCTATCTTTTCCTTCATTTTTTGTCCTTTTTTAATACTTATAAACTAACATCTTTTTTATCATTTTTATTTTCATAATTTAAACTAATATATACTATTTTTGTTTATAAGTAAAATAATACATTGATTTCTTTTTCTTGTAAAAATCTTACTAATATTGTTTACCCTACTTAATATATAAATATTAGATTTCTTTTATTATTAGGTTTAAACGACTTTTTTTTGCTTTTGAACTTTTTTTTAATTAATAAAAAGAACCTTTGTACATAATTAACTTAAAAAACATTAACAAAATACAAGATAAAAAATGCAAAATATATAACAAACACTTAATTTTTCATTAAGTTCACATCTCAACTTGTAAATAAACCTCATACATTTACACATACACTTACACATTTACAATACACAAATACATTGATGCATTTACACTTGCTTATCTTGTACATTTGATACACATTACATTTGCGATTGCCATTCGATTTGGTTTTAAATTATTGGACACTACTCTCCCATTTAAGTCTCGACCCCATTTGTAAATTTGTACCCCCACTCCCGGATACTTAGTTGTAATAGCGTAGACATTAAATCCTCGCAATTTATCGCTTTTCAAATATACCATGGTTAGACCTAGGGTTTGTATGTACATAAAATCAAACGCTAGATAACCTAATACAAGACAAATACATGAAATCAATACACAATCACACTTGCACCCCTAGGATAATCCCGCTTGTTACCTTCCAAAATGGGCCATGCTTGCATGTTGTGTTTCTTTGGCAAAACAATTCAAATGATCATAGTCCCTCGATGACGCTTTCGAAAGTCGCCTATCAAAATGATCAAGTCCCTTCAAGCAAATTGCCAAAGACACTTTGCACCATTGCATTCATGGTCCATACGATGACCCGCGCCTGTCCCGTTAAACATCCTAAACGCAAGATTGTCCACCAAATACAATGATGGAACAAAATTGTTAAAAGGGTTAAAACATGAGAAAAACCTTTGAGTACAATAGGGGTAGACGAACTCTTAGTTACTTGATCAAACTTGCAAAAACACTTGCCTACTTTTCAAAACCACACTCCACAAACACTTTCAAAAACAAACTTCCAAAAACATTTGAAACATCTTTTCGAAAAGATACACACCTTCGTATATACTCAAACACGAGTCGTTACAATGGTTGCCTAAGACAAGGCATCTTCTTCAAAACATTTTCAAACACACACACACACACACCATTTCAAGCAATCGAAAATCAAAGGCAAGTGATCTAAAACCAAGTAACTAAGAGCCCATGGATAACCATGGATGAAAAGGGTGCTAATACCTTCCCTTTTTCATAATCTACCCCCCGAACCCATGAAACATCTCAAAAGGTTTTTTCCTGTGCTTTTTAACCTTTCCTTAGGATAAAATAAAAAGTCGGTGGCGAATCTTGCTAAACCGAACAAGTGCGAATACAAAACGCAAACCTCAAGTCAGTTCTCCCACCGTATCACAGAACTGGCGACTCTGTTGGGGAATAATCTAAAAGTGGGGTTACCTTAGGGTTTAGATCACCTTTACATTCTTGCTTTGATTGCCTTGATTGCTTTACTTTTTGGTTCCTTGTTTGGGCTTGTTGTAAATCCTACACCTGGATTTGGGGCACCTTTTTTAGGTAAATAGCAATAAAACTGTGAGGGAACTGTGCGGGGTATACCGACATGGTTGAAGCAGTAAGCTATGTTAGTGTGACATATTTGTGAGTATCGGTAACCCTTGAGTTCAATCAAGGAGAGTACGGGGCCGCTGAGTGATGTCGTGAAGCACTAACGAACTCTTAGAACCTTAATTGACCATCTTAGCCTTTTTAGGGGTAGTGAGATGACCGACTTTGGTGCAGTCCGAAGTTGGTAGATACTCGACACTACACTCATTGAGGGTTGTTTTCTTGGAATATTTTGGTCGCCAGTTAAGTGGCTAAACCAAAACAATGAACACAAAAAACAATCCAATGATATTGAGCTCCTTAGAACCCGGTTTCTATTTTAGGACAGGATGAGCCAACTAACTTCAAGAGGGTACTTACCTACAACCCCATGCAAGCCTAAACCTAAGGACTTGTTTGCTTTGTGTGAATATGATTACCTGTATATACACTCACTTGCTTTTTGCATACATGTACATAACATCATAACATCATACCATAGCATTTCCAATAACCATTTTAAGGATCTCGAGGGTTCTTTTGATGCAGGGTTATGTTGAACCAGACGTCTACCAAGGGGCAAGAGGTTTTCTCCTCTAAACAAATTCCAGTCAAAGATCAAGTACAACAACTTAAATCAGGTGCTATGACCCACTTGACATGGTGAGCTTGATTCTCGTGGAAGGACATCCACAAGTGCACAGTTCTCTAATCAAAGATCAAGTGCAACAACTTGAATCAGGGGCTATGGCCCACTTGACATGGTGAGCTTGATTCTCGTGGAACGACATCCACCGTGGCAAAGTTCTCCAATCAAAGATCGAAGTTCAACCTCTAACATTCTCTTGTGTTTACCCCAAGAGATCCTTGAAAACATTGCATATATATCACACATATCATTGCATAACGGGTTTCTCCCATACAGGTCTCCTTATCTTCCTACTATTTATTTCAGTAAGATGGATATGGAACAAACGGTGAAAGATCTCCAGGCTCAAAATGCTCAATTCCAACAAATGCTGCTGGCTATGGGTAAAGGGCAAGAGGATCTGACGGCTCTCCTTCTCAAAGACAAGAAGAAGAAGTCCCAGAAGGCAGCCCGTATCCTGAACTTGAGGAGAAGACCTAAGACCCTGGACCTTGCAACTTCACCCAGCATAGGGGCCAGTCTTGAAGAAGACCACAATGTGGAGATTGATGAAGAGGAAGCTGACTACTATGAGGAACAATACCCTCTCGCTGATGACAAGTACAAACAGCTGGAGGATCGCCTCAATGCTATGGAGATTCAACAAGTACCTGGCTTGGACTTAAGAAACTTGGGTTTAGTTCCTGGATTGGTCATCCCGCCAAAGTTCAAAGTCCCTACCTTTGCTCTGTACCATGGAGTTTCTTGCCCTCAAATGCATCTACGATCTTATGTCCGCAAGATTCAACCATACACAACTGATCCAAAGCTTTGGATCCATTTCTTCCAAGAAAGCCTGGTAGGGACTCAACTCGAGTGGTTCTATCAATTGGAGAGTTCTCGCATCCATACATGGGGGGACTTAGCTACTGCTTTTTACAAACAATATCAGTACAATGCTGATCTCGCACCAACTCGTGTGCAATTGCAGAACATGACCATGGGTTCTGACGAGAGCTTCAAAGGATATGCTAAAAAATGGAGAGATCTGGATGGTAGGGTGCAACCCCCTTTAACTGATAGGGAGTTGATTGACATCTTCATGGGAACTTTGACAGGGCCTTTCTTCAATCACTTAATTGGAAGCTCCTCAGCCGGGTTCACCGAGCTAATACTGACCGGCGAAAGGGTCGAAGCTGGCATCAAAAGTGGAAATATCCAAGGAACTACATCCTCGGATACTCAGATAATTCCCTACAACGGAAAGAAAGAGTCCAATGCTGCGAACAGTCAAAAGGGTCGTCATGACCAACACGTAGGGAGCAATCTTGATCTCTAGTCCTACGCCTGCTCAACAAAGACAGGGGCATCAACATAAGGAGGTCGCACCTAAGAGACAGTTCACCAAGATCAACATGTCACTGTCTCAGGCACTGCAACACTTGTTGAAGAGGGATCTGATTACATTGAGGGCTCCTCTCCGGAACCCAAATACTTCTGCTCCTACCTATCATCCCAACGAAAGGTGTGCATACCACTCTGATAGCCTGGGGCATGACACCAACAACTGTTGGCCTCTGAAGAACAAGATCTAAGACATGATTAACGCCAAGGAGATCGAGTTTGGCCCTCCAGAGACTCCAGCATGATCACTGCTCCTATGCCAGCTCATTGAGATTGTGTTTGTTTCATTTTGAATTTTCAAAGTTGTAATTTCTTTTGTTATTCAAACAATTATCTGTTTATGTCAAACTCTGTTTCATTAATGCATTGCATATGTTTGTCTTGAATTCATCCATTCGTTTTCACTACTCTTATGCTTTATTAATGATATTTAACTCTTGATAAAAAGCTGCAAGCCTTTAGAGGGAGGATGACAAAACAATACAGTAATCTCATACAGTATACTTTTGAACGGACCTTGCTGATGATGTACAAGCATTTCTTTCAATTCCCAAACACTGGAGTTATAAGGAAGATAATCCCTAGTCAACCCCTTCGAGCCAAAGAAGTAGGAGTTTTCTGTTCTAAACAATCGAAACCTTTGATATAAACCTGGGGCAGGGTAGTATCTCAGTTAATTCAAAAGGGTGCGCATTGAAGTTGCAAACTCTCAGTTCGTAATATAACGAACGACATCAACAAAAGAAAGCATTCCTTTGGAATCAAAAGACAAGGGTGGTTCCCTATCACATAGGCAGTCAATCTCTCAAAAGAGAAAAAGCCCACTGAGCCAAAACCTGTAAAGGAGGCTTAAGAAAGCTGGGGCATCTCGCTGACTGTGATCTCGAAAACAGAGATAGTCAGGCAAAAGTTAGGGATAACAAATCAAAATCAAAATAGAGAGGTCATTACAAATCCTCAACAACATGAAAAATGTTGCAAAAGAAAAAAGGAGATGATGACTCTCTCCCAAAATTCAACTGGTGAACCATCACCCGAAATTCGTTCCAAACTCGAATAG
Organism: Vicia faba; assembly: GCA_948472305.1. Lineage (NCBI taxonomy): Eukaryota > Viridiplantae > Streptophyta > Magnoliopsida > Fabales > Fabaceae > Vicia > Vicia faba. Next base: position 1,151,671,238 of record OX451737.1, read on the forward strand.
AGTGCGACGCACAATTAACTGAGCTTAGGATTGAAGAACATCACGAAGAGCGGGTGGGTACAAATATACTTTGAGCCTTTATCCTTTGTTTCTTAAACCGTGAACCAGGCCACGTTACAACCCTTCAAAAGTCCTAATTGAAGCATGGGTTAGTTCGAAAGCATATTGTTCAAAAGGTATCCTGACTCCTGTAAGGCTTTGCTCTAAATCATATGTTGATCTGTCTTATAAAAAGTTTTCTGCTAAAAAACGCATTTTTCAAAACTTCGAGACAAACATAAACTTTGCATTGCTTGAATATCACTGTTTGCATTTGGCTTTTGTTTGACAGCGGAGAAATTCATACAGCGAATGTTCGGAGGAACGAAAACTCTCTCAAGGAGTAAAATCACTTCAAAAAGGATGACACCTCCATTGACAAGTCTCCTATCAACAAGGGGCATGACATGTCACTATCCAGTTAACCTGGGGCAGTCTAATCAAGGTTTCAACAGATCTTTCAAAATTCAGTTAACCTGGGGCAGTCCAATCAAGATTTCAAGAAATCTCTCAATTCGCAGAGTAATCTGATTCAAGACTCCTTCATCATCAATTGGGGCATTCGAATGTCAAAAGTGTTCAACAATTCCTTCATCACCTGCTGGAAGTTACAACCACTAACAAGATAACAGACAACTAAAAAATCTGTTTCTCTCAAGAATGAAGACTCTCATCCTCAAAAACCTCAGAAGATTGGTATACTCCCAATTTCTGACCCTTAACAAAATCAAGATCTAGAGATAGTTCAAATGTGACCCAGGTTTGGCGATATTCCGTAACTTATTCAAGATTTCCTTCTAGATATAGTTCAGATGTGACCCAGGTTTGGCGACATTCCGTAACTTATTCCAGATTTCATTCTAGAAATAGTCCAAGATGTGAACCAAGATTTGGCGACATTCCGATACTTATTCCAGAATTTCCTTCCAGAAATAGTTCAAGATGTGACCCAAGATTTGACGACATTCTATAACTTATTCAGATTCCCTTCCAGAAATAGTTCAGATGTGACCCAGATTTGGCGACATTCCGTAACTTATCCAGAATTTCCTTCCAGAAATAGTTCAAGATGTGACCCAAGATTTGGCGACATTCTATAACTTACTCAAGATTTCCTTCTAGATATAATTTAGATGTGACCCAGGTTTGGCGACATTCCGTAACTTATTCAAGATTTCCTTCTAGATATAGTTCAGATGTGACCCAGGTTTGGCGATATTCCGTAACTTATCCAGAATTTCCTTCCAGAAATAGTTCAAGATGTGACCCAAGATTTGGCGACATTCTATAACTTATTCAGATTCCCTTCCAGAAATAGTTTAGATGTGACCCAGGTTTGGCGACATTCCGTAACTTATCTAGAATTTCCTTCCAGAAATAGTTCAAGATGTGACCCAAGATTTGGCGACATTCTATAACTTATTCAAGATTTCCTTCTAGATATAGTTCAGATGTGACCCAGGTTTGGCGACATTCCGTAACTTATTCCAGATTTCATTCTAGAAATAGTCCAAGATGTGACCCAAGATTTGGCAACATTCCGTAACTTATTCAAGATTTCCTTCTAGATATAGTTCAGATGTGACCCAGGTTTGGCGACATTCCGTAACTTATCTAGAATTTCCTTCCAGAAATAGTTCAAGATGTGACCCAAGATTTGGCGACATACTATAACTTATTCAAGATTTCCTTCTAGATATAGTTCAGATGTGACCCAGGTTTGGCGACATTCCGTAACTTATCCAGAATTTCCTTCCAGAAATAGTTCAAGATGTGACCCAAGATTTGGCGACATTCTATAACTTATTCAAGATTTCCTTCCAGAAATAGTTCAAGATGTGACCCAAGATTTGGCGACATTCCGTAACTTATTCCAGATTTCATTCTAGATATAGTTCAGATGTGACCCAGGTTTGGCGACATTCCGTAACTTATTCCAGATTTCATTCTAGATATAGTTCAGATGTGACCCAGGTTTGGAGACATTCCGTAACTTATTCCAGATTTCATTCTAGATATAGTTCAGATGTGACCCAGGTTTGGCGACATTCCGTAACTTATTCCAGATTTCATTCTAGATATAGTTCAGATGTGACCCAGGTTTGGCGACATTCCATAACTTATTCAGATTGGCTTCTAGAGATAGTTCAGATGTGACCCAGACACAACGATATTCTGATACTTATTCCAGATTCATCCAGATGCAGTTTTACACAGACTCATTATAAAGTAACCCTATACAGGTTCCTTCTCAAAACCAGATGCAGTTTTACATGGACTCATCATCAAGAAACCCTACACCGGTTCCTTCTCAAACTCAAAAGATTCTTGGAATCCCTAGCCAGAGAGCCTCACAAAATCTATTTCCCCTCAGAATCAAGTTTCAATATCCCCAGCAGAGCTAAAACTTCCAACTATCAATCCCCAGGCAGAGTGAAGACTCTCATTCTCATTTCCTCACAGGATATTCGAATATTCTCCAGTGAAGATCTCCTCAAGACAGGAATACCCAGTAGATTGGCATACAACCCAAGCTCTTGATTCCCCAACAATGGGCCCAAGACTTCTCATTTTCAACGATAAAAAATTTCTTGCCCTCCCCAGCAGCAGTCAATGAACTATTTTCCTCGGCAGCAGTCAAGATTCTTTTATCTCCAACCATCAAGGAGTCATCTATCCTAAGCAAGACCGCTCATCAGCTTACATGCGCATTCATCACACTCATATCATAAACATTGATAACATCTATTGCATCATGCATCATGACATTGCATACAACTAACTCTTTACCTTTTCAGGAAAGATCAGTCAACAGACAAAAATCATCATCTCCCGAGATTCATCCAGAAATAGTTCAGATATGACCCAGACACGGCGACATTCTGATACTTATTCCAGATTCATCCAGATGCAGTTTTACATGGACTCATCATCAGGAAACCCTACACCGGTTCCTCTTCAAACCCAGATGCAGTTTCACACGGACTCATCGTCAGGAAACCCTACACCGGTTCCTTCTCCACTTCAAGACTTTTGAAAACAGTTTACGGACGCTTCCCAACAACGGATGCTACTCTATTGCTTATTCAACTTCAAGACTTCTGAAAACAGTTTACGGATTCTCCAAACATGGATGTCAATCTATTGCTTGTTCAGACCCCCAGTTCAGAGATGTTCCAAAACATGGATGCCTTTTTGATACTCGTCCACTCACCAATAACATGCAGTTCAACAATCATCTTCAGATGGCATCTATAAGCCCATCCTCCTACCAAGATTTCCAAAAGGCATCTTTAAGCCCATTTCCAGATGGCATCTCTAAGCCCATCCCTCGACAAGGTTCTGTCACATCTCCAGATGGCATCTCTAAGCCCATCACCAAATGGCATCTGTAAGCCCATTCCCTCTACCATCACATCACCGAGTGCAAATTTTTGGGCACTCTAGTGTCCAATCTCCTTTTACCTTCAAGTCGCGAACGACAAACTTGCCAATCTAACTCTTCAGGTTCAAGAAGATTGAACAGGGGCAACTGTTGTACCCCAAAATTTGCCCTCGTATTTTTCCACAAGAAATCACAGCTTCGGGCTTTTCTTGATTTTTCAGACTGGCTCAAGAATCAGTCAAACAGACTTTTCTCGTCAGGCAGACAAAAATTAGGGTTTTCTTTGATTTTAAAGTAGTTCAGGCAGATTGCTAAGGTTTGGTTGAGTTGGCTCAGGTTTTGATCAGGCAGGCGATTCTCTGACATTTAATCAAGAATCAGGGTTTTTGTGCGCATATTTCTCAGAAAGAATTAATTTTACAGTTCTTTTCAGTTTACTATGAGATTTGGATTGAGGCATTTGAATCAAGAGTTTGCAGTGTTTGATTAAATCAGTAAAAGGAAAAGACATTTGGGCATATGTTGATTTGACTGTGCATTGCTATGTTTAATTCAGAGCGCCAGACGTTTATTAATTATTTCTTTTTTCTAAAGTCAGAATAATTGGATTTATTTCCAATTGTTTTAATTTAAGAAATTCAAATAATTAAGTTAAACAATTGAAAGGAAATGAAAGGAATTAATTGATCAAAAAGGATTTCATTCATCTTTAATTGTTTTGTTACAATTTATTATTTGAACAAACTGTAAATTTATTTACATCTTTGCTTACAATAATAATAGTACAAATAATTGAAATGAAATAAAACTATCCTAAAAAATCCCTAAGTCTTCATCTTCTATCCATTTCTCCTTTGCTCAATTATTTTCATCTGCAAAACAAAGAAGAAAGAAAAGTCAAAGCAGATAAAATAATTAAAAGCAGACAGATAAAAATAATTCATCATTAAAATCAACTGGCCGGAATCAGTTTGCCCTCTCTGCAAATCACGAGATTTCTCCCGGTTCACAAAGAGGGATGAAAGATGCTTGCAAAAGAAAAAGACATGAAATGCACAAAAGTTGTAATTGCACAATTTCAAAATTGTCAAACAAACTGCATAGTTCATGGTTCAAGTTTGTCAAAAAGCTGCATAATTCCAAAAGTTCTAAACCAAGGATAAAAGGCAAACTGAACTAGGCCAACAAAGTCCAAACTGAGTTCCAATTTCAAACTTTCCACAAGCTGCCAAAGAGCTATCAAAAGGCTATTCAAAACAAGTACAAAATGATGTCACAAAGAAACAGAAAATATGGAAAAAGAGATAAAAGTATGCAGTGTAAAACAACTATTGCAAGCAAACTCTTCAAAAGTCATCATTTTCCAGCAGTGCTTTTTCAGTAAAAGGACAGATTTTAAACAATATTTTATGCTTTAATCTGTACTAGAGAGAGAGAGAGAAGAGAAAAGAAGAAAGAGGCTTACAGGCTTAGGCTGGAGAAGATATATAAAACAATGATATTAACACAGTACCATAGAGGGCAGGTTACATAACCAAGAAATAACACAAACCAAAAGGAGACCACAAACTCTGTCAAACTTTTCAACACAAGCCGAACCAAGCCTCAGAGCCTCTCCAAAAACCTGTGTCAAAGCCATAATCCTGAAGCCCAAGCTTAACAACACATAACCTGTCAAACCTGAAGCATCAGGCTTCAAGCCAAAGCTTAAACTGTCAAACCAGTAAACCTGCATTCAAAAGCCATAACCTGTGTGAGCCTTAAGCAAAAGAAACCATCAAATTGCATAAGCCTCAAAGCAAGACCCTGTAACAACAAGCCAAACCTTGAAGCTTATAACCTGTCAAACATCCAAATATAAACAGATCCATACAAGCCATCAACCTGCATATGTCTTAAAGCCTCAAGCTTGCATCCTACCAAAACTGAAACAAATTCATACCAAGCTTGCAAGCCTAAGCATCAACCTGTCTAAGCCCTCAAACCCCTCAAGCTTAATCTATCCAAGCTCTCAGAACTCAAAGAGTTCATCATCGAGGCAACCCAACATATCAACAAATTCCAAGCAAAACATATCAACAGGCAACTCAGTACACAAGCCTTCAAGGCAACACAGATACAAGAAAGCCAACAAACCCTCATAACTGTGTTCATCATTGGGCAACTCGCAAGCACACAAGCACACAGAAGAGAGGAAAAGAAGCATACAGGGCATCTCAGGTAAAACATCATTGAAAGCAAGCAGACAAAAAAGGCAAAGAAAGAATACAGAGTACCAGAACTCCCAGCAAAGCAAGCTAGCTCATCAGCGCTTTCCCCTCGCCTCTGGCCGCCACAGCGCCTCCCAATCCTCTCCTCCTCCGTCTCCAAGGTCAAAGGTAGTATTTTTCTACTCCTCCTTCTCACACCTCATGCAAAACATAATAATAATCATGGAATCAGTACATGAAAGTTTAAAATCGTGCAATCCCTAAAGACCTAAGACATAAAGAGGGCGAAATCGTTACCTTTTCGCGTTTTGGTTTGGTCCAACCATGGAGAGGGAAGGAGCCAGAGGTAGCGCTGGGTGGCCTGGAAACAGGGACGGAAAACCGCGTTCAGAAATGTTGACTCAGCGAGGACGAAGAGGAACAAGGACGAACGACGCCGCGCCTCTATAACCCTAAAAATCCTAATGACACAAAACCGTTTAAACCCTAAAACGAAAATATGTGAAATCGTTTGGGCCTCTGCCCCAGCCACACGCCTAAAGCCCATCATGCATTCAACATCATCTTTTTTTAATTAATCTGATTACTTTATTTTGGGCTAAGTTAAATAAAACCCTTATAGCCCATTCTATCTTTTCCTTCATTTTTTGTCCTTTTTTAATACTTATAAACTAACATCTTTTTTATCATTTTTATTTTCATAATTTAAACTAATATATACTATTTTTGTTTATAAGTAAAATAATACATTGATTTCTTTTTCTTGTAAAAATCTTACTAATATTGTTTACCCTACTTAATATATAAATATTAGATTTCTTTTATTATTAGGTTTAAACGACTTTTTTTTGCTTTTGAACTTTTTTTTAATTAATAAAAAGAACCTTTGTACATAATTAACTTAAAAAACATTAACAAAATTCAAGATAAAAAATACAAAATATATAACAAACACTTAATTTTTCATTAAGTTCACATCTCAACTTGTAAATAAACCTCATACATTTACACATACACTTACACATTTACAATACACAAATACATTGATACATTTACACTTGCTTATCTTGTACATTTGATACACATTACATTTGCGATTGCCATTCGATTTGGTTGTAAATTATTGGACACTACTCTCCCATTTAAGTCTCATCCCCATTTGTAAATTTGTACCCCCACTCCCGGATACTTAGTTATAATAGCGTAGACTTTAAATCCTCGCAATTTATCGCTTTTCAAATATACCATGGTTAGACCTAGGGTTTGTATGTACATAAAATCAAACGCTAGATAACCTAATACAAGACAAATACATGAAATCAATACACAATCACACTTGCACCCCTAGGGTAATCCCGCTTGTTGCCTTCCAAAATGGGCCATGCTTGCACGTTGAGTTTCTTTGGCAAAACAATTCAAATGATCATAGTCCCTCGATGACGCTTTTTAAATTCGCCTATCAAAATGATCAAGTCCCTTCAAGCAAATTGCCAAAGACACTTGGCACCATTGCATTCATGGTCCATACGATGACCCGCGCCTGTCCCGTTAAACATCCTAAACGCAAGATTGTCCACCAAATACAATGATGGAACAAAATTGTTAAAAGGGTTAAAACATGAGAAAAACCTTTGAGTACAATAGGGGTAGACGAACTCTTAGTTACTTGATCAAACTTGCAAAAACACTTGCCTACTTTTCAAAACCACACTCCACAAACACTTTCAAAAACAAACTTCCAAAAACATTTGAAACATCTTTTCGAAAAGATACACACCTTCGTATATACTCAAACACGAGTCATTACAATGGTTGCCTAAGACAAGGCATCTTCTTCAAAACATTTTCAAACACACACACACACACACACCATTTCAAGCAATCGAAAATCAAAGGCAAGTGATCTAAAACCAAGTAACTAAGAGCCCATGGATAACCATGGATGAAAAGGGTGCTAATACCTTCCCTTTTCATAATCTACCCCCCGAACCCACGAAACATCTCAAAAGGTTTTTTCCTGTTCTTTTTAACCTTTCCTTAGGATAAAATAAAAAGTCGGTGGCGACTCTTGCTAAACCGAACAAGTGCAAATACAAAACGCAAACCTCAAGTCAGTTCTCCCACCGTATCACAATGATCATCGCCAAAGGCTGAATTTCCTTCAAAAGCTCATCCTTCAGAAGTTCCACTTTCAGAATCATGATTTCTACCAGAAACATGATCATCTTTAGAAGCTTGTCCTCCAGAACCTACGTCTTTATATTTTTCCCTTCTAGAAGCATGATCACCACAAAATTCTGGATCGTCATCAAAATCTAGATCCGAATCAGATTCACCACCGACTCACCTTCAGAGTTTCCAGAGTCATCATCTTCTGACTCTTCTTCAGAAGCAGAATCTTCTTCAGACTCAGAATCACCTTTGGATTCTAACTTGTCTTCAGCTTCAGAGTCATCTTCTGATTTTGACTCGTATTCAAAAACCTCAGATTCTGACTCATCTTCAAAATCTGAGTCTAACTCAGAGTCATATTCGGATTCTGACTCATACAAAATCACTCCTTCAGAATCAAAATATTGAGAGTCATATTATTCTTCTTCCCCTTAAGAATCAAAAAATGACAATTTCACTGGTTCCTCATCAGATTCATAAGCCATAAATAGCACTGGTTCATCATCTGAATCTTCTCTGGCTATATTTACTTCTTCTGACTTCCTTTCTTTGTTTGACCAACAATCTTTGGCATAGTGACCAAAGTTCCTACAATAGTAACACTGAACATTCTTCTTGTCAGACTTCTCCTTCCCCTCTGGACATTCTTCTGCCTATCAGAGTTTGAAGCTTCTGACCTTTGACCACCATTTGTTTTCTTCCTGGCTTCTGACCAAGTCTTCTTCTGATGCTTCTTACCAGAAGTTACTTTTAGAGCCTGCTTCTCTACTTCCCTCTCAGAAGTTCTTGCAGTCATACGCAACTCATGCGCCTCTAGACTACTTTGCAGCTCTTCAACTCTCATGGTGCTCAGATATTTAAAATGTTCAATTGCTACCACAATGTAGTCTGTAACACGGTGGGAGAACTGACTTGGTCATTTTGCGTTTTATCACAAATGTTGTAGTTAGCAAGAGTCACCACTGACTTTTCTTTTATCCAAAAAGGAAAGGCTGAAAAGAACAGGAAAGACCTTTGAGATGTTTTCTTGAGTTCAGGGGGTAGATTATGAAAAGGGAAGGTGTTAGCACTCTTTTCATCCATGGTTTTCCATGGGTTCTTAGTTTCTTGCTAGGTCACTTGCTTTTGTTTGAAAATGTGCTTTGTGGTTTTTGAAAGTATTTTAAAAATGCGCCATCGTTTAGGCAAAGTTTGTAATAATTCTCGTTCGTAAGAATGTATACAAAGTGTTGATCTTTTGAAAATGTTTTCAAGTTTAAAAGATTTTTTTTTGAAAGTGTTGGTGTTTGTTTTGAAAATAGCAAGGATGTTTTGGTTTTTAAATTGAGCAAGCAACTATGAACAATCTACCTACTCAAAAGTCTTTCATGTTTATTTCTTATTTCCTTTGATATTGTTATCTTACCATTGATTTGGTAAGTAACCCTATCTTTGGATGTAAAAGGGACGACAAGGGTCATCATATAACCATGATTAACAATGTTGTAAGATATCTTAGAATTTTCTTTAAGGGACTAAGATCATTTTTGAAAGGCAACTTTGATAGCATCATCGAGGGACTATGATCTTGTATTTTTGCTTGCTTTTGCTAAGATACCTCACATGCATAATATGACCATTTTTGTAAGGCAACAAAGTAGGTTTACCCTAAGGGTGTAAGTGTGCAAGTGTATTGATTTACATGCATTGCTTTGTCTTTGAATTAGAGTTTTCTAAGCATTAATTTTATCTTCCCATACAAACCCTAATTACTAGCATTTGTATATAAAGCGATAAATTACAGAAAATAAAAATACTAAGCTATTACATCATTTAGGGGAGAGGGTGTACAAATTTACAAATGGGGAATTGCAAGAAATTAAAATCCTAATTATCTATTACAACCATATTGAATATTGTACAAACAATGAATAAATAGAAATGCAAGAATGTAAATGCAAAAAGAAATGTGATTTTGTTTGGTTTTCATGAAAATGTTTTTTGACCTAGTTAACTAAAATAAAATATTTAACTAAAAAATAAGAAAATAAAGATTAAGTTAGTAAAATAAATTAATTTAAAGAGAACAAATTTTTTAGGGTTTTTTGTGAAATTTGATTAATTTAGTAAATAAAATTAATTAAATAAAAATCTTAAGTTCTAAATTGATTTTAATTTACAAGAAAATAATATAATAATAATTAAGACTAATTATGTAAGTATTTAAAAAAAGAAATTAATTTATTAAAGGAAATGTTTTTTTTGTTCTTTTACTTTTATGAAGGAAAATAAACTAAATAAATATAAATAATAAAATATAAATATTTTTGGGTTTTTTATTAATAAAAAAAAAATAATAATAGTAATAAAAAAAAATAATAATAAAGAAAATAAAAACAAAACAAAAATATAAAATTAAAGTCAGGGGGTTAGAAAGTGAAACAGGGAGTATGAAATAAGAAAATGTTAGGCCCAACAAAGGGGAGCCTAGCGCTGCAAAAATCAGAAAAAACTATAAAAATGTGAAAAAAAGCAAAAGGCAGCACTGAGGTTCGAACCCACGACCTCTACCAATAACGCGCGCTGCCTTACCACTGGGGTGGTTGTACATCTGTTAACTTAAATGAAAGAATAAATACATAATGTAACATGTCTCCATGACATGTACTTCGTCTTCAACCTTCAGCCAGCCAGACCACATGTATCTCATTCATTTCTCAACAAAAATGGAAAATGCAAACATGAAAGTTGTGCTATTTTTCCTTACGAATCTAACCATGTAAACAACTAAAACTATAGATCAAAGATGAATGAGAATTTCTCTGGCCCTAATTTGAACCCTAATTTTTTCAGAAACTTCAAACTTAAAATTCTCTAAGCTCAAGCCATATAAATGAAAACTATGGATATGTACAGCTTCAGGGCAATGATATCTACATTTTATCTTCACAAATGAATCAATAATGATGCTTGTAGAGAGAGTTCAAAGCTAAGGAAACTTACCTCAAAACTGGAAATCGTATTCTGAGTTTGAGCACTCCTCAAGGTGTTGTGGTGATCATAATAGCTTCAGTGACCCTCTAGGATGCTAATGCAATGTTTAGTTTGTATTGGAGATGGATGAATCGTGCTGGAGAAGTTCAAGTGCAAAGCTCTGTTTTTGAAAATGGAAGATGGTGAAAATGGTGTTACAGTCGTGTAACAGGGTGTGGGATGAGTTCTAAATGGTGTATGGAAGCTTTGTGATTGAATTTGAGTGAGAACGCATGAGTGAAATTTGAGTTTGGAATTCAAAGTCAGAAATGAAACGAAGTTGGAGTTTGTGTGCAAATTCTGATTTCAGGGAGTTTTAGGGAGTTTCTAGGCTTATCAATTCATTTGTTAAGTTGGTCTGAATTCAAAATCCATGTTTAAACTCAACATGTGATTTTCTTGACAAAACAAGTTTCCATGCATTGTACCTTTGTTCATAGAGTTATTAGCCACTTTAAACACCATGCCTCTGACTTTGTGGATGGAATGAAATCATAGAAAACAAGTTAGGAGCTTAAGAAGCTGACTTTGTGCATAAAGCTTGCTATACAAGAATGGATATGTTGCTTTCTCCCTAAAATGGCAAGTTAATTTGGATAATGCTTGAAACTCTTGGATAAGGGAACAATTAGTTGTGTAAACCATTAATTATGGAGTGACAAACAAGTTTTATGCCTGCAAAGTGAAGATTATGCAGCATGGCTATGGATTTGGTTCATGTTGCATCATAAATTTTGCCTTGCAAAATAACTTGAAACCCTAACTTCTGGCCTTCGATTCTCCTTGCTCACAAATGATCTCAAGGAGTTCTTAGACATTTTGGAAATCTTGTAATGTTCTCTACAACCCCTCTTTGAATCACTTTTTCAAAATCCAAATATAACTATGTGAAACTTGGGTCAGAAGTTAGGTCAAAATCCTGACAAAAAATGCTCAAAATTTCACTAAGTGTTTTAGTTTCATGACCATGACTTCATGGATTAATAACTTGAGATCCAAGAATTTATAGGATAAGTTGTGTAAAGAAATATTTTAGATCTCATGGAGATCTACAACTTTCATGTTGAAAGTTTCTTTTGAATCATCTTGCATCATGGTGAAAAAATTGCTTAAATTTGTGAAAAAATGTGAAGTTTTCAACACTTAGAAAAATTTCTAAGTTTGGAAACTTTGACTTTTCAAAATGAAATCTTGACTTTTTGATTTCTTGATGAACAAGTTTCATATTTTTACATGTTTTGATGAATTGTGATCTTTGACACTTGATTTTGACCAAAAAGTCAAAGTTTGACTTTTCAGTGTACAATTGACTTTTGATCAGTTGACTGAAAATCAACTATCAATCAATTGATCTTGAAGGATGTTTTGAGTCATTACATTAGGTCAAAATGATTCAATTGAACTCTTGAGATCATTCCTCAATCCAATTAACCATTTTCTAGGTCAAAAATCAGAAGTTGCCCTTTCTCAATCAAAACCCTAATTTTGACCATTTTGCCTTTTTGATGATCTGATCAAATTTCTTGAGGAATTGTGGTCCAAAATTGATCAAATGATGCATATGAGTTCATAATGTTGATATGGATAAAAAATTATGAAGTTTGACTGTAAATTGACCACAGTTGACTTTTTCCCCAATACAACTGATTTTTAGGTCAAGTGCTCAATTGACTGAGCAAAAATGTGATCCAAGACTTGAAACTTGACATGAGTAATCTTGAGGATACATAATGATCCATGAAAGTCATATGAGGCATTAAAAGTTCAAATATCCTTGTGCAATCTCAAACCCTAATTTCAGTCATCAGTGCTTAAGGAAGTGTCTTGAGCTGACCAACCCTTGTGCAATCTTGAACCAAAGAAGATCTTGTGAGAAAATACTTGATAAATGAGAGGGAAAATTTTGGGGTACAACATAATCAAACTGAGAAGTTAAAGATCTCAAGATCTTCTCAATAATTACTTGTTCAGACAGAGTTTCTCCACAAGATTTCATCTCATTAGTGATCAGAATCACTCTAGAGATGTATTCAGAATCCTTCCCATTGTCCTTCATGTTGAGATTCTCATATTGCTTTTTGAGAGACTGAAGCTTCACCTTCTTCACTATTGCGTCACATCTGACGAGTGTGTCCCATGCAACCTTTGTTGTTTCAGAATCATCAATCTTCTCAAACACATTCGCATCCACACATTGATGGATGTAGAACAACGTCTTCTGATCTCTCTTCCTTAGAGCCTTCTATGCTATCTTCTGGGCCTCTGTTGCATATGCTTCTAATAGATTATAGCCACCAGTAACAAGTTCTAACACATCTTGGGAACCAAATAACACGCGCATCTGAATCTTCCAACAATTCTAGTTTTTGCCATCAAATATTGGAAGCTTGGAATGAATATCACCACCATTTCTGTTCATCTTCTACCTTATGCAATTTGCGCAGAGTTTCCCAAATCAATGTTTTCTCAAAAACCCCCCAGAATCAGAATATTGTAATTCTTAATCACAATACTTCTTTTCCCGTGGATTTCGAACCGGAGCTCTAGATACCAATTGTTGGTGCACAAGGAAGATAAAAGGCAAAATAAATATTTACTGATAGCTTCAAAATAAGGATTTATAATGAATTACAATAACCTACACCACTAGGCTATTTATACACAAAATTAAATCTAAAATATATCTTCTACAAAGATCTAAGAAGATCTAAGATATATATATCTTCTAACAAAGATATAAATAATCTAAAATATATTCCTAAATATAAATTAATATCTGTTGTACCCCAAAATTTTCCCTCTCATTCATCAAGAATTTGCTCACAAGATCTCCTTGACTCAAGACTGCACAAGGGTTTGATCAGCTCAAGATACCTCCTTAAGCACTAATGACCAAAATTAGGGTTTGAGTTTGCACAAGGATTTTTGAGCTTCCAATACCCCATGTGACTTTCATGGATCATTATGGACCCCCAAGGTTACTCATGTCAAGTTTCAATTCTTAGGTCACACTTTTACTCAGTCAATTGAGCAGTTGACCTAAATAATCAGTTGTATTGGGAAAAAAGTCAACTATGGCCAATTTACAGTCAAAATTCATAATTTTTGATCCAAATCAATATTTTAAACTCATATGTATCATTTGATCAAGTTTGGACCACAACTCCTCAAGAAATTTGATCAAATCTCCAAAAGGGCAAAATGGTCAAAATTAGGGTTTTGACTAGGAGAGGGCAATCTCTGATTTTTGACCTAGAAAATGGTAAATTGGTTTAAGTCATTATCTCAAGAGTCCAATTGCATCATTTTTACCTAATGACATGGTTCAAAACATTGCAAGTCCATTGGATTGACAGATGAATTTTTCAGTCAACTGATCAAAAGTCAACTGTATACTGAAAAGTCAAACTTTGACTTTTTGGTCAAATTCAAGTGCCAAAGATCATAATTCATCAAAACATGTCAGAATATGAAAATTATTCATCAATAAATCAAAAATTTGAGATTTCATTTTGAAAAGTCAAAATTTCTAAACTTAGAAATTTTTCTAAGTGTTGGAAATTTCATATTTTTTCATAACTTTGAACAAAATTTTCACCATAATGCAAGATGATTAAAGAGAAACTTCTAACATGAAAGTTGTAGACCTCCATGAAATATATAACTTTTCTTTACACAACTCCTTCCAAAAGTTCTTGGATCTCAAGTTATAATTTTATGAACATAGGGTCATGAAACAAAACACTTAGTGAAGTTTTGCCCTAATTTGGTTAGGATTTTGACCCAACTTCATGGCACTTTTTCATATAGTTACAAGGGGAATCTTTAAAAGAAATTCAAAGATGGATTGTAGAGCACATTGCAAGCTTTCCAAAATGTCCAAGAACTTCTTGAGATCATTCTTGAGTAGGGAGAATCTAAGAGATGAATTTAAGGTTTTATCACTTGAATTACAAGTCATTTTTGATGAACACATGAACCAAATCCATGCTAGGCTGCATAATCTTTGCTTTGCAGGCCTCAAACTTTTTTTTCACTCCATAATTAATGTTTTTCACAGCTGCTAGAAGCTTTAATCCAAGCATTCAATGCATTGCCCATGCTTACTACCATTTTAGGAAGAAAGGCAACATTTCCATTTTGGAAAAGTGGCTTTATGCATAAAGTCCACTCTTCTTGAGCCTCTAATTTGTTTGTTCAGCACACACTCAACATACAAAGTCAGATAAACATGTTTAAAGTTTGCAACCACTCTAGACAGCCTTGTACAATGCATTGGGATAATGTGTGTCAAGCTTGCTTCAAAAACAAGAAAAAGAGCCATAACATGTGATTTTTGAATTCTGATCAAGGACAAGTCTCCAAACTTATTGCTTGTAAATAGAATTACTATTTGTGAGCTAGGACACGAGCTGGAGCACCCTGAAACACTCCCAAATTCCCTCTAGCCAGAAATTGCACAAAAAACTCCATTGATACACAGTTCTGACCGTAAACTTGTATCTCTCATTTCCCTCGTGCGTTTTCCCTCAAACTCATTCCTAAAGCTTCCTTACATCAAATACAACTCATCCCCATCCTTAATCCAGAACTGTAACACCATTTACCATAACCTCCATAACCAGAAAACAAAGTCTGCAACTTGACTTCTCCAGACCATTTCAGCCATCCATTGTTCAAGCTAATCATTGCATTAGCTTCCTAGGACTTCAAGAAAGCTAACCTGATCATCACTATCACTTGAAACAAGCTCAAACTCAAAACACGATTTCCAATTTTGAGGTAAGTTTTCTCAACTTGAAACTCTTCATACAGGAATCATCAATAGTTTATTTGTGAACAAAACATGAAGATATCATTGCCCTGAAGCTAACCATGTCCATAGTTTCCATTAATTTTGCTTGAGCTTAGAGAATTTTGAAACTGAAACTTCTGAGATTTTTAGGGTTCAAATTAAGGTCATTAAAATTCATGCTTATCTTTGATCTATAGTTTTAATGCTTTACATTTCTGAAACCGTGAGAAAATTTGCTACAAGTTTCATGTTTACAGTTTTCATTTTTGATGAGAAATGAGCAAGTTACAATTGGTCTGGCTAGAGGTTGAAGATGAAGTCATCAGGGCGCGTTTTTCCTTGTATATTTATTGATTTGCCTATGTTAACGGATGTATAGACACCCCAGTGGTAGAAGCGCGCGCCTGTAACCTATGGGACCTGGGTTCGAGCCCCAGTGGTACCCTTTTGTGTTTTTTTTACATATTTTGCATTTTCTGATTTTTTTTGCAAGGCGCTGGGCCTCTTTGGGCCTGTTTCCTTTTTTTTGTTTTTTTACTAACTAACCCCATGCTTCATATTTGCGCCCCTGGCCCATTTCGTTTTATTTTTCTATTTTTATTTCATTTATTTTCTTAAATATTTTTCCTAATATTATTAAAAACCATAAAAATACTAGAAATGATAGATTTATATTTTGATTTAGTTATTTTATTTTTCTCATAAAAAATATTTTATTTAAATATACTTTATTTATTTTTTACAAACTATCTTGTAAATTTAATAATTAGTTTAATATTTATTTTTCTTTTACACCTATTAAAATATATTTATTTATATATAAAAAAGGCCAAAATATTTTATGATGCTATAAATATATTTTCAAGACAAAAATACCAAAAAAATACTTTTTCTAAACTTATTTTCTATTAATCAATTAATAGAACTAGGGTTTCATTTAAAATCTTTTCTTAATAAAATTTAAGTTTAATTACTTATTTTCTTTAATTAATTAGGTTAAGATGAAATCCTTTTCTATAAAAAAATCCAAACAAAGATCCATTTTCTTTATATTTTGCATTTTTATACATTTATTCATTTTGTACATTGTATTCATTTAAATTCCTTGTACATTAAATACCCATTCAATATGGTTGTAATAGATTAATTAGGTTCACATTCTTGCAATCCCCATTTACAAATTGTACACCCCCTCCCCACAAATGTTGTAATAACGTAGTAACTTTAAATTCCACAATTTATCGCTTTATACATAACATGTTAGTAATTAGGGTTTGTATGGAAAGACTAAAACCAATCAATTAGAAAACCCTAATTCAAGATAAAAACAAGCATGAAAACAATACACTTGCACACAAACACCCCTAGGGTTATCCCACTTGGTTGCCTTATACAAAATTGCCATATTACGCATGTAAGGTATCTTAGCAAAAAAATAAGTGAATACAAGATCATAGTCCCTCGAAGACGCTATCTAAGTTGCCTTTCAAATGATCTTAGTCCCTGAAAGAGAATGCTAAGATACCTTGCAACATTTCTAATCATGGTTATACAATGACCCACGCCAGTCCCATTTACATCCAAAGATAGGGTTACTTACCAAATCAATGGTAAGGTAACAATGTCAAAGGATAAAGGAAATGAACAAGAAAGACTTTTGAGTAGGTAGAATGCTCCTAATTAGTTGATCAATTTCAAACAAACATCCTTGCTACTTTCAAAACAAACACTTACACTTTCAAACATCTTACAAATTTGAAAACATTTTCAAAAGATCAAACATCTTTTTATACATTCTTACAAACAAGAATCATTACAAAGATTGCCTAAACAATGGCCTATTTACAAAATACTTTCAAAAACCACACAAAGCATAATTTCAAACAAAAGCAAGTGATCTAGCAAGTAACTAAGAGCCCATGAAAAACCATGGATGAAAAGGGGGCTAATACCTTCCCTTTTCATAATCTACCCCCCGAACTTAAGAAACAATCTCAAAGGTCTTTCCTGTAATTTTTCACCTTTCCTTTTGGATAAAAGAAAAGTCGGTGGCGACTCTTGCTAACCGCAACATTTGCGATCAAACACAAAACCTTCAAGTCAGTTCTCCCACCGTATCATAGAACTGGAGAATCAGCTGGGGAGAATTCTAAAAGTGGGGTTACCTTAGGGTTAGATCACATTTATTTTGCTTTCATTGTTTGACTTGTTTGCTTTACATTATGGTTCTTTGTTTGGGTTTGAAAGATACCCAAAGCCAGAAGAGATTGCTCAAGCTCTACACTTGCACTCATCTGATGTCACAACTCATTGGGAAACAAGGAGTTGTGTCAAGGGTTTCCTAGCAAAGTTCTTGTTTGTGAAAGCCCTAAACTGTTGGAATTCTTTGGACCTGCAAGCTTTTGAAGAAATTGTGGCTCTCCTCATATATGGGATGGTTTTGTTTCCAAATCCTGACTAACTCATAGACGTGAACGCCGTCAAAATTTTCATATCCCACAACCGGTGCCTACATTGCTAAGGGATATCCTACACTCTTTTCACACTCGCACAATGAGGAAAAGAGGTGTTCTTATATGTTGCACTCCTCTCTTGGAAAGATGGTTTATTTCGCATCTTCCCCAATCTGTATTAAAGAACGAGCAAGGTTCAAGGTGGTCACAAAGGTTGATGACGCTCAAACATTCAGACATTCATTGTGTTCCCGATACATAGAGAATGTTACTATTGTCGACCGTTGTGGAGAATTTCCTAATGTCCCTTTACTTAGAATTAGGGGAGGTATCACCTACAACCCCTGTTTAGCCTTAAGACAGTTTGGTTACGCCCGAAGGATGGCCCGCACGAGATGCTGATTCAAGGTTTTGTATTTGACTATGACAACGATGATCAAGGTCTTTGCCAGAGATTTATCCGAGCTTGGAGGATGTTGAACAAGGTAGATAGCAAGACTTTGGGGCATAAAAATTCCATCCCTCTTGAGCCTTACCTCAAATGGGTACGAACTCATGCTCAGAGTCTTATGATGCCTTATCCCTCCATTCTCCCGGTAATCATCGAGCCTATCATGGAAAGAGATGTTCCATATAATATCCTACATCCTGACATGCCCACCTCTCTTGAAGACCTACAAAGGGATTGGATACAACTCAAGGGGAATCAAGATACTTTCGAAGCCCAATTCTACGCAAGCGAGAAGAAGTTTTTGGAACTCGCTAGACTACTTCATGAGGAGCATACTCTGAATGCCTACATTGCACCAAAAAGGATACGTACTACCTTTTTATCTTAGAGTTCTTGTATTATTTTGCCCAAGAAGGCAGTGATGTACTCGAACTTTAATATATTAATATAATGTGTGTTTCCTTTTTGTCTAAAACAAATTTGAATCTTAAAATCCTTGGAATCATTGCATATTTATTTACCATTCATCATAACATAAGCAGGTTTCTTGCAATAAGTATTCTCATCTCTTTACTGTTTATTTCAGTAAGATGGATCTCGAGAAAACGGTGAAGGACCTCCAAGCTCAGAGTGCACAGTTTCAACAGTTGTTCTTAACTCTAGCCAAAGGACAAGAAGAGTTGAAGACCTTGCTGGTTGAGGAGAAGAAAAAGAAGATGAAGAAAATAACCGGAATTCTGAACATGGGAAGAAGATTCCAAGGGCAGACAAGAAGGGTCTTAGACTTTGCAACGACATTCGGTGAGAAAGACAATCAAGACGGAAAAGGCAAAGAAACAGTTGTTCAGTATGATTCAGAAGAGGAAGAGGAAGAAAAAGACTATTCTGAAGAACAATACCCTCCAGCCGACGACAAGTATAAGCATCTAGAAGAACGGTTGAGTGCAATGGAAATCCAAAAAGTGCCTGGATTGGACTTTGAGGAGTTGGGACTAGTACCGGGAATTGTCATTCCTCCAAAATTCAAAGCATCTGTGTTCGCCAAATATGACGGAGTCTCATGCCCCAAAATGTATCTTCGGTCCTATGTAAGGAAAATCCAGCCTCATACCACCGACAAAGATTTATGGGTACACTTCTTCCAAGACAGTATGTCTGGAACTCAACTTGATTGGTTTTATCATTTAGAAAGAGCCAATGTTCATAATTGGGAAGATCTTGCTGCAACCTTTTACAAACAATACCAATAAAATGCTGATCTCGCGCCTACCCGTACTCAACTCCAGAATATGGCCATGGTTTCAAGGACTATGCGCAAAAATGGAGGGACTTGGCCGGAAGAGTTCAACCTTCACTATCTGAAAGAGAGTTGGTAGACATGTTTTTGGGCACCTTGTCTGGTCCCTTCTTCAATCACTTAATTGGGAGTTCATCGGCAGGTTTTACTGAATTGATATTGACTGAAGAAAGGGTAGAAGCTGAGATAAAGAATGGAAAGATTCAAAAAGATGCTTCCTCTACTACTGTAAGGAAGCCATTCATCGGAAAGAAATAAGTGGTTACCGTATATCCTCAGAGAAATCAAGATAGGGCTGAACGCCGTCCAATGGCGGGGGCTATTATGATTCCTAAACCCGCGCTTGATCAGCAAAGAAACAACCAACTAAGAATGGAGAGACCAGACAGACAGTTCACCAGAATTAACATGACCATATCTCAACTATTGCTGCATCTATTAAGATCCAACCTAGTGACTTTGAAAAAAGCTCAAAGAACCCTAACACAATATCTCCTCACTATCATCCTAATTCCCGCTGTGCATACCATTCTGAGAGTCTCGGCCATGACACTAATAATTGTTGGGCTCTAAAGAACAAAGTACAAGACCTCCTTGAAGACAAAGAGATTGAATTCGATGCGCCAGAAAATCCCAATGTCATTTCTGCCCTTATGCCCAAACATGGCCATAATACCAATTCTATTGAGGAAGATATGTTTTTTACTTCAGTGAATGAACTTATGACCCCACTCCTGATTTTCAAAAAGAACTTATTGAATGCTAGTGTTTCCCCGGGCTGTGATGAAAGTTGTCATTTCTGTTTGTCCTCACCAACCAGTTGTCCTTTGTTGAAAGCAGGCGTTCAGTGCCTAATAGACAACAAGGAAATTTTGTTCAAAAAGACTTTTGTTCCAACTGTTTCTTATAATGATGTTTCCATCGTGACCGTTTCCGATAATTCTTCCAGGGTCTCCACCAAAAGACCCATTAGAATTACATCAACTCCAAAAGTAGCTCCTTTGATAATTACAATGCCTGGACCAATCCCGTATTCTTCAGACAAAACCGTACCATGGAATTATGGAGGGGATGTCTATTATCACGATATCAAGCAAGATTGGCCAGCTACCGAAGATTCAAATTCTGAGAAAGTTGACTCCAATATCAATAATATTGCAGGGACTAGCAAGATTACCCAAAGCAAAAGGATTTTCTCTCCAGAAATTGCTCCCCTAAAGGTTATTTTTGAACCCGTAATCATTCCTGTTGTTGTTGCTCCTCCAAAGGTTGTTCCCAGTCCTACTATCATCTCTTCTAGTACTCCAACCGACAAAGCTGTTACAACCTCTGTTATCACTCCTACTGACATTCCTGCTGCCGAGACAACTGAGACTCGAGGTAAAAGTATTCTAATTGAGCCTGGCCGGACGAAGGAACAATCGTTGGCTATCCCTGAAACCTCCCGGAAAGAGATGGAGGAAATTCTAAAGATCATAAAAAGAAGCGACTACGATGTAGTTGAGCAACTGGGGCAAACTCAAACCAAAATTTCCATGTTTGATTTACTACTATGTTCCGAGGCGCATGCAAAGGCCTTGGTAAAATTCCTGAAAACTTCCCATGTACCCCAAGAAACATCTGCCGATTAGTTCCAAGACTGCATAGCCAGCTTGACTGCAGATAATGGTTTAGGTTTTTCAGATGCTGATTTAACGCCAAGAGGGAGGAAGCATAATGAGGCATTGCACGTCTTAGTTAAATGTAGGGGCACAACCTTGGCTCATGTCTTGGTTGACACTGGTTCATATCTGAATGTATTGCCTAAAAAGGCTCTTGATAGGCTTGACTGTGAGGGATTGACATTGAAACCAAGCAACATAGTAGTGAAAGCCTTTGATGGCTCAAAAAGGATGGTGCATGGGGAAGTGGATACCCCCATAAAGGTTGGAACCCAAACATTTGATTCAACTTTTTATGTAATGGATATCCGCCCTTCATATTCCTGCTTGTTAGGCCGACCATGGATCCACAATGCTGGCGTTGTTACCTCTACGCTGCACCAAATGCTGAAATATCCAATTCAAGGGAAGATTATCACCGTTCATGGAGAAGAAGAGTATATGATCAGCCATATTAATTCCTTCAGATATGTGGAATTAGATGGTGAATTAATTGAAACTCCATTCCAGCACTTTGAAGAAGTCCCGCAAGATGTGGCAGTAACCAAGGTTGTGTCTCAAGTTCCCAAGATCACAAGGCCTCCACTTAGGATGTCATCTTTGAAGGATGCCAAGACAGTGATAGAAAAAGGTGGGTGCACTATTTGGGGACAACTCCCAGATATCCCATACAAGTCTGATAAGTTTGGCCTAGGTTTCACTTCAAGTGCCCAGAAGGTTGTATGACGTGCTCGTGTCGGAGGACCACCCTTGAAGATCAGCAACCGCAAAGTCAATGCGGTGGAAGATGATGAAGACATCTACAACCTGGATGATTAGATTTTCCCAAATGTCAGTGGAGGGCTCAACAACTGGGAGTCTAGAGATTTCGTCCCGATCACTTTTATCCCACATTAATTTATCTTTACATTTTTGTTGGATCTGTAATATTAAAACAATTCAGACTCTTAAAACCTTGTGTCTTACCCGAGGCACAATCGTCCATCTGTAAGGGTTATTATCTCATTTCCACATGACATCAATGAATCATGGACGTTTTTGCATACAAACTTTGTACTCATTGTTTTTCTTTTTACATTTTCATTTCTTTCAAAGATAGCTATACTCTTACACACACTCACACACACAATGCAGGTCTACATCCATTCGAGATCCCATGGGTAACGGTTCTGCTATGGCCTTCTGTGACTCCGAAAATCTAATCTACCAAGCCGAAGACGAAGGTGAGGAAGATTGTGAAGTACCGGGAGAACTTGCTAGGTTACTACTACAAGAAGAGAGAACCATTCAGCCCCACGAAGAATCAGTGAATACAATCAACCTAGGTACCGAAGAAGACAAAAAAGAGGTCAAGGTGGGTGCTAATCTGGAACCCAGTGTCAAAGAGCGTCTGATTCAGTTGCTACACGAATATGTTGAGGTATTTTCCTGGTCGTATGAAGACATGCCAGGACTTGATGCAAATATTGTGGTACATCGTCTACCTACAAGAGAAGACTGTCCACCAGTAAAACAAAAGGTCTGTCGAATGCGACCAGATATGTCAGAGAAGATTAAAGCAGAAGTCATAAAGCAATTCAATGCCAGATTCTTGGCCGTCACCTCTTATCCGCAATGGGTTGCCAATATTGTCCCCGTGCTCAAAAAGGACGGCAAGGTACGAATGTGTGTAGATTACAGAGATTTAAATAGGGAAAGCCCTAAGGATGATTTCTCACTCCCCCACATTGATATTCTAGTTGATAATACAACGCAACACAAAGTGTTTTCTTTCATGGACGGTTTCTCAGGCTACAACCAAATCAAAATGGCGCCCAAGGACAACCTTTGTCACACAGTGGGGCATATTCTGCTACAAGGTTATGCCGTTCGGACTGAAGAATGTTGGGACAACCTATCAGCGTGCCATGGTAGCTCTATTTCATGATATGATACTTCACGAAATAGAGGTATATGTGGACGACATGATAGCTAGATCTCAAATAGAAGAAGAGCATCTTGATCATTTACAGAAACTGTTTGAGAGACTAAAGAGGTACAAGCTGAGGTTGAACCCAAATAAATGCACGTTTGGAGTAAGGTCTGGTAAGCTCCTAGGCTTTGTCGTCAGCAATAAGGGTATTGAAGTAGATCCTGCCAAGGTGAAAGCGATACAAGAGATGCATGCTCCTCGTACTAAGAAGGAAGTCAGAGGATCCTTGGGATGTTTGAACTACATTTCCAGATTCATTTCTCACCTGACAGCTACTTGTGAACCAATCTTCAAACTACTGAAGAAAGATCAGGTAGTCGAATGGAATTATGAATGCCAAATTTCTTTTGACAAAATCAAAGAGTATTTACAAGAGCCTCCTGTTTTGATGCCACCAGTCGAGGGAAGACCATTAATCATGTATCTGACTGTTTTGGAAAATTCAATGGGGTGTGTGCTGGGACAGCATGACGAGTCTGGCCGAAAAGAGCACTCTATTTATTACCTGAGCCAAAAGTTTACCGACTGTGAAACAAGATATTCAATGCTCGAGAAAACTTGCTGCGCTCTGGCATGAGCTGCTCGCCGGCTAAGACATTATATGCTGACTCATACTACCTTGTTGATATCTAAAATGGATCCAATAAAATACATATTCGAGAAGCCTGCACTCTCTGGGAGAATAGCGAGATGGCGGATGATCATGACAGAATATGAAATACAATATACTACCCAGAAAGCAATAAAGGGCAGTGTACTAGCTGATCACCTTGCTCACCAAGCTTTAGAAGACTACCAGCCCATGAAGTTCGAATTTCCAGATGAGGATATCATGATGGTAAACAACTGTGAAGAATTCAGGCCATATGACGGACCTGAACAAGGATCCCGATGGACCCTGGTTTTTGATGAGGCATCTAACATACTCGGAAATGGTATTGGTGTTTGTGATACAGTGGGAGAACTGACTATGGTTTTACGTTTGTTTTCGCAAATGTTTCGGTTGAGCAAGAGTCGCCACCGACTTTTTATTTTATCCTAAGGAAAGGTTTAAAAAGCACAGCAAAAACCTTTGAGATTTTTCTTGGGTTCGGGGAGTAGATTATAGAAAGGGAAGGTATTAGCACCCTTTCTATCCATGGTTATCCATGGGCTCTTAGGTACTTGCTTAGATCAACTTGCCTTGGCTTTCAATTGTTTTAAATGGTGCTTGGTGTGTGGTTTTGAAAATGTTTTGAAAAGATGCCTTGTATAGGCTACCCTTGTAACAATTCTTTACTCGAATGTTTTACAAAAAGGTGTTTTTGTCTTTTGAAAAGATGTTTCAAGGTTTTTGAAAGTTTGTTTTGAAAGTGTTTGTGAAGTGTAGTTTGAAATTAGGCAAGTGTTTTTTTTGCAAATTGGCAAGTACTTAAGAGTTTATCTACCTAAAGTTTTCTCAAAGATTTTTGTTATGTTTTAAACCTTTTGACAATTTTGTTCCACCATTGCATTTGGTGGACAATCTTGTATTAGGAGGTGAAAGGGACAGGCGCAGGTCATCGTTTAGACCATAATTGCAATAGTGTTAAATGTCTTTGGGCAGATTTTCTTTAAAAGGGACTTGATCATTCATTTAGGCAACATTTTGTGGGACTATGATCATTTGATTGTTTGTTTTTACCCAAAGAAGTTCAACATGCAATATGGCCCAATTTATTTGAAGGCAACAAAGTGGAATGCCCTAGGGGTGCAAGTGTGAAATGTGTTGTCCATTTTCATGCTTATTTATCTTGAAATTAGGTCAAACTATTTTGGTCGTTTTATTCGCATACAAACCCTAATTCTAGCATGGTAGGTTTAGAAAGCATTAAAGTGCGAAATTTAAATTCCTACACTATTACAACATAATAATATGGGGAGGGGGGTACAATGTCTCAAATGGGGTATATTTAGACAAGAAATTAAACCTAGCTATTACATCACTTTCTTTGAATATTTACAATACAAATAATTGCATAATTAAATGGAAATGAAATAAATATACAAAATGTAAAAAGAATTTTTATGTGTATGAAAAAAAAGTATTATTTATGTAAAAATAAAAAGAGAAATAAAAAGGTATTATTTTTTGGAGTATTCTCATATTTAGGGCAAAACCCTAATTTTAATCAAAATGGTATTAGTTATTTAATATATATCATATTTACTATTTATATACAAAAAATAAAATAAAAATATAGTATATTTATAAAAATGTATTTTTTAGTATTAAATATTAAAAAATAAAATATGTACATTTTTTGGTATTTATATCCTAAGTGTATTAATATATATCTATTTATTTATATTATTTACAAAATATGTATTATATATATTAATTAATAATATTTAATATTTAAATAAAAAAGTATTTTTCTATAAAATATTTTCAGGAAGTAAAAATAAGATAAAAGTGTGTAAAAATGTATTTCCAATATTTTAATATTTTAAACAAAACATATATATTTATTTATTTATGTTCAAACTAAAAGAAAAATCAAATAAATACCTAATAAATTCAAAAATGGTGAGAAAAAATATTTTTAAAATTTTTAATATGCTGAGAAAAAATAAATGAGTCAATTAAAAAAGAAAAAGTCAAAAAAACATTAAAAATAAAACAAATGGGCTCAGGGGGTTCAGAAGCAATTATAGGGTGCAAAAAGAAAAGTCAACATAAGCCCAGCCCATGAAGACCTTTCTTCAACCTCCAGCCTTCTGTTTGAACAAAAACACGCGCCACTTTCTTCCATTGCAAGGTCCTGATTCCTTGAGTTTTAGCAAAAACTTCCAACATCAAAACTGTTAAGCATCTTCCCATGAATTCACACATATAAAAAACATGTTTTAACTCTCAGAAATGAGAGAGAATTTCTTCTCTCCCAATTCTTAACCTAATTTTTGTTCAAAGTTCAGGCATCAAATTCTCTAAGCATACATAATATAAATGAAATCTAATTATATGGGCATGTTCAGGGCAATGATTATGACATATTCTCTTCACAAACCTAAAGCTAACAATGCCTAATAAGAGAGATACGAATTCAAAAACTTACCTGTTCAGTTGAAGTTCTATCTGGCAATGGAGAAGCTCTCAGTGCAAGATAATGGTTGGTATAGCTTCCTTGAGGTGTGGTGATGCTGTTCCAATATTTACTTTGCCTTGAAAGCTTTTGAATCGAGCTAGAGCACTTCACCTGCAAATCAGAAATGTGAAAATGGTGGAACCAGTTAGAGGGATTACAGGTCGTGTTTCAAGTCATGGTTAGCTTGCATAGATGCTAGGGAATGTATGTGAACTGGTTTGGGCCAGAGAGCTTGAGGGAACTGGAAGATGGCACTCAAACTGCAGGCCTGGCCCTGTTTTTGTAGTTTGAAGATGATTCTGAGATTGAGAGTGTATGAGAGGTGTTAGGGTCGTGCAATAGCTTGGTTGAGATGTCTTGAGTGTGTTTCACAAGTTCACTTAAGTGTTTGCAAGCTGATATGAGAGTTGTCCTAAGTTATGATGTGTTTCTTACACTTTAAGCAAGCAATGGTTACTTTGTGCCTCTAGCCTGTACATGCCCTCATACTATGCTGCATAATCCCTCCTTGATCAGTGTGATTAACTCATAAACTTGTGCCAATTAGATATGGACTGTACTTCTTGGATTTGTAATTGGACATAAAGCTACCTTTTGCAAAAATGGAAGAAATGCTTTATCTATTTTGGGATTAATCCTTTATGCAATGCTAGAACACAAAGAACATGGTCTTGGCACAAAGAATATGCATTAAATTTATGAGTGTTGGATGGTTTAAGGACCTGTAATCAAGATATGCAAGCTGAGATTGAAATGCATAGTGTTATGAACATGTACATGGCCAAGAACAAAAGTGACTTTTTCCCATTTTGCAAAATTCGATTCTCCCTAACCATGAGGTTGTTTGAGAAGTTCTTGGACATTTTGGAAATCTTGGAATGTGTACTACAATCCATATTTGAAGTGCAAGTTTAAATTCCAAGTGGAAGTGTATGGAAAATGGCCTTGAAGTTAGGTAGAAAACCTTGTCAAAATAGGTTAAAATTTCACTAAGTTAAGAATGGTTTAGTGCCCTTATTCAAAAATTTGTAACTTGAGATACAAGCCTCAAATGAGAAAACTTTGTGAATCAAAGTTGTAGATTATGCAACAAGCTACAACTTTCATGTTTTGACTTTTGTTTGAATCCAAATGGAGCTTGGTGAAAAAGTGGGGCAAAGTTGGGAAAAATTTAGGGTTTTTTATAACTTAGAAAAATTCTAAGTTATGAAAAATTCTAATTTCTAACCCTAATTTGCATTTTGTGATTTCTTGGTGAACAAGTTTCATGATTTGGCATGTTTTGATGAAAAATGAATCTTGACTCTTGATTTTGACCAAAAAGTCAAAGTTTGACTTTTCAGTATACAGTCAAAATTGATCAATTGACTGGGAAATTCAACTGTCAATCTTGTGTACTTGGGATCTTTTGAGTTTGTTGAGCATGTCAAGATAATTCCATGGGGTCCTTGAGTCCATATATGAGCTTGGTTTGCCATTGGCTAGGTCAAACAGTCAAAAATTGCCTTTGTGCAGTCAAAACCCTAAAAATGACCATTTTGCCCTTTTGGTGATCTGATCAAATTTCTTATGGAATTGTGATCCAAACTTGATCAAATGGTCCATATGAGTTCATAATGTTGATGTGGGTCAATTTTCATGAGGTTTGACTGTCAATTGGCCACAGTTGACTTTTTCCCCAATACAACTGATTTCTAGGTCAACTGTCCAATTGACTGAGCAAAACTTGGAATCAAAGCTTGAAACTTGGTATGGATAAACTTGGGAGTCCAATATGAAGCATGAAAGTCATCTTAGGCACTTTAGGTCAAAACATCTTGGTGCAAACACAAACCCTAATTTGGGTCAACAGTGCAAGGAGAAGTCTTGAGCAGATGGAACCCTAACTGGATCTTGGGCTTCAAAGGTTTTGTAATGAGAAATCATTGAGAAATGGGAGGGAAAATTTTGGGGTACAACAGTTGCCCCTGTTCAATCTTCTTGAATCCTAAGAGTTAGATTGGCAAGTTTGCCTTTCGTGACTCGAGGGTAAAAGGAGATTGGACACTAGAGTGCCCGGAAATTTGCACTCGTCAAAGCAATGAATGCGGGAATGGGCTTAAAGATGCCATTTAGAGATGGGCTTAGAGATGCCATCTTGAGAGGGTAACAGAGATCCTGTCGGGGATGGGCTTAGAGATGCCATCTGGAAGGGAATATCAGGAAGGTGTCCAAGCTTTGGACCATCTCTGAACTGGGGGTCTGAACAAGCAATAGATTGACATCCGTTGTTGGGAGGAATCCGTAAACTGTTTTCAGAAGTTTGAGAAGAGTCTGAACAAGCGATAGGTTAACATTCGTTACTTGGAGAACCCGTAAACTGTTTTCAGAAGTCTTGAAGTTTGAATAAGCAATAGAGCAACATCCGTTGTTGGGAAGCGTCCGTAAACTGTTTTCAAAAGTTGCATCTGAACAAGTCGATAGATTTAACATCCATTGTTGGGAAGAATCCATAAACTGTTTTCAGAAGTCTTGAGAAGAATCTGAACAAGTGATAGGTTAACATCCGTTACTTGGAGAACCCGTGAACTGTTTTCAGAAATCTTGAGGTTGAATAAGCAATAGAGCAGCGTCCGTTGTTGGGAAGCGTCCGTGAGCTGTTTTCAACGGTTGAGAAGAGTCTGAACAAGTGATAGATTAACATCCGTTGTTGGGAAGAATCCATAAACTATTTTCAGAAGTCTTGGATTTGAATAAGAACCGGTGTAGGGTTGCTTGATGATGAATCCGTGTAAAACTGCATCTGAAACTGTTAAGGATGGCTTTTTATTCTTATCCTGAAAAGGACAAAATGTCAGCTGAACACAAAATTATGTTGCATGAAATGTATGATGCAATATATGTTATATCAATGTTTATGATATGAATGTAATGAATGCGCATGTAAGCTGGTGAACTGTCTTGCTAGGGATAGATGAATCTTGGATGGCGGAAGATAAAAGCATCCTGACTGCTGCCGGGAAGAATAATTCCTTGGCTGTGACTGGGGAATAAGGAGCTTGGGTTGTATACCAAACCTCTGGGGAATTCCTGATGACTTCTACTGGGGAGCACCAATCTAGCAGACTTATGCTGGGGATACAAGACCGGGAATCTTCAGTTCGGTGGGAAGTGTCTCTGGCGACTTCACTGGGGAACTCAAGATTTACTCTCCTAAAACTCTGTGGGGAGAAGGTTCATTAGTCTGGCTCCGCTGGGGATTGATAATTTGAAGCTTTAGCTCGGCTGGGGACACTGAAACTTAAACTCTGAGGGGAATTGAATTCTGGAGGATTCTCTGGCTGAGGATTTGCAAAGATAAGTTACTGCTGGGGAATTTTGATGAACTCCGCTGGGGATAGGAAGAATTTTGGCGAGTGCGATCTTCCGTGGTTGTTAGCTGAGGATAACCCAGTTATAAGGCCTTGTGAGGAATAACTTTGAATAAAACTCAGGAGAGACGTCCGTACTCTGCAGGGAATAAGCTTCCAGAATCTACTGGGGGTGAGTTTCAAGATTTTCTAGGGATATGGATTCCAAATCTCCCGGGGGTTTCCTTTGAAGGGTATCAAGATATCCAATTGTACCTTTGACCTATCAGTAATCCTCTTTCCCGACTCATAAGAGAATGATTATGTTTCAAATGCATATGCCTATTTAACAAAACATTGGACGTTTCTCAAAATAAAACAAATAGTGCAAGAGAAAAGAAAAGGAAATGACACAAATTTCTGGGAAAAGTATTTGTATTGATCTTCTTTGAGTATGTTTGTACAAAGGAGACAATCATCCTAGTAAGAGGATTCTGTCATAAATATTGAAAGATTTATACAAAATAAAGGATGGCTATGTGAAATAATTCCATGGGATTCCTTTCCGCTATAGCTTTCACAACCCTGAATGTCTGTCCATTCAATGCTTTGTTTGACGATGACTGGATTGATCAGAAGCCTGGAACCGGTTGATGAAGAGATTGTCCTTGAAGTGATCCGACGAGACATATTCATACGCTTTAATTCCCTAACTTTTGCCTGAATCGCCCTTTCGGGTTTTCGATCCACCGGGAAACCCCTTTTTGCCCAAGCCGCCCTTTCGGGTTTTCAACTTGCCGGGTGTACAGATTTTTTGTTTTTATCCCTAATTTTTGCCTGAATCGCCCTTTCAGGTTTTCGATCCACCGGGATGCCCATTTTTGCCCAAGCCGCCCTTTCGGGTTTTTGACTTGTCGGGTCGTTTTATGCGTAGTATCTTTTGACTATGTCTGCATTCACAGGGTGCGGCAAATCATCGCCGTCCATGGTGGTTAGAATCATTGCACCACCAGAAAATATGCTCTTGATCACAAATGGTCCTTCATATGTAGGAGTCCATTTTCCCCTGGGATCACTTTGCGGCAAGATAATCCGCTTGATTACGATATCTCCGACTTGATACACTTGACGTCTGACTTTCTTATTGAAGGCCTTGATCATCCGCTTTTGATACGTCTGACCATGGCATATAGCAGCAAGTCGCTTCTCGTCGATCAAATTGAGTTGATCAAGTCGGGTCTGCATCCAATCATCTTCATTCAAACCTGCATCCTTCATAATCCTTAGAGAAGGGATCTGGACTTCCATAGGAAAAACAGCTTCCATGCCATAAACCAAAGAAAATGGGGTTTCCCCAGTTGAAGTACGTGTCGTCGTACGGTATCCATGCAGAGCAAACGGTAGCATCTCATGCCAGTCTTTGTAAGTGACTGTCATTTTCTGAATGATCTTCTTAATGTTTTTGTTCGCAGCTTCAACAACACCGTTCATCTTCGGCCGATAGGGAGGTGAATTGTGATGATAAATCTTGAACTGTTCGCACAATGCAGTGATCATTGTGTTATTCAGATTTGTACCGTTGTCTGTGATGATCCTGTCTGGAACACCATACCGACATATGAGATTTTGCTTGATAAAGCGGGCAACCACATTTTTAGTAACAGAGGCGAAGGAAGCTGCTTCGACCCATTTGGTGAAATAGTCAATGGCAACCAGGATGAAGCGATGTCCGTTGGAAGCCGTGGGCTTGATCTCTCCAATCATATCAATGCCCCACATTGCAAAGGGCCACGGAGCAGTCAGGATGTTGAGAGGAACCGGAGGGATATGAACTTTGTCAGCATAGACTTGACACTTGTGGCAAGTACGGGAATGTTGATGGCAGTCAGCTTCCATGGTAGACCAGTAATAGCCTGCCCTCAGGATCTTCTTAGCCATTGTATGCCCGCTCAAGTGAGTGCCAAATGTGCCGCTGTGTATATCAGTCATGATCAACTCTGCTTCAGCTTTATCTACGCATCGGAGTAATACACAATCATGGCTTCGTTTGTAAAGGATGTCTTTGCTCAAGAAGAACTTAGCAGCGAATTTCCTTAAGAACTTCTTGTCATTTACGGAAGCTCCTTCAGGATAATCTCTAGTCTCGAGATACCTTTTGATTTCATGGAACCAAGGTTGTTCCACCATTTCTTCGGTATTAATCTCGTGACAATGCGCAGGTTCACCCATTCGCTCGATGGTGATTTGGGGAGCCTCGTTATCCCAGTTGAGTTTAAACATGGAGGACATTGTGGCCAGAGCATCTGCTAGCTGATTCTCTTCTCGCGGGAAATGCTCGAAGGTAATTTGCTCGAAATGAGGCAACAACGTCAGGACATGTTCTTTGTACGGGATAAGATTAGGATGCTTGGTATCCCACTCTCCTTTGATTTGGCTGATGACCAAAGCCGAGTCCCCGAATACGATCAAAGATTTGATCCCCAAGTCTATAGCAGCCTTGAGACCAAAGATGCAAGCTTCATACTCAGCCATGTTGTTTGTGCAGCTGAAGCAAAGTCGGGCCGTGAAAGGTGTGTGACAACCTTCCGGAGAAATGAGTACTGCGCCGATACCATTTCCAAGTGCATTTGAAGCACCATCAAAGTACAGGGTCCATTGGGATCCCTTTTCGGGTCCGTCATACGGTCCGTCACCTTCAACGTTGTCCAAATTCATGATGTCCTCGTCTGGGAAGTCAAATCTCATGGGTTGATAGTCTTCAATAGCTTGATGAGCCAGATGGTCAGCTAATACACTCCCTTTTATGGCTTTTTGGGTGGTGTACTGGATGTCATACTCAGTTAAGATCATTTGCCATCTAGCTATCCTTCCAGATAAAGCGGGCTTTTCGAAGATATACTTGATATGATCCATTTTGGAAATCAACAAGGTAGTATGAGTCAACATATACTGTCTTAGTCGGCGAGCAGCCCATACCAAAGCGCAGCAAGTTTTCTCGAGCAGTGAGTAGCGAGTCTCACAGTCGGTAAACTTTTTGCTAAGGTAATAAATAGCATGCTCTTTTCGA
Source organism: Vicia faba (assembly GCA_948472305.1). Classification (NCBI taxonomy): domain Eukaryota; kingdom Viridiplantae; phylum Streptophyta; class Magnoliopsida; order Fabales; family Fabaceae; genus Vicia; species Vicia faba. The sequence goes on from OX451737.1 coordinate 1,151,704,188, forward strand.
CCAGACTCGTCATGCTGACCCAAAACACACCCCATTGAGTTATCCAAGACGGTCAAATACATGATCAATGGTCTTCCTTCGACGGGTGGCATCAGAATAGGAGGTTCTAGCAAATACTCCTTGATTCTATCAAAAGCAGCTTGACAATCATCGTTCCATTCGACTACCTGATCTTTTTTCAAGAGTTTGAAAATTGGTTCACAGGTAGAAGTCAGATGTGAGATGAATCTGGCAATATAGTTTAAGCGCCCCAAGAATCCTCTAACTTCCTTCTCAGTACGGGGAGCGGGCATCTCTTGTATTGCTTTTACTTTTGCCGGATCGACTTCAATGCCTTTGTTGCTTACAATGAATCCCAGGAGTTTACCAGACCTAACTCCAAAAGTACATTTACTTGGATTCAGCCTGAGCTTGTATTCTTTTAACCTGGCAAACAGCTTCTCCAGATGTTCAAGGTGCTCTTCTTCTGTTTGTGACCGAGCTATCATATCGTCTACGTAAACTTCAATCTCATGATGTATCATATCATGAATTAAAGCTACCATGGCGCGTTGATAAGTTGCCCCTGCGTTCTTCAGCCCGAACGGCATCACCTTGTAACAGAAAGTGCCCCATTGTGTGACAAAAGTCGTTTTCTCCATATCCTCGGGAGCCATTTTGATTTGATTGTAGCCCGAGAATCCGTCCATGAAGGAAAACACTTTATGCTGAGCTGTATTGTCGATCAAGATGTCAATATGAGGTAGCGGGAAATCATCTTTAGGGCTGGCCCTATTCAAATCCCGGTAGTCCACACACATTCTGACTTTGCCATTTTTCTTCGGTACTGGCACGATGTTAGCGACCCATTGAGGATAGGACGTAACAGCCAGGAAGCCAGCGTCGAATTGCTTCATTACTTATGCTTTGATCTTTTCAGACATGTCAGGCCTCATTCGACGAACTTTTTGCTTGATCGGCGGACAGTCTTCTCTTGTGGGGAGACGGTGAACCACGATGTCTGTGTCTAAACCCGACATGTCTTCATAGGACCAAACGAAGATTTCAACATACTCATTCAACAATTGTATCAGGCTTTCCTTGACATTCAGTTTCAAATTGGCACCCACTTGCACCTCCTTCCGGTCTTCCTCGGTCCCTAAGTTGATAGTTTCTAATGGCTCCTCATGCGGTAGGATGGCCCTTTCCTCTTGTTGCAGAAGTCTGGCTAGTTCCCCGGGTACTTCACAACCTTCGTCATCTTCATACTCGGCTAGATTGACCAGATCTTCAGAGTTATTGAAAGATATAGCAGAATAGTCACCCATGGAATCCGGAGTGGATGGGTACCTGCATTGGTGAGTGTGGGCGTGTGTAAGGGATAGCCATCCTTAAACAAAATGCAAAAGGAAAGAAAATGAACATAAGCAGTTTATCAAATGAAAAACGTCCAATGAATCATTAAACATGGCATATGGATATGAAAAATAATCAAAACCCTTACAAATGGACCTACATGCCCCGGGCAAGGCAGGAGGTGAAAAGATAGTGTACGGATTGTTTGAAAGTAAATATTACAGACCAAATAAGAAATGTTTAACAGATAAATTACTGATGAATAAAAGTGATGGGGACAAAGTCCTTAGCCTCCCAATTGCTCAATCCTCCTTTGACAGTTGGATAAATCCACTCTTTAATGTTGCTTTCTTTGTCCTCATCTTCCAGGGCGTTGATTCCGTAGGGAGAAATTTTGACTGGCGCCCTTTCAATCTTCGCACGGCGCATAGCTTTCTGGCCAGCGGCTGTGAACCCCAATCCGAACTTGTCAGTCTTATGCGGAATGTCAGGTAACTGCCCCAATGTTGAATTCTTCCCTTCTTTTATTGCGGCCCTCGCGTCCTCCAGAGATGCCATCCTGGCCATCTGTCTCGGTGACTCAACTGCCAACCTTGCTACTGCTATTTCAGGAAGGACTTCTTCGAAATGTTGAAATGGTGTCTCGATGAATTCTCCTTCAACCTCCACATACCGAAAAGAATTTAAGTGGCTAATCATGTACTCTTCTTCGCCATGGACGGTAATGATCTTTCCCTTAACAGGATACTTCAACATCTGATGTAAGGAGGAGGTGACTGCCCTAGCATGGTGTATCCAAGGTCTACCCAGCAGGCAAGAATATGATGGACGGATGTCCATCACATAGAAAGTGGATTTAAACACCTCGGCGCCTATCTTGATGGGAATTTCAACCTCTCCATGGACCATTCTCTTCGAACCATCGAAAGCTCTGACAAAAATATCACTCGGCTTCAATTCCAACCCTTCACAATCTAGTCGGTCCAAGGCCTTCTTAGGCAAAACATTCAGCGACGAACCGGTATCAACCAAAACATGTGCAAGAGTGGTTCCGCGACACTCGATTGAAATATGCAAAGCATCATTGTGGTTTCTGCCTTTAGGGGTTAGGTCGGCATCAGAAAAACCTAATCCATTGTCCGCAGTCAGGCTAGCCACGCAATTTTGAAATTGATCCGCAGAGGTTTCCTGGGGCACATGAGCTGCCTTCAGGAATTTTATCAGGGCTTTAGCGTGCGCTTCTGAGCAAAGTAGTAGTGCCAGCATGGAGATCTTGGAGGGGGTTTGCCCCAACTGTTCCACCACATCGTAATCACTTCTCTTGATTATCCTCAAAATCTCGTCCATTTCCTTCTTGGAGGTTTCCGGGATAACCAAGGGTTGAGCCCTCTTCCTGACGGGCACATCTTGGATTCCCTTACCTTTGTCAGCAGCGGTAGGAGAGACAGTACTAGGAACAACAATGTCTTCAATCAGAGGAGTTCTAGCAGAGAGTTTTATTGGTGCAGGGATGACTTCGTTAGCTGATGAGGGTCCAAAGACTGCTCTTGGAGGGGCAATCTCTGGAGAAAATATTCTCCTGCTCCTGGTGATTTTGCTGGTGCCCGCAATGTTACTAATGTTGGCTTCTTCATCATCCGAACTTTCTTCAATTACCTCGATTTTCTTGATACCATGGTAGTAGATGTCACCGCCATAGTTCCAAGGTATCGACTTCTCAGAAACATAGGGAACAGGCCCTGGCATTGTTATCTTCAAAGGAACAGATTTTGCAGCTGGTGTAATCTTAACAGGCTTTTTGACGGCCTTGGAAAGATTGGTGTGAATGGTTATGATTGAGACATCTTCAGTATGAACTGGAACAGCAGAAACTTTTTCAAACAAAATTTGTCGACTATCCATAAGGCATTGGATGCCTTTCTTCAGTAGTGGACAATCAAAAGGCAGAGAGTAGCAACAATAGCAGTCTTCTTTACATCCCGGGAAGATCCCGACCCTTAACAAATTCAACTTAATGGTTAGCAGTGGAGTGGTCAGATCACTGACATCAGCAACATACAAATCTTCTTCAATGGCATTGACATTTCGGCCGTGCTTCGGCATAGGTGCAGATATCACATTAGGCTTCTCTGGAGCGTCAAACTCTACCTCCTTAGCCTCTATCAGGTCTTGGATTTTATGCTTGAGTGCCCAACAATCATTGCTGTCGTGTCCAACACTGTCTGAATGGTAGGCGCATTTAGCATTGGCATGATAATGCGGAGAGGACGTATTCACATTCTTTGGTGTCTCCTTGATGGTGGCAAGATTCAACTTCAATAGATGGGGAAGCACTTGCGCTGGAGTCATATTAATACGGGTGAACTGCCGTTGTGGCCGTTCCACTCGTTGCTGATTTGGTATGGACTGGTTATAGCGAGGCTGCTCACTCGGAGTGTTTTGAATCATTACGGCCCCCACAGTTGGCCGACGCTCCATCTTCCCTGCTCTTCTCTGAGAATATACCATAGCTGTCTCCTTCTTAAAAGGCTTCTTCTCAACACTTGCAGCAACACCCTTCTGAATCTTTCCTGACTTGATGCCAGCTTCTATTCTTTCGCCTGTTAAGATCAAATCGGTAAACCCCACGGAAGAGTTACCAATTAGATGATTGAAAAATGGCCCAGATAAGGTCCCAAGAAACATATCAACGAGTTCACGGTCGGTTAAAGGAGGCTGCACCCTGCCAGCCAAATCCCTCCATTTTTGTGCATATTCCTTGAATCCCTCGCTTGTTCCTAGTGACATACCCTGAAGTTGGGTACGAGTAGGAGCAAGGTCAGAATTATACTGGTATTGTTTGTAGAAAGCGGTGGCCAAATCTTCCCAATTTCTGACACTGGTTCCTTCTAGCTGATAAAACCACTCCAACTGAGCTCCCGACAGGCTGTCTTGAAAGAAATGAATCCAGAGGTTTTTATCTGCTGTATAGGGTTGAATCTTTCTTACGTAGGACCTGAGATGCATTTTGGGACAGGACAGCCCATCATACCTCACAAACACTGGCACTTTGAATTTTGGGGGAATCACAATCCCGGCAACCAAGCCCAAGTCTTCAAAATCCAAACCCGGTACTCTTTGTAGTTCCATGGCGGCCAACCTGTCTTCTAAACCCTTGTATTTATCATCAGCTGGAGGATATTGCTGGTCAGAATAATCTTCATCCTCTTCAACCTCTTCTTCCTCCGCATCAGACTCGGAAGGCACCGCAACTCCATCTCTTTTACTAGTCCCTTCATCAGAAGTAGGAGGAAATTCAAGCACTCTTCGAGCTTCTCTGTCAAATCTTCTCCCCAAAGTAGCCACCCCAATCCTCTTTTTCTTCTTCTTCACTGGGTCCTTATTCCCCAATTGAGTCTTGATATCCTCCTGACTTTTAACCAAGGTCATCAGGAGTTGCTGGAATTATGCATTCTGAGCTTGTAGGTCTTTGACTGTTTGCTCGAGATCCATCCTACTGAAATAAACAGCAGACAGATAAGGAAACCTGGAGTGAGACCTGCTTATGCACATGATGAATGGTATGCTGATGTATGCAATGCATTCAAGGATTTATAACATTCAAAATTGTTTCAGACAAAGAAGAACGCACGTCATATTAATAAGAAGAAATTTGTTAGTACATAAATGCCCCATGGGCCAAATATTACAAAATAAACTTCTTAAGGCAGAAAGACATTGCGCATCCTCTTTGGTGCGATGTAGGTGTTGAGGGCCTCTTGCTCATGGAGTCGGCGGGTAAGCTCTAGAACCTTCTTTTCACTGGCGTAGAAGCTAGCTTCAAAAGTATTCCGTTCCTCCTTGAGCTGAATCCAACTTTTCTGCATTTCCTCCCACGATGTAGGCATGTCTGGATGTAGGATGGTGTAGGGGACCTCTCCTTCATTGACGGGCTCTTTAATCACTGGGAGTACATGAGGATAAGGCATCATTAGACTTTGGGCTCGGGCTCGTACCCACTTGAGATAGGGCTCAAGAGGGATGGAGTTCTTGTGTCCCAGAGTCTTGCTATCGACCTTGTTGAGTTTTCCCCAAGCTCTGATGAATCTTTGGCGAAGTCCTTGCGCATTGTTGTCGAAGTCAAAAACTAGGCTAGGAATCAACATATCATGAGGGCCATCCCTCCGTGCATATCCAAATTTCCTCAAAGCTAGGCAAGGGTTGTAGGTGATACCTCCCCCAATTCCAAGTAAAGGAACATTAGGAAACTCTCCGCAGCGATCGACGATGATGACATTTTCTCTGGACCGAGAACACCAATGCACATCAGAATGAGTAAGAGTCATCAACTGTTGGGACCACCTTGAGCCTTGGTCATTCTTCAAGACAGATTGTGGAAGGTGCGAAATAAACCACCTTGCAAGGATAGTAGTACAGCACATGAGAACACCTCTCTTTCTCATTGTTCGTGTGTAAAATGAGTGAAGGATGTCCCCAAGCAATGTTGGTATTGGATTTCTGGACAAGAAGATTTTGACGGCGTTGACATCTACCAATTGGTCAGGATTTGGGAACAAGACCAACCCATAGATAAGGAGTGCCACAATTTCTTCAAAGGCTTGTAGGTCCAATGAATTCCAACATTCTTGTGCCTTCTCAAACAAGAATTTTGCTAAGAATCCCTTGACGCCGCTTCTGGTTTCCCAATGCCCCTTGATGTCGGATGGTTGTAGATGTAATGCTCGAGCAACATCTTCCGGCTTTGGTTCCTTTTCCGTACCGTTGAAGGGTAGTTGATTAAGGATAGGAATTCTCAGGAGTTGAGAAAACTCCTCCAAAGTGGGTACCAACTGATAATCAGGGAAAGTGAAACAGTGGTGAAGAGGGTCAAAGAACTGGAATAGCACTTTCATCATGTCTTCTTCAATGTTGGTGTTGACTAGGCTGAGCAGTCTACCATGTCTTTCACTGAAGGATGAATTTTCCGGAATTCTTGAGGTGAGCTCCTTGAGTTGAGGAGAGGTTCTCACAAGGTTGACTTGAATGGTATTTCTGCGAGGAATTTCCATGACCTACAAAACAGGAACAAAGATGAAGATCCAAACCCTTGAAATGGTTAGTAAATGCATATGATGCTTCATGATGTTTATGATGTATGCACAAAACATATGTACAAGCAAATCACACCAAACCCTAGTTTCAGGCTTGCGTGGGGTTTCATAGGTAAGTACCCTCTTGAGTGTAGTTGGCTTAAAAACCTGTCCTATAAATAGTAATCGGGTTCTAAGGAGCTCAATATCACGGGATTGTTTTCATCGTTCATTGTTTTGGTTTAGCCACTTAACTAGCGACCAAAATATTCCAAGAAAACAACCCTCAATGAGTGTAGTATCGAGTATCTACCAACTTCAGACTGCACCAAAGCCGGTCATCTCACTACCCCTAATAAAAGGCCAAGATGGTCAAGTAAGGTTCTAGGTCATTAGTGCTTAGTCACATCACTCAGCGGCCCCGTACTCTCCTTGATTGAACTCAAGGGTTACCGGTACTCACAAATATGTCGCACTAATATAGCTATTGCTTCGACCGTGTCGGTATACCCCGCACAGTTTCCACAACGTATTGCTATCTATGAATGTTTCCCAAAATCCGGGTGTAGGATTGCAAACCCAAACAATAGAGCCAAAGTATAAAGCAAACAAATCAAACAATTAGTCATGCAAGAGGGTGATCTAAGCCCTAAGGTTACTCCACTTTTAAATTTCCCCAGCAGAGTCGCCAGTTCTGTGATACGGTGGGAGAACTGACTATGGTTTTGCGTTTGTTTTCGCAAATGTTTCGGTTGAGCAAGAGTCGCCACCGACTTTTTATTTTATCCTAAGGAAAGGTTTAAAAAGCACAGCAAAAACCTTTGAGATTTTTCTTGGGTTCGGGGAGTAGATTATAGAAAGGGAAGGTATTAGAACCCTTTCTATCCATGGTTATCCATGGGCTCTTAGGTACTTGCTTAGATCAACTTGCCTTGACTTTCAATTGTTTTAAATGGTGCTTGGTGTGTGGTTTTGAAAATGTTTTGAAAAGATGCCTTGTATAGGCTACCCTTGTAACAATTCTTTACTCGAATGTTTTACAAAAAGGTGTTTTTGTCTTTTGAAAAGATGTTTCAAGGTTTTTGAAAGTTTGTTTTGAAAGTGTTTGTGAAGTGTAGTTTGAAATTAGGCAAGTGTTTTTTTTTCAAATTGGCAAGTACTTAAGAGTTTATCTACCTAAAGTTTTCTCAAAGATTTTTGTTATGTTTTAAACCTTTTGACAATTTTGTTCCACCATTGCATTTGGTGGACAATCTTGTATTAGGAGGTGAAAGGGACAGGCGCAGGTCATTGTTTAGACCATAATTGCAATAGTGTTAAATGTCTTTGGGCAATTTTTCTTTAAAAGGGACTTGATCATTCATTTAGGCAACATTTTGTGGGACTATGATCATTTGATTGTTTGTTTTTACCCAAAGAAGTTCAACATGCAATATGGCCCAATTTATTTGAAGGCAACAAAGTGGAATGCCCTAGGGGTGCAAGTGTGAAATGTGTTGTCCATTTTCATGCTTATTTATCTTGAAATTAGGTCAAACTATTTTGGTCATTTTATTCGCATACAAACCCTAATTCTAGCATGGTAGGTTTAGAAAGCATTAAAGTGCGAAATTTAAATTCCTACACTATTACAACATAATAATATGGGGAGGGGGGTACAATGTCTCAAATGGGGTATATTTAGACAAGAAATTAAACCTAGCTATTACATCATTTTCTTTGAATATTTACAATACAAATAATTGCATAATTAAATGGAAATGAAATAAATATGCAAAATGTAAAAAGAATTTTTATGTGTATGAAAAAAAGTATTATTTATGTAAAAATAAAAAGAGAAATAAAAAGGTATTATTTTTTGGAGTATTCTCATATTTAGGGCAAAACCCTAATTTTAATCAAAATGGTATTAGTTATTTAATATATATCATATTTACTATTTATATACAAAAAATAAAATAAAAATATAGTATATTTATAAAAATGTATTTTTTAGTATTAAATATTAAAAAATAAAATATGTACATTTTTTGGTATTTATATCCTAAGTGTATTAATATATATCTATTTATTTATATTATTTACAAAATATGTATTATATATATTAATTAATAATATTTAATATTTAAATAAAAAAGTATTTTTCTATAAAATATTTTCAGGAAGTAAAAATAAGATAAAAGTGTGTAAAAATGTATTTCCAATATTTTAATATTTTAAACAAAACATATATATTTATTTATTTATGTTCAAACTAAAAGAAAAATCAAATAAATACCTAATAAATTCAAAAATGGTGAGAAAAAATATTTTTAAAATTTTTAATATGCTGAGAAAAAATAAATGAGTCAATTAAAAAAGAAAAAAATCAAAAAAACATTAAAAATAAAACAAATGGGCTCAGGGGGTTCAGAAGCAATTATAGGGTGCAAAAAGAAAAGTCAACATAAGCCCAGCCCATGAAGACCTTTCTTCAACCTCCAGCCTTCTGTTTGAACAAAAACACGCGCCACTTTCTTCCATTGCAAGGTCCTGATTCCTTGAGTTTTAGCAAAAACTTCCAACATCGAAACTGTTAAGCATCTTCCCACGAATTCACACATATAAAAAACATGTTTTAACTCTCAGAAATGAGAGAGAATTTCTTCTCTCCCAATTCTTAACCTAATTTTTGTTCAAAGTTCAGGCATCAAATTCTCTAAGCATACATAATATAAATGAAATCTAATTATATGGGCATGTTCAGGGCAATGATTATGACATATTCTCTTCACAAACCTAAAGCTAACAATGCCTAATAAGAGAGATACGAATTCAAAAACTTACCTGTTCAGTTGAAGTTCTATCTGGCAATGGAGAAGCGCTCAGTGCAAGATAATGGTTGGTATAGCTTCCTTGAGGTGTGGTGATGCTGTTCCAATATTTACTTTGCCTTGAAAGCTTTTGAATCGAGCTAGAGCACTTCACCTGCAAATCAGAAATGTGAAAATGGTGGAACCAGTTAGAGGGATTACAGGTCGTGTTTCAAGTCATGGTTAGCTTGCATAGATGCTAGGGAATGTATGTGAACTGGTTTGGGCCAGAGAGCTTGAGGGAACTGGAAGATGGCACTCAAACTGCAGGCCTGGCCCTGTTTTTGCAGTTTGAAGATGATTATGAGATTGGGAGTTTATGAGAGGTGTTAGGGTCGTGCAATAGCTTGGTTGAGATGTCTTGAGTGTGTTTCACAAGTTCACTTAAGTGTTTGCAAGCTGATATGAGAGTTGTCCTAAGTTATGATGTGTTTCTTACACTTTAAGCAAGCAATGGTTACTTTGTGCCTCTAGCCTGTACAGGCCCTCATACTATGCTGCATAATCCCTCCTTGATCAGTGTGATTAACTCATAAACTTGTGCCAATTAGATATGGACTGTACTTCTTGGATTTGTAATTGGACATAAAGCTACCTTTTGCAAAAATGGAAGAAATGCTTTATCTATTTTGGGATTAATCCTTTATGCAATGCTAGAACACAAAGAACATGGTCTTGGCACAAAGAATATGCATTAAATTTATGAGTGTTGGATGGTTTAAGGACCTGTAATCAAGATATGCAAGCTGAGATTGAAATGCATAGTGTTATGAACATGTACATGGCCAAGAACAAAAGTGACTTTTTCCCATTTTGCAAAATTCGATTCTCCCTAACCATGAGGTTTTTTGAGAAGTTCTTGGACATTTTGGAAAGCTTGGAATGTGTACTACAATCCATCTTTGAAGTGAAAGTTTAAATTCCAAGTGGAAGTGTATGGAAAATGGCCTTGAAGTTAGGTAGAAAACCTTGTCAAAATAGGTTAAAATTTCACTAAGTTAAGAATGGTTTAGTGCCCTTATTAAAAAATTTGTAACATGAGATACAAGCCTCAAATGTGAAAACTTTGTGAATCAAAGTTGTAGATTATGCAACAAGCTACAACTTTCATGTTTTGACTTTTGTTTGAATCCAAATGGATCTTGGTGAAAAAGGGGGGCAAAGTTGGGAAAAATTTAGGGTTTTTTATAACACAGAAAAATTCTAAGTTATGAAAAATTCTAATTTCTAACCCTAATTTGCATTTTGTGATTTCTTGGTGAACAAGTTTCATGATTTGGCATGTTTTGATGAAAAATGAATCTTGACTCTTGATTTTGACCAAAAAGTCAAAGTTTGACTTTTCAGTATACAGTCAAAATTGATCAATTGACTGGGAAATTCAACTGTCAATCTTGTGTACTTGGGATCTTTTGAGTTTGTTGAGCATGTCAAGATAATTCCATGGGGTCCTTGAGTCCATATATGATCTTGGTTTGCCATTGGCTAGGTCAAACAGTCAAAAATTGCCTTTGTGCAGTCAAAACCCTAAAAATGACCATTTTGCCCTTTTGGTGATCTGATCAAATTTCTTATGGAATTGTGATCCAAACTTGATCAAATGGTCCATATGAGTTCATAATGTTTATGTGGGTCAATTTTCATGAGGTTTGACTGTCAATTGGCCACAGTTGACTTTTTCCCCAATACAGCTGATTTCTAGGTCAACTGTCCAATTGACTGAGCAAAACTTGGAATCAAAGCTTGAAACTTGGTATGGATAAACTTGGGAGTCCAATATGAAGCATGAAAGTCATCTTAGGCACTTTAGGTCAAAACATCTTGGTGCAAACACAAACCCTAATTTGGGTCAACAGTGCAAGGAGAAGTCTTGAGCAGATGAAACCCTAACTGGATCTTGGGCTTCAAAGGTTTTGTGATGAGAAATCATTGAGAAATGGGAGGGCAAATTTTGGGGTACAACAGTGTTGTACTCATATCTCCTAAAGGATGTCATACTCCTTTTACGGCAAGACTCTGCTTCAATTGTACAAATAACATGGGGGAATACGAAGCGCGCATCTTTGGTCTCGAAGCTGCCATAGACTTGGGGATCAAATCATTGAATATATTCGGAGATTAAACTTTGGTTATCAGCCAGATCAAAGGGGAATAGGACACCAAACACCCTAACCTTATCCCTTATAAAGAACATGTTTTGACATTACTCCCACACTTTGAGAATATTACCTTCGAGCACTTCCCGCGAGAAGAAAATCAGTTAGCAGACACACTAGCCACAATGTCATCTATGTTTAAACTTAAAAGGGATAACGAGGCTCCCCAGATCACCATTGAACGAAGGGATGAACCATCACACTGTCACGAGATTAATACTGAAGAAATAGTGGACCAGCCTTGGTTTCACGAAGTCAAGAGGTATCTCGAAACTCAAGAATATCCAGAAGGAGCTTCAGTAAACGACAAGAAGTTCTTAAGGAGATTCTCTGCTAAATTCTTCCTTAGTAATGACATTCTTTACAAACGCAACCATGACTCTGTGTTACTTCGGTGCGTAGACAACATTGAATCTGAAAGGATCATGGCTGAATTACATGAAGGAACTTTTGGCACCCATTCCAGTGGGCATACAATGGAAAATAAAATCCTACGGGCAGGCTATTACTGGTCTACCATGGAAGCAGATTGCTATCAACACTCTCGAACCTACCACAAGTGTCAGATTTATGCTGACAAGGTGCATGTACCCCCGGTTCCTCTGAATGTCTTGACGGCTCCTTGGCCTTTGCTATATGGGGGATTGATATGATTGGGTAAATCAAGCCAACAACCTCCAATGGACACCGCTTCATCTTAGTGGCCATTGATTATTTTACAAAGTGGGTGGAGGCAGCTTCTTTCACTTTCGTCACCAAGAATGTTGTTGCTCGGTTCATCAAGTAGAATCTCATTTGTCGGTACGGTATCCCGGAGAGGATCATTACAGACAATGGTACGAACCTGAATAATGCTATGATCACCGCCCTGTGCGAGCAGTTCAAGATCCAGCATCACAATTCTTCCCCTTATCGGCCAAAGATGAATGGTGTTGTCGAAGCCGCGAATAAGAACATTAAAAAGATCATACAGAAAATGGGAGTCACGTACAAAGACTGGCATGAGATTCTACCATTCTCTCTCCACAGATATCGTACCACATCTTGCACATCAATTAGGGAAACACCCTACTCTCTGGTTTACGACATGGAAGTTGTCTTGCCCATTGAGGTCCAAATCCCCTCTCTAAGAATTATGAAGGATGCAGGGCTGAATGAAGAAGATTGGATCCAGACTCGACTTGATCAACTAAACTTGATTGATGAGAAAAGGCTTACTGTTATCTGCCATGGTCAAATTGTATCAACAACGGATGATCAAGGCTTTCAACAAAAAGGTCATACGCCAAGTGTATCAAGTCGGGGATTTGGTGATCAAACGTATCATACTTCCGCAAGGTGATCCCAGGGGAAAATGGACTCATACATACGAAGGATCATTTGTGATCAAAAACATATTCTATGGTGGAGCAATGATTCTAACCACCATGGATGGCGACGACCTGTCGCACCCTGCGAATGCAGACATAGTCAAAAGATACTACGCATAAGAGACCCGCTAGGTTGATACACCTAGGCAAAACAAGGCATCCCAGCGAACCAAAAAGGTTCGGGCAAAAATTAGGGATAAAACAAAAAAATCCATACACCCGACAAGCTGAAAAACCGAAAGGGCGGCTTGGGCAAAAAAGGATATCCCGGTGGACTGAAAACCCAAAAGGGTGGTCTAGGCAAAAGTTAGGGATTTAAAGCTTATGACTATGTTCTGTTGGATCACCTTACGGACAACCTGGCAAGCTCATAGGTTCTGATCAATTCAATCATCTTCAGACGAGGCAACAAATAGACAAGATGCTCAGAGATACGAAGGCTATAGCAGAATGGGAACCCCATGGGATTATTGCACATAGCTATCTTTTCTTTGTATCAAAATTTTCATTTTTTTCCGACAACATTATCTTACTAGAATGCTTGTCTCATTGTACAAAAATACTTACTCAAAGTCAATACAAAGATACCCCTTTGAAAGTGCAAAACTATCTGTTTTTTCTTTACTTTTGTGTTTTGTTTACAAAAACGTCCAAATGATTCATTTTTGAACATATGCATTTGAACATAATTATTGTTTACAAATAAACAAAACAGAAAAACAATCACGGATGGCTTTTAGAGGTAGGAAAATCTCTCTATGCTATTTCCATAAGTCCCCCCGCAGTTAGCAATTTAATCCCCAGCAGAACAAAGCTTCCAATTGTCAATCCCCAGTAGAAGTCGTTCAAATTCTCAGGATTTCCCAACATGGTCTTATAAGCAATACACAACATTTCCCTTATAACAGAGTTTATTTCTCCAAGCAGAAATTCATCAACACTTAGACTTCACAACATGAAGACTTACATATCCTCAGCAGTAGTCAGGGATTTATTTTCCCCAAATCCAACAAACAACGCAACAGATTAGCTCACATACGCACACATTGCATCCATATATCATAAACATTGATAACACAAATGCATTATACCATGAATTTCATACAACATGACTTTGCATTTTTGCTAACATTTTACCCTTTTCAGGATAAGGTTAACAGCTACCATTGACATTGTTCAAAGTTTTTAGATACAGTTCAGATACGCTCAAAAACACGGATACCATCCTGATACTCATTCAGTCTCAAGTTTTATTACAGATACGCTCCATACACGGATGCCATCCTAAAACTCATTCAACTCCCAGATACAGTTCAGATACACTCCAGACACGGATGCCATTATGATATTTATTCAGATTCAGCTTTCAGATACAGTTCAAATACACTCCATACACAGACACCATTCTGATACTCATTCAGATTCTTTCTCAGATACAGTACAAATAATCTCCCGACACGGATGCCATTCTGATGCTCATTCAAAATCTCAACTTTCAGATACAGTTCAGATACGCTCCAGACACAGACGCCATTTTGATACTCATTCAGATTCTCTTTTAGATTCAGCGATCACTTTTGGATGGCATCTACAAGACCATCTCCAACAACTTTATATCACTTCTCCAAATGTCACCTTTAAGCCCATTAACTCTACCATCACATCACCAAGTGCAAATTTCTGGGCACTCTAGTGTCCAATCATCTTCTAGCTTCAAGTCACGAATGGCAAAACTCGCCAATCTAACTCTTCAGGCTTAAGAAGATTGAACAGAGGAAGCTGTTGTACCCCAAAATTTTCCCTCTCATTCATCAAGAATTTTCTCATAAGATCTCCTTGACTCAAGACTGCACTAGGGTTTGATCAGATCAAGACATCTCCTTAAGCACTGATGACCAAAATTAGGGTTTGAGTTTGCACAAGGATTTTTGAGTTCGAACAAGAAAGACTTTTGAGTATGTAGAATGCTCCTAATTAGTTGATCAATTTCAAACAAACATCCTTGCTACTTGCAAAACAAACACTTACACTTTCAAACATCTTAAAAATTTGAAAACATTTTCAAAAGATCAAACATCTTTGTATACATTCTTACAAACAAGAATCATTACAAAGATTGCCTAAACAATGACCTCTTTATAAAATACTTTCAAAAACCACACAAAGCACAATTTCAAACAAAAGCAAGTGATCTAGCAAGTAACTAAGAGCCCATGGAAAACCATGGATGAAAAGGGTGCTAATACGTTCCCTTTTCATAATCTACCCCTGAACTCAAGAAACAATCTCAAAGGTCTTTCCGGTGCTTTTTCACCTTTCCTTTTGGATAAAAGAAAAGTCGGTGGCGACTCTTGCTAACTGCAACATTTGCGATCAAACGCAAAACCTTCAATTCAGTTCTCCCACCATATCACAATATCTAATTAAATCTAAGTTAATTCTAACATTCCTATGATATGTAAAGATATATGATCTGAACAAAACATAAAATCAAGGTATAAAACGTACATAACAATACTGAAAAGTATAAACAACACACCAGAATTGCTAAATCTGTTCAGAGTAACTCTCCTACTCTGAAGGCATACCAAGTCAGCGATAAAGTCTACTATAATAGTATCAATTTAAAGCTAAACTCTCTCGTTTACAACTTCTCACTTAATCACTATTTGTACTAACTTTCTACTTAAGACTCACCTAGGTATGAGGCCATCCTCAATCTCTCATCAGTCACAGACAATGATTGGACAAGACAAAAAGACACACTTCCATAATGACAAACTAGAAGACACACTTCCATGACAATACCTAGCTAATAATATTGACTAAGAACACAACTTGGAGTTGCTTACAAGCTTACTCCAAGAAAAATACTCACTTTTGCTTCACAACTTCGAGGAGAACAATAATAGACACTACAACTCTATAACATCAGTTCAACTCACATGTCAAGTGTATCACACATACAACTCCCCTAGAGAGTGGCTTATACACTCAGCCCTAATAACTACATCTTTTCATTCACGGCTGGTACCTTCTTCTAGTTTACAATGCTTCTATTTATAAACTATCTCCCAACTGGATTTGGGCTTCAAATCACAGCATATTAAGTGTTACAAATCTACAGAAAAGTTTGCAACAGAATAGGTCTTCAATCAAATCTTTCCTAAAAAGTATCCTTATTTAGAAAGTATATTTCCTCTTGAATTCTGATTGAATCTTTCAGACCTACAACACAATTCCATATAGGATTGCATAATATTCCCAAAATATTTTACATTTGTTCAATCATAACAGAATCTAATAATCCAGCTGTACCAGACACTATGTCGAATGACCCTACATAGGACATCTTATCCGACATGTTGATCTAGATGATGATAACTTCTCATCTCAACATGTCTCAACATAAAATAAGATTTCTTGTTCAACCTGTTCTTCCCAACAAGTTAACACATCCTATTTAACATATTGTTGCTATATTAGTTTTACCAAACATAATGCCAATCATAAAAATAGAGAATTAACAAATCCCTTCAACACAAATGAATGAGTCGCCCTTATTTTGACAAAATTTAATTCGGAGATGTATCTCCATATACCATAACGGTGAGTCCAAATATACATCTCCATAAACACTATTAATTCAAAATTTAGTGGGTAGTCCGGAGATGCATCTACGAACGCGTTTTATACATTAACTCGCGCCAGACCCTTTCCTTTTTCTCCTTCATTTTATGAATACTCACTCAAAACACTCCATTGTATCTCTTTTACAGCAATTCAATTCCAAACTATATTTGAGCAAGTTTTATCAAGTTCACTCACTTTATATTACTTCATTTTCTATAAAGTTACTCGCTCCATTAAAGATTCTCAATCACAACTCTATTTTGGTAAGTTTATCATTTCATTCTTTTATTTTTGTGTTTTGAATGATGTTTTAGGTAACATAGGTTGTTTAAGCTGAATTAGATAATAGTAGAGTCGAAATAGGTAACTGATATAGACATGCATTGTCATTTGGTTGGAGGTTATTGTAGCAATGAGGTTTTTTCCATTGTTGAAAATCGTGAGTTCATCTAGAGATGTATCTCCATAATATGTCTGGACTATTTTTGGAGATGTATCTCCGGGTTTGTGAATGAATGCCTTTTGGTTGAATTTTTTATGTGTCTTTTTAGTTTTACTACTGGTACAATTATTGGAAACCACCCAGAAAGAATTAGCCTTGGTTGTGTATCCCAACACGCACCTGTACGACGTGAGATGGCTAGAGGTTGGGCCACGAGTCGATGAAACATCATTTGACAGTTCATAAGGCCAGGGTTCATAACCATCTATTTCTAATTCCCGTAGCGCTTGTCTTAGGTATCTACTTCATGGGGCCACACATCCCTTGCTTATGAAGCCCCTGAAGCTCTCAAAGAAGCCTTTAAAGCTTGTGAGACTAACTAGGAGGAACCCGCTGCTAATGCGGATGCCCATGTAGATAGTTTTCCATGAGGTCCATTTGACACCTCCTTACTTCATCTATATGGAGATCATGCTGCTAGGTATGTCTAGGAAAGTGAGATGTATTTATTTACCTCAGAATTACATTTGGTTTAAACTAATTTAATCGTGACTAATGGTGTTTTTTTACATGAATGGCAATGTTTAAAATCCATAAACCACATAAGGAATATTTTGGATTTGGAATAACCCGACATTGATTGGTTCTGGAATGTTATCGGCCACTTTGGTCTGGCCGGTTTATGTTATTGCATACACTACCATAAATTGTGGCATTCAGGCAACATTTGTAGAGAGGTGACATTCAAAGATGTCATTTTCCACCTTCCTATTGGTGAGATGAAAATAACTCGGGATGATGCCTCATGCCTCCTGCATCTTCCCATATGGGGGAAATTATTGGACCACAGAAGGCCCGGTCGAGAGAAAGCCAACGAGATGCTGGTTACATATTTAGGGGCTGACTCAACTGAGGTTGCAAATGAGGTAGTTAACACCATAAGTACTTATGCTAGATTTAAATTTTTGGAAAAACTTTATAAATACCACTTGCAGATGGTTCTGGATGCCAAAGGTGATTATATGTCGGTTCAATACCACTAACAATGTGTGTTGAGGTGTTACCTCTTGTTCCTAGTTGGCACGTCTATGTTTGAAGATAAAAGTGCAACCTACATCGATGTAATCTATCTTAAATACTTCATCAACTTTTTTACCAGTGATTTCTGACAAACAACCGCTAGTCTTCCAAATCTTATGCTTTAGTAACTTACAGGATCGACTAGATTGATCCTAGGACATAGTCTTAGTGTCTTACAGTCTGATTCAAAATAAAATATTGTACGAATAATAACAAGGTTTTTCTATGGTTACAATGATCTCAAGATGTTTAAATTTTGATTATGAATCTTAAATATGACTTTAAAGGGAATAATCTGGGAATTTGTGAAAATATAAAGACAATGCTTAATAAGAAAAGTTTAATAAAATTGTTAAAAGACTAGACTGGAAAGGAAAAAGGAATAAAAGTGATTAAAAAATTTGTACTGAGAAATTAATTCTGAATAAAACTGGTGGTGTTCTTACACATACATTATCAACAAACTCGTTTCTCTTGCTCCGGTACTTTGAGTATAATATGATTTTGTATACAATTCGAACACACCCACTTTTTCTAACATCTAAGACTTCTACTTATACTGATTTGACCCTAACGATCCTTCTATGAAAACACGCCACATTCGAAGATTGCATGTCTTTCGAACTGTTAGACTTCAACGTGTCTCTTTGGATAAGATCGAAGCTTTTGAATTCGAAATCTTCTTCTTTTCGAAGCGCCAATTCAAAAAACATGACGGTCGAAATATCTTTCTTTGTAATGCTTCGAATAACTTATATTTCCACAGTTCAAAGAAGAACCCTTCGATAATGGTTCAATATAGTAAAAATCTTTACTAGATCTTCATCAATCGAAGATTCCATAAAAACCTTCTTATACTTTCCCTCGAACAACTCTTTCTTCGATCAAAAAGCCTTAAAACTTGTATAATAGAAATTCCCAGGTAACAAATTTCCCCCTCCAAAAATGTGTATTTCGTTACATAGAGAAATAGTCATTTTTGAATAACAACTTTGAATTTTGATATATTCATAATAACCACTTCTGACTAATAACAACTTCTGATGACAACTTCAGAAACTTTTTAACTTTGGAATGTTTGAATATGAGTCAGAATCAGAAGATGAATATGAAGTTTCTGAAGATGAGTCAAAATTAAAAGTTGACTCTGAAGGTAGACATTTCAGGAAAAGCCATTTTGGCAATTAATTGGATCACCATTTTGGCTATACATACTTTTGTTTCTTATTCCCTTGCCATGATTTTTACTTCCTGCAAAAATGGTTTATACTTATTTAAGTATTTCCCATTTACTTTCAGGATTCTTCGATCCTCAACTAACTCCTCTACTTCATAAGCGTTGTTTGAGAATGCCTTTAAGATTCGAAAAAGGTCCTTCCCAATATGGGGACCATTTTCCTAACGCTTTATTCTTTTTATCCATAGGTAAAATGACTTTCCATACTAAGTCATTTAGAATAAACGTCTTGCCTTTGACCCTCTTATTGTATGCTCTTGCCACTCTTTCCTTTTGTCTTCTCAATCTTTCTAAAGCATGTAACCTTTTTTCATCTAAATCTACTAATTCATTCATCATCATTTTCCAATAAAGGTTAGAAGGAATTTCCTATTGTCTTTGAATTCCAACTGATTGTAAGTAGATTTCGATTGGCAATACTGCATCAAACCCAAACGTGAGTTGGAAAGGTGTGGTATTAGTTGCTTCTTTAGGGGAAGTTCGACAAACCCATAATGCTTGGTCCAAATTTTTGTGCCAATTTTTTGGCTTTTTTCCTATATGCTTCTTTACCAACCCAATTATCACTTTGTTGGCTGCTTCGACTTGTCCATTCGCTTGAGCATAATAAGGTGTGGATGTCAATAGTTTGAAACTTGTTTCCTTGGCGAACTCCTGCATCTTTCGACCATTGAAAACTGATCCTTGGTCTGTTGTGATACTCTTTGGGTTGCCAAATCTATAGACTATATGTTTCTGAATAAATTCGATAACAATTTCTTGATCCACATTCACTAAAGGTATGGCCTCAACCCATTTTGTAAAGTAATATATACCTACCAAAATGTGCTTGTGGTTTTTAGATGAAGCAGTTCGAATTTCTCCAATTAGATCCAGCGCCCAACCTCTAAAATGCCAAGGTTTAATAATGGCATGAAGTTCACTTGCTGGCGCATGTTGAATACCAACATGATTTTTGCATTCTTGACATCCCTTAGCAAATTCTATACAGTCTTTGAGCATAGTATGCCAATAAATACCATATCAAAATGGAAACCACTTCACTTTATGGCCTGCTTGATGGGCTCCACATGCTCCACTGTGAAAACTAGATAGTGCCAAATATGCCTCACTTTCTCCTAAGCATTTAAGCAAAACTCCTTCAGGGGTTTTCTTGAACAACTCATTCCCCATTAAGATATAAGACAAAGCTTTGTATTTAATCTTTCTTTCTATATCTATCGAAGGGTCTCTGAGGTAATTAACAATTGGATTTCTCCAATTTGTATCTTCTAAAGTGTTAGTGACCAATACTTCGAATGTGTCTTTATTAGTGTAACATAACTGGGTATTTTCCAGATCTGTTGGAGACAATATTGTAGTCATTGCTTTTCCTCTAACTTTGACCAACTTTTTTAGTTTCTCTTTAGTCACTTTATATCCTGATGTTATTTATGCTAAGTCGTTTGCCTCTTGATTTTTTATTCTATGGACATGCTTTATATCTGCATATTCGAATCTTTTGAGAAATCTGTTTGCCATAACAAAATACATAATCAAATTTTCTTTTATGCACTTTGTGATACGGTGGCAGAACCGGACTGTTAATACTGGTTTGCATTTTGCATTTTTATTCGCAAAATGTCACGGTAAGCAAGAGTCGCCACCTACTTTTATTTTATCCAACTGGAAAGGAAAAAAGGACAGAAAAATTCATTTTTCGAGATTTTGAGTACGGGGGGTAGATTATAGAAAGGGAAGGTATTAACACCCTTTCTATCCGTAGTTTTCTACGGGCTCTTAGGTACTTGCTCATCATTTTAAAAATTGCTTCTGTATCTGTGTGTTTTTGAAAAGTTTTTGTTTTACTTCGTTTTAACCCTTGTATCAGTCCTCAAGAGTGTTACGAAGTTGTTTTGAAAACTTGTTTGAAAAGAGTGTAAGTGTGGAAAAGTTTGATTTTGAGCAAGTACCTACTAGCATCTACCTACTCGAAAAAAGAATGTTTCTGTTCTTGTTTCCTTTAGACAGCGCTATCCTATTTATTTGAGAAATAGGAAGCGACGTCGTTGGAGTTGTAAGGGTCAATTCGAAAGGGACGTACAATCACTAAAGCAATGTTAGGACGTCTTAGTAATAACCCGTGTGTCTTAAGATCATATACGAGACAACATTTCCGAGGCAACCTTTCCGAGGCAACATTTCCGAGGAAACATTTCCGAGGCAACATTTGATCTTTGTTTAGACAAGAGAGCGACCACTAAAACACCCTATACTTAATGATCGTTTACCGAAGGCAACCAAAGTGAGAGTATACCCTAAGAGTGCGCATGTGTGAGTGATTTGATTTCAAGTTATTATCTTTGCACATTTAGGGTTTGCTAACCATTTTAAAATTAACATACATTCTTGTCATGCAATCCTATTATCATACATCTAACAATTAATATTTTACGAGAAGAAGAATGCGAAAAATAAAACTACGCTATTACAAGGCTTCGGGGAGGGGGATTAATTACATAGCCAAAAATCCATAAAACGATAAATAAAAGAAAAATCCTAATTAAACTATTACATACCATGAGCAATTACATTAATATCGTAAAAAATAAATAATAAATGCACGCGATGAATCGAGAGCGAGGAAAATTAGGGTTTTGACCCCGTCTACACCTAATTGAAAGACAAATCATTTTTTGTTGTTTTTGATTATTTTTGAGAAAAATAAGGTTTTAATTAAATAAATACAAACCTAGTTACTAATTAATTTAAATTAAGAAAAATAATTAATTTGACCTATTTTGGAATTTTTATTATTTTAAGAAAAGAAGATAAAAATTAAATCAAACAAAACCCTAATTTTCTAATTTTATTTTAAGTTATTTACAAAAAGGTTAAAATTACCCTAAAATTAACTTAAACTAATTATTAAATAAAATAAAATAAAAAGCCTAAATTCTAATTTGATGAAATTGATTTTATGATTTTGTAAAAAAAAAGAATTTAATTTATGATTAGAAAATAATTTAAACAAAAGAAATAAATAAAAGAAAAAAAAATATAAAAGAAAACAGAGATGGGCCTGGTTTAGTAGCAATGGAGGGGGTGTCAATAACAATTCTGAGCCCAATAATCCTTGGCCCATGTTGACTTTCCAGATCCCGTGCATTGGCTTGACTAGGGTGCATCATGGACCTCCTTGTGAGAAACACTAGATCTGGATAGAGATGGATCTTGTGGCTGACTGATTGGAGGCACATGGTAAGCTTCAGGACGCGTGGGGTATATGATCTGTAAAGAGAAATTGAGAAAATGGAAAATGTTGGAGGCAGGGGTCGAACCCCTGACCTCATGCCTGCAAAGCCTTAACGCCTTCCCTGGCTACCACTGGGCCACTTGGATTTATTTGTTAGTATATAAAATAATAATAATATAATGAAAACAACGCCAACTATCAAACAAACGCGCCAACATTCAAACAGACGAATGGTGTGTTGCCACGCAGTCGTCGTCTACCCCTGTCTGTTGTTTTAGATTTTAGGACTTTTACCTACAGACGCCAAACGTAGGTATAGCCCCTGTCCGTTCCAAAATCCTGTACAATGAAAACCAATGGCACCAATCAACTCGTTTCAACCTCACGAGTATCATGGTACCAATATCAACGTCCAATTTCTCCTGTATACCAAAACCCCAAAATGATCCCAGAAACCCTAACAATGGTGGCTATGTGTATGGCTTCCAAAAATACGATCAAACAATGTCGTTAGTTTCAAAACATGGTAAGGATCACAAATGCACCATTTAAACATGATAAAGACGCAAGGATTTAGATAATCGAATTTAAAAAATATACCAAACCGTGATGACTATATGTCCTGTTTCTGGGCTTGGGATGGGTGGCAAACGATCGGAATCGCTTCAGAGGAGGTTCAGGAGTGGATTGGCTGCTTTAAATCGCCTTGAACCTTCCTCTAACTAGTAACTCGAACCAACACTTTTGAGTGATTTTTTTGAATTCAGTTATGACTTCTCACGCCTCTAACCCCTGCTCTTTTGCTTTGGATTTATTCAATATATATCCGAGAGTGCGTTAGGGTTACAAGTTTGCATCAAATCCTTGCAATTATGAAGATTTGATCATTGATTCACCCTTGCATCAAATCTTTCCAAAACAAGAAAAATTCAATCTTTTTCTGTCCAAACAAGCCTTGCACGATTTGATTTCATTGCCAGCTATCCATGGACCTAAAAATGTGCATAAAATCTCAAGGTTTCAATGATTTTTGATATTTTCACTATTTATTATTGATTTTATTTGATTTAAATGAAATAAAATCAAGATAAATGATAAAAAAAAATGACAAGTGGAAAGGCTCATGGGTCGTGGACCATGCTACAAGTTCAGTGCAAGCATAAAAAGTTGGGCCCATTTGACAAAAATTGCAATTTTGGCCACTTTTGACTTTTGGCAATTTTGCAAAAAAGGTCAACTTCACCAATGCATAACTCCTTCAATTTTGACCCTAGAGATGTGTTCTTGGACTTTTTAGAAATCTCAAGATGTCCTCTAAGCAACCTGTTTCGTCTCATCTCAATTGAGTCTTCCATGTTCATGTATGAAGCTTTGGCAAAAAAAGGCGTTTTTGTTGACTTTTCAAAATGACCTATAATGTCCAAATGTATATCTTCTTGTGAGTGCATTTTTTGAACTTGGGAGCTGAAGATGAATTGTAGGAAATCACATCCTCTTAAAAATGAGATTTGGATGGGTCATTCTTGATAAAGTATGAGGAAGTTATGCTTGGTCAAAGTTGAGTTGACTTTTCCTACAAAACCCTAATTTAGCAACTTTTGGGTTTTGATGAATTGTGAGCAATCCTTGAGGAATCATGATCAACCATTGATCAAATGATGAGTAATACTTCAAAATGAGGATGTTGACCAAAAATCTTAAAGTTTGACTGTATGTAGGACACATTTGACTTTTGCCCTAGCACCGTCGATTTTTAGGCCTTTGAGCAATTGACTGGGCAAAATTCCTCTGCAAGGCTTGAAACTTGACATGGATGATCTTGAGAACATATTAGGACAATAGTGAGAATTTGGGACCCTTTGGACTCAAACATCTTGATGCAAAATGAAACCCTAATTTGAGGCAGACTGCCTTTAGGAGAGAGTTTGTCTGGTCAACTCTTGGACTTCCTTGGGCAATTTGAAGACCTTACTTGAAATGTATTGAGAAATATGGGAGGGAAAATTTTGGGTTACAACAGCTTCCCCTGTTCAATCTTCTTAAACCTGAGGATGTAGATTGGCTTGTCTGCTGTGATACGGTGGGAGAACTGACTTGATGTTTTGTGTTTCGATCATATTTGTGCGGATAGCAAGAGTCGCCACCGACTTTTCTTTTATATAAAAGGAAAGGTAAAAAAGCACAGGAAAGACCTTTCGAGATTATTTCTCGGGTTCAGGGGGTAGATTATGAAAAGGGAAGGTATTAACACCATTTTCATCCATGGTTTTCCATGGGCTCTTAGTTACTCGTTTAGATCACTTGCTTTTGTTTGACAGTGTGCTTGTGGTGTGGGCTTTGAAAATATTTTGAAAAATTTCTTTGTAATGGTTCTCGTTTCTATAAGAACGCGTACAAAGTTTTGTTTCGAAAAGTGGTTCAAAGATGTGTTTGTGGATTATGTTTCGGAAAGTGTTTTGAAAAGATGTTTTGGAATAGTTCTCGTCTCTATAAGAACGTATACAAAATGTTTTGTCTTTTGAAAATGTTTTGAAATGAAAGTGTAGGTGTAAAAATGTTTTTGTCGTGAGCAAGCGAGTAAATAGGAGCGAATCTACCTACTCGAAAGGTTTTCAATTGTTCTTTTCTTCCTCCTTTTAATGTTGCTATCTTACCATTAATTTGGTAAGAAGCCCCATCGTTGGATGTGAAGGGACAGACGCGGGTCAATTTTGCAGTCATCGAAAGCAACTTATGAGACGCTTTAGCAATTTTTTGTAAGGGACGATATCGTTTTATCAAAGGCAACATCGAGGGACTACGATCTTTTTTATCAAAGGGTCATTGACAAAGCATCCCATATTCGAGGGACATGACTGTATTTCTGAGGCATCGAGCGAGGTTACCCTAGAGGTGCGCGTGTGAAAAGTGTTTTTGTTTCAAGTTAATTTTGTTGAAATTAGGTTATCTAGCGATTGATTTTTATGTCTTGCCATGCACGCCTAATTACTATACAGTATATAAAAAAAACAGTAAATTGCGGAAATTCAAATTCTACGCTATTACAGAATTTTCGGGAATGGGGGGTACAAATTTACAAATGGGGATGGATCGAATCGTCAATGTAATTAAGAGTCTAAAATAGCAAACAATATAACCAAATCGAATTTGAGAGATTAATTAAAGTCATAAAAAATAAAAATTAATTATCAAAGCAAGGAAATAAGATTCTTGTTACTTATTTGAAAAGTTTAGAAAGAAAGATAGAAAAATCTATCCTATTAGGGATGTAAATTAGGGTTAGGATTTGGGTTTGGGTCTTCATCTTCCCTCTCACGCGGCGCTCTAACCTCTGTACCTTGTCTCTACTCATCCCCTCCACAACCTAAATCTCTCTAAGCTTCTTCACTCTCCCATTTCTAACTCCTCTCGCAAGCACTCACTCTCTACTGAAACGTCCTAAAGCCTCTTCGTCTTTCTCGACATCGTGACTAACATCTTTTGAAGCTTTTCTTTTGAACTTTGGATTTTAATCGGAGAGATCCAAAATTGTCTCATCCTTGACCTCTCTCAAGCCCTTTGTTACTGGAACATGTCTCTTTCGTCTCTCTAATCCTTCTCTAACCCTAGCAATTTTGAAGAGGATTGAAGGTATGATTTTTCATCATTTTCTCTAGCCTAAAGATTTCCTCGATTTTTATCCACTTATTAGTTCTTTATTAATGCAGGAATCATGCCACGGAAGTATGAGAATAGGGGGAGAAATTATACCTGTTGGAGCTCTATAACTTATCCCTCGCTTTGCTGGACTTGTGATTTCTTTTACCGTTTGTGAGCTTTGGATGGAGAGGCGAGATTGATGATGGTGTTCAGTGGTGACGGAGAATGAATGGGGAAGAGAGATGATGATGGGGCGAAAGCAATTAAAGATCTTTGGCTCTTTTGGTTTGTTAATATCCTTGTTGTTTTCTTTTTTATTCTTGACTTAGATGGTGTATTATCTGGCTTTGCTGGTCTTTCATGATAGTTTGAGGCAAAAGGGATTTTTATGGTTATCAAGTTTGTTTTGCTGGTTTTCTATTTTGTTGCTGGTTCATGATCTCCCTTATCCTCCCAACTTGCTTATGTTTATATCCATCAGATTGTGAGCAAATGGGGGGAAAATAGCTTTTGAATGGCATTATGGTATACTGCTTTGGCTTTTTGAGTGTAAATTGACATCTTTGCCATTTTAATATAAGTTTAGGCAGGTTTTGACTTGCTTTATGCAGAGTTGTAGCAGGTTTTTGGACTGTAACAGGCTAGGTGATCTCTTTCCTCTTTTCTCTTTCCATGAAAATAAAAAGCAGTTTTTTTTCTTCTTTATTTTTAAACTTCTAATAGGTTTGTGATAACAGGGAAATGATGACATGTGAGCAAGTTGGCTTGTCTATGCTTATTTGTTCTGCTTTGTGGACTTTATGCATATGTTGCAGGTTTTATAATGTTGTCCGTTTGACTGCTGTTTGTGGCATGTTTTCCTGTTCCGGTTTATTGCAGGCCTGCTGTTTTACTTGTATCTGATTGCTGCTATTTGCAGCCTTGTAGCTTTTTGTTACAGTTTCGGCAGTTTGTTTGTATTTGCTTGCCTTGAAAATTTTATTTTTCCTTTTCTTTTGTGAACCCAGAAGGGCACTCCTTTTTGTGATTTGCAATAGAATTTGGGGCCTATGATAAAACATTAAAAATCTGATTATGTGAAACAAATCAAATGAGGCTTTGTGGAATGTTTGAACATGATTTGATAACCACTCCCTAATTCTGATTCCTACACAAACCCTAGTGATGAATTTATGAAATAGCTCTTGGAAAATTCCTTGTTCATGTTCACGTTTTTTTCTTGTATTAATCATGCTCTCTTTCTCTTGTTTCATGTGAGCAAAAGTGGAGATGACAAAGCAAAGAATGCAAGGAATTTGTGGCAAACATGAAAGTCTTGGAGAAAAGCCAAAGGAATTGATATAATTTGAATCTTCAAGCAACTTGATCATGGATTAGTTCTCTTAGGTCAAATGTTCACTTGATTTTCTTTGTAACTTAGAACAATTCCTCTTGTATTTTGATGTATTTTGGAAGTATTGTATTCAATAATTGTACCAACGTATCCTTGAATAACAATAAGTTATAAAACATAAAGTATTGAAAGAATTTGAAGTTTTGTAACAACCTTGGATGGTGTGTTTGAAATTGGGGAAGAACTTAAATTGTAGCATGAAGTATCCTTGTGATATATTAGAACTTGAAATCCTTTGTAAACAACAATTTTTAATTTCTCTACAAACAAAAATTTGTAATTTTATTTGCAGTGTAATGACACAAAGATTTGAACTATTTTGGTATGATAGGATCTTGTACAAACTGTCGTATTCTAATTGATTTTTTTGAAATTCCCAATCAGAATATTTGAAATAAAATGCTCCAGTCTGGTAACTTGAATTCCAAATAATCCAAATAACTTTGTAACTGTATATCAACAAACATGCACTTTGTACTCCAATTTATAAACAAAATAAATGTTTAAGAGTGTAAATCAAATCTGGTCAACTTGAATCCAACATCATGATTGTCTTAAATGACAGTCTTAAACTCCACATCTTGTCCAAACAAACATGCTCTGAGAACAAACGTTAACCTTTCAGTAAACTGTGTTTAAGAAAAATTCAAAATCAACAAATGCCTTGCGACGATTTCATAATTTTAAAGTCCTCCAAACCCAATTTTCCTTCGATTCTTTGAAGATAAACCCGTGAGTGACATCACATATGACCATGAACAGAAATAATCGTCTCAAAGTCTTGTAACTTGAAGAAATCACAATTCTTAGAAATCAGACGACTGATATTTGAAATTAGGTCAAAAAAAATTGTGAAGTGACTTCCAACGCATTCAAATTTTTGGTGATTTTCTACGTGTAATCAGTTCTTGATTTGTGAAGAGAAATTGGAGGTGACATCAAGAATAATCATACGCGAGAAGAAAAGCTCAAAAATATCGAATAACGAAGAAGTTACAGTTGCTTGAACTTGATCTCGCAAAAGGTCAGCTTTTGGGTTAATGGAGTCATTTTCAGTCGTCTGAACCACTGACTGAGCAAACTTGTGACGTGAGGTTTGAAAACTGACTTAAACAACCTTGAGGAGACATGGAGACCTATGAAGACCAATTGAAACCTTGAAGACTCAATTTTCATTGAGAAATGCAAAACCCTAATTGCTGATTTACTGCTTAGGAAGAGAATCTGTTTGATCAACTTCTGAGCCAAATTAGGTATTCAAGAAACGCTGGGATATCATCTTGAATGAAAAATGGGAGGGAAAATTTTGGGGTACAACAACTGCCCCTGTTCAATCTTCTTAAACTTGAAAAGTGAGATCGACGTGTTTGTCGTTCGTGGCTTGAAAGTGGAAGATGATTGAACACTAGAGTGCCCAGAAATTTGCACTTGATGATGCGTTGGTTGATTGTGTAGGGAATGGGATTAAAGATTCCATTTGGAGAAATGATAGAGAGTTGTCAGAGATGGGCTTATAGATTCCATCCAAAGACGATTGTTGACAGAAAGTTTAAACTCGATCTTAACAGAGAACGAATCAAAATAAACTGTTGAGGGATTTATCTGAACCAGTGAAAATATGGAAATGAATCAAAATAAATCGTTGAGAGATTTATCTGAACTAGTGAAAATCTGGAAATGAATCAGAATAAACCGTTGAGGGATTTATTTGAACTAGTGAAAATCTGGAAATGAATCAGAATAAACCGTTGAGAGATTATCTGAACCAATAAAAATCTGGAAAGTGAGGTTATGGGAAGGAAACTGGGTCGCAAGGATTACTTCGAAATGAAAGCCTGGATAGTAGGGCTATGAGAAGGAACCTGGGTCGTAGGGTTACTTCGAAATGAAAGCCTGGATAGTAGGGCTATGAGAAGGAACCTGGGTCGTAGGGTTACTTTGAAATGAAAGCATGGATAGTAGGGCTATGAGAAGGAACCTGGGTCGTAGGGTTACTTCGAAATGAAAAGCCTGGATAGTAGGGCTATGAGAAGAAACCTGGGTCGTAGGGTTACTTCGAAATGAAAGCCTGGATAGTAGGGCTATGAGAAGAAACCTGGGTCGTAGGGTTACTTCCAAATAAAGCCTGGATAGTAGGGCTATGAGAAGAAACCTGGGTCGTAGGGCTACTTCAAAATTAAAGCCTGGATAATAGGGCTATGAGAAGAAACCTGGGTCATAGGGTTACTTCAAAATGAAAGCCTGGATAGTAGGGCTATGAGAAGAAACCTGGGTCGTAGGGTTACTTTGAAATAAAGCCTGGATAATAGGGCTGTGAGAAGAAACCTGGGTCGTAGGGCTACTTCGAAATGAAAGCCTGGATAGTAGGGCTATGAGAATAAACTTGGGTCGTAGGGTTACTTCATGATGAATTCGTGTGAAATTTTATTTGGAAATGTATGAGAAGGGACCCGTGTAAGATTTTTCAAGATAAACCCGTGTGAAGCTGTAATAAGAGAAATCCGTGTAAGATTGCGTCGTGATAAAACCCGTGTAAAGCTGCATTCGGTTGTGAAAATGATTACTCTGTTTAATTTCAGGAGCTAATCTTGGACCAGAGTCTGAGAAAGTAAATCCACGACTGCTGCTGGAGAGTAAGGGAAATAACATTCCTGACTGTTTGTAGAAAACCGTGGTTCTTCTACTTTCGTTGGGAGAGACTCTGCTTGAGAATAATTATGCGGGGAAGAATCAGGATAAACCGTTGAGAGATTTAAACTGAACCGGCAGAGGTCTGAAGGAAATATTTGTTATGTCGATGGTCAACCAGTCCTTTCTCGGGAATTGATCTGTAATTGATTTATCCATAAATAGTTATCCTGTCAGAAATTTGATGATAATTTCCTGTTGATTGATTTTTTCTGAAAAGATGAAGAGTTAGTTGTATGCGATGCCACGATGTATGAAATGAGATTGTGCTATATGCATTTGTGTTGTCGATGCCATGACGTACGAATGTAATGTATGAACATATTAATTGTTCTGCTGCAATGTTGCTGGACTCAAGGAAAATAAATCCCCGAGTACTGCTAGGAATGAGGAGTGTAAGTCTTCACATTTCATTGAAGTTGAAGCATGGATGGAAGAGTTTCCATTATTATAGAAATAAACTCTATCGGGGAAGGGAAACGTCGTGCATTGCTTGTGGACTTTGTGAAATCCTGAGAAGTTGGGCGACTTTCACTGGGGAATCTCTGGAATGGTAACTGGAATTTTTGCTCCATCGAGGATGTAAGAGCACCTGATACCATTAGGCTGCATACTGGAGATACGTTAGTGATCCTGTAGCAGGATGTCCTTGTTTCCACTCCTGCTGGAGAAAGTACCTGCAGGGATTATAGAGCAGTCTGCTGGGGAAGAGGAGTTGTGGTCCCTTGATTTATGATAGTCTGGGAAGCAAATTCAAACTAGGTAATCTTGCCTTTTGGAGAAATAAACCCTACCGCCAATCTGCCGGAAGGGCGCTTCAGACAAAAACTCCATGAGGCTTTTAACTAAATTAAGACCAGCTCAGCTGGGGAATATCAGAATGATTCCAAGCTTTGATGGTATCCGAGGAGATATTGAATGAGTATTAGAAATATATCCATATCTGGATCGTATTTGAACCGTATCTGTAAGAGAATTGTATCCTCTGTTTGGGAGCTAGTGTGATGTATGCGTTTGTTGGGGGAAGATTAAAACTCCTCCCTTTGCTGGCGAGTTTGACTATGTCATTGGGTGGAGGATGCCCCATTTTTGTTTAAAGATGTTTCTGCACTTGTCGGGGATAGCCTTGTGACTCTGACGACTTCACTGGGGATCACCTTATGAAGGGTATGTTATGGAGATTTGTCACTGTCTATAGTAGTAAGTTTTGCAGTAATGCCAAAAAATGTTTGCTTGGTCACACATGACCCTTTATATGTGAGAGCCGGTTTGCCCCTAAAGTTAATCTAGTGCACCTCGATGTTTGAGATTTTGATCAAATTTCTGGTAGCCCTGAACTTTCTAGGGATATTTTCTAAGACCGTTGTGGAAGAAACCGAAGACCTGATACGGACACCCCATGGTACTACTGGTACAGACAAGCGATTTAATAGTATCGGAAGTCTTCATAGTGGATTCTGTTCAATCCCATGATCAACGTAACATTTCCCCTTGAGTAATTCAGATGGAGATTTTCCCCTTGAGTGATTCAACATTTCTTTGAGAGATTCTTTGAATCTCGACTTGACTGGCCCATATATGTTGGACAATGGTCATGCCGTGCCCCTTGGTTATGAGAGATTTGTCATTGGAAGCGTCTTTCCATTTGAAGTGATTTTGTTTATTGAGAGAGTTTTCATTTGCTGAATATTCGTCGTGTGAATTTCTCTGTTGTCAAACAAATAGCCATATGCAAATAGCAATATTCAAATAATGCAAAGTTTATGCTTACCTTGAAATTTTTGAAAATGCATTTTAGCAAGTAAATAAATTTTGTTTGAAAAATTTAACTCGGGATTTAGAGTAAAGCCTTATAGGAGTCAGGATACCTTTTGTAATAGTATGCTTTCGAACTAACCCATGCTTCAATTAGGACTTTTGAGGGGTTGTAGCGTGGCTTGGTTCACGGTTTAAGAAACAAAGGATAAAGGCTCAAAATATATTTGTACCCGCCCATTCTTCGTGATGTTCTTCGGTCCTAAACTCAGCTAATTGTGCGTTTGAACTACAAATGAGTCTGGAATGATGTTTTGGCGATGGTTCAAACAAGTTAAGTTTGTCAGAAGACAGTCATTTTTGCAACATATTATTTTTTTTCATGTTGTTGAGGATTTTTAGTGACCTCTTTATTTTGATTTGTTATCCCTAATTTTTGCCCGACTGTTCTTGTTTTGAGATTACAGTCAGCGGGATGCCCTAGTTTTTCTTAAGTCTCCTTTGTAGGTTTTAACTTAGTGGGCTTTTCTCTTGAGAGCTAATGAATGCCTATTTGGTAGGGAACCATCACTGTCTTTTGACTCTAAAGGAATGTTTTTGATGTCATTCGTTGTATTACGAGATGAGAGTTTGCGATTTGAACGCGCATTTGAATTATCTGAGAGACTACCCTGCCCCAGGTTTTGATTAAAGGTTTCAATTTGTGTAAAAAGGTAACTTCTACTTCTTTGGCTCAAAGGGGTTGACTAGGGATTATCCTCCTTATAACTCCAGTGTTTAGGATTTGAAAGAATGCTTGTACATCGTCAACAAGGTCTGTTCAAAAGCATACTGTATGAGATTATGGCATTTGTTTTCGTCATCCTTCCTCTAAAGGCTTGCAATTTTTGAAACAAGAGTTGAATATCATAAAGGGAGTAAAAAGCATAGTTTAAGATATAATCAAAATGAATGGATTGATTCAAGACAAACATATTTAATGCATTAATGAGAATAACCAAAGTCTAACATAAAGATAAGTGTTTAAGCAAACAAAGAAATTACAACTGAAAATTCGAATAAACAGAAAAAATCCTCGCCCAGATCGTCACTTCACATGGATACTCTTAAGGGGTGATAGAAGAGCTCCATTTGATCGTCTTGTGTAAATTTCAACACACCTTCATCGATTAGGTCTTGAATTTTGTTCTTTAGAGCCCAACAATTGTTGGTATCATGCCCAGGACTATCAGAATGGTATGCACACCTCTCATTGGGACGGTAAGTAGGAGCAACAGTATTAAGATTCTTGGGGGAAGCTTTTAATGTAATTATCTCCGCCTTCAACATGTGTTGTAGTACCTGAGCTAGTGACATGCCGATCCTGGTGAATTGTCTCTTAGGTGCGACCTCTTTGCGTTGATTCCCCTGTTGTTCTTGGGCCCGCGAGGTAGTAGCAAATTGGGAAGGTCTTCTGGCTTCTTGTCTCATGGGAGGATGAGTAGTGACTTGATTTCCAAACCTGATTGTTTCCCCCATACAGTTGCAACCGTCTTGACGAAGTTGGTTGACAATAACTTTCAACTCTTCTTATCCTCGAGCCAAATTTTGGATAAGAGCCATCTGGCCCACCAGCTGTCCCTTCATTTGGACCCTCATTATGGAAAATTCAATTTGTAGCCTTTCCAACTGATCATACTTGTTTCCCTCAACATTCCCCATGATCATGCCCCTAGTGAGGAGAGCTTTCACTTCTTCTTGCCCCTTGGATAGGTTCAAGAACATTTCTCGGAGTTGGGCATTTTGAGCCTGGATTTCTTTCACCGTTTGTTCCATATCCATCTTACTGCGATAAACAGTAGGAAGATAAGGAGACCTATACGGGAGAAACCTGTCGTGATATGATGCATGATATGTGGATGCATGTTTTCAAGGATCTCGCAGGGTAAAAACAAGAAAAAGTTAGAAGTTGAACTTTGATCATCATTTTTGATTGGAGAACTTTGTATCGGTGGATGTCCTTCCACGAGAATCAAGCTCACCATGTCAAGTGGGTCATAGCCCTTGACTCAAATTGTTGTACTTGATCTTTGACGGTGTTCGGTTAGAGAAAAAATAAATCTTCTTGCCCCTGGATAGGCGTCTGGTTCAACATGACCCTGCATCATAGGCCCTTGAGATCCTTGAAAAGGTTATCGAAAATTCTATGGTATGATGTTATGATGTTATGTACAAATATGCGGGGTAAGCAAGTATATATACAAATAATCATATTCACACAAAGCAGACAACTCCTTAGGTTTAGGCTCGCATAGAGTTTGTAGGTAAGTAACCTCTTAAAGTTTAGTTAGCTCAACCTGTCCTAGCAATAGTAATCGGGTTCTAAAGGATCTCAATATCACCAACCTTTCTCTTAGGAATTATCTCAGCACAGCAATATTTTCTTACGGTCGAGATGTCCCAAGAGTCTAGCCTCAATGAGTGTAGTATCGAGTATCAACCAATTTTCAGCTCTACACCAAAACCGGTTATCTCACTACATCCTAATGGCCAAGTTTGTTCAATTAGGGTTCTAAGGTCAGTTGATGTTTTATGACACCACGCGGCGGACCCGTATTCTCCTCGATTCACCACAAGGGATACTGGTACCAACCAAAGTGCCACACCAATGTAGCTACTGCTTCAACCGTATCGGTCTACGCCATACAGTTCCCTCACAGTATATTGTTACTTACCTAAAAGGTATTTCCCAGATCCGAGTTAGGATCTAAAGCAAGCCCAAACAAAAGAACCAAATGTAAATCATACAAATCAAACAAAGAAGGCAAGTAAATATGATCTAACCCTAAGGTAACCCCACTTTAAAATAGTTATGTCCCCAACAGAGTCGCCAGTTCTATGATACAGTGGGAGAATTGACTTGATGTTTTGCGTTTTGATCGCATTTGTACGGATAGAAAGAGTCGCCACCGACTTTTCTTTTATCCAAAAGGAAAGGTAAAAAAGCACAGGAAAAACCTTTCGAGATTATTTCTCGGGTTCGGGGGGGGGGGGGGGGGGGGTAGATTATGAAAAGGGAAGGTATTAGCACCCTTTTCATCCATGGTTTTCCATGGGCTCTTAGTTACTCGTATAGATCACTTGCTTTTGTTTGACAGTGTGCTTGTGGTGTGGGCTTTGAAAATGTTTTAAAAAATTTCTTTGTAATGGTTCTCGTTTCTATAAGAACGCGTACAAAGTTTTGTTTCGAAAAGTGGTTCAAAGATGTGTTTGTGGATTGTGTTTCCGAAAGTGTTTTAAAAAGATGTTTTGCAATAGTTCTCGTCTCTATAAGAACATATACAAAATGTTTTGTCTTTTGAAAATGTTTTGAAATGAAAGTGTAGGTGTAAAAATGTTTTTGTCGTGAGCAAGCGAGTAACTAGGAGCGAATCTACGTACTCGAAAGGTTTTCAATTGTTCTTTTCTTCCTCCTTTTAGTGTTGCTATCTTACCATTAATTTGGTAAGAAGCCCCATCGTTGGATGTGAAGGGACAGGCGCGGGTCAATTTTACAGTCACCGAAAGCAACTTATGAGACGCTTTAGCAATTTTTTGTAAGGGACGAGATCATTTTATCAAAGGCAACATCGAGGGTCATGGAGGGACTACGATCTTTTTATCGAAGGGTCATTGCCAAAGCATCCCATATTCGAGGGACATGACTGTATTTTTGAGGCAACGAGCGAGATTACCCTAGAGGTGCGCGTGTGAAAAGTTTTGTTTCAAGTTAATTTTGTTGAAATTAGGTTATCTAGCGATTGATTTTATGTCTTGCCATGCACGCCTAATTACTATACAGTATATAAAAAAACAGTAAATTATGGAAATTCAAATACTACGTTATTACAGAATTTTCGGGAATAGGGGGTACAAATTTACAAATGGGGATGGATTGAATCGTCAATGTAATTAAGAGTCTAAAATAGCAAGCAATACAACCAAATCGAATTTGAGAGATTAATTAAAGTCATAAAAAATAAAAATTAATTATCAAAGCAAGGAAATAAGATTCTTGTTACTTATTTGAAAAGTTTGGAAAGAAAGATAGAAAAATCTATTCTATTAATTAGTTTTAAGAGTTAAATCAAATGTATGTATTTTTTAGGGTTTTGTTATTTAGAAATTAAATAAGCAAACTAAAGCTTAAGCACAAAATAAATAGTGAAAATTATTTACAAATCCTAAATTAAAAAAAAGGAACTAAACTAATTATCTAACAAAATTATATGATTCATTAAACTTAAAGGAAACAAACAAAGTTAAACTAATTTATTTAAAACAAACAAAAATAGAAAGGTGATGTTAAACTAAAAAATGGGGGGGGGGGGGGGGGTGAGGTAGAAATGCTGAGGGGATTGTGATTCGTTGGGCCAAAGGAAGAACACAAAATATGTCCCAAGGCCCAAACCAAGTGGCAAAGGAGTATTAATGCTTTATCTGTTAAAAAAAGCTTTAAAAAAACGCACGGGCTTCATGAAGGGAAGAAAGGGTCGGCCCATCATGGTCCAACAACCATTATCAGAACCAAACTCAAAATCAACGTGTTATTCACAGATTAGGGTTAGGATTTTGGTTTGGGTCTTCATCTTCCCTCTCACGCGGCGCTCTAACCTCTGTACCTTGTCTCTATTCATCCCCTCCACAACCTAAATCTCTCTAAGCTTCCTCACTCTCCCATTTCTAACTCCTCTCGCAAGCACTCACTCTCTACTGAAACGTCCTAAAGCCTCTTCGTCTTTCTCGACATTGCGACTAACATCTTTTGAAGCTTTTCTTTTGAACTTTGGATTTTAATCGGAAGAGATCCAAAATCGTCTCATCCTTGACCTCTCTCAAGCCCTTTGTTACCGGAACCTGTCTCTTTCGTCTCTATAATCCTTCTCTAACCCTAGAAATTTTGAAGAGGATTGAAGGTATGATTTTTTGTCATTTTCTCTAGCCTAAAGACTTCCTCGATTTTTATCCACTTATTAGTTATTTATTAATGCAGGAATCATGCCATGGAAGTATGAGAATAGGGGGAGAAATCATACTTGTTGGAGCTCTATAACTTCTCCCTCGCTTTGCTGGACTTGTGATTTCTTTTATCGTTTGTGGGCTTTGGATGGAGAGGCGAGATTGATGATGGTGTTCAGTGGTGACGGAGAATGAATGGGGAAGAGAGATGACGATGGGGCGAAAGCAATTGGAGATCTTTGGCTCTTTTGGTTTGTTAATATCCTTGTTGTTTTCTTTTTGATTCTTGACTTAAATGGTGTATTATCTGGCTTTGCTGGTCTTTCATGATAGTTTGAGGCAAAAGGGTTTTTTATTGTTATCAAGTTTGTTTTGCTGGTTTTCTGTTCTGTTGCTGGTTCATGATCTCCCTTATCCTCCCAGCTTGCTTCTGTTTATATCCATCAGATTGTGAGCAAATGGGGAAAAAATAGCTTTTGAATGGCATTATGGTATACTGCTTTGGCTTTTTGAGTGTAAATTGACATCTTTGCCATTTTAATGTAAGTTTAGGCAGGTTTTGAGTTGCTTTATGCAGAGTTGTAGCAGGTTTTTAGACTGTAACAGGCTAGGTGATCTCTTTCCTCTTTTCTCTTTCCATGAAAATAAAAAGCAATTTTTTTGCTTTATTTTTAAACTTCTGAAGGGTTTGTGATAACAGGGAAATGATGACATGTGAGCAAGTTGGCTTGTCTATTCTTATTTGTTTTGCTTTGTGGACTTTATGCATATGTTGTAGGTTTTATAATGTTGTTCGTTTGACTGCTGTTTGTGGCATGTTTTCCTGTTCTGGTTTATTGCAGGCCTGCTGTTTTACTTGTATCTGATTGCTGCTATTTGCAGCCTTGTAGCTTTGTGTTACAGTTTCGGCAGTTTGTTTGTATTTTCTTGCCTTGACAATTTTCTTTTTCCTTTTCTTTTGTGAACCAAGAAGGGCACTCCTTTTTGTGATTTGCAATAGAATTTGGGGCCTATGATTAAACATTAAAAATATGATTATGTGAAACAAATCAAATGAGGCTTTGTAGAATGTTTGAACATGATTTGACAACCACTCCCTAATTCTGATTCCTACACAAACCCTAGTGATGAATTTATGAAATATCTCTTGGAAAATTCCTTGTTCATGTTCATGTTTTTTTCTTGTATTAATCATGCTCTCTTTCTCTTGTTTCATGTGAGCAAAAGTGGAGATGACAAAGCAAAGAATGCAAGGAATCCGTGGCAAACATGAAAGTCTTAGAGAAAAGCCAAAGGAATTGATATAATTTGAATCTTCAAGCAACTTGATCATGGATTAGTTCTCTTAGGTCAAATGTTCACTTGATTTTCTTTGTAACTTAGAACAATTCCTCTTGTATTTTGATGTATTTTGGAAGTATTGTATTCAATAATTGTACCAACGCATCCTTGAATAATAATAAGTTGTAAAACATAAAGTATTGAAAGAATTTGAAGTTTTGTAACAACCTTGGATGGTGTGTTTGAAATTGGGGAAGAACTTGAATTGTAGCATGAAGTATCCTTGTGATATATTAGAACTTGAAATCCTTTGTAAACAACAATTTGTAATTTCTCTACAAACAAAAATTTGTAATTTTATTTGCAGTGTAATGACACAAAGATTTGAACTATTTTGGTATGATAGGATCTTGTACAAACTTTCGTATTCTAATTGATTTTTTTGAAATTCCCAATCAGAATATTTGAAATAAAATGCTCCAGTCTGGTAACTTGAATTCTAAATAATCCAAATAACTTTGTAACTGTATTTCAACAAACATGCACTTTGTACTCCAATTTCTAAACAAAATAAATGTTTAAGAATGTAAATCAAATCTGGTCAACTTGAATCCAACATCATGATTGTCTTAAATGATAGTCTTAAACTCCACATCTTGTCCAAACAAACATGCTCTGAGAAAAAACGTTAACCTTTCAGTAAACTGTGTTTAAGAAAAATTCAAAATTAACAAATGCCATGCGACAATTTGATAATTTTAAAGTCCTCCAAACCCAATTTTCCTTCGATTCTTTGAAGATAAACCCGTGAGTGACATCACATATGACCATGAACAAAAATAATCGTCTCAAAGTCTTGTAACTTAAAGAAATCACAATTCTTAGAAATCAGACGACTGATATTTGAAATTAGGTCAAAATAAATTGTGAAGTGACTTCCAACGCATTCAAATTTTTGGTGATTTTCTACGTGTAATCAGTTCTTGATTTGTGAAGAGAAATTGGAGGTGACATCAAGGAGAATCATACGTGAGAAGAAATGCTCAAAAATATCGAATAACGAAGAAGTTACAGTCACTTGAACTTGATCTCGCAAAAGGTCAACTTTTGGGTTAATGATGTCATTTTCAGTCGTCTGATCCACTGACTGAGCAAACTTGTGATGTGAGGTTTGAAAAATGACTTAAACAACCTTGAGGAGACATGGAGACCTATGAAGACCAATTGAAACCTTGAAGACTCAATTTTCTTTGAGAAATGCAAAACCCTAATTGCTGATTTATTGCTTAGGAAGAGAATCTGTCTGATCAACTTCTGAGCCAAATTAGGTATTCGAGAAACCCTGGGATAACATCTTGAGTGAAAAATGGGAGGGAAAATTTTGGGGTACAACATCTGCCTTTCGTGATCTGAAGGTTGAAGACGATTGAACACTAGAGTGCCCAGAAATTTGCACTCGCATGAAATGGTACATATCTTGCGATGCCGGGAATGGGATTATAGATGCCATTTGGAGATTGATGACGGAGGATGGTCTTAAAGATGCCATCAGAAGAAGTTTTGATCACATAAGGGATTCCTCTACGAGAGCCCGTACACCTGTTGTCGAGAAGGACTACGCTGGGGAATACTGGTCTCTATCTTGGTAAAAGTTGAATTTTAGGATCTTCAGTCGTCCGTTATTCTACTGGGGAATCATCTCTTGATCGAAGAGGTGAAAATGAACTACTATCTAGTCGTGATCTAGGCTTCATAGTGATAAGATTGACTGCTATCTGGTCATGCTCCAGGCTTTACAGTGACTTAACGGGGAGATGAGATTAAACTTGCTATCCGGTCATTTTCCAGGCTTCGTGATTTATCAGTTCTTATCTGGTCGTACTCCAGGCTTCAGAAGGAATTAAGTTGTTATCCGGTTGCATTTGGGATTCAACTTGAATTAAGGGCACACTAATATCCGGTCGATTTCAGGCTTCTTAGTAATTGTCCAGGTAAATTGCTATTTGGTCGAAATCCAAGCTTCATTGTGTCTTATACTGTTATCTGGTCGATTCCAGGCTTCAGTGTTTTGCCTCTATCTGGTCGTAATCCAGTCTTCGCAACTTCTTACTTCTTATCTGGTTGTATTCCAGGCTTCAGAAGAAATCAAGTGGTTATCCGGTCGCATCCGGGCTTCCATTTAGTTTTAAGGCTTACTAATATTCGATCGATTTACGGGCTTCATAGTAGTTGGCCGGGTAGACTGCTATTTGGTCGGAATCGAAGCTTCACAGTGTCCCTTACTGTTATCTGGTCATAGTCCCAGGCTTCAGTGTCTTTTACCGCTATCTGGTCGTAATCCAGGCTTCACGATGTCTTATACCATTATCTGGTCAAATCCAAGCTTCATGGTGTCCTGTACTGCTATCTGGTCAATTTCCAAGCTTCACAATACCTTATTAAGCTGTTTTCCGGTCGATCTCCAGGCTTCACCGCTTGTGTTTATGATATACCATTGTCTGGTTGATTCCAAGCATCATGGTGTCTTTGTACTGCTATCTGGTCGTAATCCAGGCTTCACAGTAACTTACTGGGGATTAAACTATTATCCGGTCAAATCCGGGCCTCATAGCTTAAATTTAAGACAAACCACTATATGGTCGATTCCAGGCTTCGCGGTACTTTGGTACTGTTATCCGGTCATTCTCCGGGCTTCATAGTATGATGGAGAAATCAAGATATTATCCGGTCGGATCTGGGCTTCATAGCTTGAATTGGAATAGAAATCCTAGCATCGTTTTGACTGAACCAGAGAAACTTGTGAGAATTTTGATTGTACCTTTCCCTGAAAGGTAAAGAGTTAGTCGTATGTAATGTTATGATGTATGAAATGTATCGAGTAATGATGCTCTCAAAATAAATGAGATTGCGTTGTATGATGCGTATGCGCATGCCATGATGTATGGATATGCAATGTTCTCGTGATGTTTTCTAGCTGGGGAGAATAAATCCTGGACTGCTGTTGGAGAATATAAAGAGTTGAGTTCTTCGTTCTCGCTGGGGATAATGACCGAAGATGATTTGAGAATAAATTGGCGGGATAATAACTCAGTTGGAGAATAAACTGGCGAGAGAATGACTTTGTAGGGAAGAGATACTCTGTCAGAAGATCTGCTGATTTGGAGAAATAACCTCAGCTGGGATTGAGTTTCTGCTTATGGAAGAAATAAACTCCACTGGGGATAGTCTTCCATTGTTGGTGATAGATGAACTTTGCTTGGGGAGAATTAACACCAATGTTTTTAGATACCTTTTACTCTACGGGGAGTGTATATTCCTTTAGTCATTTTCTCAAGCTGACTCCATCCCTGTACCTGGTGGGTTGAGCAACTGTAAGGTTTGTACACTTCTTGTTTGCCTCTGTTCCTGAAGTTACCAGTAATCGTCTTTTGTTTCGCATATAAATATTTGTGAGCAATAATTATTTTCAAATGCATATATAAAAAATGAATCATTGGACGTTCTTGCAAAACAAAACAGAAAAAGAAAAACAATTTTGAAATTTGTTGTAAAATGAATTGTATTGATTCTTGAAATTAGCCTGTGATAGGCGTTTTGTACAAGAGGCTGACGTCCTAGTAAGAGAACGCCGCTGAAAGATAGAAATTATACAATTTGTGAAAAACAAAGAAAAACAGCTATGTGAACAATCCCACTGGGTTCCAACTCTGCTATTGCCTTTATATCTTCGAGCATCTCATCACTTTGCTACTTGGTTGAAGGTAGATCAGATTGATTGGCACCGTCCGAGCTTGATAGTTGATACCGAAGTATGGTCTCAAGATGATCCAATAAGACATAGTTTTACGCTTTAACCCCTAATTTTTTCCTGAACCGCCCTTTCGGGTTTTTGGTCCACCAGGATACCCTTTTTTGCCCAAGCCACCTTTTCAGGTTTTCGACTTGTCGGGTGTACAGTTTTTTTTATTTTCATCCCTTACTTTTGCCCGAACCCTTTTGGTTTGCCGGGAAGCCCTTATTTTTTCCTAGGCCAATCGACCTAGCGTGTCTTTGATCATGCGTAGTATTTTTTCACTATGTCTGCATTGACGGGGTGAGGAAGGTCGTCACCATCCATGGTGGTTAGAATCATAGCTCCTCCTAAGAAAATGTTCTTAACCACAAATGGCCCTTTGTACGTAGGAGTCCATTTTCCCCTGGGATCACCTTGCGGCAATATGATGCACTTGATCACTAGATCCCCGACTTGATATTCTTGTCGTCTGACTTTCTTATTAAATGCCTTGATCATTAGCTTTTGATACGTCTGACCATGACAAATAGCAGTGAGTCTCTTTTTGTTGATTAGATTCAGCTGATCAAGCCGGGTCTGGATCCAATCGTCTTCGCTCAAACCTGCATCCTTCATAATCCGAAGAGAGGGTATCTGGACCACAATGGGTAGGACTGCCTCCATGCCATACACCAAAGAGTAGGGTGTTTTCCCTGTCGAAGTCCGTGCTGAGGTACGGTACCCATGAAGAGCGACTGGTAACATCTCATGCCAGTCTTTGTATGTCACCGTCATCTTTTGCATAATCTTTTTGATGTTCTTATTAGCCGCTTCAACAGCCCCATTAATCTTCGGCCGGTAAGGAGAAGAGTTGTGATGCTGTATCTTAAACTATTTGCAGAGCTCGGTGATCATCGTATTGTTGAGATTTGTACCATTGTCCATAATGATCCTCTCTGGTACACCATATCGACATATCAGATTGTGTCAGATAAACCGCACCACGACGTTCTTGGTTACTGTATCAAAGGAAGCTGCCTCAACCCACTTCGTTAAATAATCAATAACTACTAGGATGAAACGATGTCCATTGGACGCAATAGGTCTGATATCGCCAATCATATCGATGCCCCACATTGCAAAAGGCCAAGGAGCTGTCAAGATGTTCAGAGGAACTGGAGGTACATGCACCTTATCAGCATAGACTTGGCGCTTATGTCAGGTCCAAGAATGCTGATAACAATCGACTTCCATAGTAGACCAATAATATCCTGCCCGTAGGATTTTCTTTGCCATGGTATATCCACTGGAATGAGTTCAGAAAGTACCTTCATGTAACTCTACCATGATCCTTTCTGCCTCGTTCTTGTCCACACATCTCAGTAAGGTTGAGTCATGGTTACGCTTATAAAGAATCCCATTACTGATGAAGAACTTCGCAGCGAACCTCCACAGAAACTTCTTATCATTAACAGATGCACCCTCGGGGTTCTCTTGAGCCTCAAGACACCTCTTTACCTCGTGAAACCAGGGTTTATCTGTTACCTCTTCCGTCTCGATGTCACAGCAATGTGCGGGTTCGTCCAACCTCTCGATGGTGATCTGAGAAGCTTCATTGTCCCACCTGACTTTGAACATAGAAGACATAGTAGCTAGCACGTCCTCTAACTGGTTCTCTTCTCTTGGTAAGTGTTTAAAGGTTATCTCCTCAAAGTGTGAGAGCAACGTTAGTACATACTCTTTGTAAGGAATAAGGTTTGGGTGTTTCATATCCCACTCGCCTTTGATCTGACTGATCACTAGAGCGGAATCTCCGAACACACTCAAAAACTTAATCCTTAGGTCAATAGAAGCTCGTAGACCCAGGATGCATGCTTCATACTCCGCCATGTTGTTGGTGCAGTTAAAACATAATCGGGCGGTGAACGGAGTATGACAACTCTCAGGGGATATGATCACGGCGTCAATGCCATTACCCAACGCGTTTGAAGCTCTGTCAAAATACATAGACTATCGGGATCCTTCCTCAGGTCCTTCATCCGGTCCAGGTTCTTCACAATCGGTCACTGTTGTACCCCAAAATTTTCCCTCTCATTTATCAAGACTTTTCTCACAAGACTTCTTTGACTCAAGACAAGATTAGGGTTTGGTTAA
Source organism: Vicia faba (assembly GCA_948472305.1). Taxonomy (NCBI): domain Eukaryota; kingdom Viridiplantae; phylum Streptophyta; class Magnoliopsida; order Fabales; family Fabaceae; genus Vicia; species Vicia faba. Next base: position 1,151,748,256 of record OX451737.1, read on the forward strand.
CTCAAGACATCCCATCTTGCACTGATAACCCAAAATTAGGGTTTGCGTTTGCACAAGGATTTTTGGACCATCAATGCTTCATGTGACTTTAAAACATCATTTTGGACCCCTAAGATTGCTCATGATAAGGTTCAAGCCTTGAACCACATTTTTGATCAGTCAATTGGACAGTTGACCTAAAAATCAGTTGTATTGGAGAAAAAGTCAACCATGGCCAATTTATAGTCAAATTTCACAATTTTTTATCCACATCAACATTTTAAACTTAGATATGTCATTTGGTCAAGTTTGGATCACAATTCCTCAAGAAATTGGGTCAAATCACAAAAAGGGCAAAATGGTCAAAATTAGGGTTTTGACTGAGGAAGGGCAATTTCTGATTTTTAATCTAGAAAATGACCAATTAAGTTCAAGCATGATTTCAAGGATTCAATGGAATCATCTTGACTTAATTACATGGCTCAAAACATTTCAAATTCATTGGATTGACAGATGAAATTTACAATCAACTGATCAAAAGTCAACTGTACACTAAAAAGTCAAACTTTGACTTTTTTGTCAAAATCAAGTGCCAAGGGTCACAATTCATCAAAACATGTCAAAGTATGAAACTTGTCCATCAAGAAATCCAAATTTGAAAATTAGGGTTTTGAATTTGAAAATTTTCATAACTTAGAAATTTTCTAAGTATGGAAATATCCTTATTTTTTCTCAACTTTATCCCACTTTTTCACCATGATGCATATTGATTCAAGGAAAGTTCCCAACACGAAAGTTGTAGATCTCCATGAAATATACAACTTTGCTTCACAAACCTTTCCCTAAAGATGCTTTGATCTCAAGTTATAAATTTGTGAATACATGGTCATGAACTTCTTAACTTAGTGAAATTTTGCCCTAATTTAGGCAGGTTTTGGACCCAACTTCATGGAAGATTTTCACCTAGTTACAAGAGGTATCTAAAAATGCATTTCAAAGATGGATTATATAGCACATTGAAAGCTTTCCAAAATGTCCAAGAACTCCTCAAGATCATTTTTGAGTAGGGAGAATCGAAGAGAGGAAATTGGCAATTTCTCACTTTTTGTCCAAGCCATTTCATGAAGAACGAAGTTGCAAATCAATCCTATGCTGGATATTTCATGCTGTACAGGTCCTAAACCTGTTCCACACTCCTTAATTAAATGCTTACTCAGTTGACAAAGCTTTGATCCATGCTTTTGAACCTTTATCCAACTTGTAATTCCATTTATGGCAAAAAGGTTCCATTGCCATTTTGAAAAAGAGCAACTTTTGCAAACTTTACATTTTTTAGCTTTAGACCTGTCCCCTTGGTGCACACAAGTTTCACAGGTCTCAAGTAAGTTGTACAAACTCATACCAACCCTAATCAAGCTGGTACAAGCATGTGAAGCTTAGGTCTTATCACTTTGCTTCAAGTACAAGAAAGTTGGCAAAAAGGCTAGCATTGACAAATCTGTTGGGAAGCTGACCTAAGATCATTTCCATACTAATATACAAACAATATGCAACACATAACACGATTGGCAAGGACCTGAAACACTCTCAAGCTGAAAAACACCCAAAACCTGTCCAAAACTACAGATTCTGCACAAGCACCCCCATCTTCCATTTGGCTCTTGCGTTTTGTGTTTAGATCATTCAAACACCTTACATACTTGATATCAAGCCCATACAAATCATCATCCCTATTCTGTAATCCATTTTCCACCATCTGCCATTGTTGAGTTCTGAGTTTGCAGTTTGACTTGTCCAAAGAGTTCCAGCCACTTTCAGAGCAAGGCAAAGGTTGGGATACATCCAGGGAAGCTCAAGGAAGCTCAAGCAATCATCAGGCCTCCATTAAAGTCCCTCCATTTTCATACACGATTCCAACTGAAGGAGGTAAAATCTCAAACTCTATCTCTTTGTACAGGAAACCTTAGGCCGCCATTTGTGAATAAAAATGTAGTCCTCATCATAACGAAGCTGTACATACCATTATCTTGCATTAATTTTACTTGTGCTGAGAGAATTTAGAACTTGAAATTTTTGGAAATATTAGGTCAAGATTTAGGGATGTTTAAATTCTCCTTGATCTTTGATAATTAGTTTACATAACTTATATGGTTGGAATCGTGAGTTCAAGTACTACAATTTTCATGTTATACGTTTTTATTTTCATGGAAGTATGAGGAAGTTACATGGTATCCGGCCAAGGCTTGAGGAAGAAGATGAAACAGGGCAAGGGCGCGTTTTGGGATATGTTGTTTTTGTTTCACTAAAGATAATGGAAGTATAGCCACCCTAGTGGAAAAGCAGCGCGCTGGTGAGACCCATGTCCTGGGTTCGAACCTGCGCGCTACTTTTGTTATTTTTCACTCTTTTTTCCTTTCCATTTTTTACATTTTTGCAGGTTGGGCTTGTCTATTGGGCCAGTGTTTTTTGCTAGCATCTCACCATCAAATCTGCTTTATCACTCCCTTGCTAACTCTTTACATTTTCATATTTTATTTTTTTATTTTGTTTTGTTTTCATATTTAATATTTTTAATATTTTCTTTAAAACATAAAAATCCAAAAAATATAAATTAATAATATTACACTTTTATTTTATTTTTTTATTATTTCTCACATAAAAATATAGTTTATTTTGATGGGATATAATTTATTTTCTTAATAAACTTGTAAATATAATTAAACATATTTAGTTTAATTTATTTTGCATTTCATACTTATAAATACTTATTCTTGCATATATTTAATTTTATATTTCTTTATATAATATTATTTATTATTTTTATACAAAAATACATAAAAGAATACATACAAAAGCTTTATTTTCTTTTAAACCAAAAATTAGGGTTAACCCCCTTTTAAAAAATTAATTAATCCTTTTTCTTTATATTTTTAGGTTTAGATTAAATTTTCTTTTACATAAAAGACAAGATACAAAAATATTTCTTACATGTACATTTCATTGCATTCTAAATATTGTATTGTATTTATTCTAAATTCGTACAAATTTGATTTGGTTGTAATAATTTATTTAGCTTTATATTCTTGCAAAATCCCCATTCAAACTTGTATTCCCCCCTCTCATAAATTGTTGTAATAGCTTAGAAATATTTACATTACGCAATTTATCGCTTTATATGCCATGAGTAGTAATTAGGGTTTGTATGACAAGAACAAAACAAAGCAATATAGAACACTCTAAATACAAGACAAAATCAAAAGCATGAAAATGACATACTTGCACACAAGCACCTTTAGGGTTTCTCCCACTTGGTTGCCTAAAACAAAAATAGCCATATTACACACGCGAAGTATCTTGGCAAAACAAAACAAATATAAGATCATAGTCCCTCGATGACGCTATTCAAAAGTTGCCTAAACAAAATGATCTTGGTCCCTCAAAAATGCTAAGATACTTTGCAAACATTGCTAAGCATGGTTATACAATGACCCACGCCCGTCCCGTTTACATCCAAAGATAGGGTTGCTTACCAAATCAATGGTAAGACAACAATGTCAAAGGAATAGAAAATGCATAAGAAAGACATTTGAGTAGGTAGATAGCTTCTAGTTACTTGCTCCATTTCAAACAACAATCCTTGCTATTTTGAAAACAAACACACACACATTTCAAAAGCACCTTACAAACATTAAAAACATTTTCAAAAGACAAACACCTTTGTATAAATTCTTACGAACGAGAATCATTACAAAGATTGCCTAAACGAATGGCCTCTTTTAAAAAATACTTTCAAGAACACACCAAACACAATTTCAAACAACAAAAGCAAGTGATCTAAGCAAGTAACTAAGAGCCCATGGAAAAACATGGATGAAAAGGGCGCTAATACCTTCCCTTTTCAAAATCTACCCCCAGAACTCAAGAAACAATCTCAAAGGTCTTTCTTGTTCTTTTTCACCTTTCCTTTTGGATAAAAGAAAAGTCGGTGGCGACTCTTGCTAACCGCAACATTTGCGACAAAACGCAAAACCTCAAGTCAGTTCTCCCACCGTATCACAGAACTGGCGACTCTGCTGGGGAATATTATAAAAGTGGGGTTACCTTAGGGTTTAGATAACATTTATTTGCTTACATTGTTTGAACTTGTTTGCTTTACATTATGGTTCTTTGTTTGGGTTTTAATCCTCCACCCAGATTTGGGAAACATTATAGGTAAATAGCAATACGTTGTGGAAACTGTGCGGGGGTATACCGACATGGTCTAAGCAATAGCTATGTTAGTGTGACATATTTGTGGGTACCGGTAGCCTTTGAGTTAATCAAAGAGAATACGGGGCCTTTGAGTGATGTCATGAAGCACTAATGAAATTCTAGAACCCTTTACTTGACCAAATTTGCCTTTAGGATGTAGTGACATGACCGCATTTGGTGCAGTCCGAAGTTGGTAGATACTCGATACTACACTCATTGAGGGTTGGTTTCTTGGGATATTTCGGTCGCCATTAAAGAGGCTTGAGCTGAAACAATGACCAAGGAAACAATCCAGTGATATTGAGCTCCTTAGAACCCGGTTACTATTGTTAGGACAAGTTGATCCAACTAAACTTCAAGAGGGTACTTACCTATAAAACCCCATGCAAGCCTAAACTAAGAACTTGTTTGATTTGCTTGTATGTGCATACTTGTACATAACATCATGGACATCATGAACATCATATGCATTCACTAACCATTTCAAGGATTTTGGAAATTCATCTCTATTCTTGTTTTGTAGGATATGGATTCACTTCGCAGGAAAACTATCCAAATCAACCTTGTAAGAATTACTCCACAACTAAAGGAGCTAGATTCAAGGATCCCTGAGAACTCTCCATTCACCAAGAGGCATGGTCGTCTACTTAACTTGGTCACCTACAACACAAAGGAGGATATGATGAAAGTACTCTTCCAGTTCTTTGATCCTTTGCATCATTGCTTCACATTTCCTGACTATCAACTTGTGCCTACTTTGGAAGAATTCTCTCAACTCTTGAGGATTCCTATTCTCAATCAACTACCTTTCAACGATACGAAAAGAGATCCAAAGCCAGAAGAGATTGCTCAAGCCCTACACTTGCACTCATCTGATATCACAACTCATTGGGAAACTAGAAGTGGTGTCAAAGGCTTCTTAGAAAAATTTCTGTTTGAGAAGGCTCAAAACTGTTGGAATTCCCTAGACTTGCAAGCTTTTGAGGAGATTGTGGCTCTTCTCATCTATGGGATGGTCTTGTTCCCCAATCCTGATCAACTTATAGATGTGAGCGCCGCCAAAATCTTCATGTCATGCAATCCAGTGCCTACATTACTAGGGGGTATCTTACACTCTTTTCACACTCGTACAATGAGGAAAAGAGGGGTACTTATGTGTTGCACCCCCCTCCTGGCAAGATGGTTTATTTCTCATCTTCCCCAATCAGTCCTAAAGAATGAGCAAGGTTTGAGGTGGTCACAAAGGTTAATGACGCTTAAACATTCAGACATCCATTGGTGCTCTCGATCCAAGGAGAATGTTATTGTTGTACCCCAAAATTTTCCCTCTCATTTTATCAAGATTTCTCCTTACAAGACTCTTTGAACTCAAGACCAAGCTAGGGTTTGCTCTACTCAAGACATCTCCTTGCACTGTTGACCTAAATTAGGGTTTGAGTTTGAACAGGGATTTTTGGACTTCCAATTCTCAAAGTGACTCTCATACTTCATTTTGGACTTATAATATTGCCCATACCAAGTTTCAAGCCTTGAATCAAATTTTTGCCCAGTCAATTGGACAGTTGACCTAGAAATCAACTATATTGGGGAAAAAGTCAACTGTGGCCAATTTACAGTCAAACCTCATAAATTTTGATCCACAACAACATTATAAGCTCATATGAACCATTTGATCAAGTTTGGACCATAACTCCTCAAGAAATTTGATCAGATCACCAAAAGGGCAAAATGGTCATTTTTAGGGTTTTGACTGCAGAAGGGCAATATCTGACTTTTGACCTAGCCAATGGCAAATTGGGTTCAAGCATGAATTCAAGGACTCAATGGAATCATCTTGACATATTCACAAGGTTCAAAAGATCTCAATTGCATTGGATTGACAGATGAATTTTTCAGTCAACTGATCAAAATTTGACTGTACACTGAAAAGTCAAACTTTGACTTTTTGGTCAAAATCAAGAGCCAAGGGTCATTTTTCATCAAGATGTGCCAAAACATGAAACTTTTTCATCAAGAAACCTAATTTTGCAAATTAGGGTTTAAGATTGAAAAAATTTCATAACTTAGAATTTTTCTAAGTTATGAAATTTTCTTAATTTTTCCCAACTTTGCCCAACATTTTCACCATGATGCAATTGGATTCAAACAAAACTTCCAACATGAAAGTTGTAGTCCTCCACAAAATATACAACTTTGATTCACAAAGTTTTCCCAAAATAAGCTTGGATCTCAAGTTATGATTTTTGGAACAAGGGTCCATGCAACTTTTAACTTAGTGAAATTTTGCCCTAGTTTAGGCAGGATTTTGACCCATCTTCATGACAATGTTTCACCTAGTTCCACTTGGAATCTCAAAATTAATTTCAAAGATGGATTGTAGATAATGTTACAAGCTTTCTAAAATGTTCAAGAACTCTCTAAAATCATTTGTGGTTAGGGAGAATCGATGGCTTGAAGTTGGCAAAAACTCACTTTTGATCCATGGCATATTCATATTGATACAAGTTGCAAACTCTAATCAGCCTTGTTTGTACTTGATTACAGGTCCCAAAACCCTTCCATACTCAATAATTAAATGTAAATCCATTGTTTTGAGGCTTTGTTCTGGTCATGGGAGGATTACACAAAGAATTAATCCTAAAATAGCAAAAAGGCAACATTGCCATTTTTGTCAAATTTGCTTTATGTCAAATAGAATCCTTGAGCCTTGAATAAGATCTTGTACAACACACAATATCCATAAACTGAGGGGGCCAAGATCACAAAGTGCAAGCTGATGGGTAGCCTGTACAAGCCTGTCTTGCATCATGGTTTATTTTTGCTTAAAATACAAGAAACTTTCCAAAATAAAAAAAAACTGGCACATCTGTTATAACCAAGCTTAGCTAGCATATGAAACAAGTTATTGACATCGCATTGAGCCTGAAACACGAGCCTTTGATCCCTCAAACACTCTTGAACATCAAATCACCTTCCTCTTGCAAAAACAGGTCAGTTCCTGCACTTGGAGTTCCATAGCAAAAACCCCTAGTGTGTTTTACCCCAAACCTGTTCAAACACATTCCATATAGCCTATCCAAGATATCCCAACCATTGGATTTAAACTGTAACTCCATTTGCAATCTTCATCATTTCTGTTTTCAGCTTGTGCAAGTTGACTTCTACAGGCTTGTTCAAGCACATCCAAAGTAAACTAAGCATTGGGGAAGGTCAGAGGAAGTTCAGGCAAACTCCCAAGCACCTCAGGTCTCAGTGAAAAGCTCCACATTGCCGTACGCGAGTTCAACTGAAATAGGTTTTTATCAACTTCCTATCTCTCTATTTAGGAATCATTAGGCTTAGGTTTGTGAATAAAAAAATGTAGTACTCATAGCCCTGAAGCTGTACATATGCTCAGTTTTCATTTAAGTTAAACGTGTTAAGAGAATTTGATTCATGAACTTCTTGAAAAAGTTAGGTTAGAAATTAGGGCCAGAGAAATTCTCTCTGGTCTTTGAGAGTTAGATTAAGTTTCTTATATGGTTGAAATCGTCTTGAAAAATGCTACAACTTTGATGTTATGAGTTTTTGCATTAGAGCACGTATGCAGGATCTGGACATTTTGTACAGGCGCACGCATTTTTTGAACAAAAGGTTGAAGATGAAGTTTGGAACTGGGCTGGGCCTTTGTTTCTCACTTTTGGCACCCCCAGCATTGTTGACTGCACCCCCTGGCCCATTTCTTTATTTGTTTATATATTTCTATTTATTTTTCATTTCTGATTTTATTTTATATTTTCTAAACATAAAAAATATCAAAAAATATTTTTATAAATTTTCACATTTTATTTTTCTATTTTATTTTATTTTTCTAATATGAAAATAATTATTAGTTAGATATACTATTTGTTTTCTCAAATAAAAGCTTGTAAACAATACATAAAAATATAATATTTTTAGTATTTATATATTTAAATAATATTTTCTCATATATTATTATTTTTCTAAATATTTGTATATATTTATATTTATTTTCTTGTACATAAAATAATTAATATAGTATATATTATCTTAAAACAAAAAAACTAGGGTTTCCACCCTCATTAAAAATAATATTTTTCTTTCTAATATATTTTGTTTTTTGACACTTGAATATATTTTTATTTTTTGTTATACATAAATAAATAATATTAAAAAATATACTTTCCTAAAGAAAATTAGGGTTTTTACCCTTAATAAAAAAATAATAATCTTTTATTTCTTTTTTTATATACATTAAATATTTTATTTTTTACATACATAAAAATAAACAAAAACATTTTTTTGCATATTTATTTAATTGACCATTTAAATACTTGCCTATTTTATTTATTTGTACCATTTATTCAATTTGGATGTAATAGTAAATATTAGGGTTTTATTTTCTTGTAAATACTCCCCCATTCAAAATTGTATCCCCCCTTCCCATATCAAATGTTGTAATAATGTAGATTTATTTTACGCACTTTATGCTTTCAAATATGCCATGTTAGAGATTAGGGTTTGTATGCAATTGTCCAAAATCAAAAACAAATAGCTTGACTAATACAAAGACAAAAATCATGTAAATTGACAACACAATGCACACATGCACCCCTAGGGTTTCATCCACTTGTTGCCTTGAAAATGGCCATGTTATGCATGTTGAGTATCTTGGCAAAACAAAAACAAAACAAAAAGATCATAGTCCCTTGATGACACTATCTTGGTTGCCTATACAAAATGATCTAGTCCCTAAAAAATTTGCTAAAGATACTTATCACAATTGCTATCATGGTCCATACGATGACTCGCGCCTGTCCCGTTTAAACATCCAAATACAAGGTTGTTTACCAAATGCAATGGTAAAACAACACTGTTAAAAGGATTCAAAATGTGTAGGAAAGACCTTTGAGTAAAATAGGGTAGACAACTCTTAGTTACTTGATCAAAACATGCAAAACATCCTTTCTATTTCCAAACACATCTCACAACATAATTTCAAAACATTTCCCAAATCAAACTTTCAAACATTGAAATATCTTTTCAAAAGACAAACACCTTTGTATATATTCAAACAAGAATCATTACAAAGGTTGCCTAAGACAAGGCCTCTTTTTCAAAGTATTTTCAAAAACCACACACAAAGCACCATTTCAAACAATTGAAAAGAAAAAGCAAGTGATCTAAACAAGTAACTAAGAGCCCATGGATAACCATGGATGAAAAGGGTGCTTGCACCTTCCCTTTTCATAATCTACCCCCCGAACCCAAGAAAACATCTCAAAGGTCTTTCCTGTGCTTTTTGACCTTTCCTTTGGATAAAATAAAAAGTCGGTGGCGACTCTTGCTAAACCGCACAATTGCGAACACAAACGCAAAACCTCAAGTCAGTTCTTCCACCGTATCACAGTTATCATTGTTGACCGTTGTGGGGAATTCCCTAATGTCCCTCTACTTGGCATTAGGGGAGTCATCACCTAAAACCCATGTTTGGCTCTAATACAGTTTGGTTATGCCCGAAGGGATGGCCCACATGATATGCTGATTCAAGGCTTGGTATTCAACTATGACAACGACGATCAAGGTCTTCTCCAGAGATTCATCCGAGCTTGGAGAATGCTAAACAAGGTGGATAGCAAGAATTTGGGACACAAGAATTCTATCCCTCTTGAGCCTTACCTCAAGTGGGTACGAACCCACGCTCAAAGTCTTATGATGCCTTATCCTTCCATTCTCCCGGTGATCATTGAGACTGTTAAGGAGGGAGAAGTTCCATACACTATCCTACATCATGACATGCCCACATCTCTTGAAGACCTACAAATGGATTGGATACAACTTAAAGGAGAGCGAGATGCTTTCGAAGCCCAATTCTACGCAAGCGAGAAGAAGGTTTTGGAACTCACTAGGCTACTTCATGAGGAGCAGACTCTAAATACCTACATAACACCAAAGAGGATGCGTAACACTTTTTTATCTTAGAATTTTGTATTATTTTGCCCAAGGGGCATTGATGTACTCAAATTCTATCTTATTAATATAACGTGTGTTTCTTTTTGTTTAAAACAAATTTAAATTTTTAAAATCTATGAAAGCATTACATGTATACATATCATTCATCATGACATAAACAGGTCTTTTGCAACCAGTTTCCTCATCTCTCTACTGTTTATTTCAGTAAGATGGATCTTGAACAGACGGTCAAAGATCTTCAAGCTCAAAACACACAATTTCAACAGTTACTCATGACCCTAGCCAAGGGGCAAGAGGAGCTGAAGACTCTGCTGGCAAAAGAGAAAGAGAAAAAGAAGAAAGAGAAAAAACCAGCTGGTGTGGTAATCATGGGAAGAAGGTTTCAAGGACAGGCTAGAAGAACCTTGGATTTTCCAGCAACATCTGATGAAGGGGAAAGAAAAGGAAAAGAAACAGCAGTTCCATCAGATTCTGAAGAGGAGGACGAAGAGGAAGACTACTCTGATGAACAGTACCCTCCGACTGATGCTAAGTATAGACACCTGGAAGAGCGTTTAACCGCTATGGAAATACAGAAGGTACCAGGACTAGACTTTGAGGAATTGGGGCTAGTGTCAGGAATTGTGATCCCACCAAAGTTTAAAGTACCGTTATTTGCGAAATATGATGGGGTGTCTTGTCCTAAAATGCACCTCCGATCATATGTCAGAAAGATTCATCCGCACTCCGCCGACAAAGACTTATGGGTACATTTCTTCCAAGATAGTTTATCCGGAACACAGCTCGATTGGTTTTACCAATTGGAAAGGGCTGACGTCCACAACTGGGAAGAACTTGCCACAACTTTCTATAAACAATACTAGTATAACGCAGATTTGGCGCCTACCCGTACTCAACTTCAGAGTATGGCTATGGCTTCAAATGAGGGTTTCAAAGATTACGCGCAAAAGTGGAGAGATCTAGCTGGAAGAGTGCAACCCCCTCTATCTGAAAGGGAGTTGGTGGATATGTTCTTAGGCACTCTATCAGGCCCTTTCTTCAACCATTTGATTGGGAGCTCATCTGCTGGGTTTATTGAGTTAATTTTAACCGGGGAGAGGGTGGAAGCTGGTATAAAAAGCGGAAAAATTCAGAAGGACGCGTTTGCCTCTACAGCTATGAGAAAGCCTTTCACTGGGAAGAAGGAAGTATCTGCTATTTATTCACAAAGGAATCAAGGAAGAACTGAATGCCGACCTGTGGTGGGGGCCGTTATGATCCCAAAGCCTGCATCTGACCAGCCAAGAAATAACCAACCAAGGGTAGAAAGGCCAGTCCGACAATTCACCAGGATTAATATGACTCTAGCCCAGGTTCTACCACATCTTCTAAAATTGAATATGGAAACTTTAAAGGAGGCCCCAAAGAATCCCAATACTGCGTCCCCTCATTATCACCCATATGCCAGATGCGCATACCATTCTGAAAGTCCATGGCACGACACTAAAAACTGTTAGGCTTTAAAGAAAAAATTCAAGACCTTATAGATGCAAAGGAAGTTGAGTTTGATGCACCTGAGAAACTGAATGTCATTTCTGCTCCGATGCCTAGGCATGGTCACAATGCTAATGTTGTTGGGGAAGATTTATTTGTTGCCACAGTGGATGAACTTTTGACTCCGCTCCCGATCATTAAGATGAACTTGTTAAAAGTTGGTGTATTCCCAGGTTGTAAGGAAGACTGCCATCATTTCTTATCCTCACCCACTGATTGCCCTCTATTGAAGACATGTATCCAACGCCTGATTGACAACCAAGAAATTATGTTTGAGAATGCGCCCGTTTTACCCATTCCTATTGAAGACATTTCAATCATAACCATCTCCGCCAATCCTTCCAGGGTACCTAAAAGACCCGTTAGGATTACACCTGCTCCAAAAACTACTCCTCTTAAGACCACAATGCCCGGACCGATCCCGTTTGAGTCAGATAAAACCGTACCATGGAATTATGGTGGAGAAATCTACTACCATGGTATCAAACAAGATGAAATGACTGCCGAAGAAGAGAGCTCCAAAGAAGAAAACTCCTACATTAGCAATATTGCCGAAACTAGCAAGATTACCCGTAGTGGTAGAATCTTCTCTCTAGAGATTGCCCCTCCAAAGGCAGTTTTTGGACCCGTGGCCGTTCCGAAGATTACCTTTGTACCAATGATCATACCTGCAAGTGTACCCACCGACAAAGATGACACAACCCCTGCTATCATCCCTACCAATACTTCCACTATTGAAAATCGAGGAAAAAGCATCCAAGAAGAGCCTGTCCGGACAAAGGCTCAATCACTAGCTATCCCCGAAACATCCAAGAAGGAAATGGAAGAGATCCCGAGGATAATAAAGAAGAGTGACTATGACGTGGTTGAACAGTTGGGGCAAACTCCCTCCAAGATCTCCATGCTGGCATTGCTGCTGTGCTCTGAGGCACATGCAAAAGCTCTGGTAAAATTTCTGAAGACAACTCATGTGCCACAAGAGACGTCTGCTGACCAATTCCAAGACTGTGTGGCCAGTTTGACAACTGATAACGGCCTAGGTTTCTCTGATGCTGATTTGACACCAAAAGGGAGAAAGCACAAAGAGGCATTACATGTCTCTGTGGAGTGTATAGGAACGACTCTGGCCCATGTCTTGGTGGACACGGGTTCATCTTTGAACGTCTTACCGAAAAAAGACCTTGACAGATTGGATTGCGAAGGACTGATGTTGAAACCCAGTAACATAATTGTGAGGGCATTTGTTGGCTCGAAGAGGATGGTCCATGGGGAGGTGGACATCCCCATAAAGGTGGGAACTCAGACTTTCAACTCAACTTTCTATGTAATGGACATCCGCCCCTCTTACTTCTGTCTGCTAGGACGGCCCTGGATCCATAATGCTGGTGCTATCACCTCTATGCTATACCAGATGCTGTAGTACCCGGTCCAAGGAAAGATCATAACTGTCCACGGGGAAGAAGAGTACATGATTAGTCATCTGAATTCTTTTCGATATGTGGAGTTGGATGGCGAGTTCATGGAAACTCCATTTCAACATTTCGAGGAAGTCTCTCAAGAGGTAGCTGTAACCAAGGCGGTATCCCTGATTCCCAAGATCACGAGACCTCCACTCCGGATGTCATCTCTGAAGGATGCAAAGGCAGTAATAGAGGAGGGTGGATTCACCATCTGGGGGCAGCTTTCGGACATCCCGTATAAATCAGACAAGTTTGGCTTAGGGTTTATTTTGACTGCTCAGAAGGCTGTGCGCTGTGCCCGTGCTGGAGGGCCACCTTTGAGGATTAGCAACCAAGAGGTCAATGCAGTGGAAGATATTGAAGAGGATGGCAGCTTGGAAAATTGGATATTTCCTACTGTCAACAGAGGACTTCGCAACTGGGAAGCCAGAGACTTTGTCCCAATAACTTTCATCTCTCAGTAATTTATCTTTTACATTTTTGTTGGACTTGTAATATTCATGAACAATTCACACTTTAAAAACCTTGTGTCTTACCTGAGGCACAATGGTCCATTTGTAAGGGTTTTTATTTCATCTTCATATGTAATTCAATGAATCATGGACGTTTTTACACATGCAAACCTTTTGTGCTCATTGTCTTTCTTTTACATTTTATTGTTTAAAGATGGCTATACCCTTACACACACCCACACTCACAAATGCAGGTACCCCTCCACTACGGATCCCATGGGTAACGATACTGCTATAGCCTTCAGTGACTCTAAAGATCTAATCTACCAAGCTGAATGCAAAGGTGAGGAATATTGTTAAGTGCCAGGGGAATTAGCCAAACTACTACAACAAGAGGAGAGAGCTATTCAGCCTCATGAGGAACAGTTGGATACAGTCAACTTGGGTACCGAGGAAGATAAAAAGGAAATCAAAGTGGGTGCCAATCTAGAGACGAGTATCAAGGAGCGCCTAATTCAGCTATTGCATGATTATGTTGAGATCTTTGTCTGGTCATACGAAGACATGCCAGGACTTGATACAGACATCGTGGTACATCGTCTACCCACAAGAGAAGATTGTCCACCAGTGAAACAAAAAGTCCACCGCATGAGACCTGACATGTCAGAGAAGATCAAAGCGGAAGTCATGAAACAGTTCGACACTGGATTTTTGGTTGTCACTTCCTATCCTCAATGGGTTGCCAACATTGTTCCCGTGCCTAAAAAGGACGACAAAGTACAGATGTGTGTGGATTATAGAGATTTAAACAGGGCTAACCCTAAAGATGATTTTCCACTTCCCCACATCGACATCCTGGTTGACAATACGGCCCAACACAAAGTGTTTTCCTTCATGGATGGATTCTCAGGTTATAACCAGATCAAAATGGCACCTGAGGACATGGAGAAAACAACATTTGTCACACAGTGGGGCATATTCTGCTACAAAGTGATGTCGTTCGAACTGAAGAATGCCGGGGCCACCTATCAACGTGCCATGGTAGCTTTGTTTAATGATATGATACATCATGAGATAGAGGTATATGTAGATGACATGATAGCCCGATCGCAAACTGAAGAGGAGCACCTTGATCACTTGCAAAAGTTGTTTGTAAGGTTGAAGGAGTACAAGTTAAGATTGAATCCAAACAAGTGCACATTCGGAGTATGGTCCGGTAAACTCTTAGGTTTCATTGTCAGCAACATAGGCATCGAGGTTGATCTTGCCAAGGTTAAAGCGATACAAGAAATGCCTGCTCCTCGTACTGAAAAGGAAGTTAGAGGATTCTTGGGACGCCTGAACTATATTTCCAGATTCATTTCTCACCTGACATCTACTTGTGAACCAATCTTCAAACTATTGAAGAAAGATTAAGTAGTCAGATGGAATGATGAATGTCAAATTGATTTTGAAAAAATCAAAGAGTACTTACAAGAGCCTCCTGTCTTGATTCTACCAGTCAAGGGAAGACCGCTGATCATGTATCAGACTGTTTTAGAAAACTCAATGGGGTGTGTATTGGGGCAGCATGACGAGTCTGGCCAAAAAGAGCACACTATTTACTACCTGAGCAAAAAGTTTACCGACTGTGAAACTAGATATTCACTGCTCGAGAAAACTTGATGCGCTCTGGTATGGGATGCTCGCTGGCTAAGACAGTATATGTTGACTCATACCACTTTTCTGATATCTAAGATGGACCCGATAAAGTACATCTTTGAGAAGCCTGCTCTGTCTGGGAGGATAGCTAGATGGCAGATGATCCTAACAGAATATGACATACAGTACACTACCCAAAAAGCTATAAAGGGTAGCGTGCTAGCTGATCATCTTGCTCATCAAGCTGTAGAAGATTATCAGTCCATGAATTTTGAATTCCCGGACGAAGACATCATGACATTAGACAATTGTGAAGAAATCAGACCATATGACGGACCTGGACAAGGTTCCCGATGGACCCTGTTCTTTGATGGGACATCCAATGCACTTGGTAATGGTATCGGCCCTGTACTTATATCTCCGGAAGGGTTCCATACTCCTTTTACTGCCAGACTTTGCTTCAACTGTATGAACAACATGGCGGAATACGAAGCATGCATCTTTGGTCTCAAGGCTGCCATAAACTTGGGAATCAAATCTTTAGTTGTATTTGGAGATTCAGCTTTGGTTATCAGTCAGATCAAAGGAGAATGGAACACTAAGCATCCAAACCATATCCCTTACAAAGAACATGTTTTGACATTGTTACCACATTTCGAGCAGATTACCTTCGAGCATTTACCGCGAGAAGAAAACCAGCTAGTTGGTGCTCTAACCACAATGTCATCTATGTTTAAACTTAATTGGGATAACGAGGCTCCCCAGATCACCGTTGAACGAATGGATGAACCATCACACTGTCACGAGATTAATACTGAAGAAGTAGTGGACCATCCTTGGTTTCATGAAGTCAAAAGGTATCTCGAGGCTTAAGAATATCCAGAAGGAGCTTCAATCAATGATAAAAAGTTCCTAAGGAGATTCTCTGCTAAGTTCTTCCTAAGTAATGGCATCCTGTACAAACGTAATCATGATTCTATTCTGCTCCGTTGTGTGGATGAGATTGAAGCTGAAAAGATCATGGCTGAATTACATGAAGGTACCTTTGGCACTCACTCTAGTGGGCATACGATGGCGAAGAAAATCCTACGGGAAGGCTATTATTGGTCTACCATGGAAGCAGACTGCTATCAACACTCCCGAACCTGTCATAAGTGTCAAATCTATGTAGACAAGGTGCACGTGCCTCCGATTCCTCTAAATGTCTTAACAGCTCCTTGGCCCTTCTCTATGTGGGGAATCGATATGATTGGGGAGATCAAGCCTACAGCCTCCAATGGACACCATTTCATTCTAGTGGCCATTGACTATTTCACAAAGTGGGTCGAAGCAGCTTCCTTCGCACCCGTTACTAAGAATGTTGTAGCCCGCTTCATCAAGCAAAATCTTATTTGCCAGTACGGTATCCCGGAAAGGATCATCACTGATAATGGTATGAACCTTAACAATACTATGATCACCGCCTTGTGCGAGCAGTTCAAGATTCAACATCACAATTCATCCCCCTATCGGCCAAAGATGAATGGTGCAGTCGAAGCTGCTAATAAAAACATTAAAAAGATCATACAGAAAATGATATTCACCTACAAGGACTGGCATGAAATGCTACCGTTTTCTCTCCACAGGTACCATACCATGGCTCGCACATCAACTGGGGCAACCCCCTATTCTTTGGTTTATGGCACGGAGGCTGTCTTGCCTATTGAGGTTCAGATCCCCTCTTTGAGAATTATGAAAGATGCAAGTTTGAGTGAGGACGATTGGATCTAAACCCGACTTGACCATTTGAACTTAATTGATGAAAAGAGACTTACTGTTGTTTTCCATGGTCAGACGTATCAAAAACGGATGATCAAGGCTTTCAACAAGAAAGTCAGACGCCAAGTATATCAAGTTGGAGATCTATTGATCAAGCGCATCATCTTGCCACAAAGTGATCCCAGGGGCAAATGGACTCCTACCTATGAAGGGCCATTTATAATCAAGAACATCTTCTCCGGTGGGGCAATGATCTTAACCACCATGGACGGCGACGACCTGCCCCACCCTGCGAACACGGACATAGTCAAAAAATACTACGCATAAGAGACCCGCTAGGTTGACACACCTAGGCAAAAAAGGGCATCCCGGCGAACCAAAAGGTTTGGGCAAAAATTAGGGATAAAATAAATAAAAAATATGTACACCCGGCAAGTTGAAAACCTGAAAGGGCGACTTGGGCAAAAAAGGGTTTCCCGGTGGACTGAAAACCTGAAAGGGAAGTCCAGGCAAAAGTTAGGGAATTAAAGCGTATGACTATGTCTCGTTGGATCACTTTGAGGATAACTTCAATATTTTCACTAACAAACTCGGAGTTTCTGATCAATTCAATCATCTTCGGACGGAGCAACAAATGGATAAGATATTCGGAGATACGGAGGCTATAGTAGAATGGGAACCCCATGGGATTATCACACATAGCTGTCTTTCTTTGTATAAATTTTTTCTTACTTTTATGACAGCATCCTCTTACTAGGATGTCCGTCTCCTTTGTACAAAATACTTATTCAAAGTAAATACAAAGATGTCTCTTTAAAGTACAAAAAACTATTTGTCTTTTCTCTTTACACTTTTGTTTTATTTTCAAAAACCTCCAATGATTCATTAATGAACATATGCATTTGAACATAATTACTGCTTACAAATAAACAAAATGAAAAAAGATAATTACTGACAGATTCGAAAGAATAGGAAAATGTATTTAGGCTATTCCATGAGCAAACCCCACAGTACGTCATTTAGATCCCCAACGGAACTAAAACTTCAAACTATTGATCCCCGATGGAAACCATCTAGTTTCTCCAAAATTCCCCAGCAAGTTGTCTTGAAGCCTGAAAACCAACCGAATAACAGCTAACTTCTGTTTCTCCCCAACCTAGGATAACTCCCCAGTAGAGTGACAGACGATCGAAACTCCTGAACTTTTTCCCAAACAGGAATAAGCTTTTTCCCCACAGAGTTTTCAATGCTCCCCAACAGAATGAAGATTCCCATTATTAAATCCCCAGTAGAAGTCATCAAAATTCTCTGGATTCCCCAAGCAGATTCCTCAAGCAGTATATGGAATTTCTCTCACAATGGAATTTTTTGTGAAATACTCCAACTTCAAAACATGAAGAATACATATATCCTCAGTAGCAGTCAAGGATTTATTTTCCTCAGCAATACAGCAAATCAGCTTACATGCGCATACATTACATCCACATATCATAAACATTGATAAAACATATATATTGCATCATACATTTCATGCAACATGATTTTGTGTTCCAGCTAACATTTTACCCTTTTCAGGATAAGATTAACAGCTACTATTAACAATATGCAATCATGATATAGTTCAGATACGCTCCAGACACTGATGCCATTCTGATACTCATTCAAATTTCAAGTTCAGATACAGTACGTATACGCTCTAAACACGGATGCCATTCTGATACTCATTCAGATTTCAAGTTCAGATACAGTACAAATACGCTCCAAACACGGATGCCATTCTGATACTCATTCAGATTCAACTTTTGATACAATTCAGATACGCTCCAGACACGGATGCCATTCTGATACTCATTCTTTCAGCTTTCAAATTACAATTCAACAAACATTCTTGGATGGCATCTACAAGCCCATCTCCAACAAGATTCTATCACCTCTCCAAATGGCATCTTTAAGCCCATTCCCTCAACTACACTTTGTCAAGTGCAAATTTATGGGCACTCTAGTGTCCAATCATCTTTTACCTTCGAGTCACGAACGGAAAAGCTCACCCATCTAACTCTTCAGGTTCAAGAAGATTGAACAGGGGCAGCTTTTGTACCCCAAAATTTTCCCTCTCATTTATCAAGACTTTTCTCACAAGACTTCTTTGACTCAAGACAAGATTAGGGTTTGGTCAGCTCAAGACATCTCATCTTGCATTGATAACCCAAAATTAGGGTTTGAGTTTGCACAAGGATTTTTGGACCATCAATGCTTCATGTGACTTTCAAACATCATTTTGGACCCCTAAGATTGCTCATGATAAGTTTCAAGCCTTGAACCACATTTTTGATCAGTCAATTGGACAGTTGACCTAAAAATCAATTGTATTGGGGAAAAAGTCAACCATGGCCAATTTACAGTCAGATTTCATAATTTTTTATCCACATAAACATTTTAAACTTATATGTGTCATTTGGTCAAGTTTGGATCACAATTCCTCGAGAAATTTGGTCAAATCACAAAAAGGGCAAAATGGTCAAAATTAGGGTTTTGACTGAGGAACGGCAATTTCTGATTTTTAATCTAGCAAATGACCAATTGAGTTCAAGCATGATTTCAAGGTTTCAATCGCATCATCTTGACTTAATTACATGGCTCAAAACATTTCAAATTCATTGGATTGACAGATGAAATTTACAATCAACTGATCAAAAGTAAATTGTACACTGAAAAGTCAAACTTTGACTTTTTTGTCAAAATCAAGTGCCAAGGGTCATAATTCATCAAAACATGTCAAAGTATGAAACTTGTCCATCAAGAAATCCAAATTTGAAAATTAGGTTTTTGAATTTGAAAATTTTCTTAACTTAGAAATTTTCTAAGTATGGAAATTTCCTTATTTTTTCTCAACTTTATCCCACTTTTTCACCATGATGCATATTGATTCAAGGAAAGTTCCCAACATTAAAGTTGTAGATCTCCATGAAATCTACAACTTTACTGCACAAACGTTTCCTTAAAGATGCTTGGATCTCAAGTTATAAATTTGTGAATACATGGTCATGAACTTCTTAACTTAGTGAAATTTACCCTAATTTAGGCAGGTTTTAGACCCAACTTCATGGCAAATTTTCACCTAGTTCCAAGAGATATCTCAAAATGCATTTCAAAGATGGATTATAGAGAACATTGCAAGATTTCTAAAATGTCCAAGAACTCCTCAAGATCATTTTTGAGTAGGTAGAATCGAAGAGAGGAAATTGGAAATTTCTCACTTTTTATCCAAGCCATTTCATGAAGAACAAAGTTACAAATCAATCCTATGCTGGCTAATTCATGCTGTACAGGTACTAAACTTGTTTCATACTCCTTAATTAAATGCTTACTCAGTTGACAAAGCTTTGATCCATTCTTTTAAACCTTTATCCAACTTGTAATTCCATTTATGGCAAAAAGGTTCCATTGCCATTTTGAAAAAGAGCAACTTTTGCAAACTTTACATTTTTGAGCTTCGGACCTGTCCCCTTGGTGCACACAAGTTTCACAGGTCTCAAGTAAGTTGTAGAAACTCATACCAACCCTAAGCAAGCTGGTACAAGCATGTGAAGCTTGGGTCTTATCACTTTGCTTCAAGTACAAAAAAGTTGGCAAAAAGGCTAGCATTGGCAGATCTGTTGGGAAGCTGGCCTAAGATCATTTCCATACTAATATACAAACAATATGCAACACATAACATGATTGGTAAGGACCTGAAACACTCTCAAGCTGAAAAACACCCAAAACCTATCCAAAACTACAGATTCTGCACAAGCACCCCCATCTTCCATTTGGCTCGTGCGTTTTGTGTTTAGATCATTCAAACACCTTACATACTTGATATCAAGCCCATCCAAATCATCATCATCTCCGTTCTATAATCCCTTTTCCACCATCTGCCATTGTTGAGTTCTGAGTTTGTAGTTTGACTTGTCCAAAGAGTTCCAGCCACTTTCAGAGCAAGGAAAAGGTTGGGATACATCCAGGGAAGCTCAAGGAAGCTCAAGCAATCATCAGGCCTCCATTAAAGTCCCTCTATTTTCATACACGATTCCAACTGAAGGAGGTAAAATCTCAAACTCTATCTCTTTGTACAGGCAACCTTAGGTCACCATTTGTGAATAAAAAATGTAGTCCTCATCATAACGAAGTTGTACATACCATTATCTTGCATTAATTTTACATGTGCTGAGAGAATTTAGAACTTGAAATTTCTGGAAATATTAGGTCAAGATTTAGGGATGTTTAATTTCTCCTTGATCTTTGATAATTAGTTTACATAACTTATATGGTTGGAATCGTGAGTTCAAGTACTATAATTTTCATGTTATAAGTTTTTATTTTCATAGAAGTATGAGGAAATTACAGGGTATCCGGCCAAGGCTTGAGGAAGAAGATGAAACAGGGCAAGGGCGCGTTTTGGGATATGTTGTTTTTGTTTCACTAAAGATAATGGAAGTATAGCCACCCCAGTGGCAAAGCAGCGCGCTGGTGAGACCCATGTCCTGGGTTCGAACCTGCGCGCTACTTTTGTTATTTTTCACTCTTTTTTTCCTTTCCATTTTTTACATTTTTGCAGGTTGGGCTTGTCTATTGGGCCAGTGTTTTTTGCTAGCATCTCACCATCAAATCTGCTTTATCACCCCCTTGCTAACTCTTTACATTTTCATATTTTATTTTTTTATTTTGTTTTGTTTTCATATTTAATATTTTTAATATTTTCTTTAAAACATAAAAATTCAAAAAATATAAATTAATAATATTACACTTTTTTTTTTTTTATTATTTCTCACATAAAAATATAGTTTATTTTGATAGGATATAATTTATGTTGTTAATAAACTTGTAAATATAATTAAACATATTTAGTTTAATTTATTTTGCATTTCATACTTATAAATACTTATTCTTGCATATATTTAATTTTATATTTCTTTATATAATATTATTTATTATTTTTATACAAAAATGCATAAAAGAATACATACAAAAGCTTTATTTTCTTTTAAACCAAAAATTAGGGTTAACCCCCTTTAAAAAAATTAATTAATCTGTTTTCTTTATATTTTTAGGTTTAGATTAAATTTTCTTTTACATAAAAGACAAGATACAAAAATCTTTCTTACATGTACATTGCATTGCATTCTAAATATTGTATTGTATTTATTCTAAATTCGTACAAATTCGATTTGGTTGTAATAATTTATTTAGCTTTATATTCTTGCAAAATCCCCATTCAAACTTGTATTTCCCCCTCCCATAAATTGTTGTAATAGCTTAGAAATATTTACATTATGCAATTTATCGCTTTATATGCTATGAGTAGTAATTAGGGTTTGTATGACAAGAACAAAACAAAGCAATATAGAACACTCTAAATATAATACAAAATCAAAAGCATGAAAATGACACACTTGCACACAAGCACCCTTAGGGTTTCCCCAACTTGGTTGCCTAAAACAAAAATAGCCATATTACGCACGCGAAGTATCTTGGCAAAATAAAACAAATATAAGATCATAGTCCCTCGATGACGCTATTCAAACGTTGCCTAAACAAAATGATCTTGGTCCCTCAAAAATGCTAAGATACTTTGCAAACATTGCTAATCATGGTTATACGATGACCTACGCCCGTCCCGTTTACATCCAAAGATAGGGTTGCTTACCAAATCAATGGTAAGACAACAATGTCAAAGGAATAGAAAATGCTTAAGAAAGACATTTGAGTAGGTAGATAGCTTCTAGTTACTTGCTCCATTTCAAACAACAATCCTTGCTATTTTCAAAACAAACACACACACATTTCAAAAGCACCTTACAAACATTGAAAACATTTTCAAAAGACAAACACCTTTGTATGCATTCTTACGAACGAGAATCATTACAAAGATTGCCTAAACAAATGGCCTCTTTTACAAAATACATTCAAGAACACACCAAACACAATTTCAAACAACAAAAGCAAGTAACTAAGAGCCCATGGAAAACCATGGATGAAAAGGGTGCTAATACCTTCCCTTTTCATAATCTACCCCCCGAACTCAAGAAACAATCTCAAAGGTATTTCCTGTGCTTTTTCACCTTTCCTTTTGGATAAAAGAAAATTCAGTGGCGACTCTTGCTAACCGCAACATTTGCGACAAAATGCAAAACCTCAAGTCAGTTCTCCCACCGTATCACAGTCACCAACATGATGTTCTCATCCAGGAACTCGAAATTCATGGGTAGGTAATCATCCACGGCCTGATGCGCCAAATGATCTGCCAATACACTCCCCTTAATTGCCTTCTAGGTTGTGTATTAGATGCCGTACTCAGTTAAGATCATCTGCCATCTTGCTATTCTTCCGAATAAAGAAGGCTTTTCGAAGATATACTTGATTGGATCCATATTTGATATCAATAGGGTAGTGTGAGTCAACATATACTGTCTCAGCCGGCGAGCAGCCCATGCCAAAGCACAACAAGTTTTCTCGAGCAACGAGTATTGGGTCTCGCAGTTGGTAAACTTTTTGCTAAGGTAGTAAATAGCGTGTTTTTTTCGGCCAGACTTGTCATGCTACCCCAACACGCACCCCATTGAATTATCTAATACGGGAAAGTATAAGATCAAAGGTCTTCCTTCAACTGGAGGCATCAGAATTGGTGGCTCTTGGAGGTATTCTTTGATCCTTTCGAAAGCGGTCTGGCATCCATCATTCCATTTTACTACTTGATCTTTCTTCAGCAGCTTGAAGATTGGCTCACAAGTAGCAGTCAGATGTGAAATGAATCGGGCGATGTAGTTCAGACGTCCCAAAAATCCTCCGACTTCCTTTTTTGTGCGGGGAGTTGGCAT
The DNA here is from genome assembly GCA_948472305.1 of Vicia faba. NCBI lineage: Eukaryota > Viridiplantae > Streptophyta > Magnoliopsida > Fabales > Fabaceae > Vicia > Vicia faba. Next base: position 1,151,772,160 of record OX451737.1, read on the forward strand.
CTCTTGTATAGCCTTCACCTTTGCAGGATCCACTTGAATACCTTTATCACTAACGACGAAACCCAGCAGCTTACCAGACCTTACCCTGAAGGTGCAACTGTTCGAGTTTAACCACAACTTGTACATCTTCAACCTGTCGAACAACTTCTGGAGATGGTCAAGGTGTTCTTCTTCAGTCTGGGACCTTGCAATCATGTCATCAAAGTAAACCTCTATCTCATGGTGAATCATGTCATGGAACAAAGCGACCATGGTGCGCTGATAAGTTGCCCCAGCATTCTTCAACCCGAAAGGCATTACCTTGTAACAGAAGGTGCCTCACTGTGTAACAAAAGTTGTCTTCTCCATGTCCTGGGGAGCCATCTTAATCTGATTGTAACCAGAAAAACCATTCATGAAGGAGAAGACCTTATGCTGCGCGGTGTTGTTGACCATAACATCGATGTGAGGCAGTGGGAAATCGTCTTTGGGGCTCGCTCTGTTCAGATCTCTATAGTCCACACACATCCGTACCTTACCATCCTTCTTGGGCACCAGAACCACGTTGACAACCCACTGTGGGTAAGAAGTAACAGCTAGAAATCCGGCGTCAAAATGTTTCATGACATCAGCTTTGATTTTCTCAGACATCTCAGGGCGCATACGGCGAACCTTCTGCTTTACCGGAGGACAATCTTCTTTAGTTGGCAGAAGGTGTACCACAATATCAGTGTCTAAACCAGGCATATCTTCATAAGACCAAGCGAAGATCTCAACATAGTTGCGTAGCATCTATATCAACCGTTGCTTGACACTAGGCTATAGATTTGCACATATCTTGAACTCTTTCCTGTCTTCCTCTGTACCCAAGTTCACTGATTCCACTGGCTCTTCATGAGGCTGTATGGCCCTCTCTTCCTGTAGTAACAGTCTAGCAAGTTCCCCAGGCACTTCACAATCATCCTCACCTTCGTCCTCGGCTTGGTTGATCGGATTTTCGAAGTCATAACTGGCAGTAGTAGAGTCGTTATCAATGGGATCCAGAGTGGATGCGGATCTGCATTATGATATGTGAGTGTGTGTAAGACAATAGCTGTTTTGATAAAGTGCGAGATAGAAAGGAAAAACAAGGAGCGCAAAATTTGTAATGCAAGAAAACGTCCAATGCTTTATTGATGATATATGAAAATGAAAAATAATAAGCCCTCACAAACAAAACCAAGGTGTCTCGGGCAAGGCACCGGGCCGTAAAGTTTTAAACTGTCTGTTACAAATCTCAAAACAAAAGTCTATTACCGTGTAATAAAAGAAACGGGTATGAAGTCCTTCGCCATCCAGTTGTTCAATCCACCGTTGGTAGTCGGGTAAATCTAGCACGATATCTGACTCTTCTTCATCATCCTTAATTGCATTCACTCCATGATTACTGATGTGCAGAGGAGGTCTTCCAATCCGCGCACGTCGAACAACCCTTTGAGCCTCTGCAGTAAAGCCCAAACCAAACTTGTCAGTTTTGTGTGCAAAATCAGGGAGCTGTCCCCAATTTGCACACCCACCTTTTTCAATTACAGCTCTGGCATCCTTGAGGGAGGCCATCTTCATTGGAGGTTTGTCAACAGCAACTTCAATCGACGCCAGAGTCTGGGGGACCTGTTCAAAGTTCTGACACGGGGTTTCGATTAACTCCCCATCCATCTCCATGTAGAAAAAGGAATTAAGATGACTCACCATGTACTCCTCCTCACCTTGTACTGTGATGATCTTCCCCCTTTACTGGATATTTTAACATCTAATGGAGCGTAGAAGTCATTGCCCCAGCCTTATGAATCCAAGGGCGACCCAGCAAGCAAGAATATGATGGTCAGATATCCATCACATAGAAAGTAGATGTAAAAGTCTGGGAGCCAACTTTAACAAGGACATCCACCTCCCAGTGCACCATCCTTTTTGACCCATCGAAAGCTCTAACCACAATATTGCTCAGCTTCAGAGTCAAACCTTCACAGTGCATACGGTCTAATGCCTTCTTTGGCAAAACATTCAATGAGCACCCAGTATCCACCAGTACATGGGCCAAAGTAGTGCCCCTGCACTCGATCGAGACGTGCAGAGCATCATTGTGATTTCTTCCTTTAGCAGTCAGATCTGCGTCTGAGAAACCCAGCCCGTTGTCGGTAGTCAAACTAGCTACACAATCTTTGAATTGATTAGCCGAAGTTTCATGCGGCACATGCACAGTTTTGAGGAAAGCAATTAAAGCCTTTGCATGGGCTTCTGAACACAATAACAAGGATAACATGGAGATTTTTGACGGGGTCTGCCCCAGCTGCTCGACTATGTTGTAGTCACTCTTCTTGATAATCTTCATAATTTCCTCTATCTCCTGCTTAGAGGTTTCTATAATGATCTTCTTAGGCGCCTCCGTCCGGGAAGACTTACCTGTGATTTCTTTGCCCCGAGTGCCAGATGGCTCAGCGACAAGGTTGATAACTGGGACAGTAGCTGATGTACTAGCATATGGAATGACAACAGGTTTGTGAACAGCCGGAGGGGAAATCTCAGGAGAGAATAGTCTTCCACTTTTGGTGACCTTGCTAGCCCCGACAATATTGCTGATATCAGCATCAACTTCTTCAATCTTTAAGTCTTGCTTAACTCCATGGTGATACACATCGGCCCCATAGTGCCAAGGGATAACCTTATCCAAAGTGTATGGGATAGGACCAGGGATAGTAATGATTAACAGAGCGATTCTTGGAACAGATGTAATCTTAACAGGATTTCTCGAGGAAGCCTTGGAAGGATTGGCGAAAATGGTTATGATGGAAACATCTTCAATTGGAACTAACGGAATCAAAGTCTTTTCGAACATGATCTCTTTGTTATCCATCAGGCGCTGAATACCTGATTTCAATAAATGGCAACCAGAAGGCAGGATTGAACATAGGTGGCAACCTTCGCCACAGCCCGAAAATAAATCGGCCAACAATAGATTCTTCTTAACTGTCATCAAAGGAATAGAAATTTCTTCCACAGAGGTCACAAATAAATCATCATCCACAGCATTCACTCCATGACCATGTTTGGGCATAGGAGCAGTCATGATGTTGGGCTTCTCCAGAGCGTCAAATTCAATTTCTTTAGCTTCGATCAAATCTTGCACCTTATTCTTCAAGGCCCAACAGTTGTTTGTATCATGACCTGGGCTATCAGAGTGATAGGCGCATCGGGCGTTCAAGTTATATAGCGGAGATGTGGTGCTGGGATTCTTCGGGGCTTCCCTCAGAGTTACCAGGTTGGTTTTCAACAATTATGGTAGAATTTGAGACAAGGTCATATTAAGCCGAGTGTACTGTCTCTGCGGTCTCTCCATTCTTTGCCGACTGTTGCGTTGTGGGGCAATGGTGGGTCTTGATATTACTACCGTATTTACTACTTGACGGCGTTCAAGTCTGCTTTGGCTCCTCGAGCCGTAGACTGCACTAGCTTCTTTCTTACCTGTGAAAGGCTTCTTTTCTGCACTTGATGAAGTACCTTTATGTATCTTACCACTTCGGATACCAGCTTCTACTCTCCCCCCAGTCAAAATCAATTCAGTAAACCCAGATGACGAACTTCCGATCAGATGATTGAAAAATGGACCAGACAACGTCCCTAGAAACATATCAACCAACTCCCTATCAGACAAAGGGGGTTGGGCTCTTCCAGCCAAATCTCCCCACTTTTGAGCATAGTCTTTAAAACCTTCACTTGCACCCATAGACATACCCTGAAGCTAAGTACGAGTGGGAGCAAGGTCGGTATTATACTGATACTGCTTGTAAAAAGCAGCAGCAAGGTCCTCCCAATTTCAGACATTAGCTCCTTCCAATTGATAAAACCATTCAAGCTGAGTCCCTGACAAACTATCTTGAAAGAAATGTACCCACAAATTTCTATCAGCAGTGTAAGGTTGGATTTTTCGACATACGAGTGGAGATGGAGTTTTGGACAGGATACTCCATCGTACTTAGCAAAAATTGGAGCTTTAAACTTATGAGGGATCACCACCCTAGATGCCAGTCCCAGTTCTTCAAAATCCAAACCATGGATCTTCTGACACTCCATAACACTCAGCCAGTCTTCAAGTTGTTTGTACCTATCCTCATTAGGAGGATACTGTTCTTCATCATAATCTGTATCATTATCAGAAACTGCATGACTGGGGCCCTTTTCTTCTTCTTGGTCCTCCTCTCCTTTGGATGAAAGAGACATATCAACTTGTTGTTTCAGCCTATCCCCAAACCTTTTACCCATACTCAAACGAACAACCTTCTTCTTCTTCTTCTTCTCTTTCTCTTTCAGGATGAGAGCTTTCAAATCTTCTTGCCCTTTAGCCAAGCTTAAGAACATCTCTTGGAATTGGGCATTTTGCGCCTGGAGATCTTTGATATCTTGATCAGAAGACATAATTGCTGAAATAAATAGCAAAGAAGATGAGAAACCTGTAATGGTACCTGTAATGATGTGCATGATAATGGCATGCGTATGTAATGATTTCAAAGACTTTGGGAGATTTAAATTTGTAAAACAAAAATAAAACAAACTTTATTAGATTAACTTGTAAAAATGTTTAACAATGCCTTTGAGGCGTTACAAAAGAAATAAATGGAAAACAAATCTAAACTAAAGAAAGCAAAATCAGAAATCCCATGGATGCGTCCCCTTGGTGCTGACATAGTCATTGATCGTTCTTTCGTTCTCGAGTTGCCTGGTGAGCTTCAAGATCTTCCTTTCTTGTTCATGGTACTTTTCCCGGTAGGTATCCCTCTCCTCTTTCAGCTGAATCTAGGATCTCTTCAATGCTCCAAGATCAGTGGGCATGTAGGGATAAAGGACTGTATAAGGAATGCCCTCTTCATTGGTGGGCTCCACAATCACTAGCAACACAGCTTCATAAGGCATCCCAAGCTTCTGAGCACGAGCTCAGACCCAATGGAGATAAGGCTTCATAGGGAGAGAAGTCCTTGGTCCTAGCTCTTGAGGGTCATACATGTTCACCATGCCCCATGATCGTATAAACCTTCGGCGATGCTCGTCAACGTCCTCCTTGTAGTCAAATGCAATATTTGTAAGAAGTAGCTCATAAGGACCATCTCTCCGAGCGCGTCCAAACTGTCGTAAAGCTAGGCATGGGTTGTAGGTTATACCCCCTCTGGTTCCAAGCAATGGGACATTAGGGTATCCCCCACAACGATCAATGACAGCAGTGCTTTCCATAGCCTTGGAACTCCAAAGAATGTATGTATGGGCGAGGGACATTATCCTGTAAGACCATCATAGACCTTCCTTATTCTTCAACACAGACTTGGGGAGGTGAGAAATAAACCACCTCGCCAGCAGTGGCATGCAACACATGAGAGTCCCTCTTCTTTGCACAGTACGAGTATAGAGGGCATGCAAAATATCACCCAGAAGAGTAGGCACAAGATTACGAGACAGGAACATCTTAACCGCATTCACATCTATATAGGAATATGGATTCGGGAAAAGAACCAAACCGTAGATAAGGAGACTAAGACATCTTCAAAAGCCTGAAAGTCCAAGTTATCCCAGAATAGTTGAGCTTGATCCATCAGAAACTTGGCTAAGAAACCTTCAACCCTGCTTCGTGTTTCCCAATTAGATACTACATCAACCCGTTTCAAATGTAGAGATGAAGCAATGTCTTCTGGTCTAGGAGTCTCTTCCAAACCTGTGAAGGGAATCTGCTCAAGGATGGATATGCCCATTAAGTGAGAAAACTCTTCCATAGTGGGAACTAGCTGATAATCCAGGAAAGTGAAGCAATAATGCACCGGATCGAAGAACTGGAAAAGCACACTCATCATCTGCTCATCAAACTTTGAGATAACCAAGCTAAGAAGCTGACCATGTCTACTAATGAATGAAGAAGTATAAGAAACTCTCGAGGCTAAATATTTGAGTTGAGCAGGTATTTGCACAAAGTTAACTCGAATGGTGTTTCTGCGTACGGAAGCCATAATCTGAAAAATAGAACAAAGATAAATCCCCGCTGTCTTTGAAATGGTTAGTATAATGAAGTATGCATGCTATGTTATGATGCATGATGTCATGGTAAAACACACAATAGGTATAGCAGATAACAGACATGGTAATGGCAAACAAGTCACACAAGAGCCCTTAAGTTTCAGGCTTGCATGGGGTCTAGGTATTACCCTCTTGAAGTTCAGTTGGTTTCAACCTGTCCTAATAATAGTAATCGAGTTCTAGAGGTTCTCAATATCACTGACCATCCTCCATCGGTGATGGTTTCAGCTCACGCAATCTTTTCTTGCGGCCGGAACTATCTCGAGAGTATGGTCTCAATGAGTGTAGCATCGAGTATCAACCAGTTCTCAAATTTACACCGAGGCCGGCTATCTCACTACTTCCTAATGGCCAAGTTGGTCAATTATAGGTTCTAAGGTCAGTTGATGCTTAACGACACACATAGCAACCTCGTATTCTCCTCGTTTCTCCATAAGGGATACCTGTACCAACCAATGTGCCACATCAACGTAGCTACTGCTTTAACCGTATCGGTCTACACCGTACAGTTCCCTCACAGTTTATTGCTACTTACCTAAAAGGTGTCCTCCAGATCCGGGTTCGGATCTATAGTAACTCCCAATACAAAACCCTCAAAAGTAAAGCAATCAAATCAAACAAGAGAAGCAATTTATGATGAACTAATCGTAAGGTATACCCCACTTATATAGTCCCCAGCAGAGTCTCCAGTTCTGTGATACGGTGGCAGAACCGGACTGTTAATACTGGTTTGTGTTTTGCGTTTTTATTCGCAAAATGTCGTGGTAAGCAAGAATCGCCACTGACTTTTATTTTATCCAACTGGAAAGGAAAAAAGCACAGAAAAAATCCTTTTTCGAGATTTTGAGTACGGGGGGGGGGGGGGGGGGGGGGGGTAGATTATAGAAAGGGAAGGTATTAGCACCCTCTCTATCCGTAGTTTTCTACGGGCTCTTAGGTACTTGCTCATCATTTTAAAAATTGCTTTCGTATTTGTGTGTTTTTGAAAAGTTTTTGTTTTACTTCGTTTTATCCCTTGTATCAGTCCTCAAGAGTGTTACGAAGTTGTTTTGAAAACTTGTTTGAAAAGAGTGTAAGTGTGGAAAAGTTTGATTTTGAGCAAGTACCTACTAGCATCTACCTACTCGAAAAAAGAATGTTTCTGTTCTTGTTTCCTTTAGACAGCGTTATCCTATTTATTTGAGAAATAGGAAGCACCGTCGTTGGAGTTGTAAGGGTCAATTCGAAAGGGACGTACGATCACTAAAGCAATGTTAGGGCGTCTTAGTAATAACCCTAGTGTCTTAAGATCATATTCGAGGCAACATTTCTGAGGCAACCTTTCCGAGGCAACATTTCCGAGGCAACATTTCTGAGGCAACATTTGATCTTTGTTTAGACAAGAGAGCGACCACTAAAACACCCTATACTTAATGATCGTTTACCGAAGGCAACCAAAGTGAGAGTATACCCTAAGAGTGTGCATGTGCAGGTGATTTGATTTCAAGTTATCATCTTTTCACATTTAGGGTTTGTTAACCATTTTAAAATTAACATACATTCTTGTCATGCAATCCTGTTATCATACATCTAACAATTAATATTTTGCGAGAAGAAAAACGCGAAAAATAAAACTACGCTATTACAAGGCTTCGGGGAGGGGGATTAATTACATAGCCAAAAACCCGTAAAAAGATAAATAAAAGAAAAATCCTAATTAAACTATTACATACCATGAGCAGTTACATTAATATCGTAAAAAAAAATGCGCGCGATGAATTGAGAGCGAGGAAAATTAGGGTTTTGACCCCGTCTAAACCTAATTGAAAGACAAATCATTTTTTGTTGTTTTTGATTATTTTTGAGAAAAATAAGGTTTTAATTAAATAAATACAAACCTAGTTACTAATTAATTTAAATTAAGAAAAATAATTAATTTGACCTATTTTGGCATTTTTATTATTTTAAGAAAGGAAGATAAAAATTAAATCAAACAAAACCCTAATTTTCTAATTTTATTTTAAGTTATTTACAAAAAGGTTTAAATTACCCTAAAATTAAATTAAACTAATTATTAAATTAAATAAAATAAAAAGCCTAAATTCTAATTTGATGAAATTGATTTTATGATTTTGTAAAAAAAATGAATTTAATTTATGATTAGAAAATAATTTAAACAAAATAAATAAATAAAAGAAAAAAAATAAAAGAAAAAAAATAAAAGAAAAGAGAGATGGGCCTGGTTTAGTAGCAATGGAGGGGGTGTCAATAAAAATTCTGAGCCCAATAATCCTCAGCCCACGTTGACTTTCTAGATCATGTGCATTGGCTTGACTAGGGTGCATCATAGACCTCCTTATGAGAAACGCTAGATCTGGATAGAGATGGATCTTGTGGCTGACTGATTGGAGGAACATGGTAAGCTTCAGGACGCGTGGGGTACAAGATCTGTAAAGAGAAATTGAGAATATGGAAAATGTTGGAGGCAGGGGTCGAACCCCTGACCTCATGCCTGCAAAGCCTTAACGCCTTCCTTGGCTACCACTGGGCCACTTGGATTTATTTATTAGTATATGAAATAATAATATTATAATGAAAACAACGCCAACTATCAAACAAACGCGCCAACCTTCAAAGGGACGAATGGTGTGTTGACACGCAGTCATCGTCTACCCCTGTCCGTCGTTTTAGATTTTAGGACTTTTACCTACAGACGCCAAACGTAGGCATAGCCCCTGTCCGTTCCAAAATCCTGTACGTGTATGATAAATGAAAACCAATTGCACCAATCAACTCGTTTCAACCTCACGAGTATCATGGTACCAATATCAACGTCCAATTTCTCATGTATACCAAAACCCCAAAATGATCCCAGAAACCCTAACAATGGTGGCTATGCGTATGGCTTCCAAAAATACAATCAAACAATGCAGTTAGTTTCAAAACATGGTAAGGATCACAAATGCACCATTTAAACATGATAAAGATGCAAGGATTTGGGTAATCGAATTTGAAAAATATAGCAAACCATGATGACTATACGTCCCGTTTCTGGGCTTGGGAGGGCTGGCAAACAATCGGAATCGCTTCAGAGGAGGTCTAGGAGTGGATTGGCTGCTTTAAATTGCCTTGAACCTTCCTCTAACTAGTAACTCAAACCAACACTTTTGAGTGATTTTTTTGAATTCAGTTCTAACTTCTCACGCCTCCAACCCCTGTTCTTTTGCTTTGGATTTATTCAATATATATCATAGAGTGCGTTAGGGTTACAAGTTTGCATCAAATCCTTGCAATTATGAAGTTTTGATCATTGATTCACCCTTGCATTAAATCTTTCCAAAACAAGAAAAATTCAATCTTTTTCTGTCCAAACAAGCCTTGCACGATTTGATTTCATTTCCAGCTATCCATGGACCTAAAAATGTGCATAAAATCTCAAGGTTTCAATGATTTTTGATATTTTCACTATTTATTATTGATTTTATTTGATTTAAATGAAATAAAATCAAGATAAATGATAAAAAAAAAATGACAAGTGGAAAGGCTCATGGGTTGTGGAGCATGCTACAAGTTCAGTGCAAGCATAAAAAGTTGGGCCCATTTGACAAAAATTGCAATTTTGGTCACTTTTGACTTTTGGTAATTTTGCAAAAAAGGTCAACTTCACCAATGCATAACTCCTTCAATTTTAACCCTAGAGATGTGTTCTTGGACTTTTTAGAAAGATCAAGATGTCCTATAAGCAACCTTTTTGGTCTCATCTCAATTGAGTCTTGCATGTTCATGTATGAAGCTTTGGCAAAAAAAGGTGTTTTTGTTGACTTTTCAAAATGACCTATAATGTCCAAATTTATATCTTCTTGTGAGTGCATTTTTTGAACTTGGGAGATGAAGATGAATTGTAGGGAATCACATCCTCTTAAAAATGAGCATTGGATGGGTCATTCTTGATAAAGTATGAGGAAGTTATGCTTGTTCAAAGTTGAGTTGACTTTTCCTACAAAACCCTAATTTAGCATCTTTTGGGTTTTGATGAATTGTGAGCAATCCTTGAGGAATCATGATCAACCCTTGATCAAATGATGCGTAATACTTAAAAATGAGGATGTTGACCAAAAATATTGAAGTTTGTCTATATGTAGGACACATTTGACTTTTGCCCTAGCACAGTCGATTTTCAAGCCTTTGAGCAATTGACTGAGCAAACTTCCTCTGCAAGGCTTGAAACTTGACATGGATGATCTTGAGAACATATTAGGACAATAGTGAGAATTTGGGACCCTTTAGACTAAAACATCTTGATGCAAAATGAAACCTTAATTTGAGGCAGACTGCCTTTAGGAGAGAGTTTGTCTGGTCAACTCTTGGACTTCCTTGGGCAATTTGAAGACCTTACTTGAAATGTATTGAGAAATATGGGAGGGAAAATTTTGGGGTACAACACACTTGTACTCCTTTGTCAATTTCTTTATTACTAGCTCAGAATCTCCTTTGATTTCGACTCTTGTTGCCCCTAACTCCAACAAGGCTTCAAGTCCTGCAATCAAAGCCTCATACTCTACTTCGTTGTTTGAACAAAGGGGTCCTTTGATCCTGTAATTTAGTTTAGTTGGGATTCCATCAGGAGAAATTATTAGAATTCTAACTCCACTTCCTTTTTGGTGGGTAGAGCCACGAAGAACAATCTCCAAGGCTTTAACTCAACATAATGTTGAGGGTTTTCGACCACTGCGTGGTCCACAATGAAATATGATACTACTTGACCCTTCATTTCTTTTAAAGGCATGAAGGCTAAAGAATATTTAGTAAGGGCCAAGGCCCACTTGCCAATTCTACTGTGTAGTATTGGCTTTGACAACATATGTTTGATAACGTCAAAATATGAAGACATATATACATCAAAAGGCTTTATATAATATTTGAGTTTTGTACAAGATAAGTATAAACAAAGAAAAAGATTTTCTATAGCAGTATGTCTTGTCTTTGCATCATTCAAAAGTCTACTTAGATAGTAAATGGCTCTTTCGATGCCATTTTCGTCTTCTTGTGCTAGCATGCTACCAATAGTAACATCAGAATCAGATATGTACAATCTCATTGGTTTCCTTCTAAAAGGTGGTGACAATATGGGAGGATTCATCATATATTGCTTGATTTTATTGAAAGCTTCTTAATGTTCTTCGTTCCATTCAAACTTTTATTATTTCAAACGAAGGAGAGGAGAAAAGGCTTGAGTTCAACCACTTAGATTTTAAATGAACCTTCTTAGGAAATTCATCTTCCCTAAAAGTGATTGTAACTCCTTTTTAGTTGATGGAGCTTTCGTTTCCGTGATATCCTTCGTCTTGTTCTGATTGATTTCTATTCCCTTCTTGTGAACCACAAAGCCCAAGAAGTCTCCAGCCTGCACAAAGAAGGCACACTTAAGGGGATTCATCTTCAAGCCATTTTTTCTCATCCTTTTGAATGGTTGGCGAAGATGATTCATATGACTTTCGTTTGATACAGACTTTATCACCATGTCATCTATATAAACCTGCATAAAAGTTTCTATATAATCATTAAATATTAAATTCATTTCCCTTTAATAAGTTTCCCCAGCATTTTTTAGGCCAAAAGGCATAACTACCCACTCATAGGTACCTATTTCCCCAGAGCAACAAAAAGCTGTTTTGGACACATCTTCCTCAGCAATGAAAATTTGGTTGTATCCAGAGTATCCATCAAGCACACTAAGGTACTCAAATCCTGCGGCTGAATCTATTAGAATTTCTACCACAAGCATTGGATACTCATCTTTAGGAGTTGTTGCATTTAAGTCATGAAAATCTATGCATACTCTTAATGAACCATTTTTCTTAATAACAGGAACTATATTGGTAATCCATTCGACATACCTTGTAGTCCTGATGAAATTGCAACGAAGAAGTCTTTAGACCTCTTTTTTAATCTTTGAAAGAAGATCTGGGGTGAACCTTATGGGCGTCTACTTGATAGGCTTCTTGCCTTCTTTGATTGGTAATCTTAATTCGACCAGATCTCTTTTTAAACCAGGCATTTTGCCATAATCCCAAGCAAAGCAATCTTTGTTTTCTTTCAGCAATTCAATCAACTTTGTTTTCAATTTAGGATCCAATTTGGCACTGATGTACGTGCTTCTTCTCACGCTTCCATCCCCAAGATCTATTTCTTCAAGGGGGTCTTGAGCCAACATCTTTGCGCTTGACTCTAACGGATTTTTCTCAAAACCCAAGGGCTCCTCATCATCTATAGCGTCCAATCTTCGTTTTAACTATTCTCCTGGTACCTGTTCATCAGGAGGTTTTGGAATAAAATGATCCCCAGGTCCTGTTATATGCAGCGTATTATCTGTGGCTTTGATAGCCATGTTTGTTATTTCAGCTTCGTGAGCCGCTTTTCTTTTGTTTTCGGCCAAGTAAGCCGAAATCTTTTCGAAGAACAATGATTCTGACATAATCACGGTCTTCATCCCATCCAGTTGGCCGTACATCAGACATTCCTTCAACGCCTTCTATTTCTCCCATGATTTCTCTGTCCCATTGGAAACCATTTGGGTGGAGAGTTAAGAAATAAAGGGAACTCTGGCTTGGTGAGTATTCTTCTCCTGTTGGGTAAAATGGCCCTATGTTAGATAGATTTCTATCGAAGTTCCTCCTGTCTACCTGATTCACTTCATTCATATAGTAACTTTGGTCCGCTTCTATATTTTCCACTATGCCATCTACTCTCCAGATGGATAGTCTTTCGTGCATTATTGAAGGAACCACCCCTATTCCATGTATCCATTAACTGCCAAGCAGCAAGTTGTAATTTGCCTTTGCTGGAATTACCATGAACATAGTTGGCCTTGTAATTGAGCCAACTGTCAATTCTACTTGTATCACTCCTAATGTATGTCTGATCTTCCCTTCATAATTCGAAAGGACCATGTTATATGGCTTTACGTCTGTATCGAGCATTCTAATCTTTTTCAACATGAATTATGGCATTAAATTGACAGCTGCTCCTCCATCCACCAAAACCTTGTTTATGCCTACATGTTCAACCATGGCCCTAATGTATAAAGGCTTCAAATGCCCCTTCATGCCCTGGACATGCCTTTCGAAGAAAGCATTTTGTTCTTCGACAGATCCATTGTTGAGCACATAGTAGCAAACTGGTTTATGTTTCTCCATTTCCTCCTTATCAACTTCTTCCTAGTCCTCTATTTTAGTTTCCTGGTTATATTCCTGAGGTAAAACTGATACTACATTACAATTAACATTAAAGGATGAAACCCCGTCAGATTCAAAATCGTATGTTGACATTTAGTCTTCTTTTGTTAGGTTCTTCTAAACTTTCTCACTTGTGACATTCTCTTCTGATGAAAACAACTTTCGACTCACTAGCTTGGTTGAGTTCACAGTGCTCGAAAGGAACTTGTTACTATTGACTATGTCCTTCGATGCTAACTCTCTCTCAGCCTTTTTGATCCTCTGGTGCCTCCTCCACTAGGATCTAGACATTGGGTTTTTTCCTTTGTAGTTCTCTAACCTGTACGCCTCTCTCTTTGATGTTTGAAACTGCTTTCTGTAGGCCATCGAAGTTCTGCCCCCTTGGTCGAAACTTCTCCATTTTCATCTTCCTTCCCCTGCTTGCGTCCATCTGTCCGTTGGTACTTTTACTGGAAGTTTGAATGTGACCTTCTGGCTTTGGGGTAAGGACTATCTTGCCTTTTGGGGACTCCCCTCTTATCGAAGACATATATGTTGGGGTTGCTACCTTGTTTGTCCCATCCATGGGTAAATGGAACTCTTTCGAACATTTCAGCCATCTCTTTATCATACATTTCCCCACACCTGGGACATAACAAACATTTTGTTTCAGATTTAAAACAACGTACCAAAAAACCAAACAGACTTTCCCCTGACTTTGAGTACACTTTCATCAACTGGATTTCGTGCCTCCAATCTCCCTGGGTTCTAGCATGTTGCGCTCTTTCATAAGCCTCTGCAACCCTTCGCTTCAGAGCAACGATGCACCTTGGACACATGAGCATCTCTAAATTCCTTCGATGACCCCTCCAGAGGTATTCTCGTAGAGTCTCATTGACCTTAGGGTAGCCCAAACTCATTTTTCCCTTTCCAGCTTGAGGCATCTTTCGGCTTCATCCATTTCTGGTGGAGGTTGGTTCAAATCCACCATGTTAACTCTTAGACTAGGTGTGATACGGTGGCAAAACCGGACTTGTTTTAGGAAAATGTTGGTTTGCGTTTTGCGTTTGTGTTTGCAAAATGTCGCGGTAAGCAAGAGTCGCCACCGACTTTTATTTTATCCAACTGGAAAGGAAAAAAGCACAGAAAAATTCTTTTTTCGAGATTTTGAGTACGGGGGGTAGATTATAGAAAGGGAAGGTATTAACACCCTTTCTATCCATAGTTTTCCATGGGCTCTTAGGTACTTGCTCATCTTTTAAAATTGCTTGTGTGTGTTTGTTTTGAAAATTTTTGTTTTACTTCGTTTCAACCCTTGTTTCTGTCCTCAAGAGTGTTACGAAGTGTTTTTGAAAACTTTGTTTGAAAAGTGTTTGGTTTGAAAAGGTTTGTTTTGAGAAAGTACCTACTAGCATCTACCTACTCGAAAAAGAATGTTTCTATTCTTGTTTCCTTTAGACAATGCTATCCCACTATTAGTGAGTAGGTAGCACCGTCGTTAGAGTTTTAAGGGTCAATTTGAAAGGGACGTACAATCATTAAAGCAATGTTAGAACGTCTTAGTAATAACCCTAATGTCTTAAGATCAATACTCGAGGCAACATTTCCGAGGCAACCTTTCCAAACGGGACTTTTGATCTTTATTTAGACAAGAGAGCGACCACTAAAATACCCTATACTTAATGACCGTTTAATGAAGACAACCGAAGTGGGAGTATACCCTAGGAGTGCGCATGTGCGAGTGATTCAATTTCAAGTTATTATCTTCGCACATTTAGGGTTTGCTAACTGTTTTAATTTTAACATACATTCTTGTCATGCAACCCTATTATCATACATCTAACAGTTAATATTTGCGGAAATTAAAAATACGAGAAGTAAAGCTACGCTATTACAAGGCTTCGGGTATTAATTACATAGCCAAAAAACCCGCAAAAATAATAAATGAAAGGAAAAGGTCCTAGTTAATCTATTACATCCTGTGAGCAGTTACATCAATATTACAAAAATAAATAAATGCGCGACGAATAGAGAACGAAAGGAAATTAGGGTTTTGACCCCGTCTAACCTAATTAAAAGAAAATTATTTTTGTTGTTTTTGATTATTTGAGAAAATAAGGTTTTAAATTAAATACAAACCTAATTACTAATTAAATTAAGAAAATTAAATTACATTTGACCTATTTTTGTATTTTTTGTGATTTTTTAAGAAAAGAGAAATAAAAATTAAATTAAACAAACCCTAATTCTTCTACTTGATTTTGATTTATTTACAAAGGAAATTAAAGTTACCTAATAAATTAAATTAACTAACTAAATTAATTTTTATAAAAATAAAACCCAAATCTACTTTTGATAAAAAATTGATTTTATTATTTTATAAAAAAGAATTAATTTTGTTAGTAAAAATAATTTGGATAAATTGAATAAAAGAAATTATGAAAGAATAGAGAAAAAAAGTAATGGGCCTGTTTGCAAGTAATTTGGAGGGGTGTGAATAGTAGCCTCTGGGCCCAGACAAGCTGACCCACGTTTGACCTCCATGTTCCCATGATGTGCGTTGACCAAGGCTTTTGGTGGATCATCACATGATGGCCTTCAGATCTGGCCTTCTGGAGATCCAATGGTTGAATCCTGAAGGCATATGGTGGTCTTCACGCCTGTGCGTGTGCCTGATTATGCAAGCAAAAATAACATGAAATATATGGGGGGACCTGGGATTCGAACCCAGGTCCTATGGCCTTTTCCACCTGCCTCATTACCAACTGAGCTAGGCGCCTTTGTTGTATATGAGATAACAATTAAACAATATAATAAAAACAAACAAAATAAAAAATCATCCGCGTGAAAATTCAAACGAAGCAATCAGGGGTTGCCATGTCATCGTCCCCAACCTCTCTTCGTTGCTAAAGATCCAAGGACTTTTACCTACGGACCAGAAGCGTAGGTATAAGCCAACGATTTTCCAAAATCATCCACAAGCACGATAAATGGAATCCAATGCTATATATCAAATCGCCTTGGCCTGCTGAGCATCATGGTGCCCTTCTTGTGGACCAATTTTTCCTGTACTGGAAAAACCCAAAACGAAACCCTAACAATGGTGGATTCCTATACAGTTAGCAAAAATGCAATTAATGGTTACCATGAGCTTGTAAACATGATCAGGATTACAAATATGCTATTGAAACATGATAAATATGCAAGAATAAAGAGATTAGATTTTGGAAATAAGGGCAAACCGTGGGGGTCGTGGAATCGGATTCTGAGCACTAGAACGCTTGTTTCTGATTGGTATAGGTTCCTTGCACTCCCAGGAAGCGAATGGGATGGCTTGGGAGTCTTGAAAATGCTTGGAAGTATCAAGTCAGATCAGCATTTTCTTTGAGTTTTTTCAAGTTTGGTTCTTCCTCTCCACGCCTCCAAAAACTTTGTTTTTGGTTTGCACTTGTCCACTATATACCAATGATCGAATTAGGATTACAAATGTGCTTTCAATCTTTGTCAATTATGGTCTTTGATCATGATTTGATTTTCATGAAAATCTGAAAATTCTGGCAGCAGATACTCAATGTCACAGTGAATGTTATGACACCGTATCTGACTTTCTATAAGACAGTAAATAAAAACAGTAAAGAACACAGTCAATTGTTTACCCAGTTCAGTGTGAAACAACACCTACTCTGGGGGCTACCAAGCCAGGGAGGAAATCCACTATAAGAGATATTAATTCAGGAATAAACCAACCAGTTTATCTTCTTCACTTAAGACCTACCCAATGCAACTTCAATCTAAGTTCTACTTAAACCTGAGTTCCTACTCACTCCCCCTCAATCACAGCAGTGATACTTAAAACAATTGACTAATGAATTAATGAAGACACTCTTCAGAACATACACTTGATTATGCTTCACAGCTTTTTAATCAAGTAACACAAACACTCTTGCTTCACAGCTTTGAGTGATACATAAACCTAACTTGACTTTGCTTCAAAGCTTTAGTCAAGAGACACAAAACACTCTTGCTTCAAAGCTTTGAGTGGTACAAAAACCCTTACAAACAAAACCTATTCCAAGTCACTTATCACAATGATAATTGCTTGGATTACAGCAGTTAAAACTATACAGTTTCTAATTGATCTTCAGTCCAAAGAGATATTTTCCAAACATCAATCCTGTTGAATATATAGCAGTTGTTTCTTCAGTTAGGGTTTCCACAAAAAGCTAGGGTTAATTAGGTTTAACCATAAGACTTGGTCACAAGACTTTATCAACCAGTTTAGGGTTGAGCTAGGTTAACCCAAAGACAACGGGAGATTCTGTTCTGGAAGGAATGAGCCAACTTCCTGAAAAATCTCAGAATTAACCAAACTGCACTACTGTTAGATCAGTACAGGATGTCTTAACATTTGTTATGACATCAGAATTCCTGTTTACTGGTTTTGGTAGAAGGCAATAAATGTGATCTTTTTGCAAAATGCTCAGATACACACTCATACACAGTAGCTACTGTATGCCATAATTTTTCTGCATAAAGTACCTAATAAACCAGAATGTTATGACATCAGTCATGACATTCACACACCTGGTTTTACCAAAAATACATGCCAATAACTAAATACTTACAAACTCCCCCTTTGGCAGATTTTTGGCTAAAGCCCCTAAGCAATCACAGAATATAGAGCAGCAGAATGAATATGACTGCAGAAAAAATATGAGGTCTACCAAGTGATTAACACAGAAATTATCTCCCCCTCTTTAGCCACAAATGAGACAAAGAAACATGTACTTAAATGTTATACAGTTATCCAAAATAGGTAATAAAAACAACAAATAAAATCTGAAGACACTTGCAGCAACAACATCAACATCAGTGGAGCTATTTTCTTCAGCATTGAGCTGATCTTCAGCAGCAACCTCTTCCCTTCTGATTCGTTCAGTCTCCTCCTGTTCCAACTAGAGAGAGAACTTGGATTGAGAGAATGGGATTTGTTGCAGAGATGAGAGAGGAAGGAGGCAAATGAGTGTCTATTCTTAATAATTATGAAAGAAATGGGAAAGCATATGATTAACCCAATCAAAATAGACTTAACAAAAATAACTCCTTCTACCCTTGTTTCAAGCAAAGTTAATTGCTACAATTCCTCCTATTGGCAAATACCCAACTTGCCCCTCAAGTTTTCAAATTGATTTGCATCAAGTGCCTTGGTAAAGATGTCAGCCAGCTGTAGCTCAGTGGCAACATGTTCTAGTTTAATCATCTTCTCTTCTATAAGGTCTCTGATAAAGTGATGTCTTATGTCAATATGTTTGGTCCTGCTATGCTGAATAGGATTCTTGGAAATGTTGATTGTGCTCAGATTGTCGCAGTATAATGTCATAACATCTTGTGTGACATTATACTCAGTAAGCATCTGTTTCATCCAGATCATTTGAGAACAGCTACTACCAGCTGCAATGTATTCAGCTTCAGCAGTAGAGAGAGACACATAGTTTTGTTTCTTGCTGAACCAGGAGACCAGATTATTTCCTAAGAAGAAACATCCTCCAGAGGTGCTTTTTCTATAATCAGCACTTTCAGCCCAATCAGCATCACAATAACCAGTCAGAGTTGGTTCACAACCATGGGAGTACAGCAAGCCATAGTTGTAAGTTCCACTTACATACTTCAAAATTCTCTTTACTTGGTTGATATGTCTGACTTTAGGATCAGCTTGGTATCTTGCACAAACTCCAACTGCAAAAGCAATGTCAGGTCTGCTAGCTGTTAAGTACATCAAACTTCCTATCATGCTTCTGTACAGACTTTGGTCCACCTTAACCCCACTTGAATCTTTGGATAGCTTTAAATGAGTAGGTGCAAGGGTCCTTTTGTGACTGGAATTCTCCATACCAAACTTCTTGACAATGTTCTTTGCATACTTGCTTTGAGATAGAAAGATAGAGTCCTCCATCTGTGAGACTTGCAGTCCAAGAAAATAAGTCAGTTCTCCCATGAGACTCATTTCGAATTCAGCCTTCATCTGGTCAGCAAAATGTTTAACCATTTGTTCTGACATTCCCCCAAACACTATGTCATCAACATATATTTGAGCTACCATTAACTTCCATCCTTCATTTTTGACAAAGAGGGTTTTATCCAAGCCTCCTTTTCTGTATCCTTTGTCTGAGAGAAATTTTGTTAACCTGTCATACCATGCTCTAGGAGCTTGTTTCAGGCCATACAGAGCTTTCCTCAATTTGTAGACATGATCAGGGTGGTTTGGATCCACAAAACCTTTAGGCTGTTCCACATAAACTTCTTCACTTAAGTACCCATTTAGGAAGGCACTTTTTACATCCATCTGAAACAGCTTGAACTTCAGGAGACAAGCAATTCCCAACAGGAGTCTGATAGATTCCAGTCTGGCTACAGGGGCAAAGGTCTCATCAAAATCAACCCCTTCAACTTGAG
The DNA here is from genome assembly GCA_948472305.1 of Vicia faba. NCBI lineage: Eukaryota > Viridiplantae > Streptophyta > Magnoliopsida > Fabales > Fabaceae > Vicia > Vicia faba. Next base: position 1,151,791,875 of record OX451737.1, read on the forward strand.
TGTATCCTTGGGCAACAAGTCTTGCCTTATTCCTAGTGACAACTCCTTCAGCATCTGATTTGTTTTTGTATCATTTTGTGCCAATGATGTTTGTTCCTTCAGGTCTAGGAACTAACTCCCAAACTTCATGTTGCTTAAATTGGTTCAATTCATCTTGCATTGCACCAATCCAGTATTCATCAGTTAACGCCTCCTTAACATTTCTCGGTTCAATTTTAGACACAAAACAAGAGTTTGAGATGATTTCTCTAGATCTTGTAATGACTCCACTATTTGGATCCCCTATAATGAGTTCTTTAGGATGATCTTTCTGAATTCTGATGGAAGGGATTTTGCTAGCTTCCTTGGATTCAGAGTCTGCTGTAGTGGTGTCAGGAAGGTCATTCTGTTGAGTTGGAGTCTCAAAGAATGTCTCAACATTACAAGGGACATCTGTTTCTTCATGATAATCATCAATTATGACATTTATTGATTCCATCATGACTTTGGTCCTGGAATTGAATACTGTTGCACCCCAAAATTTTCCCTCCCATATTCTTCAAGAAATTGCCAAGCCAAGTCACAAAATTCCCCAAGGGTGGTACAGTCCAACTGTCTCCTATACAGTCAAAACTAGGGTTTGTGTTCTGATCAAGGAAAGGAAGTTTTCAAAGGCCCAATCAAGTCTCATATGCCTACAAATATGGTCAAGTATTCTCATATCAAGTTTCAAGGCATTCAGCTCAAAATTGCACAGTCAAAACCCTAAATTGCACTACAGTCAACTGTAGGGGCAAAATGGTCATTTGGCAGTCAAAAGTTCAAATTTTTGGTCAACATATCATTTTGAAGCCACAAACATCATTTGATCAATGCTTGATCATGATTCTCAAAATTTGGCTCAGAAAATCATCAAGATGCAAAAGTTTCCTTATTTGGACAGCTGAAAAAGTCAACTGAAATTGACCAGGGCATAACTTTCATATGGATCATCATAAAAATTCCATCCAAAGCTCATTTTGAAGAGAAAGACATTTCCTACAACTCATCTTCATACTTCAAGTCCAAGAAATGCTCTCACAAAAAGTTATCAATTTCAACATTATAGGTCATTTTCAAAAGTCAACAAAAAGGGACTTTGAGTCAAAGGCCATAACTTGATATTGGTAAATCAAAATGACATGGGACCAAAGGAATTGGTTAGAGGACTCAAAGACCTTTCCAAAATGTCCAAGAACATGAGAAAATCTTGAAAATTGAGCAAGTTACGCCTTGTGGAAGTTGGGAAATTTTTGGATATTTTGAAAAGTCAACTTTGATCCAAATGACCTAAAATTGCTAATGGGCCCATTTTTCTTCCATGATTCATCATTCTAAGCATGTGCACGACCACTTGGCCCAAAGGGAAGTATTTTCTCATTTTTTACTTATTTATTTGAATTATTATTTATATTAATTCATTTAAATCATTTTAATATATGGAAAATATTTAAATCACCCTAACCAATCTTTTTGTACACATTTCAGCCTTAATATTTCGTGCACATCCCAACATGGAAAGATTTGGTTTGATTTGAGCATAATTGACACAAAATACACATGAAAAAAGATATGTAAGATCCTTAAGAAATCAAATATGCAAAACCATTATTGCATTGGATTTTATTGAGTTTTGTTGACCTAATAGCTTCACTACATATGCTTGATCATAACCCTAGTGCCCATGGACTGAAAGCTGCGCAGAAAAGCTCTCTACAAGCTTGAAATTTTGGCCAAAAATCTCAATACTGAAAATCAATTTGCAGGTGGTTTCAAGCCAAGATTTTCATCCCATTGGCTTCCTCAAGATTCCCAGAAGCGATTCCAATCCCTAACATTCATTCAAACCCCAAGAATTGGTATACAACATTCCAAATATGGCGTGAAAAACTCACAATCGTATTCTTAAATTTAGGCATTTTCATAACATTTTCTTCATGGATTCTTATTCCTCATCTGATTCTGAAGCTAACTAATACACTTAATTGCGTTTTCCTGTGTTATGTACAAAGATACCATTGTTGCTTTTTAGGGTTTGCAGGTTCTTGAATTAGGGGTTTCCACACAAAGCAAAATTGGAACAACACAGTACCACCATTCGAATCACCGCGCTTGGACGAACAAGAAGCACCCATCGCGCCAAATTTATGGACACCTGAGACTTAATCGCTATTTTCTGTAAACCGGCCTAAGGAAACGCATCATAAACCGTTGCCCAATGTTTTCATTTTCAGGAACATGAGGAAGACGACCTCGTTGTCAGAACGTGATAGGCCGGTTTGAAATTTCGCGCGCTACCCACTAACTCCTTGGTTTCTTTTTATATTATTTAAATGCTATTATATATTAAATGAAATCCAAATGGCTTAGTGGCAATACGTGTTGGCTGGTGAGGTGCAAGACCTGGGTTCGAACCCCAGGTCTGTATTATTCTCAATAATATTTTTCCCATGACGTTCACATGCAGTAACCACGTTCAAGCCCACCATACGCCTTCCAGGATCCAACATACACGTGCCTCTGGAGATCAGATCAAGGGCTGAGGATTGATGGACACCATGAGGACGAGTCAGCGCGTGTATACGTGTCATGCAAAATCAACAAAAGCCATGCTTTTTGGGCCAGATTATTCAAAATCATACCTCCAATTTGGGACTGAACCCCCCCTGGTTTGCATTCTCTATATTTTTTCTTATATTTTATTTTTTCAATTATTGTTTTATTTATTTTATTGCTTTGATTTAATTAATTAACTATTTTTTCATAAATATAAAAAATACCCCAAAAAATCAGAAAAAGATAAAAAAATGTAATAAATATTTTTATTTTAACATTTTCTTGTAAATAAATTGTATATAATAAATTTAGTTTTAAATTAGGTTTAACTTAAATTCTTTTCATAACAAAAATCCAAAAATATAGAATTAGGTTTAATTGACAATTTTTATCCCTTTTAATTTTTTTTTCTTTTTTTCACCATAATATTATTTATCTTATTTATTTTCCTGATTAAATTTGCATATAAAAAATTAGGGTTAATTTAGTTTAAATTTAATATTTTCCTAATAACTTAAAAATAATTAGAACTAGGTTTAACATTTTATTTTAGCTTTGATTAATTCTTTTTTCTATTAAATACACAAAAAACATAAAAACACCAAAAACCTTTTCTTTTAATTTTAATTCCTTATTAATTTAATCTTTGCAAAAGGGTCCAACGCCCTCGTCACGTTCTTAATTTCTTATTTAATTTCGCATATTTATTTTATGTCGTTGAATAATTATGTACCTCTCCCAAAGCGTTGTAACTTAAACTTCTCGCACTTTTCAATTTCGTTATTTACTTTGCTTTATTTATTTTTCTGTCAAATCGGGTCCGGTTTAATTTTGGCGATGTGGACCCGCGCCATTTGTAATAGCCTTAGATTTACTTTCCCGCAAATATTTTTTTAACTGTTAACAAAAAGCATGAAAGAATGTATGGCCTTAAATAAAATCAAGCGTAGATCACAATGAACATGACAAGACAAATATCAATGAAAATGACACACAAATCACACACCACCCCTAGGGTACGCCTCACTGTTGCCTTGCCTCGAAAGGTGATCGTCGAGTAGAGGATGTCTTAGTAAGTCCTCATGATCCGGGAACCTGGCATGAGGGTAGCTTCTAAGGTGTCTTCCCATTGCTCTGGTGATCACCATGTCCCGAACCTCGAATTGACCCGAACACCTCCAACGGTGGTGCTACCTACCTCTCAATGGTGGGATGGCACTACTTTAAGGGACATTTACACAGACGAATTCCTTAGGGTAGGTAGGTTCTCGTAGATACTTGCTCTCTTCAAAAACAAAACAAATCAAAATCTTTTCACACCGACACTTTTCAAAAGCTTTCAAAGCAATTTTTCAAACACTCTGACACAAGAGTCGATCTGAAATTTTCAAAGAAACTTTTTAAAACCCACAGTTGAAAAGCAAACAAACCATTTTTGAAAACACAAGTGAGCAAGTATCTAAGAGCCCATGGATAACCATGGATAGAAAGGGTGCTAACACCTTCCCTTTCTATAACCTACCTCCCGAACCGAGAGCAATCTCTTTAAGGAATTTTTCTGTGCTTTTGTCCTTTCCATTTGGAGAAAATAAAAGACGGTGGCGACTCTTGCTTCTGCGACATTTCGCGAACCAGCGTTAAACAGTCAGTTCCAGATCCACCGATCACAAATACCCTATAAGCTCTGTTGTTGGAGGAGTATCCTAGAAATATACCTTCATCACTTTTAGGGTCCAGCTTTCTCCTTTGTTCACGATCTGCCAGAATATAGCATTTGCTGCCAAAAACATGGAAGTACTTCACAGTTGGCTTTCTTCCTTTCCAGAGTTCATAAATGGTGGATGAGGTTCCCTTTCTCAAAGTGACTCTGTTATGGACATAACAGGCTGTATTCATAGCTTCAGCCCAAAAATGAATAGGAAGTCTTTTGGCATGTATCATAGCTCTGGCAGATTCCTGTATGGTCCTATTTTTCCTTTCTACAACTCCATTTTGTTGGGGAGTTATAGGAGAAGAGAATTCATGACTAATTCCTTCTGAGGAACAGAACTCATTAAACTTACTGTTTTCAAATTCCTTGCCATGATCACTTCTGATTCTGACAATACACCCTTCCTTTTCTCTTTGAATTCTTCTGCACAGTTCTTTAAAGACTTCAAACACATCAAATTTTCCCTTAATGAAGTTTATCCAGGTGAATCTGGAATAGTCATCCACAACAACATAGGCATATCTCTTTCCACCAAGACTTTCCACCTGCATTGGTCCCATCAGATCCATATGTAGAAGTTCTAGAACCTTAGAGGTGGTCAGATGTCTTGACTTTGGATGTGACATCCTTGTCTGCTTACCAACCTAACATTCACCACAAACTCTCCCTTCATCAATTTGCAGTCTTGGAATCCCTCTGACTGCTTCCATGGAGATAATTCTTTTCATTCCTCTTAGATGAAGATGGCCAAGTTTTTGGTGCCACAGTTTCACCTCTTTTTCTTCTTTGGCAATAGAACACACAATGGAGTTATTAGTGTTCTCAGGCTCCCATAAGTAACAGTTATCTTTAGATCTGACTCCTTTCATTACAACTTCTTGTTTTTCATTTATTACAAGACATTCAGATTTTGAGAAGTTGACCTTGAATCCTATATCACACAATTGACTGATACTAATGAGATTAGCAGTCAGGCCTTTTACCAATAGTACTTCATTCAGATTTGGAACTCCAGGACAGTCCAAATTACCAACTCCTTTGATTTCACCTTTAGCACCATCTCCAAAGGTCACATAACTAGTGGTGTGAGGTTTAACATGATTGAGAATGTTCTTAATTCCAGTCATGTGCTTAGAACACCCACTGTCAAAGTACCAGTCTTCCTTTGTAGAGACTCTCAGGGAAGTGTGGGCTATCAGGGCAGTAGCCTTTTTCTTCCATTGAGGAGTATGTGGTACCCTGTTAGCCTTAGGTTTGACACTTGGGTTCTGATTAGGGTATCCATACAATCTGAAGCAGAAAGGCTTTATGTGACCAAACCTCCCACAATGGTGACATCTCCATCTTTGGTACTTTTTCTTAATATTTCTCTGTTCCCGATGTTGAGTGTTATGTTGTGACATCTGCTTTGACATTTGTTTATCAGACCTGATCTTCTTGTCTGCACCAGACTTCTTTGCTTCCACAAATCCTAGTCCAGACTTGTTTCCCACATTTTGTCCAACCTGAAGGATTTCTTCCAATTTGTCAGTTCCATTTGTCAGCATCTTGACAGATTTGGTCATCTGGTTCAGTTGTGAGTTCAGCAATTGAACTTCCCCTTCTAGATGACTTATAGTTTCAAGGTCTGCCCTTTTTTCAGCCTCCAACTTTATGATGAGCTTTATTTGTCTCTCATTTTGCACACAGACTTCAGCACTTCTGATACACAATTTCTTGTAAGTATCAGCCAGTTCTTCAAATGTCACTTCCTCATCACTGGTGTCACTTTCAGAGGTACAAACACCAGTTAGAGCAGTAACTAGTTTGGTAGATTCTTCTTCAGAATTACTTTCTGAATCACAGTCAGACCAGGTAACAGTCATTCCTTTCTTTTGTTTCTTAAGAAAGGTAGGGCATTCAGCTCGAATATGCCCATATTCTTCACAACCATGGCATTGAATTCCTCTGCCTTGATTTCCCTTCTCTTCAGACCTTGGTCTTCTGTTGGAGTCATAAGATCTGTTAATGTCAGAGGGAATGTTATCAACATTTAACCTTGACTTTGGATCCATTCTCTTGATGAGTTTGTTGAATTATCTTCCAAGCATGGCAATAGCTTCTGAAATATTTTCTTCTTCATCCTCCTTGTTTTCATCTTCAGTGTTGGATACTAGTGCTATGCTCTTATTTTTCTTGTCAACATTGTCACTGATCCCCATCTCAAAAGTCTGAAGAGACCCAATGAGTTCATCCACTTTTAAGTTGATGATGTCTTGGGCTTCCTCTATAGCAGTTGCCTTCATTGCAAATCTTTTAGGTAGGGATCTAAGAATCTTTCTCACCAGTTTTTCTTCAGACATCTTTTCACCCAATGCTCCTGAGGTGTTGGCAATCTCCAAGATGTTCATGTGAAACTCATGAATGGTTTCATCTTCCTTCATCCTTAGGTTCTCAAACTTTGTAGTCAGCATCTGAAGCCTTGACATTTTTACTTTGGATGTGCCTTCATGGGTAGTTTTGAGAGTGTCCCACAGTTCCTTGGCCAGTTCACATTGATGTACTAGTCTGAAAATGTTTCTATCAATTCCATTGAACAAGGCATTTAAAGCTTTGGAATTTCCCAGGGCTAACTCATCTTCTTCTTTGCTCCATTCTTCCTCAGGCTTCAGACTGATTGTCCCATCTTTCTCAGTTATGGAGGGATGGTTCCATCCTTTATCAGCAGCTCTCCAAGCCTTTTTGTCCAGAGATTTTAAGAAGGCAATCATACGAGGTTTCCAGTAGTCATAATTTGTTCCATCCAGAATGGGTGGTCTATTTCCAAAAACTCCTTCTTTGTCCATAGTGCCAGAAAGTGATATCCCTAGATCTCACCCAGTAATACAGGCAGGGTGCCTGCTCTGATGCCAATTGAAAATTCTGGCAGCAGATACTCAATGTCACAGTGAATGTTATGACACCGTATCTGACTTTCTATAAGACAGTAAATAACAACAGTAAAGAACACAATCAATTGTTTACCCAGTTCAGTGTGAAACAATACCTACTCTGGGGGCTACCAAGCCAGGGAGGAAATCCACTATAAGAGATATTAATTCAGGAATAAACCAACCAGTTTATCTCCTTCACTTAAGACCTACCCAATGCAACTTCAATCTAAGTTCTACTTAAACCTTAGTTCCTACTCACTCCCCCTCAATCACAGCAGTGATACTTAAAACAATTGACTAATGAATTAATGAAGACACTCTTCAGAACATACACTTGATTATGCTTCACAGCTTTTTAATCAAGTAACACAAACACTCTTGCTTCACAGCTTTGAGTGATACATAAACCTAACTTGACTTTGCTTCAAAGCTTTAGTCAAGAGACACAAAACACTCTTGCTTCAAAGCTTTGAGTGGTACAAAAACCCTTACAAACAAAACCTATTCCAAGTCACTTATCACAATGATAATTGCTTGGATTACAGCAGTTAAAACTATACAGTTTCTAATTGATCTTCAGTCCAAAGAGATATTTTCCAAACAACAATCCTGTTGAATATATAGCAGTTGTTTCTTCAGTTAGGGTTTCCACAAAAATCTAGGGTTAATTAGGTTTAACCATAAGACTTGGTCACAAGACTTTATCAACCAGTTTAGGGTTGAGCTAGGTTAACCCAAAGACAACGGGAGATTCTGTTCTGGAAGGAATGAGCCAACTTCCTGAAAAATCTAAGAATTAACCAAACTGCACTACTGTTAGATCAGTACATGATGTCTTAACATTTGTTATGACATCAGAATTCCTGTTTACTGATTTTGGTAGAAGGAAATAAATGTGATCTTTTTGCAAAATGCTCAGATACACACTCATACACAGTATCTACTGTATGCCATAATTTTTCTGCATAAAGTACCTAATAAACCAGAATGTTATGACATCAGTCATGACATTCACACACCTGGTTTTACCAAAAATACATGCCAATAACTAAACACTTACAAAATCTTTCCAAAATAAGTCAAAAATCAATCTTTTCATGCACAAACATGCCTTGCACGATTTTATTTTGTTGCTAGCTGTACAAGGGACCTGAAATATGCACCAAATCTCAAGACTTAAATAAATTTGATATTTCCATGATTTATTTTGATTTTAATTGAAATAAAAAATAAAAATAAATGGAAAAATAAAATAAAGGCAAGTGGGAAGAGTTAGGGCTCGTGGACCATGTTACAAACTCAAAACAAGTGCAAAAAGTTGGGCCCATTTGACAAAAATTGCAATTTGAGGCACTTTTGACTTTTGACAATTTTGCAAAAAAGGTAAACTTCACCAATGCATAACTTTCATAATTTTGACTCTATGAAGGTGTTCTTTGACTTTTTAGAAAGCTTGAGATGTCCCATAAGCAACCTTTTTGGTCTCATCTCAATTGGGTCTACCATGCTCATGTATGAAGCTTTGACAAAAAAAGTGTTTTTGTTGACTTTTGAAAATGACCTATAATGTCCAAATTCATAACTTCTTGTGAGTGCATATTTTGGACTTGGGAGATGAATATGAATTGTAGGTAATTGCATCCTGTTCAAAATGAGTTTTGGATGGGTCATTCTTGATAAAGTATGAGAAAGTTATGCTTGGTCAAAGTTGAGTTGACTTTTCCTACAAAACCCTAATTTAACAACTTTTGGGTTTTGATGAATTGTGAGCAATCCTTGATGAATCATGATCAACCCTTGATCAAATGATGAATAATACTTCAAAATTAAAATGTTGACCAAAAATCTTGAAGTTTGACTGTACGTGGGCCACAGTTGACTTTTGCCCTAGCATAGTCGATTTTCAGGCCTTTGAGCAATTGACTGAGCAAACTTTCTCTGCAAGGCTTGAAACTTGATATGGATGATCTTGAGAACATATTAGGACAATGGTGAGCATTTGAGACCCCTTGGACTCAAGTATCTTGATGCAACATGAAATCCTAATTTGAGGTAGACTGCCTTAGGAGAGAGTTTGTCTTGTCAACCCTTGGACTTCCTTGGGCAATTTGAGGATCTCACTTGAAATGTATTGAGAAATATGGGAGGGAAAAATTTTAGGAACAACAACTGCCCCTATTCAATATTCTTAAACCCGAGGATGTAGATTTGCTTGCCTTCCTTTCGTGATCCGAAGGTGGAAGATGATTGAACACTAGAGTGCCTAGAAATTTGCACTCGCATGAAGTGGTATTTGTCTGGTGATGTCGGGAATGTGCTTATAGATGCCATTTGGAGATTGACGATGGAAGATGGGCTTAAAGATTCCATCCGAAGGAGTGTCGATCGCCTAAGAGATTCCTTAGCGAGAGCTTGTATACTTGTTGTTGAGGAAGATTCAGCTGGGGAATGCTGATCTCTATCTTGGTAAAGAGTTGAATTTTAAGAGCTTCGTTCGTCCGTTATTCTACTGGGGAATCGTCTCTTAGTCGAAGAGGTGAAAATGAACTACTATCTGGTCGTGATCCAGGCTTCATATTGATAAGATCGACTGCTATCTGGTCGTGCTCCAGGCTTTATAATGACTTACTAGGGAGATGAGATTAAACTTGCTATCCGGTCGTAATCCAGGCTTCGCAGTTTCTCAATTCTTATCTGGTCGTAATCCAGGCTTTAGAAGGAACTAAGTTGTTATCCGGTCGCATCCGGGCTTCAACTTGGATTTAGGGCACACTAATATCCGGTTGACTCCGAGCTTCTTAGTAATTGTCCAGGTAAACTGCTATTTGGTCGGAATCCAAGCTTCGCTGCGTCTTGTACTGTTATCTGGTCATAATCTCAGGCTTTAATGTCTTTTACCACTATCTGGTCGTGATCCAGGCTTCACGATGTTTTGTACCATTATCTGGCCGAATCCAGTCTTCATGGTGTCTTGTACTGCTATCTGGTCGAATCCAGGCTTCACAATACCTTACTTCTTATCTGGTCAAAATCGAGGCTTTAGAAGAAATCAAGTGGTTATCCAGTCGCATCCGGGCTTCCATTTGATTTTTAGGCCTACTAATATTCGGTCGACTTCGGGCTTCATAGTAATTGGCCACTGAACTTCTATTTGGTCGAAATCCAAGCTTCACATTGTCCCTTACTGTTATCTGGTCGTAATCCCAGACTTCAATGTTCTTTACCGCTATCTGGTCGTAATACAGGCTTCACGATATCTTATACCATTATCCGGTCAAATCCAGGCTTCATGGTGTTCGGGGAAATCAAGATATTATCCGGTCGAATCCGGACTTCATAACTTGAATTAAAGATATACCACTATCTGGTCAACTCCAGGCTTCGTAGTATTCTTGGCTGCTATCTGGTCGTAACCCAGGTTTCACAGTAACTTGCATCACTATCTGGTCGTTCTCCAGAATTCACAACATCTTCTACCATTATCTGGTCGAGTCCAGGCTTCATGGTGTCTTGTATTGTTATCTGGTCATAATCCATGCTTCACAATAACTTGTTAAGCTGCTATTCGGTCGACTCCGGGCTTCACGGTTTCTGTTTATGATATACCACTATCTGGTCGTAATCCAGGCTTCATGATACCTTTGTACTGCTATCTGGTCGTAATCTAGGCTTCACAACAACTTGCCGGGGATTAAACTATTATCCGGTCGAATCTGGGCTTCATAGCTTGTTTACATGATACCACTATGTGATACGGTGGGAAGAATTGACTGTTTTTGGAATGCTGGTTTACGTTTTGCGTTTGTTTTCACAAAATGTCATGGTAAGCAAGAGTCGCCACTGACTTTTATTTTATCCAACAAGGAAAGGAAAAAAGGCACAGAAAAATTCCTTTTTCGAGATATTTCTCGGGTTCGGGGGGTAGATTATAGAAAGGGAAGGTGTTAGCACCCTTTCTATCTGTGGTTATCCACGGGCTCTTAGGTACTTGCTCAATTGTTTTCAAAATTGCTTTCTTTGTGCTTGCGGGTTTTGAAAAAGTTTTTGTTTGAAAACTTCGATTTAACTCTTGCTTCTGTCCTCAAGAGCGTATGAAGTGTTTTTGAAAACTTTGTTCGAAAAGTGTAAGTGTGAAAGTTTCGTTTTGTTTTGAAAGAGCAAGTATCTAAGAACCATCTACCTACTCAAAAAAAGAATCGTTCTATGCTATTTTCCTTTAGACAATGTTATCCCACTATTGATGAGTAGGTAGCATCGTCGTTGGAATTTGAGGGTCAATTCGAATGAGGGACTTACGGTCACTAAAGCAATGTTAGGACGCCTTAGCGATAACCCTAATGTCTTAGATCATTTGTTTGAGGCAACAATATCCGAGGCAACCATTTCGAGGCGACTATGATCTTTGGACAAGAGGGTGACCTCTAAAACGACCTATACTCAATGACCGCGTACGAAGGCAACCAAGTGGGATGTACCCTAAGAGTGCGCGTGTGCGAGTGTGTCGTTTTCAGTTATTTTTTGTCTTTATACATGTTAAAGGTGATCTAAGTTGATTTTAGGTTAAAACATTCAGTCTTGTCATGCAAACCTATTATCAAACATCTAACAATTATAATTTGCGGAGAATAAAATGCGAAATTTAAATTACAAGGCGTCGGGTATTTACATCACCAAAGACAAACCCTTTAAATATAAATAAAGCGATAAAAAATAAATAAAGGTCCTATTAACTATTACAAACCGGGAACAAATACATTATTGGAAAAAAGAAAATAAATCGCGACGCAAAATTAAATCGAGCGCAAATTAAGGGTTTTGACCCTTTTAAGAAGACATCTTTTGTTGTTTTTATTTTAAGAAAGAAATTTACCTAAATTAATTACTAAATTAATAAATTAATTAATTAAATGAAAAAAATTATTTTTTGGGTTTTTGTTATTTTAAGAAAGAAAAATAAAATAATTAATGTTAGTAATTAAAACCTAATCAAATCTAATTTAATTTTAATTATTTACAAAAACATAGATTAAAGTTATTCTAATTAAAACCTAAATTAATTTAATTAGTGTTTATTAATAAAAATTAAAAATTGATTAAATATAAAATATATTTTGTGGTTTTTTATTTGATAAAGAAAAGAATTTTTGATTAGTTAGTAAATTAAACAAAAAATAATAAAACAAATAAATAAACAAAGTAAATAAAAGGAGGGAGTATGGGCCTGAAATTGGGTGTGTTGATAGCAAATCTCTGGCCCAATTGTGTTGGCCCTTTGTTGACTTTGCAGATCTGGTGGGAGTGTGTTGACTTGGCTCCATGTGGACTATCAGCTTGGAACCATTAGATTTGGCCTTTAGGCCATCTGGCTATTAGATGTATGAAGGTGCATGGTACACTGCAAACCTGAATATACACGTGATCACCTGAAGAAGAAAAATATCAAAGAAAGTGGGGGACCTGGGATTCGAACCCAGGTCCTGAAGGAGTTTGGATGTGCACGCTTACCACTAGGCTGCTTTGTTTTGTTTTTTTAGTAATATACAAAATAATAATAATAAAACAAAACAACAATTATTGCTCATAAAAATAAAAATGCACGAAAAGCATTTGAATGGGCCAACCGGAGGATGACACGCACTCATCCCTGTCCTCAGGCCTGTAATAATATTACGGGCGGATTTGAATCTGCAGCTAAATGTGCAGGCTTGTTCCAAAATTCATTCCAGGCCATAAAAATGAGTTCTAAAGGCATGGTTATACTCGTCCTTCCCTCCTGATCACAACCATGTCCATCTTGTAGCCTAATTTCACCTAAAAAGAAAAACCCCAAAAACGCCTCCAAGAACCCTAGCTATGGCGTTTTACATTACAGGTTAGATAAACAAAATTGAATGATGCACATAGCTTGGAAATGTTGTGAGGATTACAAATATGCCAATAATTTGTTCAAATGATGCAAGAATGAAGAGTTACGATTTCAAGAACAGAGCTAGATATCGTGACACTTACAGCGCTTGTGAAGGTCTGAGAACGCTTGCTTTTGATCCATATCGCTTGTGTGAACACCCAGGAAGAGATTGGGACCGGTCTCAGCTTCTGAAAATGCCTCTAAGCACGATTTCGATTTCAAGCTTTTTGTCACTTTTTTCCAACTTTGTTTTGCCTCTTTCTGCAATTGCCAACCCTTGTTTCGATTGTTTTTGCTTGCTTATGTACTATGGAGTGTATTAGGGTAAGAATTATGGATTGAATCTTCCCATATCAATGCATTCATATTTGATTTGATGCCTTCTTTAAAACTTGCCAATTTTGCGAAATCTCAATCCTTTTGCACATGACATGGCCTGATACGAATTTGATGATGTTAATGATGATAATCAAACCCTGAAATAACCAAAAGATCTCATGTTATCAATGTATTGGATTTTGTATGATTTAATTTGATTTAAAATGAATAAATTCAATAAAAAATCAAATAAAATAATAAAAATGAAATATGATCTCATGGCTGAAGATAGGACACGTGGGAAACTATGAAAGCTCAAATCAAGTGGAAAAGAATGGGCCCATTTGACAAAATTTGAAGTTTTGGGGATAGTTGACTTTTGGCAATTTTGCAAAAATGTCCAACTTCAACAATGCATAACTTCTTCAATTTTGAACTTTTGGAAGTGTTCTTAGACTTTTTAGAAATCTTGAGATTTCCTCTAACCAAACATTTTTGTATAATCTCATTTTGATATTACATGATCAAGTTATAAGCTTTGGAAAAAAGGTGTTTTTGTTGACTTTCAAAAATGACCTATAATGTCCAAATTTATAACTTCTTGTGAGTGCATTTTTTTATCTTGGGGTATGAAGATGGGTTGTGTTGTACCCCAAAATTTGCCCTCCCATTTTCTTCAAAATTTGCAAAGAGCAAGCTTCAAAAGCTCCCCAAGGGTTGCACAGTTCAAGGGCCTCCTAACAGTCAAAAACTAGGGTTTTGGTTCTGACAAAGAAAATGAAGTTTCCAAGGGTCCAATCAAGTCCCACATGCTTATAAACATTGTCAAGTATCCTCATGTCAAGTTTCAAGACTTACAGCACAAAATTGCACAGTCAAAAACCCTAATTGCTCAACAGTCAACTGTAGGGGCAAAATCGTCATTTGACAGTCAAAAGTTCAAATTTTTGGTCAACATATCATTTTGAGGCCACAAACATCATTTGATCAATTCTTGATCATGATTTCCAAGGCATGGCTCAAAAAGTCTCAAGATGCAAAAGTTTCCATATTTGGACAGTTGAAAAAGTCAACTGTAACTTGAACAAGGCATAACTTCCACATGGATTATCAGAAAAATTCCATCCAAAGCTCATTTTGAAGAGAAAGACATTTACTACAACTCCTCTTCACACTTCAAGTCCAAGAAATGCTCTCACAAAAAGTTATCAATTTCAACATTATAGGTCATTTTCAAAAGTCAACAAAAAGGGACTTTACGTCAAAGACCATAACTTGATATTGGTAAATCAAAATGACATGGGACCAAATACATTGGTTAGAGGACTTCAATACCTTTCCAAAATGTCCAAGAACATGATCAAAGCTTAAAAATTGAGCAAGATATGCCTTGTGGAAGTTGGGAAATTTTTGGATATTTTGAAAAGTCAACTTTGCTTCAAATGCCTTAAAATTGCTAATGGGCCACATTTTCTTCCAAGATTCATCATCCAAAGCATGTGCACGACCATTTGGCCCAAAGGGAATTTATTCATCATTTTTATTTATTTATTTGAATTTTTAATTGCTAATAATTCATTTAATTAATTAAAATATGGAAAAAATACCAAAGCAAGCTTTTCAAATCTTTTTATGCATGAAATATCTTCAAGATTTCGTGCATTACCTGATAGGGAAAGAATCAATGTGATTTGGACATAATTGGTATCAAATATGCATGGAAAAGATTTGAAAGAATATGCATAAAAATCAAATATCTTGTACATCAATGCAAAGGGTTTTGGATCCAATTTTCAACCCTAATAAGTTCCCATACTTATACTAATGCAAACCCTAGTGCTAGAGGACTCTAAGCTGCGCCCCATCTCAAGAACCAAGCTTGCAATTTTATCAAAAAATCCAAAACTGAAAATTGCCTTGGAGGACGATTCAGAGGAAAAGATTGATCCCATTAGCTTGCCAAGACATTGCTGAACCTAACTGAACACTTTTCCACGTCCATAGCGCCCAGAATTGGTATACAAAACTCAAAGTTCTTCACATTCTATGCATATTCGTGTTTCAGTTTTCAAGCATTCTCGTTGCATTTTTTTTGTGGATTTATACTAATTGATTGATTCTAAAGCTAACCACATACATTAATTGAGTTTTCGTGCAAAATTGGAGGATCCACCATTGAAGCGTTCTAGGTTTTCAGAAACCTTGAATTGGGGATTTTGGCATAGGGTAAAATCAGAACACGAGACTTAGGCCATTAAAATCAGGACCTTCAGACGAACTCAATGCTTGGGTCGCGCCTAATTTATGATCCAGGGATTTCTATTCGCTATTTTTTGACACAGTATATAGTGGGGGTTTAAAACCCCCGCAATCTTGTTTGTTTTTGTTTCAGGAAAAACGCACCATTGGAGAAGATGGTGATGTGTAGGCCAAGGATTGGAGCATTTGAATTTCGCGCTAAAATTGTCCACTAACTCATGATTTGCATTATGTTATTTGTTTTCTATGCTATAACCAAAACACGTGAACAACTCAGTGGCAAGGCACATAGTGTGGTAAGCGATAGGACCTGGGTTCGATTCCCAGGTCCTCTATCCCTTCAATAATATTTTTTCTAATGTCATTCCATGCAGCTTGCTCCCTGAAGACCACCATGCAACTCACAATCCAGACATGCCACATGGCCATTGAGGGCAATCCAAAGGTGGAGATCTGATGAACACCATGGACATTGGTCAACGCACATGCACGCTTCCAGAAAAGTCAAACAAGGCCATAAACATTGGGCCTAAATTGCTGGAACAAAACCTCCACTTGGGGTCAACACCCCCTAGGGTTTGTGTTTATTTTCTTTTTTTATCTTTTTTATTATTATTTGTTTAATTTAGTTATTTCCTCTTAAAACTTTGAACTAATATTTTCATAAAACATAAAAATAACAAAAAAATCAGAAAGACAAAGAAAAAATATTTTATTTAAATGTTATTTTTTGTAAATAAAGTCTTATTAATTAATTAGTTTTTTTTTATTCTAGGGTTAACTTTAACAATTTATTTTTTATAATAAATTTAAAATTTGTAGAATTAGGTTTTAATTACTTTTATCTTTTTTCTTTTCTTTTACCATTATTAATTATTAATTATTTTCTTGTAAATAAAATTGCATTAATTAATTAGGTTTAATTTTAGGTTCAATTTTAATATTTTTTCTCAATAAATTAAAAATAGCTAGAACTAGGTTTTAATTCCAATTTAATTTTTCTTATTAAAAATCCATAAATACAAAAACTCAAAAAATCTTTTCTTTTTACTTTAATTTAATTAATTTATTAATCATAATTTAATTTCGTTAAAAAGGGTCCAATACCCTCGCATTCGATCGCAATTCCAATTCGCACGTTTATTTTATTTCCTCCTTTTATGTAATTCTCCCAAAGCCGTGTAAATTGGACGTTTTATTTCTCACACTTTATTTCTTTATTCAAATCAGGTCCTGGATTAAATTTGGCGATGTGGACCCGCGCCTTTGTAATAGTTTAGGAACTTTATATTTTCTCGCAACTTTTTAACTGCTAATAAATTGCATGCAAGAATGAATGTTAAAATAAAACAAAAGCGTAGATCACCCATGACATGAACAAGACAAAAATAAATGAACTTGACACACAAATCACACACCACCCCTAGGGTACGCCTCACTGTTGCCTTGCCTCTCGAAAGGTGATCGTCGGGTAGAAGATGTTTTAGTAAGTCCTCATGATCCGGGAACCTGGCATGAGGGTAGCTTCTAAGGTGTCTTCCTATTGCTCCGGTGATCACCATGTCCCGAACTTCGAATTGACCCGAATACCTCCAACGGTGGTGCTACCTACCTCTCAATGGTGGGATGGCACTACTTTAAAGGACATCTACACAGACGAATTCCTTAGGGTAGGTAGACGACTCTAGATACTTGCTCTAATTTCAAAACAAATTCAAAAATACTTTTCACACCGACACCTTTTCAAAAAGCTTTCGAAAGCAACTTTTGAAACACTCTTGAGGACCGATACAAGAGTCGAACTGGAATTTTCAAAGAAACTTTTTAAAACCCACAGTTGAAAAGCAAGCAAACCATTTTTTGAAAACACAATGAGCAAGTATCTAAGAGCCCATGGATAACCATGGATAGAAAGGGTGCTAACACCTTCCCTTTCTATAACCTACCTCCCGAACCGAGAGCAATCTCTATAAGGAATTTTTCTGTGCTTTTGTCCTTTCCATTTGGAGAAAATAAAAGACGGTGGCGACTCTTGCTTCCGCGACATTTCTCGAACCAGCGTTAAATAGTCAGTTCCAGATCCATCGATCACAAAACTGGCGACTCTGCTGGGGACATTAAACTTAAAGTGAGGTGTACCTTAGGGATAGTTCATAACTGTGTTTTCAATTGTATTGATTTACTTGCTTTAAATTATGGGATTGTCTTGGGAGTTCTATAGATCCTAACCCGGATCTGGGGATACCTTCTTAGAAAGTAGCAACAAGGCTGTGAGGGAACTGTGCGGGGTATACCAACATGGTTGAAACAGTCTGCTACGTTGATGTGGCACTTTGGTGTGTACCGGTAACCCTTGAGTTCAGTCAAGGAGAGTACGGGGCCTCCGCGTGGTGTCGTGAAGCATCAACAGACCTTAGGAACCTTAATTGAACTATCTTGGCCTCTTTAGGGTAGTGAGATAACTGACTTTGGTGCAGTCCGAGGTTGGTTGATACTCGATACTACACTCAATTGAGGGTTGCTTTCCTGGAATATTTCGGTCGCCAGTTCAGTGGCTAAATCGAAACGATGAACAATGAAAGCAATCCCGTGATATTGGGACCCTTAGAACCCGGTTACTTCTAATAGGACAGGTTGAGCCCACCAACTTCAAGAGGGTAATACCCAGACCCCATGCTGGCCTTAAACTCTAAGGGCTTGTCTTGTGTGACTTGTGTGCCTTACATGTTTGCCTTTGTAAATATCTGTGGCGTGTTTAATCATAGCATCATGACATCATCCAGCATCATATGCATTGACTAACCATTTCAGGGGTTCGAATCTTCATCTTTGTTCTTGTTTTGTAGGACATGGAAACTGTTCGCAGAAAGACAATTCAAATCAGCCTTGTAAGGATCCCTCCTCAGCTTAAGGAACTCATATCCAGGATTCCCGAGAGCTCTTCATTCAGTGAAAGACATGGAAGACTCATTAGCTTGGTCAATACCAACATTGAGGAAGATATGATAAAGGTCCTGTTCCAGTTCTTTGACCCTCTGCATCACTGTTTCACCTTCTTGGATTATCAGCTGGTACCTACATTGGAGGAGTTCTCCCGGCTCCTGAAGATCCCCATCCTTGATCAACTACCCTACAACGGTACAGAAAAGGAACCCAATCTTGAAGAGATTGCTAAAGCCTTACACCTGCAATCATCTGACCTCAAGGGACATTGGGAAGTTAGAAGTGGTATCAAAGGGTTCTTAGCCAGGTTTCTGTTTGAAAAGGCCCATGAATGTTGGAACTCCCTTGACTTACAAGCTTTTGAATAAGTGGTGGCCCTCCTTGTCTATGGTTTGGTGTTGTTCCCTAACCCAGATCAGCTTATAGATATCAGTGCTGTCCAGATCTTCATGTCCAAGAATCCTATACCTACGTTGCTGGGGGACATCCTTCACTCATGTTACACTCGAACCATGAGAAAAAGAGGTGTCCTTATGTGTTGCACTCCTCTCCCGGGAAGGTGGTTTATTTCGCACCTTCCACAATCAGTCTTGAAGAACGAGCGGGGTTTGAGATGGCCACAACGGTTGATGACTCTTACACATGCAGATATACATTGGTGCCCTCGGTCCAGAGAGGATGTCACTATCATTGATCATTGCGGGGAGTACCCTAATGTTCCTTTACTTGGAATCAGAGGAGGTATTACTTACAACCCATGCCTGGATTGGAGACAGTTTGGTTATGCTCGGAGGGATGGTCCTCATGACATGTTAATTCCTGACATAGTTTTTGACTTCGACAATGATGCACAAGGACTTCGCCAGAGATTTATCAGAGCTTGGAGGATGCCAAGTAGGATAGACAGTAAGACACTGGGGCACAGGAACTCCATCCCGTTGGAACCTTATCTCAAGTGGGTACGTGCCCGCTCCCAGAAGTTAGTAATGCCTTATCCTCATGTGCTCCCTGTGATCAAAGAGCCAGTCTTGGAAGGAGAAGTTTCCTACACCATTCAACATCCTGACATGCCCACATCCTGGGAAGAGATGCAGAAGAGCTGGATCCATCTTAAGGAAGAACGGAATTCTCTTGAGACCAGTCTACATGCTATTGAAAAGAAGGTCTTGGAGCTCACCCGCCTATTGCATGAGGAGAGGAATCTCAACACCTACATAGCTCCAAAGAGGATGCGTAGTGTCTTTTGGGATTGATTTGCTTTGTAATTTTTGCCCATGAGGCTTTGATGTACCAAACAATTTTTTCCTTAATGATAACGTGTGTTCCTTTTTGTTTACAACAAATTTGAACTTTCGAACCCTTGAATGCATTGCATAAACACATATCATTCATCATGTGCATAGCAGGTTTTCTTCTTTTCAGGTTGCTTACCGTTCTTCGCTGTTTATTTCAGCATCATGAATCCTGACTCATCATCAACCGAGATGTCCATCAAGGCTCTTCAGGCGCAGAATGCGCAATTTCAGGAGCTAATCATGGGTTTGGCTCAGGGCCAAGAAGAGCTGAAGGCTCTGCTCCTGAAGAAGGAAAAGAAGAAGAAGAAGAGAACTGTTCTTTTCAACTCGGGCCGAAGGTTTGGCAACACTATGCAGAATGAAGAGGCTGGTTCTTCTATAGGCAAAGGCAGTCCCCAGGGGGGAAAGGCTCCTAGTCCGGTAGTCTCCGACAACGAGACTGATTTTGATGAGGAACAGTATCCTCCGGCAGAAGACAGATACAAGCAGTTGGAGGACAGACTGAACGCTATGGAGATCCAACAAGTGCCTGGGTTGGATTTCGGAGACTTGGGTTTGTCTACTGGTGTGATCATTCCTCATAAGTTTAAAGCACCATCCTTTACCAAGTATGACGGGGCGTCTTGTCCCAAGTTACACCTCAGATCGTATGTGCGGAAGATTCAGCCGTACTCAGTGGACAAGAACTTGTGGATCCACTTCTTCCAGGAGAGTCTTTCAGGGACTCATCTCGAATGGTTCTATCAGCTTGATGGGACCAAGGTTCGTAACTGAGAGGAGTTGGCTACTGCTTTCTATAAGCAGTATCAATATAATGCCGACCTTGCCCCTACACGTACCCAACTCCAGGGTATGTCGCTAGGTTCAAGCGAAGGTTTTAAAGAGTACGCACAGAAGTGGAGGGATCTGGCTGGCAGGGTGCAGCCTCCGTTGACTGACCGGGAATTGGTAGATATGTTCCTAGGGACCCTATTTGGGCCATTTTTCAATCATCTCATTGGTAACTCGTCTGCCGGGTTTACTGATCTTATTCTGACTGGAGAGAGAATAGAGGCTGGGATGAAGTCTGGTAAAATTCAGAAGGGTGCATTTGCAAGTTCTGAGAAGAAGCCCTTTAAAAAGGAGGCCAGTGCTGTATACGGCTCTAGAAGACAAGAGAAACCTGAGCACCGCCAATCTTTCAATGCGGTGATGATTGCCAAACCTGCTGCCGCTCCTCGGCAAACCAATCCTCCAAGGGCTGAAAGACCTAGAAGAGAATTCACCCGTTTGAGTATGACTCTATCACAAATCTTGCCACAGTTGCTATCCACCAACCTAGTGACTGTCAGGGAGACCCCAAAAGTTGTGAACACTGCCTCCCCCAAATACAATCCAAATGCCCGCTGTGCCTATCACTCCGATAGCCCGGGGCATTCCACTGATGACTGTTGGGCCTTAAGGAATAAGCTGCAGGACCTTATTGACGCCAAGGAGGTACAATTTGAGGCATCTGATAAGCCTAATGTAGTGACAGCTCCCCTGCCTGCTTTTAGAGTGAATGCTATTGGGGACGAAGATGAAGTGGATGAAGCTGAGTTTGATAGCTGGATTTACCCGGCAACCGATAGTGGACCTATCAATTGGAGTGCAAAAGACAATCTACCTGTTTCTCTTGTTACTGAGTAATGAATTCCTATGTTTTGTTATTTGTAATAAACAATTAAAACTCTATGGCCCGGTGTCTTACCCGGGGCACCGTGGCTTCATTTGTGAGGGCATATAAATTGTCATTTCATATATCATGCATACAAGTCTTGGACGTTTTCTCGCATTTCAAATTTTATGCTCCTTTTCTGTCTTTCCTTCCTTTATATATTTCAAAACAGCTGTATTTACACACACTCACTCATACAGGTTTCAATCCACTCTGGATCTCACTAGTAACGACTCTGCTACTGCCAGTTATGACTTCGAAAATCCGATCAACTTAGCCGAAGACGAAGGTGAAGATGATTGCGAAGTGCCTGGCGAGCTTGCAAGACTGTTACTCCAGGAAGAGAGGGCAATTCAACCACATGAAGAGCCAGTGGAAATAATAAATCTGGGTACTGAGGTAGACAAAAAGGAGGTAAAGATTGGTGCCAACCTAGAGCTCAGCGTGAAGCAACGATTGACTCAAATGTTACATGATTATATGGAGATCTTTGCCTGGTCCTACGAAGACATGCCCGGTTTGGATACTGATATTGTGGTCCATCATTTGCCTACCAAGGAATACTGCCCTCCGGTTAAGCAAAAGGTCTGCCGTATGCGTCCAGAGATGTCTGAGAAGATCAAAGCCGAGGTTATGAAACAGTTTGATGCCGGGTTCCTTGCAGTGACTTATTACCCTCAGTGGGTTGCTAATGTGGTGCCGGTACCTAAGAAAGATGGAAAGGTCAGAATGTGTGTCGATTACAGGGATCTGAACAGGGCCAGCCCCAAGGATGACTTCCTTCTACCTCACATTGATGTCCTTGTTGACAATACAGCTCAGCATAAGGTGTTCTCTTTCATGGATGGTTTTTCAGGTTACAATCAGATCAAGATGGCCCCTGAAGACATGGAAAAGACTACCTTTGTTACTCAGTGGGGCACCTTCTGCTACAAGGTCATGCCTTTTGGACTAAAGAACGCTGGGGCAACCTACCAACGTGCCATGGTTGCTTTATTTCATGACATGATCCATCATGAGATAGAAGTGTATGTTGACGACATGATCGCAAGGTCCCAGACTGAGGAAGAGCACCTTGATCATCTGCAGAAACTGTTTGACCGACTGAAGTTGTACAGGCTGAGGTTGAACCCGAACAAGTGCACCTTCGGGGTAAGATCTGGGAAGTTGCTGGGCTTCGTTGTAAGTGATAAGGGTATTCAAGTGGACCCTGCCAAGGTTAAAGCTATTCAAGAGATGCCAGTTCCTATGACAGAGAAAGAGGTCAGAGGCTTTTTAGGACGCCTGAATTACATTGCTCGATTCATCTCACACCTGACTGCTACCTGTGAGCCAATCTTCAAGCTGCTGAAGAAAGATCAGGTAGTACGTTGGAATGATGAATGCCAGGCTGCTTTTGACAGAATCAAGGAGTATCTCCAAGAACCACCCATTCTTATGCCACCGGTTGAGGGGAGACCTCTGATATTATACCTAACAGTACTTGACAATTCAATGGGGTGTGTGCTGGGGCAGCATGACGAGTCTGGCCGAAAAGAGCATGCCATTTATTACCTTAGCAAAAAGTTTACCGACTGTGAGACCCGATACTCACTGCTTGAGAAAACTTGCTGCGCTTTGGTATGGGCTGCTCGCCGGCTGAGACAGTATATGCTGACTCACACCACCTTGTTAATCTCAAAGATGGATCCTATAAAGTATATATTCGAAAAGCCTGCTCTGTTTGGGAGAATAGAAAGATGGCAAATGATCTTGACGGGATACGACATTCAGTACACAACTCAGAAAGCCATCAAGGGAAGTGTATTGGAAGACCACTTGGCACATCAGGCAGTAGACGACTATCAGTCAATGAACTTCGAGTTTCCAGATGAGAGCATCATGATTGTGACTGATTGTGAAGTACCTGGACCGGATGAAGGACCTGAGGAAGGATCCCGATGGTCTATGCACTTTGACGGAGCCTCCAATGCTTTGGGTAACGGTATTGGCGTTGTAATCATATCCCCTCAAGGCACTCATACTCCACTCACTGCCCGGCTATGTTTCAACTGCACCAACAACATGGCGGAGTATGAGGCATGCATCATGGGTCTCCAAGCTGCGATCGACTTAAGGATCAAGTTTCTGAGTGTCTTCGGAGATTCCACTCTTGTGATCAATCAGATCAAAGGAGAGTGGGATACGAAACATCCGAATCTTATTCCTTACAGAGAATGTGTGTTGACATTGATCCCCCACTTCACAAAGATAACCTTTGAACACTTTCCAAGAGAGGAGAATCAGGTGGAGGACGCGTTAGCTACGATGTGTTCTATGTTCAAAGTCAAATGGGACAATGAGGCTCCCCGGATCATCATCTGGAAACTGGACGAACCGGCATACTGTTGTGATCTCGAGACTGAGTTGGTGACTGAGAAGCCTTGGTACCATGAGGTGAAGAGATACTTGGAAGCTCAGGAATACCCTGAAGGTGCGTCTGTCAATGATAAGAAGTTTCTGAGAAGGTTCGTAGCGAAGTTCTTCCTTAGCAACGGCATCTTGTACAAACGAAACCATGATTCGACCTTACTGCATTGTGTGGACAAGACAGAAGCAGAAAGGATCATGGAAGAGCTACATGAAGGGACCTTCGGAACACATTCCAGTGGACACACTATGGCGAAGAAAATCCTTTGGGCAGGGTATTTCTGGTCCACCATGGAAGCTGACTGTTACCAACACTCTCGGACGTGCCATAAATGCCAGATCTATGCAGGCAAGGTGCATGTTCCTCCAGTTCCTCTGAATGTTCTGACTGCGCCTTGGCCGTTTGCAATGTGGGGCATAGATATGATCGGTGAGATTAAACCTACAGCATCCAATGGGCATCGCTTCATCCTGGTAGCAATTGATTATTTCACGAAATGGGTTGAAGCAGCATCTTACGCTACGGTAACCAAGACGGTTGTGGCACGGTTCATTCGGCATAACCTGATCTGTCGATACGGCGTCCCAGAAAGGATCATTACAGACAACGGTACCAATCTTAATAACAAGATGATCACTGAGCTCTGCGAGCAGTTTAAGATACAGCACCACAACTCTTCTCCCTACCGGCCGAAGATGAATGGGGCTGTGAAAGCAGCAAATAAGAACATTAAGAAAATCGTGCAGAAGATGACAGTGACTTATAAAGATTGGCACGAGATGTTACCGTTCGCTCTACATGGGTACCGTACCTCAGCCAAGACGTCAACCGGGGCAACTCCTTTCTCCTTGGTCTACGGCATGGAGGCAGTCTTACCGATCGAAGTGCAAATACCCTCTCTCCGGATAATGAAGGATGCAGATCTGAACGAAGATGATTGGATCCAGACACGACTTGATCAGCTAAATTTAATTGACGAAAAGAGACTTGCTGCTATCTGCCATGGTCAGACGTACCAAAAACAGATGATCAGGGCATTTAACAAAAAGGTCAGACCACAAGAGTACCAAGTTGGGGATCTGGTAATCAAGCGAATCATCCTTCCTCAGATTGATCCAAGGGGCAAATGGACCCCTACGTACGAAGGGCCATTTGTGGTTAAACATGTGTTCTCAGGAGGAGTCATGATTCTAACCAACATGGATGGTGACGACCTTCCTCACCCCGCTAATGCAGACATAGTAAAAAGATACCACGCATAATAAAGACCCGCTAGGTTGACATACCTAGGCAAAAATTAGGGCTTCCCGGTGAACCAAAAGGGTTCGGGCAAAATGAAGGGATGAAATGAAAAAATATGTACACCCGGCAAGTCGAAAACCTGAAAAGGCGGCTTGGGCAAAAATTGGTATCCCGGTGGACTGAAGACCCGAAAGGGCGGTCCAGGAAAAAGTTAGGGATAAAGCGTAATACTATGTCTCATTGGTCACTTTGCATCCAGAATCCGGTATCTACATCAAGTTCAGACGGCATCGATCGGTCAGCTTCATCTTCAACTAAGGTCATCAAGTGATGAGACGCTCGGAGACATAAAGGCGATAGCAGAGTTGAAACCCAGTGGGATCATTCATTTCACACAGCTGTTTTATTTTCTCTTGTACAAATTTGTATAAACTCTTTTGTTCGGCGGCGTTCTCTTACTAGGACGTCAGCCTCTTGTACATAAACGCCTATTTTACAGGCAAATTCAAAAAAATCAATACAAATATACTTTTCAGTTAAAAGTGCCAATTGTTTTTCCTTTTCTGTTTTGTTTTCCGAAGAACGTCCAAGGTTCAATTTGTGATATATGCATTGACAATAATTTGCTAACTCATGAATATTTGCATACGAAACAAAGGATTAATTACAGGTAACATTAGAAACAGGGGCAATAAAGAGTTGTCTAAGCAATCTAATTGTTCTATCCTCCAAGGTACCAAGGTAGGTTCAGCTGAAGAACATAACCAGTACATCCCAATTCCCCAGAGAGTGAGCCAGCAAGTCAGTACACTCTCCTCAAGCAAATTATACAGTCAACCTTAAGGAAGTTGGGTACCCTCCAGCAGATCTCAACATTCCCCAGCACATCATACGGACATTCCTAACAAGCATCCCCAGCAATCTTGGTCTAAAGATTGTTCCCCGGCGGTATATCCAACATTGAATGAAGTCATTTCCCCGGTACAATCCAAAACTTCCCCAGGAGAGTCCAATCCAGCTCCCCCAGGAAAGTTGGAATCCATCTCCCCAAGCAGTAAGCTTATCCCCAGTAGATTCTGGAAGCTTATCCTCGCAGAACACGAACGCGTCTCCCGACTTTATTCAAGAGTTATCTCCCTACCAGGATATAACTGGGTTATCCTCAGCCAAAAGCCATGGAAAGAGCGTCCTCGACGAAGTCTTCTTATCCCCAGCGAAGTCTATTAACACTTCCAACACAACAAGGGCATCCCCAGCAAGTTATTATCAACAACTCAACAAAGTACCTCTCTCCCCACAGAGTATTGCTTCCCATCAAGATCGCTAGAGTATTTTTCTCCCCGCAGAGTAATCCATTTGCCAAGTTTATTCCCCAACGGAGTTATCTTCTCCTACCGGTATTCTTGCAGCTATCATCCCCAGCGGAAGCAAAAGATCTATTCTTCAACATCAGCCCAGGAGTGACTTCCCGGCACCCGTCAAGGATTTGTTTTCCTAAGACGAAAATATACGTTCATCACATTTTCATACATCATTATAGCATGCATATATGCATCGTAAACATACAACCTCATTTATATTGAGAACATCATTGCTTGATCCATATCATGCATTGCATATGACTGACCTTTACCTTTCAGGAAAGATCCAGTTAAGTTCTCAGCTATATTCAAGACCTAGACCGGTTCAGTTAAATCGACCCTAAGATTTTTCTGTTTCTTATCCAGTCCAAGGCCTTCTCTGGTTCAGTCAGATCGACCCTAAGATCTCCCTGTTTCTTATCCAGTTGAAGATTTCAAGACCTAGATCGGTTCAGTTAAATCGACCCTAAGATTTTTCTGTTTCTTATCCAGTCCAAGGCCTTCTCTGGTTCAGTCAGATCGACCCTAAGATCTCCCTGATTCTTATCCAGTTGAAGACATTTCAAGACCTTGACCGGTTCAGTTAAATCGACCCTAAGATTTTTCTTTTTCTTATCCAGTCAAAGGCCTTCTCTGGTTCAGTCAGATCGACCCTAAGATCTCCCTGTTTCTTATCAAGTTAAAGATTTCAAGACCTTGATCGGTTCAGTTAAATCGACCCTAAGATTTTCCTGTTTCTTATCCAGTCAAAGGCCTTCTCTGGTTCAGTCAGATCGACCCTAAGATCTCCCTGTTTCTTATCCAGTTGAATACATTTCAAGACCTAGACCAGTTCAGTTAAATCGACCCTAAGATTTTCCTGTTTCTTATCCAGTCAAAGGCCTTCTCTAGTCCAGCTAAATCGACCCCTAACAGATTTTCCTGATAAAGACTCAGTAGAAGATATCCAGGATTCTCTCAGGATTACTGTTGAGGTAGAAGTCGCCCAAGATTCCCTTAGCGTTACTGTTGAGGTAGAAGTCGCTCAAGATTCTCTCAGCGTTCCTGTTGAGGTAGTAATCGTCCCCAGGTTCTCTTAGCGTTCCTGTTGAGGTAGTAACCCTCCCTGGTTCATTCATCACCTTTTGAAGATCCAGATTCAGCTCCTGTAACCAGTCAGGACACATCTACACAAAGAGTTTGAAGACTAGCTCCTGTAACAGGTCAGGTAATCATTTTCTTTTGCAGGTACGCAAGTTCTCGCTAAGGAATCTCTTACGCAATCAACATCCAGATGGCATCTATAAGCCCATCCACCTATCCATCACATCTTAGCATGGCACCTATAAGCCCATCATCCTATCCATCAACATCCAAATGGCATCTATAAGCCCATTCCCATCACCACACTACTATGTGAGCGCAAATTTCTGGGCACTCTAGTGTTCAATCATCTTCCACCTTCGGATTACGAAAGGCACGTCAGCCAATCTGCATCCTCAGGTCTAAGAAGATTGAACAGGGGCAACTGTTGTACCCCAAAATTTTCCCTCCCATTTTCTTCAAAATTTGCAAAGAGCAAGCTTCAAAAGCTCCCTAAGGGTTGCACAGTTCAAGGGCCTCCTAACAGTCAAAAACTAGGGTTTTGGTTCTGACAAAGAAAATGAAGTTTCCAAGGGTCCAATCAAGTCCCACATGCTTATAAACATTTTCAAGTATCCTCATGTCAAGTTTCAAGACTTACAGCACAAAATTGCACAGTCAAAAACCCTAATTGCTCAACAGTCAGCTGTAGGGGCAAAATGGTCATTTGACAGTCAAAAGTTCAAATTTTTGGTCAACATCTCATTTTGAGGCCACAAACATCATTTGATCAATTCTTGATCATGATTTCCAAGGCATGGCTCAAAAAGTCTCAAGATGCAAAAGTTTCCATATTTGGATAGTTGAAAAAGTCAACTGTAACTTGAACAAGGCATAACTTCCACATGGATTATCAGAAAAATTCCATCCAAAGCTCATTTTGAAGAGAAAGACATTTCCTACAACTCCTCTTCACACTTCAAGTCCACGAAATGCTCTCACAAAAAGTTATCAATTTCAACATTATAGGTCATTTTCAAAAGTCAACAAAAAGGGACTTTAAGTCAAAGACCATAACTTGAGATTGGTAAATCAAAATGACATGGGACCAAAAACATTGGTTAGAGGACTTCAATACCTTTCCAAAATGTCAAAGAACATGATCAAAGCTTAAAAATTGAGCAAGATATGCCTTGTGGAAGTTGGGAAATTTTTGGATATTTTGAAAAGTCAACTTTGCTTCAAATGCCTTAAAATTGCTAATGGGACACATTTTCTTCCAAGATTCATCATCCAAAGCATGTGCACGACCATTTGGCCCAAAGGGAATTTATTCATCATTTTTATTTATTTATTTGAATTTTTAATTGCTAATAATTCATTTAATTAATTAAAATATGGAAAAAATACCAAAGCAAGCTTTTCAAATCTTTTTATGCATGAAATATCTTCAAGATTTCGTGCATTACCTTATAGGGAAAGAATCAATGTGATTTGGACATAATTGGTATCAAATATGCATGGAAAAGATTTGAAAGAATATGCATAAAAATCAAATATCTTGTACATCAATGCAAAGGGTTTTGGATCCAATTTTCAACCCTAATAAGTTCCCATACTTATACTAATGCAAACCCTAGTGCTAGAGGACTCTAAGCTGCGCCCCATCTCAAGAACCAAGCTTGCAATTTTATCAAAAAATACAAAACTGAAAATTGCCTTGGAGGACGATTCAGAGGAAAAGATTGATCCCATTAGCTTGCCAAGACATTGCTGAACCTAACTGAACACTTTTCCACGTCCATAGCGCCCAGAATTGGTATACAGAACTCAAAGTTCTTCACATTCTATGCATATTCGTGTTTCAGTTTTCAAGCATTCTCATTGCATTTTTTTTGTGGATTTATACTAATTGATTGATTCTAAAGCTAACCACATACTTTAATTGAGTTTTCGTGCAAAATTGGAGGATCCACCATTGAAGCGTTCTAGGTTTTCAGAAACCTTGAATTGGGGATTCTGGCATAGGGTAAAATCAGAACACGAGACTTAGGCCATTAAAATCAGGACCTTCAGACGAACTCAATGCTTGGGTCGCGCCTAATTTATAATCCAGGGATTTCTATTCGCTATTTTTTGACACAGTATATAGTGGGGGTTTAAAACCCCCGCAATCTTGTTTGTTTTTGTTTCAGGAAAAACGCACCATTGGAGAAGATGGTGATGTGTAGGCCAAGGATTGGAGCATTTGAATTTCGCGCTAAAATTGTCCACTAACTCATGATTTGCATTATGTTATTTGTTTTCTATGCTATAACCAAAACGCGTGAACAGCTCAGTGGCAAGGCACATAGTGTGGTAAGCGATAGGACCTGGGTTCGATTCCCAGGTCCTCTATCCCTTCAATAATATTTTTTCTAATGTCATTCCATGCAGCTTGCTCCCTGAAGACCACCATGCAACTCACAATCCAGACATGCCACATGGCCATTGAGGGCAATCCAAAGGTGGAGATCTGATGAACACCATGGACATTGGTCAACGCACATGCACGCTTCCAGAAAAGTCAAACAAGGCCATAAACATTGGGCCTAAATTGCTGGAACAAAACCTCCACTTGGGGTCAACACCCCCTAGGGTTTGTGTTTATTTTCTTTTTTTATCTTTTTTATTATTATTTGTTTAATTTAGTTATTTCCTCTTAAAACTTTGAACTAATATTTTCATAAAACATAAAAATAACAAAAAAATCAGAAAGACAAAGAAAAAATATTTTATTTAAATGTTATTTTTTGTAAATAAAGTCTTATTAATTAATTAGTTTTTTTTTATTCTAGGGTTAACTTTAACAATTTTTTTTTAATAAATTTAAAATTTGTAGAATTAGGTTTTAATTACTTTTATCTTTTTTCTTTTCTTTTACCATTATTAATTATTAATTATTTTCTTGTAAATAAAATTGCATTAATTAATTAGGTTTAATTTTAGGTTTAATTTTAATATTTTTTCTCAATAAATTAAAAATAGCTAGAACTAGGTTTTAATTCCAATTTAATTTTTCTTATTAAAAATCCATAAATACAAAAACTCAAAAAATCTTTTCTTTTTACTTTAATTTAATTAATTTATTAATCATAATTTAATTTCGTTAAAAAGGGTCCAATACCCTCGCATTCGATCGCAATTCCAATTCGGGCGTTTATTTTATTTCCTCCTTTTATGTAATTCTCCCAAAGCCGTGTAAATTGGACGTTTTATTTCTCGCACTTTATTTCTTTATTCAAATCGGGTCCTGGATTAAATTTGGCGATGTGGACCCGCGCCTTTGTAATAGTTTAGGAACTTTATATTTTCTCGCAACTTTTTAACTGCTAATAAATTGCATGCAAGAATGAATGTTAA
This sequence comes from Vicia faba, assembly GCA_948472305.1. Classification (NCBI taxonomy): domain Eukaryota; kingdom Viridiplantae; phylum Streptophyta; class Magnoliopsida; order Fabales; family Fabaceae; genus Vicia; species Vicia faba. Next base: position 1,151,822,968 of record OX451737.1, read on the forward strand.
AATAAAACAAAAGCGTAGATCACCCATGACATGAACAAGACAAAAATAAATGAACTTGACACACAAATCACACACCACCCCTAGGGTACGCCTCACTGTTGCCTTGCCTCTCGAAAGGTGATCGTCGGGTAGAGGATGTTTTAGTAAGTCCTCATGATCCGGGAACCTGGCATGAGGGTAGCTTCTAAGGTGTCTTCCTATTGCTCCGGTGATCACCATGTCCCGAACTTCGAATTTACCCGAATACCTCCAACGGTGGTGCTACCTACCTCTCAATGGTGGGATGGCACTACTTTAAAGGACATCTACACAGACGAATTCCTTAGGGTCGGTAGACGACTCTAGATACTTGATCTAATTTCAAAACAAATTCAAAAATACTTTTCACACCGACACCTTTTCAAAAAGCTTTCGAAAGCAACTTTTCAAACACTCTTGAGGACCGATACAAGAGTCGAACTGGAATTTTCAAAGAAACTTTTTAAAACCCACAGTTGAAAAGCAAGCAAACCATTTTTTGAAAACACAATGAGCAAGTATCTAAGAGCCCATGGATAACCATGGATAGAAAGGGTGCTAACACCTTCCCTTTCTATAACCTACCTCCTGAACCGAGAGCAACCTCTATAAGGAATTTTTCTGTGCTTTTGTCCTTTCCATTTGGAGAAAATAAAAGACGGTGGCGACTCTTGCTTCCGCGACATTTCCCGAACCAGCGTTAAATAGTCAGTTCCAGATCCACCGATCACAGGTTGTAGTAAATTGTATCCTATTCAAAATTAGATTTGGATGGGTCATTTCTGATAAAGTATGAGAAAGTTATGCTTGGTCAAAGTTGAGTTGACTTTTCCTACAAAACCCTAATTTAGCCACTTTTGAGTCTTGATGAATTTTGAGCAATCCTTGATGAATCATGATCAACCCTTGATCAAATGATGAAATATCCTTCAAAATGAGAATGTTGACAAAAAATCTTGAAGTTTGACTAAATATAGGTCACAGTTGACTTTTGCCCTAGCACAGTCGATTTTTGGACCCTTTGAGTAATTGACTGAGCAAACTTCCTCTGCAAGGCTTGAAATTTGACATGGATGATCTTGAGAACATATTAGGACATGGGGGAGTACTTGAGTTCATTTGGACTCAAGTATCTTGATGCAACACAAAACCCTAATTTGGGGTTGACTGCCTTAGGAGATAACTTATTTGTCCAACTCTTGAGCAAACTTGAGCAACTTGGAGATTTTTCTTGCAATGTATTGAGAAATATGAGAGGAAAAATTTTGGGGTACAACACACTATCTGGTCGAGTCCAGGCTTCGCGGTATTCTAGTACTGTTATCTGGTCGTTCTCCGAGCTTAACAATATGATGGAGAAATCAAGATAGTATCCGGTCGTACCCGGGCTTCATAGCTTGAACTTGGTGAGAATTTGATTATATATTTTCCTGAAAGGTGAAGGGATAGTCTTATGTCATGTCATGATGTATGAAATGCATTAAGCAATGATGTTCTCAAAATAAATGAGATTGTACTGTATGATGCGTATGAACATGTCATGATGTAATGTTTTTATGATGTTCTCTAACTGAGGAAAATAAATCCTGGACTGCTGCTGGAGAGCGCAAGGAGTTGAATTCTTCGTTCTCGCTGGGGATAACGTTCGAAGGTGATTTGAGAATAACTTGGCCGGAGAATAATTCTGTTGGAGAATAAACTGGCGAGAGAATGGCTCTGTGGGGAGTAAAGTTTCTGTTTGTGGAAGAAATAAACTCCACTGGGGATAGTCGTCCATTATTGGTGAAAGATGAACTCTGCTTGGGGACAATTAACACTGCTGTTTTTTGGGTATTTCTTACTCTGTGGGGAGTGTAGATGTTACTGGGACGCATGCTGAGGATATGACAATGACTTTGCATCGAGACTTTTCTGCCCCTGTATCTGCTGGAGAAAGTGCCTGCGGAGGCCTTGTGGATTGAGTGTTATCCCGACTTATGAGGTTCTTGGTAACTTTCAATCGAAATGATAAGTCTTCTTCTGGTAGGCAAGTGACGAGATGATGGGACATAGTCGTACGCTTTAATCCCTAACTTTTGCCTGGACTGTCTTTTCGGATTTTCAGTCCATCGGGATACCCTTTTTTTCCCAAGCTGCCTTTTCAGGTTTTCGGCTTGCCGGGTGTACATATCTTTTTTTATCCCTAATTTTTGCCCGGACCCTTTTGGTTCGCTGGGATGCCCTTATTTTTGCCTAGGCCAGTCAACCTAGCAGGTCTTTGTTCATGTGCAATATTTTCTGACTATGTTCATGCTCTCAGGGTGTAGGGAGTTGTCACTGTCGGTAGTGTTGTGTTGCCACACTACCAGAACATGTTCGTTTGATCATACAAGATTCGTTGCTAGAATTCATGTCCAATGCCCCAAGTGATTCAGATGGAGATATGCCCTTGGCTATTTGGCATCTTTGCGATATTCCTTGAATCTTGACTTGACTGCCCCAGATGATGGACAATGATCATGCCATGCCCCTTGGTTGGAAGTGTTTTTTCCACTTGAGGTGACCCTTTTTACTGAGAAGGTTTTTGTTCACTAGATATTCGTCATGTGAATTTCTCTGTTGTTGAACAAATAGTCATATGCAAACAATGTTATTTTAAGAATGCAAAAAGTTTATGTCTGTCTTGAAGTTTGAAAATTCATTTTTTTTGTAAAACAAGTTTTTTTTTGTAAAAGTGTGATGTCAACTCAGAATTTATAGCAAGTCCTACAGGAGTCAGGATACCTTTTGTAACAATATGCTTTCGAACTAACCCATGCTTCAGCTAGGACTTTTAAGGGTTATAACGTGGCCTCGTTCACGGTTCAAGAAACAAACGATAAAGGCTCAAAATTTATTTGTACCCACCCGCTCTTCGTGATGTTCTTCAGTCCTATGCTCAGTTAATTGCGCGTTTAGAATCCGTTTGAGTCTTTGCTCTGATATTCCAGTGATGGTTCGGATACTGACAGTTTACTTGAAAAAGGCAGTCATTTTGTAATCTTTTTTTTTTGCCGAGGATTTGTAGTAACCTCTTTTTCTTGGTTTTACTATCCCTGTTTTTTGCCTGAACTGTTTCTTTTGTGATTACAGTCAGCGGGATGCCCTAGATTTTTCTTCTTCTTAAGTCTCCTTCATAGGTTATGACTTAATGGGCTTTTATTTCGATAGGTAATGATTGTCTGTCTTGACGATTATAGGGAACCACCACCGTCTTTTGTTTTGGAAAGACGTCTTCGATGCCATTCATTGTGCACCGGGATTAACTGAGAAAACTACCCTGCCCCAGGTTGTGATTAAGGGTTTTAATTTGTGTGAAAAGAAAAACTCCTACTTCTTTGGCTCAAAGGGGTTGACTAGGGATTATCTTCCTTATAACTCCACTGTTTAGGATTTGAAACAACGCATGTACATCGTCAGTGGGGTCTGTTCAAAAGCATACTGTAGAGATTTTGATATCATTTTCGTCATCCTCCCTCTAAAGGCTCAGAGCTTTTGTTCGAGAGTTGAATATCATAAAAAGGAAAGTAATTTAAATATAGTGAATACGAATGAATTGATTCAAAACAGACATATGAAATGCATTGATGAAATAATAGAGTTTGACATGAATAGATGTTTGAACAATCAAAAGAAAATTGCAAATTGAAAATTCTAATGAACAAAAGCCTCTCTTGTCAGAACTTGTCACTTCAAATGGTGAGCCTTGGAGGATTGACAGAAACATTCCAGTTGACCATCTTGTGTGAATTCTAATGCTCCTTCATCAATCAGGTCTTGAATTTTGTATTTCAACCTCCAATAGTCGTCAGTATCATGCCCCGGACTGTTGGAGTGATATGCACACCTTGCATCAGGATTGTAGTTAGGGGAAGAAGTCTTGGGGTTCGGATGAGGTCCTATCAATGTAACCAGATTCATCCTCAACATGTGTTGTAGAGCTTGAGACAGCGGCATGTTGAGTTTGGTAAACTTCCTCTTGGGTGTATCTGGCTTACTCTGATTAACCCGTTGTTTTTGGCGAGGTTGTTGTTGGACCCGCGAGGTAGTAGAAAGTTGGAAAGGTCCACTCTTCACCAAACCAAACTCTTGCCTTCTTGGAGGTTGATCAATGACTTGGTCCCTGGCCTCGACTGTTTGATTCATACTGTTGTATCCATCTTGATGAAGTTGGTTGATAATGGTTCTTAGCTCTTCTTGTCCCTGTGCTAGGCCTTGGATAAGAGCCATCTGCCCCAGCATCTGGCTTCTCATTGCACCTACATCAGCTTGCAGTTGTTCCAGCCGTTCGTCCTTATTGTCTTCAGGACTTTTCTAGACCAAGTTCCCAATGAGGAGTGTTTTCAACTCTTCCCGCCCCTTAGATAGGTTTAGGAATATTTCCCTGAACTGAGCTTCTTGAGTTTGAAGATCTCTGTTGTCTTGTTTGAGATCCATTTCTGAAATACACAGCGAGAACATGAGAGACCTGTAATGGAAGACTTGTTATACAATGATATGTATGATATATGTATGCAATGTTTTCAAGGATCTCGCGGGGTAAACAAGAAACTGTTAGAATTTGATTGCAGCTTGATTGAAGAAACTTTGTGTCGTTAAGAGTACTTATTCAAGAGTCAAGCTCACCATATCGAGTGGGTCATAGCCAGTGACTCAAGTTATCGTGTTTTGATCTCTAGACGATATTAGCTAGAGGAAAATAAATCCCCTTGCCCCTTGCTAGACGTCTGATTTACCATAACCTGCATCACAAACCCTCGAGATCCTTGAAATGGTTAAGGAAATGTTAAGGCATGATGTTATGATGTGTATGCTATGCGTTTAAGCAAAAGTGCGAGGTGATGTAAGCAAGTAAATCCGGCAAGAAATCCAAGTTATTGGATAAGGACTGTAAACAAAACCTGCAAGGAACTCATGTTGTCAGATGATAAAAATGTGCAAGTAGTTCAAGTTGAAAGCACACAAGTAACACAAACAGCCTAAGGTTTAGGCTTGCATGAGGTCAAAGGTAATACCCTCTTGAAGTTAAGTTGGTTCAACCTGTCCTAGAAAAAGTAACCGGGTTCTAGAGGTTCTTAATATCACTGACCATCCTCCATCGGTCATGGTTTCAGCTCACGCAATCTTTTCTTGCAGCCGGAACTATCTCGAGAGTATGGTCTCAATGAGTGTAGTATCGAGTATCAACCAGTTCTCAGCTTTACACCGAGGCCGGCTATCTCACTACTTCCTATGGCCAAGTTGGTCAATTATAGGTTCTAAGGTCAGTTGATGCTTAACGACCCATATAGTAGCCCCGTATTCTCCTCGTTTCTCCACAAGAGATACCGGTACCAACCAATGTGCCATATCAACGTAGCTACTGCTTCAACCGTATCGGTCTATGTTATACAGTTCCCTCACAGTTTATTGCTACTTACCTAAAAGGTATTCCCCAGATCCGGGTTAGGATCTATAGTAACTCCCATACAAAGCCCTCAAAAGTAAAGCAATCAAATCAAGCAATAGAAGCAATTCATGATGAACTAATCCTAAGGTATACCCCACTTATAAATCCCCAGCGGAGTCGCCAGTTCTGTGATACGGTTGCAGAATTGGACTTGTTTTAGGAAAATGCTGGTTTGCGTTTTGCGTTTGTGTTCACAAAATGTCGCGGTAAGCAAGAGTCGCCACCGACTTTTATTTTATCCAACTGGAAAGGAAAAAAGCACAAAAAAATTCCTTTTTCAAGATTTTGAGTATGGGGGTTAGATTATAGAAAGGGAAGGTATTAGCACCCTTTCTATCCATGGTTTTCCATGGGATCTTAGGTACTTGCTCATCTTTTAAAATTGCTTGTGTGTGTTTGTTTTGAAAAATTTTGTTTTACTTCGTTTTAACCCTTGTGTCTGTCCTCAAGAGTGTTACGAAGTGTTTTTGAAAACTTTGTTTGAAAAGTGTTTAGTGTGAAAAGGTTTGTTTTTAGCAAGTACCTACTAGCATCTACCTACTCGAAAAAGAATGTTTCTATTCATGTTTCCTTTAGACAACGCTATCCCACTATTAGTGAGTAGGTAGCACCGTCGTTGGAGTTTTAAGGGTTAATTCGAAAGGGACGTACAATCACTAAAGCAATTTTAGGACATCTTAGTAATAACCCTAATGTCTTAAGATCAATATTTGAGGCAACATTTCCGAGGCAACCTTTCCGAACGGGACTTTTTATCTTTATTTAGACAAGAGAGAGACCACTATAATACCCTATACTTAATGACCGTTTACCGAAGGCAACTGAAGTGGGAGTATACCCTAGGAGTGCACATGTGCGAGTGATTCAATTTCAAGTTATTATCTTCGCACATTTAAGGTTTGCTAACTGTTTTAATTTTAACATACATTCTTGTCATGCAACCCTATTATCATACATATAACAGTTAATATTTGCGGAAATTAAAAATGCGGGAAGTAAAGCTACGCTATTACAAGGCTTCGGGTATTAATTACATAGCAAAAAAACCCGCTAAAACGATAAATGAAAGGAAAAAGTCCTAATTAATCTATTACATCCTGTGAGCAGTTACATCAATATTACAAAAATAAATAAACGCGTGACGAATAGAGAACGAAAGGAAATTAGGGGTTTGACCCCGTCTAACCTAATTAAAAGAAAAATTATTTTTGTTATTTTTGATTATTTGAGAAAATAAGGTTTTAAATTAAATACAAACCTAATTACTAATTAAATTAATAAAATTAAATTACATTTGACCTATTTTTGTATTTTTTGTGATTTTTTAAGAAAAGAGAAATAAAAATTAAATTAAACAAACCCTAATTCTTCTACTTGATTTTAATTTATTTACAAAGGAAATTAAAGTTACCTAATAAATTAAATTAACTAACTAAATTAATTTTTATAAAAATAAAACCTAAATCTACTTTTGATAAAAAATTGATTTTATGATTTTATAAAAAAGAATTAATTTTGTTAGTAAAAATAATTTGAATAAATTGAATAAAAGAAATTATAAAAGAATAGAGAAAAAAAGTAATGGGCCTGTTTGCAAGTAATTTGGAGGGGTGTGAATAGTAGCCTCTGGGCCCAGACAAACTGACCCACGTTTGACCTCTATGTTCCCATGTTGTGCATTGACCAAGGCTTTTGGTGGATCATCACATGATGGCCTTCAGATCTGGCCTTCTGGAGATCCAATGGTTGAATCCTGAAGGCATATGGTGGTCTTCACGCCTGTGCATGTGCCTGATTATGCAAGCAAAAATAACATGAAATATATGGGGGGACCTGGGATTCGAACCCAGGTCCTATGGCCTTTTCCACCTACCTCATTACCAACTGAGCTAGGCGCCTTTGTTGTATATGAGATAACAATTAAACAATATATTAAAAACAAACAAAATAAAAAATCATCCGCGCGAAAATTCAAATGAAGCAATCAGGGGTTGCCACGCCATCGTCCCCAACCTCTCTCCGTTGCTAAAGATCCAAGGACTTTTACCTACGGACCAGAAGCGTAGGTATAAGCCAACGATTTTCCAAAATCATCCACAAGCACGATAAATGGAATACAATGCTATAGATCAAATCGCCTTGGCCTGCTGAGCATCATGGTGCCCTTCTTTTGGACCAATTTTGCATGTACAGGAAAAACCCAAAACACAAAACGAAACCCTAACAATGGTGGATTCCTATACAGTTAGCGAAAATGAAATTAATGGTTACCATGAGCTTGTAAACATGATCAAGATTACAAATATGCTATTGAAACATGATAAAGATGCAAGAATAAAGAGATTCGATTTTGGAAATAAGGGCAAACCGTGGGGGTCGTGGAATCGGATTCTGGGCACTAGAACGCTTGTTTCTGATTGGTATAGGTTCCTTGCACTCCCAGGAAGCGAATGGGATGGCTTGGGAGTCTTGAAAATGCTTGGAAGTATCAAGTCAGATCACCACTTTCTTTGAGTTTTTTCAAGTTTGGTTCTTCCTCTCCACGCCTCTAAAACCTTTGTTTTTGGTATGCACTTGTCCACTATATACCAATGATCGAATTAGGATTACAAATGTGCTTTCAATCTTTGTCAATTATCGTCTTTGATCATGATTTAATTTTCATGAAAATCTTTCCAAAATAAGCCAAAAATCAATCTTCTCATGCACAAACATTCCTTGCACAATTTGATTTTGTTGCTAGTTGTACAAGGGACCTGAAATATGCACCAAATCTCAAGACTTAAATGATTTTGATATTTCCTTGATTTATTTTGATTTTAATTGAAATAAAAAATCAAAATAAATGGAAAAAATAAAATAAAGGCAAGTGGGAAGAGTTAGGGCTCGTGGACCATGTTACAAACTCAAAACAAGTGCAAAAAGTTGGGCCCATTTGACAAAAATTGCAATTTTAGGCACTTTTGACTTTTGACAATTTTGCAAAAAAGGTAAACTTCACCAATGCATAACTTTCTCAATTTTGACTCTATGAAGGTGTTCTTTGACATTTTAGAAAGCTTGAGATGTCCTCTAAGCAACCCTTTTGGTCTCATATCAATTGGGTCTTCCATGCTCATGTATGAAGCTTTGACAAAAAGGGTGTTTTTGTTGACTTTTCCAAATGACCTATAATGTCCAAATTCATAACTTCTTGTGAGTGCATATTTTGGACTTGGGAGATGAATATGAATTGTAGGGAATTACATCCTCTTCAAAATGATATTTTTATGGGTCATTCTTGATAAAGTATGAGAAAGTTATGCTTGGTCAAAGTTGTGTTGACTGTTCCTGCAAAACCCTAATTTAGCAACTTTTGGGTTTTGATGAATTGTGAGCAATCCTTGATGAATCATGATCAACCCTTGATCAAATGATGAATAATACTTCAAAATTAGAATGTTTACCAAAAATATTGAAGTTTGACTGTACGTGGGCCACATTTGACTTTTGCCCTAGCATAGTCGATTTTCAGGCCTTTGAGCAATTGATTGAGCAAACTTTCTCTGCAAGGCTTGAAACTTGATATGGATGATCTTGAGAACATATTAGGATAATGGTGAGCATTTGAGACCCCTTGGACTCAAGTATCTTGATGCAACATGAAATCCTAATTTGAGGTAGACTGCCTTAGGAGAGAGTTTGTTTGGTCAACCCTTAGACTTCCTTGGGCAATTTGAGGATCTCACTTGAAATGTATTGAGAAATATGGGAGGGAAAATTTTTGGGTACAACACTAGGACCTTCAACAATCCTTATATTCTCAAATTTGACTCTAAGGCCTTCAGTAGCCTCAGTTGTTCCTCCCTCAAGGCGCTCAATGGCCTCTGATTCAACATCAGCTGTAGAAATATTTTTGCCAGGAGTGTCAAAAGGGATTATGTTAGTTAGAACTTCAGTAGCCTGTTTTCCATTCATGTTTGAGCCTTTGACTCTCTTGGCCTCTTCTCCTTCATATTCCACCATATCCACCATGTTGATTTCCACATGTTCAACATTATTAGTGTGTGCAACATGGAGGGGGTCAACATTAATCTTCATATGGTTCTTGACTTTGTCAGCAAACTTCAAGTGTCCTTCTTTGATAGAATTTTGAATAAGATCCCTGAAAAGAAGCATTGTGAAGTTTTATGGCCCATAAAGTTATGATATTTGTAAAAACCTCTTTTCTTCCGTTGTTCTAACGGAGGAATTTTGGCATTAGGAGACACTATCATTTGACCATATTTTACAAGCAAATCGAAAATCTAATCACATTTAGTAACGTCAAACATATAAGCTTTCTTGGGGAATTTGTCATTCTTTTCTACTTCGACAGGATTTCTGCCGTCTGATGGTGTAAGCATTTTACAAGAGTATGGGGGCGCTTCTTTTAATTCATCCAAATCTACTTCGAATTCCTTAAGATCATATATGTCATTGAAGGCTTTTGTTTCCTATTCTTCGATTTCTACACAAGCTACCCTATCTTTCTTATAATTCTTACTTGCCCTGGCCTTTTCTGCTTTCAAACATTCGATTTATCGAACTATGTCTGCTAATTAGACCATGTCTCTTAGATACTGAGTATCTAGTTTCTTTCGAATGGAGTAATCTAATCCACCAGTGGCCATTTCGACCAATTCATGTTCAGGCACTACTGTGAAACATCTAGATTTCAACAAACAGAACCTATTCAAATAGTCATCTATAGGTTCAGTAAACTTTCTTTTAATGCTAGCTAATTCCTTCAGACTTATTTTAGTTTTCCTCATGTAGAATTATTCATGGAACAATCTTTCTAAATGAGGCCATGTATCTATCGAATTTGGTGGCAATGTAGTGAACCATGTAAAAGAATTTTTTGTTAATGAACTAGGAAAATATTTTATCCTTAAGTTTTCATTATTTTCCAAGCCCCCTGCTTCTATCAGATATCTGGCCACATGTTCGACAGTTGATTCGTTAGTATCTCTTGAGAATTTTGTGAATTTGGGGACTTTATAACCCCTTGGTAATTCTGCCTGCAAAATAAAATATGTTAATGGAGATGTGTAATTTGGTCGTCGAAACCCTGTATTCAGGCCATTTTGGGCCATGATTCTTTCGATCATGGTGGTTAAATTATTTTCAGCCAGTATGTTATCCTGCCTAATTCTATTGATCACTTCTTCTGCATTTTGATCCCTGTTAACCATTACTATTCTTCTAGGTTGCTCCTCAGGGATCTCATTTTGAATTTCTCGTTGTTCTACCCTTGCCCCCTGTTGTACCCCAAAATTTGCCCTCCCATATTCTTCAAGATTTGCCAAGTCAAAGCCTCAAAATTCCCCAAAGGTTGCACAGTTCAAGGGCCTCCTAAACAGTCAAAACTAGGGTTTTGGTTCTGACAAAGAAATTGAAGTTTCCAAGGGTCCAATCAAGTCCCACATGCCTACAAACATGGTCAAGCATCCTCCTACCAAGTTTCAAGACTTACAGCACAAAATTGCACAGTCAAAAACCCTAATTGCCCTACAGTCAACTGTAGGGGCAAAATGGTCATTTGACAGTCAAAAGTTCAAATTTTTGGTCAACATCTCATTTTGAAGCCACAAACATCATTTGATCAATGCTTGATCATGATTCTCAAAGCTTGGTTCAAAAATCATCAAGATGCAAAAGTTTCCATATTTGGACAGTTGAAAAAGTCAACTGTAACTTGACCAAGGCATAACTTCCACATGGATTATCAGAAAAATTCCATCCAAAGCTAATTTTGAAGATAAAGACATTTCCTACAACTCCTCTTCATACTTCAAGTCCAAGAAATGCTCTCACAAAAAGTTATCAATTTCAACATTATAGGTCATTTTCAAAAGTCAACAAAAAGGGACTTTAAGTCAAAGGCCATAACTTGAGATTGGTAAATCAAAATGACATGGGACCAAAGACATTGGTTAGAGGACTCAAATACCTTTCCAAAATGTCATAGAACATGGGCAAAGCTTAAACATTGAGCAAGTTATGCCTTGTGGAAGTTGGGAAGTTTTTGGATATTTTGAAAAGTCAACATTGCTTCAAATGTCTTAAAAATGCTAATGGGCCTCTTTTTCTTCCACAATTCATCACCCAAAGCATGTGCACGACCATTTGGCCCAAAGGGAAGTTTTTCATCATTTTTATTTATTTATTTGGATTTTTAATAACTAATAATTCATTTAATTAAAATAAATATGTGGAAAATACTAAACCTAACTTTTTAAATCTTTTTATGCATGGAATAGGCTCAAGATTTCGTGCATGATCAGATATGGAAGGAATTGAAGTGATTGGCCATGATTTGTATCAAATAGGCATGAAGAAATATTGGAAAAGATTCTTGAAAATCAAATCTTGAAAATCATGAATGCAAAAGGTTTTTGTTTGGTTTCTTTGACCTAAATCATTCACACATAAATACATAGTGCAAACCTAATGCAAAAGACCTCTCAGCTACGCCATAGACCAAGAACAAAACTTGAGTTTTTTGCAAAAAAGTCAAGAACTGAAATCACGATTGCAGGGCCTTTCAAGATCAAATAACCACTCCATTAGCTTGCCAGGGTGACCAGGAGACTATTCCAATCAAGAACATCAACTCTAACGCCTTGAATCGGTATACAGAAATCAAAATTTTTCACATAAAATGCATATTCGTGTTTCGATTTTGAGGCATTATCCTTGCATTTTCTTTATTGATTCATACTAATTGATGCATTCTGAAGATAACCACATACTTTGATTGAGTTTTTATACACTATATGCAAAAACGCCATTGTCATATTTTAGGGTTGCAGAGGTTCTAATTTAGGGCTTCTCTATTATGGAAAAATTAAGACACGGGAATGGTACCATTAGAATCAAGAGCTTCCAACGAATTTCATGATAGGGTCGCGCCCAATTTCTGATCCAAGACAAGCTAATCGCTATTTTCTAGAATGGTGCATTTGGGGATGGTTCAAAACCGTTGCTAATGACTTTTATATTTTCAGGAAAAGTAAAACGAAGAAGAAGATGATGAAGTGTCCAGCACTGATAGGGTGATTTGAATTTCGCGCTGAATTTATCCACTAACGCTTATTTTATGTTATATTATTTATTAGTTATTGTATAATCAGAAGCGTGTGAATGGCCTAGTGGTGGAGAGAGTACTTGGTAACCAACAGGACCTGGGTTCGATCCCAGGTCCCCCTCCCTTTCCTTATATTTTTCCTTTAATTGTATTCTCATGCAGTACAAGGTCCAAGGTTCCACCATATGCTCCCCACTCAAACGTGCCACATACCTCATGATCTTAATCCAAAAGCCCAGATCTGATGGACACCGTATACGTTAGTCAATGGAGCTCCATGCCAGCGCAAAAGTCAAACAGGCCAAAGGCTTAATGGGCCTGATTACTGGACTTCACCTCCCATTTGGAGACAGACCCCCCCTAGGTTTGCAATCTTTTATATTTTTTTCATTTTTTATTTATTTCAATTATTGTTTTATTTAATTAATTCCTTTAATTTAATATTTTCATGAAAAACATAAAAAACAATATAAAATCAGAAAAGAGACAAAAAATAAATATTTTTATTTAATGTTATTTTTCTGTAAATAAATATCATTAGTTGATTTTAGTTTTTAATTTAGGTTTAAATCTTAATATTTTTCTAATAAACTTAAAATTGGTAGAATTAGGGTTTTAATTAATTTTTATCCTTTTCCTTTTCTTTTCACTAATAATTAAATATTATTTATTTTTATAAATCAAATTGCATGTAAATGATTAATTTAATTTTAGGTTTAAATGTTAATATGTTTTCTTAATAAATTAAAAACAATTAGAATTAGGGTTAATCTTTTAATTTCATTTAATTCTCATTAAAAAACCATAAATACGAAAACCTCAAAAATAATTTCTCCTTTTATTTTAATTTTAATTAATTTGTAAATAATAATTTAATTTCATTAAAAAGGGTCCAACGCCCTCGTTTCCAATCTTAATTCAATTCGCACATTTATCTCGTTTCTTTTAATTATTTATGTACTTCTCCCAAAGCCGTGTAAACTTAATTTCTCGCACTTTACTTTACTTTATTCTTTATTTTTTCTGTCAAATCGGGTCCTGGATTTATTTTGGCGATGTGGACCCGCGCCTTTGTAATAGCTTAGAACTTTTAATTTCTCGCAACCTTTTTTAACTGTTAAATAAACGCATGCAAGAATGAATGATAAAATAAAAACAAACGCATAGATCACTTTGACATGAACAAGATAAATGCAAATGAACATGACACACCAATCACACACCACCCCTAGGGTACGCCTCACTGTTGCCTTGCCTCGAAAGGTGATCGTCGAGTAGAGGATGTCTTAGTAAGTCCTCATGATCCGGGAACCTGGCATGAGGGTAGCTTCTAAGGTGTCTTCCCATTGCTCTGGTGATCACCATGTCCCGAACCTCGAATTGACCCGAACACCTCCAACGGTGGTGCTACCTACCTCTCAATGGTGGGATGGCACTACTTTAGAGGACATCTACACAGACGAATTCCTTAGGGTAGGTAGACGACTCTAGATACTTGCTCTAAATTCAAAACAAATTCAAAAATACTTTTCACACCGACACCTTTTCAAAAAGCTTTCGAAAGCAATTTTTCAAACACTCTTGAGGACCGATACAAGAGTCGAACTGAAATTTTCAAAGAGACTTTTTAAAACCCACAGTTGAAAAGCAAACAAACATTTTGAAAACACAAATGAGCAAGTATCTAAGAGCCCATGGATAACCATGGATAGAAAGGGTGCTAACACCTTCCCTTTCTATAATCTACCTCCCGAACCGAGAGCAATCTCTTTAAGGAATTTTTCTGTGCTTTTGTCCTTTCCATTTGGAGAAAATAAAAGACGGTGGCGACTCTTGCTTACCGCGAGATTTCGCGAACCAGCGTTAAATAGTCAGTTCCAGATCCACCGATCACACCCCCATATCCCTTTCTCCAGTCTCTTGTCTGGGTGGTCGAACTTAATTGATAGTGGGTTCTTTCTCTTGAATTGCCACTTGATTCTGCCTATGTAGAACAGGTGCTTGTGGGGCTCCAAAAAAGTATGATATGCGCGCCATCTGCGCTGACATTTGCGGATAGGATTGGGTATTTTCTTGGTTTTTCCTATTAATATTATGGATCACAGGAGAGAAAATGGTATTCATTTCACGTGTAAGCACTCCTACCATGTCATGGTTACTAGCGTCCATTTGTCGCCTAAATGTTGCCTGGGTGTCAGTTGTGAGTATAGACAATTGGTTTGACAATCCTTGGTTCTGCGTATTTCGACCCACATGGTTCATTCCAGAACTAGAGTTTTGCACTGGCAAAAAGGTTGTCATTGTAGGTTGTGTATGTGTGGTTATATTATTGTGTAATCCTAATATAAGGGAAGTTGGTATCCCGTATTGGGGTTGCTCCCTCCAAGTCCTAAAATTTTCAAATCCTGGTGGTTTAGGGGTTGCAATTTGAGTATGGTTTCCCACATATGTCAACACATGGCTAGTTTGAATGTTTGAAGGGATCTTTGTCGTATTTGTAGAGATAGGCATGGTTGTCGAATTATTCGTGGGTATGGCCCCTTTGGACCCAGGTATCGAACTATTTGTAGTCATGGATCATATGGATGTGAACATGGCTTGTGAACCAGGAATCACAGTTGACGCATTCGTCGAACTTGAAATGCTTGTGCCTGATCCTTGTGGAGGATTTCTCTCTCCATAATTGTAAATATTAACCACCTTTATGGTTTGTTTTCTTTTGGGTATTGGTTGTTTGTTGTTGGTTATCTTACCACTCCTAAGGTTCATATACTGGGCAAGAATAAGTTTGTAATAGAAACTGCTATAAAGACCCAAATTGAAAGAATATAAACAATGTGACTAAACACTTCGACACTGTCCCATTGGGCATGCCAATTTGTTTACCAGTGATTTCTGACAAACAACCGCTAGTCTTCCAAATCTTATGCTTTGGTAACTTACAGGATCGACTAGATTGATCCTAGGACATAGTCTTAGTGTTCTTACAGTCAAATTCGAAAGAAAACATTGTACAGATAATAACAAGGTTTTTCTATGGTTACAATGATCTCAAGATGTTTAAAGTTTGACTATGAATCTTAAATATGACTTTAAAGGGAATAATCTGGGAATTTGATAAAATATAAAGACAATGCTTAATAAGAAAATTTTAATAAAATTGTTAAAAGACTTAACTGGAAACGAAAAAGGAATAAAAGTGATTAAAGACTTTGTACTGAGAAATTAATTTTGAATAAAACTGGTGGTGTTCTTACAGATACATTATCAACAAACTCGTTTCTCTCGCTCAAGTACTTTGAGTATAATATGATTTTGTATACAATTCGAACACCCACTTTTTATAACATCTAAGACTTCTATTTATACTGATTTGACCCTAACGGTCCTTCTACGAAAACACGCCACGTTCAAAGATTTCATGTCTTTCGAACTGTTAGACTTCCACATGTCTCTTTGTATAAGATCTAAGCTTTTGAATTTGAAATCTTCTTCTTTTCGAAGCGCCAATTCAAACAACATGACGGTCGAAATATCTTTCTTTGTAATGCTTCGAATAACTTATATTTCCACAGTTCAAAGACGAACCCTTCGATAATGGTTCAATATAGTAAAACTCTTTACTAGCTCTTCTTCAATCAAAGATTCCATAAAAACCTTCTTATAATTTCCCTCGAACAACTCTTTCTTTGATCAAAAAGCCTTAAAACTTGTATAATCGAAATTCCCAGCTAACACAACTTGACGGTGATTTACGAGTACAACTAGGGGCCGCCTGTTTGGTTTATATGTACTCGAAGTTAGGGGAGGGTTGTCTTTGAAAGACAAATCAGATGACAGGAAGCTGTATGTTACTTACGATAATTTATTGTTACTATTTTTTTCATAACTCTTTTATTACACTTGTTATGAATATTTTATCTGAACCATTTTCAAGGATAAATCATCTCCCCCTTTCCTCGCATCACCGTGTGGAATCATGTGCTTGAATACACTGAGGATTGGCCATACGCTATCACTTTTCCCCTCTCAGAGGGAATTAGGCGATCTAGCCATTCCATGTGTATCTTGACCGTCATGTAGCAGGCTGGTGACTTGGTAATAAAGACATCGGGTATATCAGGCTGGTGACTTGGTAATAAAGCGCATCATTCTACCATAGGGTGATTCTAGGGGAAAATGGTTTCCCACTTACGAAGGGCCATTCGTAATCAAGAAAATATTCTCTAGCAGTGTTATGATATTGACCACCATGGACGGTCAGGATTTCCCACACTCTATAAATGCGGACATAGTCAAAAGATATTACGCATAAAAATGACCCGCTAGGTTGACTGGCCTAGGCAAAAATAAAGGCATCTCGGCGAACCAAAAAGGGCTCGGAAAAAAATCAGGGATATATATGAAAAGACTGTACACCCGGCAAGTCGAAAACCTCAAAAGGCAGTTTGGGCAAAAAGGGGTACCCCGGTGGACTGAAAACCCGAAAGGGCAGTCTAGGAAAAAATTAGGGATCAAAGCGTATGATTATGTCCCCATTGGATCACTACAGCAAACTTTATTACCAAAGCCAAAGTTCAAATGGTACAGATCAATTCAGCTCACCTTCTTCCGATAGCAAGGGATGAGATGCTTAAAGACATATGGACAATAGCAGAGTTGGAACCCGACGAGATTATTCCCACATAGTTATCTATTTTCACTTTGTAATCTTTTCCCCGACGATTTCCTCTTATTAGGATTTCCATATCTTTGTACAAAAATTCCTGTTTATGGGCAAAACTATCAATACAAAAACAATTTCAAATTCAAATTATTTTTTTTACTTTTTCTGTTTTGTTTGCAAAATGTCCAATAACTAAAATTGAACGAGCATATGCATATGATTACAATTGACTATTAACAAATATATGCGTAAAAAACAGGAATAAGTAGTTACTCAAGAATGTTGGAGTTGGGATGACGTCTAAGCCACCCATTAAACCCCACAGAGCAACTTCCATGAGATGATCCCTACATGGTGATCTTCGGAAAGTTCATACATTCCCCGTAATATTCCCAGTAGATCACTCTTGAAGATAAATGAGTGCACACTTCCTCCCAGTATCCCAATTATTACAGTTTATTGGAATTCTTCTCCCCAGCTGAGTTTTCAAAACCGTAAAAGCCCATGCAGATTATTTCTCTCCAGCAGAGCCTATTACCATTAACAAAGTTTACCTCCCATTGGAGTCCAGACTTCCGTCAACAGGGTTTATTTCCCCAACAGGGTTTAATTCCCCAATAAGGCCCAACCTCCCCAGCTTGAGTCTTTTCCTCAGATGGCCATAAGTCACCAGTGAAAGTCCCTTCCCCAGTGAAGCCATCACTATCCCCAGGGAGTTGCTACTAAATCTAAAATCTGATCAGATGTCAGTCAACTTTATCCTGTCCAGGCGTGTTGGAAGGAATATTCATCTCTTTTATCCCCGATCATGGTATAAACTCCCCAGTAGGGTAATGAACAACCAAAGTTTTGAACTTTTCTTCCCCAAGCAGGAATTAACACCCTCCAACAGAGTTTTCCTCAAGCTCAAAGAAGAAATCGATGTTCCCCAGCAGAGTTTCCTCAAACAGCAAGCAGGAGTCCCCAGCGGGAATAATCTCTAGAAGATCGAAGATACATATAATCTTCATCCTCAGCGACAATCAGGGATTTATTTTCCCCAAATAAAGATGCTGCTCGAATTTACGAATGCACTTCAAAAACGTGTCAGATTCATACATCATTTACCAAGTGTCATAACATATGCACACGAAACGCATATAGCACAATCTCACTTATTTTGAGAACATCATTATACAATGAATTTCATACATTATGACATTTCATACAACTAACTCTTTACCTTTTCAGGAATGATTAATCGACAAACGAACATCATCAACCACTAATATGACCTGACAATCTTCTCGAAGGCTACATCTGATGAAGAGTTGTTTCAGCATTTTCCTCAAAAGGTCATTTTCAAATAGACATCTGCTAGTTCAGTTTAAATCGACCAATGATTTATCCTGATTTGTGTCCCGGTAGATTTCTTTCTCAGGTTCAGTTAAATCGACCCTAAGAGTTTTCTGATTCGTCTCCAGTTAAAGATAATTCAAGACCTCTGCTGGTTCAGTTTAAATCGACCAATGATTTATCCTAATTCATTTTCTGGTAGACTCTTTCTCTGGTTCAGCTAAATCGACCCTAATATTTTTCAGATTCATCTCCAGTTAAAGATAATTTAAGACCTCTGTTGGTTCAGTTTAAATCGACCAATGATTTATTCTGATTTGTTTTCTGGTAGACTCTTTCTCTGGTTCAGTTAAATTGACCCTAAGTTTTTTATGATTCATCTCCAGTTAAAGATGATTCAAGACCTCTGTTGGTTCAGTTTAAATCGACCAACGATTTATCCTGATCTGTTTCCAGTATACTTCTTTCTCTGGTTCAGTTAAACCGAACCTAAGATTTTTCTGATTCGTCTCCAGTTAAAGATGATTCAAGACCTCTGCTGGTTCAATTTAAATCGACCAACGATTTATCCTGATTCGTTTCCAGTAGACTTATTTCTCTGGTTTAGTTAAATCGATTCTAATATTTTTCTGATTCGTCTACAGATAAAGATAATTCAAGACCTCTGTTGGTTCAGTTTAAATCGATCAATGATTTACCCTGATTCGTTTCCCGGTAGACTTCTTTCTCTGGTTTAGTTAAATCAACCCTGATATTTTTCTAATTCATCTCCAGTTAAAGATAACTCAAGACCTCTGCTGTTTCAGTTTAAATCGAATAATTATTTATCCAGAATTGTTTCCAGCAGACTCTTTTATCTGGTTCACTTATATCGACCCAAAGATTTATTCTGATCCTTCTTCCAGTAGAAATCAACAATTACTTTGGATGACATCTATAAGCCCGTCTCCGATGAATCTCCGTCACCTCTCTAAATGGAATCTATAAGCCCCTACTTGGTACAGTCAACCAACTATGTTACCTGTTGCACAAGCGAGTGCAAATTTCTGGGCACTTAAGTGTTCAATCATCTTCTACCTTCAATTCACAAATGGCAGACACACCAATTTAATTCTTCAGGTTTAAGAAGATTGAACAGGGGCAGCTGTTGTACCCCAAAATTTCCCCTCTCAATTTTCTCAAAGCATTCTTTTAAGGCTCTTCAAATAGTCAAGACACTCAAGGATTGACTAGTCAAGATGTGCCTCCTAAACCAAAAGCCTATAACTAGGGTTTGGAGTTTCTAAAGGAAATTTGGTTTGCAAAAGTCTCAAGTGGATTCCATGTTTCTTATTAGGTCATTAACAAGCTTCGTGTCAATTATGAAGTCCAACATCACAAATTTTCTCGGTCAATGGTTCAAATGTTTGAAAGTCAACTATATTGGTCAAAAAGTCAAATATAGCCAACATACAGTCAAACTTCAAGATTTTTGGTAAAAATAAACATTTTGAGGTGATATTCATCACATGAACAAGGGTTGATCATGATTCCCCAAGGAAAGTCCTCAAATCATCAAAAGTCAAGATTTTTCAAATTAGGGTTTCCTTAGGAGAAGTCAACTGAACTTTGACCTGGCATAACTTTCACATGCTTCATCAACTTTTCACCAACCAAAGCTCATTTTGAAGAAAGTTCAATTCACTACAACTTTTATTTTATTCTTAAGTCCAAAAAATGCCTCATTTGGAAGATATTAGCTCACACATTATAGGTCATTTAAAAGTCAACAAAAGACACTTTTTGTCAAGACAACTTACATTAGGATAATATCTTCAAAAGCAAGCATGGTCAACATAGAGATTGTATAGGATATCTAGGGCTTTCCAAAAAGTCCAATATCATCTCCAAAAGGTTAAATTTGAGCAAGTTATGGCTTTCACAAGTTGAGAAAATTCGTAAAAATGCATGAAGTCAATTTTGAACAAAATTGCATCTTTAGGTTAATAGACCTAAATTTTAGGGTTCAAACATGTTTGTGACTTATCCAAGGACTTCTAAATCCATTTTTTTCATGGCCTTGATTTTATTTACATTTATCTTGATTTTATTTAATTTAAAATCAAATAAATTAAATAAAAGTACAAGAAATAATAGACCATAGCACTTGGGATTATCCTAACCGAACAAGAGGCCCACATTCCGTGCAAGGTGCGTGGAGATTGACTATGTTCATGCAAGGAACCAAAGTGGAAAGGATCACACATTTTTGGTAACTTTTAAATATTAATCTTTATGATTAAAACCATGGTTAATGCTTGGCTTTTTGCCATGTTTGTCAACCATCACACTCCTCTATAAATACAGAATGACATTGCAAGCAAAGGACACGCCTACATTGCTTGAAGAAGCTCTCTCAAAATTATCAAATTTCTCAAGAAATGTAAAATTTGAAACTCCACTTCCATCCCATATCCATCAGAGCCAGGCCTTGCATCGTGTTCCCGAGACTCCCAAGAGGCTATATCAACTCATATCCACGCCTGAAGCATCCTAAAATAGGAAAACCGAATGGCTCCATTTTGGTAAAATTCTTGCATCCGAGTCTCTTAATACATGTAGTTTAAATGAAATCCAAGCATATATTCTTGTTTATACTATCATTTTAAATTATTCTAACGTGTTACATGAAAGATTAGAGGCTTAGAATGCATGTTTCCATTGTTAGGGTTTCAAAATGGTTAAGCATCAAGTTTGGCGATACAGGTTGTTTCAGACCAAACCAGTACCATGGTTGGATTCGTAGCATGCAAATTAGGGGGGGGGGGGGTATCCAGAATCTGGGATTATGATTTTGCTTGTTTTTGTAGATCAGATTTTCTCTTGGCTAAAGAAGAAGGAGGTCAACCACCGCGTGTGGTGGTTTGACCCTCCCTGAGCTTGTGTGTCCAAATCACACTCCCTGATTCATTCATTCAAAATAATGGGGCCCCACTTGGGTGTGCGTTTTTCATTTTAAATAATTCTGACGGATTATGTATTATAATATTATTATGTGATTGTATTAACGAATGAATAAGAGTGATCCAGTGGCAAGCAGCGCGCCCTCAAGGCCTTCCTCTCCTAGAACCTGGGTTCGAGTCCTAGGTTTTGCTTTTTATTTCTTAAACATTTCTTTGCAAGTACTAGGCCAATACCATTGGGCCTGGGGAATTCCAGATTATTGCACCCCCCCTGATTACTGTTGTTGCAGTGCAGTTCTAGGTCCTTATGGAATGGGCTTAACAATTCACACCCCTCATTTTCTTTTTGGCAACCTGGACCATTATTACCTTTTTTTATTTTGTGTTTATTTAATCTAATTCTTTTTATTTTTTATTTACATTAATTAATTTCTTATTTATAAAATCAAAATCACAAAAATAATTAGAATTAGTTTTTTTTAAATTAAATTAATTTTGTTAATCATTTTATAATTAATTAATTAGATTTATGGATTTCTTAATTTAACTCAAATATTTCTTAATCAAAAATACAAAAAAAAGAAAAAATATTTCTTTCTTTTGTCACTTAGAAATTTTTAGGGCTTCCTCCTCTACGTGCGTAATTTATTTTATTCGCATTTTTATTTTCAAATATTATATAATTGCCTATGGATTGTAATAGCTTAATCTAGGACCTTTACATTTTCTTATTCCCCATTTTTTTGTTTGTATTTCCCTCATCCCGAAGCCTTGTAATAGCGTAGATTCAAAATTCCCACACTTTATTTCTATACTTATTCAATTAAATGTTAGATGAATGCTAGTAGGCTTGTATGGTAAGACTAAAAGCAAACGCTAGCAAACCTAACACTCAAGATAAACTTAACTGAAACACAACACACTCGCACATCCGCACCTCTAAGGTACCTCCACTTGTTGCCTTCGAATAAACCAACAGTCACGTCTATCGAATGTAGGAGACTTTAGTAGTGATCCTTTGGTTATAAGATCATAGTCCCTCGATGATCCTTCAATGTTGCATTTCAGTAAATGATCTAGTCTCTTACGATAAATTTCTAAAGCATCATACAAGTTTCCTTTTTTACTGTACGATGACCCGTGCATGTCCCTCAAACATCCAATGATAGGGCTACCTACTAACTAATAGTAGAATAGAACTATCTAAAGGAAAAGAGGAAAACAATAAAGATCATTCGAGTAGGTAGACAACTCGTAGTTGCTTGCTCACAAAATGAAACAAATTTATCACACATACACTCTCTTTTTCTAAATATTTTCAAATACAAAAACACTTTGTATGCGTTCCCAACGATACTAGAATCATTACAAAGTTCGCTGCACTAAGGCGTCTTTTCAAAAATATTTTCAAAAATACACTTAGACAAAAAAGCATTTTCAAAGTGATCTAGCAACTAAGAGCCCATAGATAACTACGGATAAAAAGGGTGTTAACACCTTCCCTTTTCATAATCTATCCCCCGAACTTAAAAATATTTAAAAAAGGTCTTTCCTGTTATTTTCACCTTTTCCGTTGTTGGATAAAACAAAAGTCAGTGGCAAATCTTGCTAACCGCAACATTTGCGATAAAACGTAAAAACCAGTAAAGTCAGTTTTCCCACCGTATTACAGAACTGGCGACTCTGCTAGGAATAATCTAAAATTAAAAGTGGGGTCTACCTTAGAGCTAGATCATATTTAAAATACTTTCCTTGTTGATTTGTGTGCTTTATCTTTTGGGTTTATGTTTGGGTTATTATTAAAGATCCTATACCCGGATCTGGGGCACTTTTTAGATAAGTAGCAATAGATCGGGGAGACTGTATGACGTATACCAATACGGTTGAAGCGATGGCTATATTAGTGTGACTCATTGGTTGGTACCGATGTCCCTTGAGTAAGTCAAGGAGAATGACGGGCTGTGTGGGGTTGTGAAGCACTAACCGACCGTAGAACCTTAGTTGACACAACTTAGCCATTAGAAAGTAGCGAGATAGTCGGCTTCGGTGCAGACTAAAGTTGGTTGATACTCGATGCTATACTCATTGAGGTCGGACGCTCGAGATATTTCGGTCGCAATTTAGATGCTTGATCTGAAACAATGCTTGAGAGAAAGATCAGTGGTATTGAGATTCCTTAGAACCCGGTTACTTCTTTTCGGACAGGTCGAGCCAACTAAAACTTCAAGAGGGTACTTACCTACAAACCCCATGCAAGCCTAAAACCTAAGGCTTTGTGTGTGATTATTTTCTCAAACATGACATCATGCATCATAACATTCATATTAACTAACCATTTTAAGGACCATGGGAATTTATCTTTTTATGTGTTTTGCATACTATGGCTTCCGCTCGTAGAAACATTATCCGAGTAAACTTCGTAAGGGTTCCTCCTCAACATAAAGAGTTGGTCTCAGGGATTCCCGAAACTTCTCCATTTATCAAGAGGCATGGTCGATTTCTTAGTCTGGTTGCTCCAGATCTTGATGAAGATATGATGAGTGTCCTATTCCAATTCTTTGACCCTGCACATCATTGCTTCACATTTCCCGATTATCAATTGGTACCCACCATGGAGGAGTTTTCTCAATTACTAGGAGTACCTATTTTGGATCAGATAACCTTCACCGGTTTAAAGGAAGCTCCAAAGCCATAAGTCATTGTAGCAGCCTTACATCAGAAGCGGTCCGATATTATATCCAACTGGGAAACTAGAAGCGGAGTCAAAGGTTTCTTAGCTAAGTTTATATTTGAGAAAGCTCATCCATTTCTGGATGCCATGAGTTTTCAGGCCTTCGAAGACATTTTGGCCCTTCTAATCTATGGGTTGATACTATTCCCTAATTCAGACTAACTCATAGATGTGAACGCTGTCAAGATCTTCCTTGCTTGCAACCCTGTGCCTACCTTGTTTGGGGGCATTTTGCATTCTCTTCACACTCGTACTACAAAGAAGAGAGGAACTCTCATGTGTTGTATGCCTCTTTTATCCAAGTGGTTTATTTCGCACCTTCCCTGTTCAGTAATGAAGAATGAACAAATTTTGAGGTGGGCACAAAGATTAATGTCACTTTCTCATACGGATATTCACTAGTGTTCTCGATCTCATAAGGATATCACCATCATTGAACACTGCGGGGAGTTCCCTAATGTTCCACTCCTGGGAATTAGGGGAGGTATCACTTACAACCCCTCTTTAGCTCTACGAAAATTTGGCTACGGGCGAAGGAATGAATGGTCCTCATGATGCACTAATCAAGGGTATTGTGTTCGATTACAAAAGTGATCCTCAAGGTTATCATTGGAGGTTTATACATGCTTGAAGCATAGAGAACAAGATTGATAGTAAGAGCTTGGGGCAGAAGATTCCATTCCTCTGGAGCCTTATCTCAAATGGGTTTGTGCTCGTGCTCAAGACCTTATAATGCCACATCCAACTATTCTGCCTGTGATCCTGGAGCCTTTTGTCAAAGGACACGTCTCTTGCACCATCCTTCACCCAGACATGCCCACTGATATTGAAGAGTTGTAGAAGTCCTAGATCCAGCTGAAGGAAGAATGGGATACCTTTGAGACTCAGTTCTACGCCAATGAGAAGAAAGTGTTGGAACTCACAAAGCAACTGCACGAAGAAAAGAGTCTTAATGCATACATCAGTACAAAGAGGAAGCGTCCATGGGAAACTTTATTCTTAGATTTTAGGAGTTTTATTTTCATCTATAAGCCTAAAAGGCAGTTGTAATTTGAACTTTGCTAATAAAATATATGTTTCCTTTTTGTTCACAAATTTAAATTTCCCAAAGTCCTTAAAATCATTGCATTTACATATTATGCATCATCCCATAACAGATTTCTTGTACAGGTTTCTCATTTTCTCGCTGTTTATTTCAGTAGAAAAAATGGCACTCGAAAAAACCATGAAGGAACTCCAGACTCAACATGCTCAATTCTAGGAGACTCTCCTGAACTTAGCCAAAGGGCAACAAGATCTGATGGCACTCCTTGCTAAGAAAAAGAAGACCAAGAAGCCCACTGTCCTCAACCTGGAGAGGAGATTCAAAGGTCCCGCTCAACCAGTCCATGTAGAAGATGACTCCTCTGAGGAAGATGACAATAATGACATGGATGACAAAGACAGACATGATTATGAGAATACTTCTGAAGATGAAGACTTTTTCTTGAATACCTCTGCTGATGACAGATATAAGCAGTTGGAGGATATGCTCAAAGCGATGGAAGTCCAGAAGGTACCTGGACTAGATTTTGGTGATTTATGTCTGGTTCCTGGGGTGGTCATCCCACCTAAGTTCAAAGTCCATGTTTTTGCTAAGTAAGATAGGGTCTCTTATCCTAAGCTCCACTTAAGGTCGTACGTTCGGAAGATACAACCTCACACTGCCGACCGGAAGTTATGGGTCCATTTCTTCCAAGAGAGTTTGGTCGGCACACAACTGGAATGGTTCTATCAGCTGGAGGGAACCAATATTCATACTTGGGAGGACTTGGCTACTGATTTTTACAAGCAGTACCAATACAATGCTGACCTGGCGCCAACCCGAGTGCAATTACAGAATATGCCCATGGGTTCAAGAGAAGGATCCAAGGAATATGTGTAGAAATGGAGGGATCTAAATGGTAGAGTGTAACCTACTCTGAATGATCGGGAAATGATAGACATGTTTATGGGCACTCTGACAGGCCCATTCTTCAATTTGCTAATCAGAAGTTCTTCGTTTGGATTTATAGAGATGATCTTAACTGGGGAGAGAATTTAAAGCGGCATCAAAAGTGGGAAGATCCCTATGGTTGTATCTTCTAGTGCTGCGAAGAAGCCATTTGCAGGTAAAATTAAAGTTAGTGCTATTTATGGCCAGAAAAGTCGTAGCAAGGTCAATCTCCATGAATATGTGGGAGTGTTTACCGTGAAAAATGGTAAACAACCGCTGATCTTCCAAAAGGTAACTTATTTGGTGACTCGCAGGATCGATCAGATTGATCCTAAGACATGGCTGATTTTACTCGTTTAAATGCTTTAAAATAGAGAGTTTCGACTAATCCTAATGGCGATTAAGGCAAGTAAGGCAGAGACACTTTAAGTAAATTGCATGGAGAAAAGCTTGATAAATTAAATAAAAGCATTAAAGGCTTGTTAAATAAATGACTTCGACTGAGGTAAATAAGTGAAAGCGATAAATTGCTTGAATGTAAAAGATTTCGATTAAGGTAAATGGTGTTTCACACATACATTCTCAATGATTCTTTATCTCACGCTGGGTACTTGAATCTAAATGAGTGACTTGTATACAATGATGAACACCCTTAATAACTACGTGAACACTTAGTATTTATACTAAAAATCCTAAGTAACTGCTGGGCAGTTACATCGCTTCGAGGTGACACCATATGGCACGTTCACAACCCTCGACGCCTACTTCCACGCCATGTTGTGCTTGGTAACTGCTGGGAACCGTTTTCCCTCCAACAATTCGAAATTCAAACCGTTCGATCTTGGGCATCAGGGACCTTGGTCGAAAGGTTGCTCCTTCGATGTTGAAAACAACATGATTCCAACTTAGAGAAATTTCTCTAAGTATCTTGTCATTCTTTGATAAGCTTCGATGTGATCAGCTGATCGAAGCCTTCTTGTGTAGGAAACTCTTCTAACTCATAATTAATGATCTATACGATAATAGAACGTGGGTGTCGAATTTAGGAGCCAACAGGGAGCAGTTTTGATTTCCAATCCAACACCTGCCCAAAAGCAACGACAGGGTAACCGCCAAAGGCCAGACGCTCCGAGAAGACAGTTTACCAGGATTGACATGCCTTTGTCTCAAGCACTACAACATCTGATAAAGGTTGAACTCATAACACTGTGGGATCCTCCTCAAAATCCCAACACAGCGTCTCCTAAATACAATACAAACGCAAAGTGTGCCTTCCACTTCAACAGTCCAGGGCACGACACCAACAACTACTGGGCCTTGAAGAATAAAATTCAAGATATGATTGACAACAAGGAGATTGAGTTCGATCCTCCGGAGACTCCGAATGTAAATACATCACCTATTCCCAAACATGATAAAGGCGTAAATGCTGTTGAAGATATTCTGTATGTTACTTCTGTGAATGACGTGGTTACTCCGCTTTCTACAATAAAGAAGAATTTCCTACAAGGTGGTTTATTTCCAGGTTATGTTGAAGGTTGTTATTGTTGTGCAGTCGAACCCAATAGATGCGAGTCACTAAGGAAGGGTGTTCAAAGCTTGATGAATGAACATATTATTCTGATTGAAAAAGTTCTGTCCACCAACAATTTTTGTCAAGATCTATTTGTCATCTCTGGTACTCCTTTTAGGATCCCTTCCAAAGGTCCTATAAGGATTACCGCCAATCTGAAATCTGCTCCGCTGGTCACTACAACGCCTGGGCCTATCCCGTATTCCTCAGAGAAAGCAATTCCATGGCATTATGGGTCTGACGTTTATTACCATGGCGTCAAACATGAGTTGTCCGATGAAGAAAAAGAATAAGCTGATCCCAGTATTGTCAATATTGCAGGGAACAGTAAGACTACAAGAAGTGAAAGCATTTTATCTCTGGAAATCTCTCCACCTTCTCAGATTACAATTTCCAAAATGACTTCTGGGGCTCGAGGTAAAGAGTCGGTAATAGAGTCTGTCCGGACGGAGGCGTCAAAAGAAACTCTCATCAAATCTACTTCTGGGGAAGATTTAGAAGAGGTTCTGAAAATTATCTGTCAAAGTGATTATATAATTGTCGAATAGTTGGGGCAAACCCCATCCAAAATATCTATGTTGTCACTATTGTTGTGTTCTGAGGCCCGTGTGAAGGCTTTAGTTAAATTCCTAAAGACTGTTCATGTACCGCAGGAGATTTCGGCAGACCAGTTTGGAAGCTTTGTGGCTAGTCTGACAACTGACAATGGTTTGGGTTTCTCTGATGCTGACTTGACTCTGGAAGGGAGGAATCACAATAGGGCCATGTACGTCTCCATTGAGTGCAGGGGCACTACATTGGCCCATGTATTGATTGACACAGGGTCATCTCTGAAAGTTATTCCAAAAGGCGCTCTCGACCGTTTAGATTGTGAAGGGTTGGTGCTGAAGCCCAGCAATATCATAGTTCCAGCCTTCGACGTATCAAAGCGAATGGTGCATGGAGAGGTGGACCTTTTGGTCAAGGTGGGTTCACAAATTTTTGAATCTATATTCTATGTCATGGACATCCGTCTGGCTTACTCTTTCTTATTAGGACTCCCTTGGATCCATGGGGAAGGTGTTGTTACTTCCACCCTGCACCAGAAGCTAAAATATCTGGTAAAAGGGAAAGTTGTTATTATATGTGGAGAGGAGGAACATATGGTCAGCCACCTCAACTCATTCAGATATGTCGAGATGGATGGAGAATTTGTTGAAACACCCTGTCAAACCTTAGAAATAATCTCTCCTTCCGCTGTTGAAGATGTTTCAGCCATTCCGAAGAGCACCAAAACTCCATACAAGATGGCCTCCTTAAAAGATGCTAAGGCCACTATTGAAGAAGGTGGTAGTACAATTTGGGGCCAGCTTCCAGATATCCCTTTCAAGTATAACAAGTTTGGTCTAGGCTTTACTGCAGAAGGTCAGAAGGTTGTTTGTCGGGCTCGTGCTGGGAGACCCCCTTTCCGCATCAGCAACAACGAGGTCAATGCTATAGAGGACGCTGACAGTGATGGTGACTTCAACAACTGGATCTTAGCTACTCTTTGTGATGGACTAGATATTTGGAAGGCAGAAGACGTGTTCCCTATCTCCTTCAGCCAGGAGTAATGGCTATATTCTTGTTTATTACTTTGAAAGTTTTGGTTATGTAAAATTTGAGCAATGACTTTAAAACCGTGTGTCTTACCCGGGGTACAATGGTTCATTTTGTTAAGGTTTAATTAATTCATAAACATTTTCTCATTTAATAAAAACATTGCACGTTTTGCATGCAAATTTTGTGATCCCTGTCTTTCTTTTTATCTTATTGCATTTTTTTCAAAATAGCTGTGTGTTCTCACACACCCACACACTACATTGTAGATCCTCATCCACTCTGGATCTCGTTGATAACAATTATGCTATTGCTTCATATGACTTCAAAAATATGATCTACCAAGCCGAAGACGAAGGTGAGGAAGATTGTGAAATACCTGGTGAACTTTCCAGATTTTTGATACAGAAAGAGAAGACTATCTAACCCCATGAAGAGCCAATTGAGGTGGTGAACCTGGGTACTGAGACAGATAAGAAAGAGGTCAAGATAGGTGCTAATTTAGAGAGCAGTATCAAGAGCATGTTAATCTAGATGTTGCATGAATATGTTGAAATCTTCACCTGGTTGTACGAAGACATGCCGGGGCTCGACGATGATATTGTGGTTTACCATCTACCAATGAAAGAGGGTTGTGCTCCGATAAAACAGAAGGTTCGTTGCATGTGTCCTGAAATGTCAGACAAAATCAAGGCTGAGGTTATGAAACAGTTCGATGCAGGGTTCTTGGCAGTGAAATCGTATCCTCAATGGGTTGCTAATGTTGTTTCGGTGCCAAAGAAAGACGGCAAATTACGTATGTGCGTAGACTACAGGGATCTGAATAGGGAAAGCCCCAAAGACAACTTCTCACTGCCATATATTGATGTTTTGGTCGACAAAACCGCTCAACACAAGGTATTCTCGTTTATGGATGGTTTCTCGGGTTACAATCAGATCAAGATGGCACTTGAAGACATGGAAAAGACTACATTCATCACACAGTATGGCACTTTCTGTTACAAGGTCATGCCTTTCGGGTTTAAGAACGTTGGGGCAACTTATCAGTGTGCCATGGTAGCTTTATTTCATGATATGATCCATCACGAGATAAAGGTCTACGTTGACAACATGATAGCTAGATCACAGACCGAGGAAAAACATCTTGATCATTTAGAGACTAAAAAAGTACAAACTGAGGTTGAATCCAAACAAGTGCACCTTTGGGGTGAGATCCAGAAAACTATTAGGTCAGCAACAAAGGTATTGAGGTTGACCCTACGAAGGTTAAAGATATTCAAGAGATGCTTGCTCCTCGTACTGAAAAGGAATTCATAGTGTTGTACCCCAAAATCTGCCCTCTCATATTTCTCAAAACATTGCAAGAAAAATCTCCAAGTGGCTCAAGATTGCTCAAGAGTTGGACAGTCAACCTATCTCCTAAGGCAGCCAATCCCAAATTAGGGTTTTGTGTTGCATAAAGATCCTTGAATCCAAATGACCTCAAGTGCTTGCCAATGTCCTAATATGCTCTCAAGTTCATCCATGTCAAGTTTCAAGCCTTGCAGAGGAAGTTTGCTCAGTCAATTGCTCAAAGGGTCCAAAAATCGAGTGTGCTAGGGCAAAAGTCAACTGTGACCCAAATACAGTCAAACCTCAATATTTTTTGTCAACATTCTCATTTTTAAGGATATTACATAATTTGATCAAGGATTGATCATGATTCATCAAGGATCGCTCAAAATTCATCAAGACTCAAAAGTTGCTAAATTAGGGTTTTGTAGGAAAAGTCAACTCAACTTTGACCAAGCATAACTTTCTCATACTTTATGATAAATGACCCATCCAAAGCTCATTTTGAAGAGAATGCAATTCCATACAATCCATCTTCATATACCAAGATCAATAAATGCACTCACAAGAAGTTACAAATTTGGACATTATAGGTCATTTTTGAAAGTCAACAAAAACACATTTTTTCCAAAGCTTATAACTTGAGCATGGAATATCAAAACGCGATGATACCAAAAGGGTTGGTTATAGGACATCTCAAGATTTCTAAAAAGTCAAAGAACACCTCCAAAAGTTCAAAATTGAAGAAGTTATGCATTGTTGAAGTTGGGCATTTTTGCAAAATTGCCATAAGTCAACTATCCCCAAAACTTCAAATTTTGTCAAATGGGCCCATTCTTTTCCACTTGATTTGGACTTTCCACATTACACACGTGTCCTAGTTTCAGCCTTGTGACCATTTATCAATTTTATTATTTAATTTGATTTTTTAATGAATTATTTCATTTTAAATCAATTTAAATCAAATAAAATCCAAACATTGATTATTTGATCTCTTTTTGGCTATTTCAGGATTGAATCATCATCATCAAGTGTATCAAATTCGTATCAAGCATTCCATGTGCAAAAAGATTGGATTTTTGGCAAATTAAGCAAGTTTTCAATGAAGGATCAAATCCAATCTCAAGGCATTAATGTACAAGGATTCAAGACCAATTTGTTGACCTAATACATTGTAGCATACATATACAATCCAAGGCACACGAATTTGAGGCTAGAGGCTGCAAGAATACTGAAAACCAAACTTGAAAAAAGGTGGAAAAAGTGTGAAACCAAAATCACACTTAGAGGCAAATTCAGGAGCAAAACTCAATACCAATCGCTTGCTGGACAATCACTGAAGCAAAACCAACCCAAAGCCAGTCTCCATACACGCCCAAAAGCTCTGTAAGTGTCTCAAAAAACGCTTTTCATTTGAATTCATAGATCCTTATTCTTGCACCTTTCTTACACAATCTTTGCATATTCATGATTATCGTCAAATTTATAAGCATTCTGCATTAGCCAATTGTGTTTTGCTGGCCTAGATGAAGAACCCCCATATTTAGGGTTCTTTGTTCGTGTTTTGGGGTTTTTCTTTTTCAGGGAAATCAAGACTCAAGAAGGATTTAGGTTTGTTCGGGAGGCCTAGACGAATTCAACCATGTGCTTGGAATCAATTTCCATGGACTAGAATGGATTTTAGGATGCACATACAAATTTAGCTGCGGATATAAATCCGCAGGTAAATTTACAGGTCTGAAGGTCAGGGGCGACAAACGTGTCCCCCCCTTAGTGGCAGGTTCAAACTTCGCGCGTTTTATTTTTTTTTATTCTGGCATATTATTGTTTTTCCCCATATTATAATTATTGTCCATTATACTAACAGTTAAAGCGCGTTGGTTGAGTGGTAGTGGCGTGTATGCAATGACTTACAGGACCTGGGTTCGAATCCCAGGTCCCCATATTATTTGTTGTATTTTTCAGCCAAGTGATCTAGTGTAATTCCAAGCGTGCAGTCCACTATGGTCTCTCAATCATTCAATAGCCAGATGGCCAAAGGCCAAATCTGGTGGCCATAACCTGGAGGTCTACCATAGGCAAAAGTCAGCGCGTACATAGGGGATCCAAAAAGTCCACCAGGCCTGCATGTTAATGAGCCACAAAATTGTCATTCTCACCCCCCTAATCAGGCCCAAACCCTAACTCTTTCTCTATTTTTATTATTTCTTTAAATTATTTATTGTTATTATTTTTATTATCATTAACCAATCAAAACTTTTTTCCTCATAAAATAAAAAACCAAAAAATATTTTCTTATCTAAATTAATTTTCAGTATTTTATTTTTGTTAATAAATATTAATTTAATTAATTTAGTTTTAATTAGGAATAACTTTTAATATATTTTGCAATAATTAAAATTAACTTAGAAAATTAGGTTTTTATTAACATTGAATAAATATATTTTTATTTCTTTAAATATCAAAAAATCCAAAAATATTATTTTCATTAATTAATTAATTAGTTTATTAATTTAATAGTTAATCCAATTTAATTTCTTCCATAAATTCAAAATAACAAAAAAGATATTTTCTTTCAAAAAAGGGTAAAAACCCTAAACTTGCACCCGGTTTAATTTCCGCACGCGATTTACTTTCTTTTATCCAGTATTGTATTTGTTTCCGGAATGTAATAGATAATTAGGACTTTACTATTTTTACCGCTTTATTTATTTTCCGCATTTTAATTTCAATGGTTGCTTTTGGCGATGTAAATACCCGATGCCTTGTAATAGTTAGTTTAATTTCCGTAATTTAATTTCCGCAACTTATAAACTGTTAGATGTTTGATAATAGGGAATGCATGACAAGATTGAACGCTTAAACCTAAAATCAACATAGATAACCATTGACATGTACAAAGACAAAATTAACTAAAAACAACACACTCGCACATGCGCACTCTTAGGGTACACCTCACTTGGTTGCCTTCGAACGCGGTCATTGAGTATAGGAAGTTTTAGAGGTCTCCCTCTTGTCCAAAGATCATAGTTGCCTCGAAACGGTTGCCTCGGAAAAATGATCCAAGACATTAGGGTTACCGCTAAGGCGTCTTAACATTGCTTTAGTGACCGCACGTCCCTTAATCAAATTGACCCTTAAAACTCTAATGACGGTGCTACCTACTCATCAATAGTAGGCTAGCATTGTCTAAAGGAAGATAGCATAGAACGATTCCTTTTTCGAGTAGGTAGATGGTTCTTAAGTACTTGCTCTTTTCAAAACAAAAACAAAAACTTTTCACACTTACACCTTTCAAACAAAAACTTATTCAAACCCACAAACAAAAAACAAAAGCAATTTTTTAAAACACTTTGAGCAAGTACCTAAGAGCCCGTGGATAACCACGGATAAAAAGGGTGCTAACACCTTCCCTTTCTATAATCTACCCCCCGGACCCGAGAAATATCTCGAAAAAAGGAATTTTTCTGTGCTTTTTTCCTTTCCTTGTTGGATAAAATAAAAGACGGTGGCGACTCTTGCTTACCACGACATTTTGCAAAAACAAACGCAAAACGCGAACCAGCACAACAAAAAATAGTCAGTTCTCTCCCACCGTATCACATAATTGTCGACTCTGCTGGGAACCATTAATAAGTGGGGTGTAGGATTAGACCATTGTGTTTTCAATTGTTTGCTTTATATGCTTTATCTTTGTGGGTTGAATCAGAGTTACTATAGATCCTAACCCGGATCTAGGGGATACCCTTTAGGTAAGTAGCAATAAACTGTGAGGGAACTGTACGGCATAGACCGATACGGTTGAAGCAGTAGCTACGTTGGTGTGGCACTTTAGATTGTATCGATATCCCTGGTGTTGGAACGAGGAGAATATGGGTCATCTAAGGGGTCATTAAGCACCAACTGACCTTAGAACCTTTAAATTGACCAACTTGGCCATAGAACAGTAGCAGTATGCTACACTCATTGAGACTAAACTCTCGCGATGATTCCAGCCGCAAGAAAAGGTTGCTAAATTGGAATTATGACCGATCAAGGGTAGTCAGTTATATTGAGATCCTCTAGAACCCGGTTACTATTTTTAGGGCAGGTTTGAACCAACTGAACTGAAAGAGGGTAGTACCTAAGCTCCTTTCCAGCCTGAAATATAAGGGCTCTCTGTGTGACTTATGTGCCTTTACCATGTTTGCTAGTTGTAGATACTTGTGATGTGCTTTCTATCATGACATCATGACATCATAACATTGCATACATCTTGTATTGGACTAACCTATTTCAAAGACAGGAGGGATTCATCTTTGTTCTGTTTTGTAGGTCATGATGCCTATGCGTAGGAATACCATCCGGATCAACTTTTTCTAGGTTCCCACCATGCTTAAAGAATTGATTACAAAGATGCCTGATACTACCTCCTTCATCAGAAGACATGGGTATCTTCTCAGTTTGGTCACCTCCAAATTGGACGAGCAGATGATGAGTGTTTTGGTCCAATTCTATGATCCGATGTACCATTGCTTTACTTTCCAGGACTACCAGTTGGTTCCCACCTTAGAGGAGTTCTCTGATCTGCTCGGTATCTCTATTCTGGAGCAGACCCTGTTTACTGGTTGGGAGAAGATCCTTAGGCCAGAAGAGATTGCTTCAGCCCTTCATATGACCAAGGATGAGGTAATGGCTAATTGGGAGACTAGAAGTGGAGCAAATGGCTTTCTGACTAAGTTCTTGGTTGGTAAGGCTAACTATTTCTGGGATAGTCTAGACTTCAAGGCATTCGAAGATATTCTTGCTCTTTTGATATATGGCTTAGTATTGTTTCCGAATCCTGACTCCTTTGTTGATGTGAATGCAGTGAAAATCTTCATCTCTCGTAATCTTGTACCCACTCTCTTAGGTGACAGTCTTCATCAGCTTTATGCCCGTATTGCTCGAAACGGGGAACCTTGATATGTTGTGCTCCATTATTGGCGAGGTGGTTTATTTCGCACCTCCCCAAATCAGTGATGAAGAACATAGAAGGCATGGGCTGGGCTTATAGGGTTATGTCTCTCTCTCATAATGACATCATATGGACTATCAAGGGTATGGACGAGGTGGCTATTATTGATCGTTGTGGGGATTACCCCAATGTTCCATTGATAGGAAGCCATGGAGGAATTTCTTATAATCCGTGCTTGGCCTTACATCTGTTTAGGAGAGCCAGAAGAGAAGGACCTCATGAATTGCTAATGCATAGTATCATCTTTGATTTTCAAGGGGATAGCGACGAGCAACGCCGCAGATTCATAAGGGCTTGGGATAGAGTTCATAGATCTGATCCACATGAGTTGGGTCCAAAGACTTCTCTTCCAATGGAGCCATATCTCAGATGGGTCCGTATCCGTGCCCAAAAGCTGGGAATGCCATATGAGGCCGTCCTGCCTATCATTGTTGAAGTTGCTAATCAAGAGGGGGTTCTTCCTACCATCCTCCATCCTTACATGCCCACTGACATTGGGGCACTAAAAAGGTCTTGGATGCAGTTGAGAGAAGAGCGGGATGCTTACCGAGAGAAGTTTAACGAGCAAGAGCAGAATATCCAGAAATTAACTAGGCAGCTGGAAAACGAGCGGATTCTCAATGACTATGTCCGCACCGAAAAGAAGCGACCATGGGAGCACTGATTGTCCTTTGATTATTTCCTTTCCAGTTTTATTTACTTTTCAGTATTTCCATTCTTGTAACTCCTTAAGGGCAATTTGTTGAACAATTTGAATTTCAAAGTTTATCTAATAAAAGTGTGTTTCATTTCTTGTTTACGAATCTGAATCTCTCGATTGTCTTTGAAGTCATATCATACGCATTTCATCCCATGCACTTCATAACAGGTACCCATTACATGTCTCTTATCTTCTTCGCTGTTTATTTCAGCACTCATCATGTCTGCTGAACCATCAACTGAGCAAGCAATCAAGGCCCTACAGGCCCAGAATGCCCAATTCCAAGAGTTGTTCATGAATCTCGCTAAGGGTCAGCAAGATCTGAAGACCCTGAATCTGAAAGAGAAGAAGAAGAAGAAGAAGAAGAAGAAGAAGAAGAGGACAGTATTGTTTAACACAGGTCACAGGTTTGGAAACAGGCTACGGGATGAAGTTGATTTGACCACCTCATCTGGAGGGAAAGATAGTCAGGAAGAAAGAAGGGCTCCTAGCCCTGTGGTCTCAGACAATGAGACGGACTTCGACGAAGACCAATATCCTCCGGTCGAGGATAGATACAAACAACTGGAAGACCGGTTAAGTGCAATGGAAGTTCAGAAAGTGCCTGGTCTGGACTTTGGTGATCTAGGACTATCATCTGGGGTGGTGATTCCCCGTAAATTCAAAGCACCAGCCTTTGCTAAGTATGACGGAGTTTCTTATCCAAAGCTGCACCTCCGGTCATATGTAAGGAAGATTCAGCCATACACCGCTGATAAGAACCTATGGATCCACTTCTTTCAAGACAGTCTCTCAGGGACTCAGCTTGAATGGTTTTACCAGTTGGACGGAGCCATTATCCACAGTTGGGAAGATTTGGCTACTGCTTTCTACAGGAAGTACCAATACAATTCCGACCTCGCTCCCACGCGTACCCAACTCCAGGGTATGTCAATGGGAACGGGTGAAGGTTTCAAAGATTATGCTCAGAAGTGGAGGGACCTCGCCGAAAGAGTGCAACCACCCTTGGTTAATCGGGAGCTTGTGGATATGTTTCTGGGGACCTTGTCTGGTCCATTTTTCAACCATCTGATTGGAAGCTCTTCGTCTGGGTTTACAGAGCTAATTATGACCGGTGAGAGGATTGAGGCTGGTAAGATACAAAAGGGTGCTTCATCAAGCACCGAGAAAAAACCTTTTAAGAAAGAGTCATGTGTTGTTTACAGTTCGAAAATCCAGAATAGACCTGAACACCGCCAAGTTGTTAATGCGGTTTTTATTTCAAGACCTGCTGGTGCTACTCAGCGCAACAATCAACAAAAGGACGAGAGACCTAAAAGACAATTCACCCATCTCAACATGACTTTATCTCAGATTCTGCCACAGTTGTTGAAAACCAATCTAGTGATTCCAAGGGAGGCCCCGAAGAATCCCAACACTACATCACCAAAGTACAACCCTAATGCCCGTTGTGCTTTTCACTTTGATAGCCCGAGACATAATACAGATGATTGTTGGGCTTTGAAGAACAAAATACAGGACTTAATTAATGCTAAGGAGATTGAGTTCGAGGCGCCCGAAAGACCTAATGTTATGACTGCTCCAATGCCTAAGCATGGAGTGAATGCTATATATGAGGACTCGTTTGTGGTTTCTGTGAACGACATTGTTACCCCTTTGATGACTGTGAAGAAGAACCTTTTGCTAGCCGGTTTATTTCCGGGCTGTGACGAAGGTTTCCATATGTGTTCTGCCCTACCAACCGGTTGCCCACTTTTGAAATCAGGTGTCCAACGCCTGATGGATAGTAAAGAAATTTTGTTTGAGAAGATTGTTGTTCCCTTAGTTCATACTGAAGAAGTTGCTATTATCACCATTTTCGATAATTCTTCCAAGGCTCCCTCGAGGAAGCCTGTTAGAGTTACATTTGTTCCAATAATCGCACCATTGATCATCACTATTCATGGGCCTATCCCCTACACCTCTGATAAAGCTGTCCCTTGGCATTACGGGGCCGATGTTTATTTTCATGGAGTTAAACAAGAGTTAGATGATGATACTGACATCAGCAATATTGTTGGACTTGCTAAAGTCACCCGCAGCGGAAGACTTTTCTCACCTGATATCTCTCCACCAACTGCCCGAAAACCTATTGTTATTGAACCTGCCAGTGTACCTGCTACTAGTCCTGTTCAAGTTCCTATTCTTAGCCCTGCCGCCGAGTCCTCTGACGCTCGGGGAAAAGGGACCACCAGTGAGCCTGCCCAGACGGAGGCACCAAAGACAATTATTGTTGAGGCTTCTAGACAAGAGATGGAAGAGATTTTAAAGATCATCAAAAAGAGTGACTACAATGTAGTTGAACAGCTGGGGCAAACCCCGACCAAGATTTCTATGTTTTCACTGTTGTTATGCTCAGAGGCCCATGCCAAGGCTCTGATTGCATTCCTGAAGACTGAACACGTACCATAAGAGACATCAGCTGATCAGTCAATTGCTCAAAGGGT
This sequence comes from Vicia faba, assembly GCA_948472305.1. NCBI lineage: Eukaryota > Viridiplantae > Streptophyta > Magnoliopsida > Fabales > Fabaceae > Vicia > Vicia faba. The sequence goes on from OX451737.1 coordinate 1,151,861,878, forward strand.
CCAAAAATCGAGTGTGCTAGGGCAAAAGTCAACTGTGACCCAAATACAGTCAAACCTCAAGATTTTTTGTCAACATTCTCATTTTGAAGGATATTACATAATTTGATCAAGGATTGATCATGATTCATCAAGGATCGCTCAAAATTCATCAAGACTCAAAAGTTGCTAAATTAGGGTTTTGTAGGAAAAGTCAACTCAACTTTGACCAAGCATAACTTTCTCATACTTTATGATAAATGACCCATCCAAAGCTCATTTTGAAGAGAATGCAATTCCATACAATCCATCTTCATATACCAAGATCAATAAATGCACTCACAAGAAGTTACAAATTTGGACATTATAGGTCATTTTTGAAAGTCAACAAAAACACATTTTTTTCCAAAGCTTATAACTTGAGCATGGAATATCAAAACGCGATGATACCAAAAGGGTTGGTTATAGGACATATCAAGCTTTCTAAAAAGTCAAAGAACACCTCCAAAAGTTCAAAATTGAAGAAGTTATGCATTGTTGAAGTTGGGCATTTTTGCAAAATTGCCATAAGTCAACTATCCCCAAAACTTCAAATTTTGTCAAATGGGCCCATTCTTTTCCACTTGATTTGGACTTTCCACATTACACACGTGTCCTAGTTTCAGCCTTGTGACCATTTATCAATTTTATTATTTAATTTGATTTTTTAATGAATTATTTCATTTTAAATCAATTTAAATCAAATAAAATCCAAACATTGATTATTTGATCTCTTTTTGGCTATTTCAGGATTGAATCATCATCATCAAGTGTATCAAATTCGTATCAAGCATTCCATGTGCAAAAAGATTGGATTTTTGGCAAATTAAGCAAGTTTTCAATGAAGGATCAAATCCAATCTCAAGGCATTAATGTACAAGGATTCAAGACCAATTTGTTGACCTAATACATTGCAGCATACATATACAATCCAAGGCACACGAATTTGAGGCTAGAGGCTGCAAGAATACTGAAAACCAAACTTGAAAAAAGGTGGAAAAAGTGTGAAACCAAAATCACACTTAGAGGCAAATTCAGGAGCAAAACTCAATACCAATCGCTTGCTGGACAATCACTGAAGCAAAACCAACCCAAAGCCAGTCTCCATACACGCCCAAAAGCTCTGTAAGTGTCTCAAAAAACGCTTTTCATTTGAATTCATAGATCCTTATTCTTGCACCTTTCTTACACAATCTTTGCATATTCATGATTATCGTCAAATTTATAAGCATTCTGCATTAGCCAATTGTGTTTTGCTGGCCTAGATGAAGAACCCCCATATCTAGGGTTCTTCGTTCGTGTTTTGGGGTTTTTCTTTTTCAGGGAAATCAAGACTCAAGAAGGATTTAGGTTTGTTCGGGAGGCCTAGACGAATTCAACCATGTGCTTGGAATCAATTTCCATGGACTAGAATGGATTTTAGGATGCACATACAAATTTAGCTGCGGATATAAATCCGTAGGTAAATTTACAGGTCTGAAGGTCAGGGGCGACAAACGTGTCCCCCCCTTAGTGGCAGGTTCAAACTTCGCGCGTTTTATTTTTTTTATTCTGGCATATTATTGTTTTTCCCCATATTATAATTATTGTCCATTATACTAACAGTTAAAGCGCGTTGGTTGAGTGGTAGTGGCGTGTATGCAATGACTTACAGGACCTGGGTTCGAATCCCAGGTCCCCATATTATTTGTTGTATTTTTCAGCCAAGTGATCTAGTGTAATTCCAAGCGTGCAGTCCACTATGGTCTCTCAATCATTCAATAGCCAGATGGCCAAAGGCCAAATCTGGTGGCCATAACCTGGAGGTCTACCATAGGCAAAAGTCAGCGCGTACATAGGGGATCCAAAAAGTCCACCAGGCCTGCATGTTAATGAGCCACAAAATTGTCATTCTCACCCCCCTAATCAGGCCCAAACCCTAACTCTTTCTCTATTTTTATTATTTCTTTAAATTATTTATTGTTATTATTTTTATTATCATTAACCAATCAAAACTTTTTTCCTCAAAAAATAAAAAACCAAAAAATATTTTCTTATCTAAATTAATTTTCAGTATTTTATTTTTGTTAATAAATATTAATTTAATTAATTTAGTTTTAATTAGGAATAACTTTTAATATATTTTGCAATAATTAAAATTAACTTAGAAAATTAGGTTTTTATTAACATTGAATAAATATATTTTTATTTCTTTAAATATCAAAAAATCCAAAAATATTATTTTCATTAATTAATTAATTAGTTTATTAATTTAATAGTTAATCCAATTTAATTTCTTCCATAAATTCAAAATAACAAAAAAGATATTTTCTTTCAAAAAAGGGTCAAAACCCTAAACTTGCACCCGGTTTAATTTCCGCACGCGATTTACTTTCTTTTATCCAGTATTGTATTTGTTTCCGGAATGTAATAGATAATTAGGACTTTACTATTTTTACCGCTTTATTTATTTTCCGCATTTTAATTTCAATGGTTGCTTTTGGCGATGTAAATACCCGATGCCTTGTAATAGTTAGTTTAATTTCCGTAATTTAATTTCCGCAACTTATAAACTGTTAGATGTTTGATAATAGGGAATGCATGGCAAGATTGAACGCTTAAACCTAAAATCAACATAGATAACCATTGACATGTACAAAGACAAAATTAACTGAAAACAACACACTCGCACATGCGCACTCTTAGGGTACACCTCACTTGGTTGCCTTCGAACGCGGTCATTGAGTATAGGAAGTTTTAGAGGTCGCCCTCTTGTCCAAAGATCATAGTTGCCTCGAAACGGTTGCCTCGGAAAAATGATCCAAGACATTAGGGTTACCGCTAAGGCGTCTTAACATTGCTTTAGTGACCGCACGTCCCTTAATCAAATTGACCCTTAAAACTCTAACGACGGTGCTACCTACTCATCAATAGTAGGCTAGCATTGTCTAAAGGAAGATAGCATAGAACGATTCCTTTTTCGAGTAGGTAGATGGTTCTTAAGTACTTGCTCTTTTCAAAACAAAAACAAAAACTTTTCACACTTACACCTTTCAAACAAAAACTTCTTCAAACCCACAAACACAAAACAAAAGCAATTTTTTAAAACACTTTGAGCAAGTACCTAAGAGCCCGTGGATAACCACGGATAAAAAGGGTGCTAACACCTTCCCTTTCTATAATCTACCCCCCGGACCCGAGAAATATCTCGAAAAAAGGAATTTTTCTGTGCTTTTTTCCTTTCCTTGTTGGATAAAATAAAAGACAGTGGCGACTCTTGCTTACCACGACATTTTGCAAAAACAAACGCAAAACGCGAACCAGCACAACAAAAAATAGTCAGTTCTCTCCCACCGTATCACATAATTGTCGACTCTGCTGGGAACCATTAATAAGTGGGGTGTAGGATTAGACCATTGTGTTTTCAATTGTTTGCTTTATATGCTTTATCTTTGTGGGTTGAATCAGAGTTACTATAGATCCTAACCTGGATCTGGGGGATACCCTTTAGGTAAGTAGCAATAAACTGTGAGGGAACTGTACGGCGTAGGCCAATACGGTTGAAGTAGTAGCTACGTTGGTGTGGCACTTTAGATTGTATCGATATCCCTGGTGTTGGAACAAGGAGAATATGGGTCATCTAAGGGGTCATTAAGCACCAACTGACCTTAGAACCTTTAAATTGACCAACTTGGCCATAGAACAGTAGCAGTATGCTACACTCATTGAGACTAAACTCTCGCGATGATTCCAGCCGCAAGAAAAGGTTGCTAAATTGGAATTATGACCGATCAAGGGTAGTCAGTTATATTGAGATCCTCTAGAACCCGGTTACTATTTTTAGGGCAGGTTTGAACCAACTGAACTGAAAGAGGGTAGTACCTAAGCTCCTTTCCAGCCTGAAATATAAGGGCTCTCTGTGTGACTTATGTGCCTTTACCATGTTTGCTAGTTGTAGATACTTGTGATGTGCTTTCTATCATGACATCATGACATCATAACATTGCATACATCTTGTATTGGACTAACCTATTTCAAAGACAGGAGGGATTCATCTTTGTTCTGTTTTGTAGGTCATGATGCCTATGCGTAGGAATACCATCCGGATCAACTTTTTCTAGGTTCCCACCATGCTTAAAGAATTGATTACAAAGATGCCTGATACTACCTCCTTCATCAGAAGACATGGGTATCTTCTCAGTTTGGTCACCTCCAAATTGGACGAGCAGATGATGAGTGTTTTGGTCCAATTCTATGATCCGATGTACCATTGCTTTACTTTCCAGGACTACCAGTTGGTTCCCACCTTAGAGGAGTTCTCTGATCTGCTCGGTATCTCTATTCTGGAGCAGACCCTGTTTACTGGTTGGGAGAAGATCCTTAGGCCAGAAGAGATTGCTTCAGCCCTTCATATGACCAAGGATGAGGTAATGGCTAATTGGGAGACTAGAAGTGAAGCAAATGGCTTTCTGACTAAGTTCTTGGTTGGTAAGGCTAACTATTTCTGGGATAGTCTAGACTTCAAGGCATTCGAAGATATTCTGGCTCTTTTGATATATGGCTTAGTATTGTTTCCAAATCCTGACTCCTTTGTTGATGTGAATGCAGTGAAAATCTTCATCTCTCGTAATCTTGTACCCACTCTCTTGGGTGACATTCTTCATCAGCTTTATGCCCGTATTGCTCGAAACGGGGAACCTTGATATGTTGTGCTCCATTATTGGCGAGGTGGTTTATTTCGCACCTCCCCAAATCAGTGATGAAGAACATAGAAGGCATGGGCTGGGCTTATAGGGTTATGTCTCTCTCTCATAATGACATCATCAGGACTATCAAGGGTATGGACGAGGTGGCTATTATTGATCGTTGTGGGGATTACCCCAATGTTCCATTGATAGGAAGCCATGGAGGAATTTCTTATAATCCGTGCTTGGCCTTACATCAGTTTAGGAGAGCCAGAAGAGAAGGACCTCATGAATTGCTAATGCATAGTATCATCTTTGATTTTCAAGGGGATAGCGACGAGCAACGCCGCAGATTCATAAGGGCTTGGGATAGAGTTCATAGATCTGATCCACATGAGCTGGGTCCAAAGACTTCTCTTCCAATGGAGCCATATCTCAGATGGGTCCGTATCCGTGCCCAAAAGCTGGGAATGCCGTATGAGGCCGTCCTGCCTATCATTGTTGAAGTTGCTAATCAAGAGGGGGTTCTTCCTACCATCCTCCATCCTTACATGCCCACTGACATTGGGGCACTAAAAAGGTCTTGGATGCAGTTGAGAGAAGAGCGGGATGCTTACCGAGAGAAGTTTAACGAGCAAGAGCAGAATATCCAGAAATTAACTAGGCAGCTGGAAAACGAGCGGATTCTCAATGACTATGTCCGCACCGAAAAGAAGCGACCATGGGAGCACTGATTGTCCTTTGATTATTTCCTTTCCAGTTTTATTTACTTTTCAGTATTTCCATTCTTGTAACTCCTTAAGGGCAATTTGTTGAACAATTTGAATTTCAAAGTTTATCTAATAAAAGTGTGTTTCATTTCTTGTTTACGAATCTGAATCTCTCGATTGTCTTTGAAGTCATATCATACGCATTTCATCCCATGCACTTCATAACAGGTACCCATTACAGGTCTCTTATCTTCTTCGTTGTTTATTTCAGCACTCATCATGTCTGCTGAACCATCAACTGAGCAAGCAATCAAGGCCCTACAGGCCCAGAATGCCCAATTCTAAGAGTTGTTCATGAATCTCGCTAAGGGTCAGCAAGATCTGAAGACCCTGAATCTGAAAGAGAAGAAGAAGAAGAAGAAGAAGAAGAAGAAGAGGACAGTCTTGTTTAACACAGGTCACAGGTTTGGAAACAGGCTACGGGATGAAGTTGATTTGACCACCTCATCTGGAGGGAAAGATAGTCAGGAAGAAAGAAGGGCTCCTAGCCCTGTGGTCTCAGACAATGAGACGGACTTCGACGAAGACCAGTATCCTCCGGTCGAGGATAGATACAAACAACTGGAAGACCGGTTGAGTGCAATGGAAGTTCAGAAAGTGCCTGGTCTGGACTTTGGTGATCTAGGACTATCATCTGGGGTGGTGATTCCCCATAAATTCAAAGCACCAGCCTTTGCTAAGTATGACGGAGTTTCTTATCCAAAGCTGCACCTCCGGTCATATGTAAGGAAGATTCAGCCATACACCGCTGATAAGAACCTATGGATCCACTTCTTTCAAGACAGTCTCTCAGGGACTCAGCTTGAATGGTTTTACCAGTTGGACGGAGCCATTATCCGCAGTTGGGAAGATTTGGCTACTGCTTTCTACAGGAAGTACCAATACAATTCCGACCTCGCTCCCACGCGTACCCAACTCCAGGGTATGTCAATGGGAACGGGTGAAGGTTTCAAAGATTATGCTCAGAAGTGGAGGGACCTCGCCGAAAGAGTGCAACCACCCTTGGTTAATCGGGAGCTTGTGGATATGTTTCTGGGGACCTTGTCTGGTCCATTTTTCAACCATATGATTGGAAGCTCTTCGTCTGGGTTTACAGAGCTAATTATGACCGGTGAGAGGATTGAGGCTGGTAAGATACAAAAGGGTGCTTCATCAAGCACCGAGAAAAAACCTTTTAAGAAAGAGTCATGTGTTGTTTACAGTTCGAAAATCCAGAATAGACCTGAACACCGCCAAGTTGTTAATGCGGTTTTTATTTCAAGACCTGCTGGTGCTACTCAGCGCAACAATCAACAAAAGGACGAGAGACCTAAAAGACAATTCACCCATCTCAACATGACTTTATCTCAGATTCTGCCACAGTTGTTGAAAACCAATCTAGTGATTCCAAGGGAGGCCCCGAAGAATCCCAACACTACATCACCAAAGTACAACCCTAATGCCCGTTGTGCTTTTCACTTTGATAGCCCGAGACATAATACAGATGATTGTTGGGCTTTGAAGAACAAAATACAGGACTTAATTAATGCTAAGGAGATTGAGTTCAAGGCGCCCGAAAGGCCTAATGTTGTGACTGCTCTAATGCCTAAGCATGGAGTGAATGCTATATATGAGGACTCGTTTGTGGTTTCTGTGAACGACATTGTTACCCCTTTGATGACTGTGAAGAAGAACCTTTTGCTAGCCGGTTTATTTCCGGGCTGTGACGAAGGTTTCCATATGTGTTCTGCCCTACCAACCGGTTGCCCACTTTTGAAATCAGGTGTCCAACGCCTGATGGATAGTAAAGAAATTTTGTTTGAGAAGATTGTTGTTCCCTTAGTTCATACTGAAGAAGTTGCTATTATCACCATTTTCGATAATTCTTCCAAGGCTCCCTCGAGGAAGCCTGTTAGAGTTACATTTGTTCCAATAATCGCACCATTGATCATCACTATTCATGGGCCTATCCCCTACACCTCTGATAAAGCTGTCCCTTGGCATTACGGGGCCGATGTTTATTTTCATGGAGTTAAACAAGAGTTAGATGATGATACTGACATCAGCAATATTGTTGGACTTGCTAAAGTCACCCGCAGCGGAAGACTTTTCTCACCTGATATCTCTCCACCAACTGCCCGAAAACCTATTGTTATTGAACCTGCCAGTGTACCTGCTACTAGTCCTGTTCAAGTTCCTATTCTTACCCCTGCCGCCGAGTCCTCTGACGCTCGGGGAAAAGGGACCACCAGTGAGCCTGCCCAGACGGAGGCACCAAAGACAATTATTGTTGAGGCTTCTAGACAAGAGATGGAAGAGATTTTAAAGATCATCAAAAAGAGTGACTACAATGTAGTTGAACAGCTGGGGCAAACCCCGACCAAGATTTCTATGTTGTCACTGTTGTTATGCTCAGAGGCCCATGCCAAGGCTCTGATTGCATTCCTGAAGACTGAACACGTACCATAAGAGACATCAGCTGATCAGTCAATTGCTCAAAGGGTCCAAAAATCGAGTGTGCTAGGGCAAAAGTCAACTGTGACCCAAATACAGTCAAACCTCAAGATTTTTTGTCAACATTCTCATTTTGAAGGATATTACATAATTTGATCAAGGATTGATCATGATTCATCAAGGATCGCTCAAAATTCATCAAGACTCAAAAGTTGCTAAATTAGGGTTTTGTAGGAAAAGTCAAGTCTACTTTAACCAAGCATAACTTTCTCATACTTTATGATAAATAACCCATCCAAAGCTCATTTTGAAGAGAATGCAATTCCATACAATCCATCTTCATATACCAAGATCAATAAATGCACTCACAAGAAGTTACAAATTTGGACATTATAGGTCATTTTTGAAAGTCAACAAAAACACATTTTTTTCCAAAGCTTATAACTTGAGCATGGAATATCAAAACGCGATGATACCAAAAGGGTTGGTTATAGGACATCTCAAGCTTTCTAAAAAGTCAAAGAACACCTCCAAAAGTTCAAAATTGAAGAAGTTATGCATTGTTGAAGTTGGGCATTTTTGCAAAATTGCCATAAGTCAACTATCCCCAAAACTTCAAATTTTGTCAAATGGGCCCATTCTTTTCCACTTGATTTGGACTTTCCACATTACACACGTGTCCTAGTTTCAGCCTTGTGACCATTTATCAATTTTATTATTTAATTTGATTTTTTAATGAATTATTTCATTTTAAATCAATTTAAATCAAATAAAATCCAAACATTGATTATTTGATCTCTTTTTGGCTATTTCAGGATTGAATCATCATCATCAAGTGTATCAAATTCGTATCAAGCATTCCATGTGCAAAAAGATTGGATTTTTGGCAAATTAAGCAAGTTTTCAATGAAGGATCAAATCCAATCTCAAGGCATTAATGTACAAGGATTCAAGACCAATTTGTTGACCTAATACATTGCAGCATACATATACAATCCAAGGCACACGAATTTGAGGCTAGAGGCTGCAAGAATACTGAAAACCAAACTTGAAAAAAGGTGGAAAAAGTGTGAAACCAAAATCACACTTAGAGGCAAATTCAGGAGCAAAACTCAATACCAATCGCTTGCTGGACAATCACTGAAGCAAAACCAACCCAAAGCCAGTCTCCATACACGCCCAAAAGCTCTGTAAGTGTCTCAAAAAACGCTTTTCATTTGAATTCATAGATCCTTATTCTTGCACCTTTCTTACACAATCTTTGCATATTCATGATTATCGTCAAATTTATAAGCATTCTGCATTAGCCAATTGTGTTTTGCTGGCCTAGATGAAGAACCCCCATATCTAGGGTTCTTCGTTCGTGTTTTGGGGTTTTTCTTTTTCAGGGAAATCAAGACTCAAGAAGGATTTAGGTTTGTTCGGGAGGCCTAGACGAATTCAACCATGTGCTTGGAATCAATTTCCATGGACTAGAATGGATTTTAGGATGCACATACAAATTTAGCTGCGGATATAAATCCGCAGGTAAATTTACAGGTCTGAAGGTCAGGGGCGACAAACGTGTCCCCCCCTTAGTGGCAGGTTCAAACTTCGCGCGTTTTATTTTTTTTATTCTGGCATATTATTGTTTTTCCCCATATTATAATTATTGTCCATTATACTAACAGTTAAAGCGCGTTGGTTGAGTGGTAGTGGCGTGTATGCAATGACTTACAGGACCTGGGTTCGAATCCCAGGTCCCCATATTATTTGTTGTATTTTTCAGCCAAGTGATCTAGTGTAATTCCAAGCGTGCAGTCCACTATGGTCTCTCAATCATTCAATAGCCAGATGGCCAAAGGCCAAATCTGGTGGCCATAACCTGGAGGTCTACCATAGGCAAAAGTCAGCGCGTACATAGGGGATCCAAAAAGTCCACCAGGCCTGCATGTTAATGAGCCACAAAATTGTCATTCTCACCCCCCTAATCAGGCCCAAACCCTAACTCTTTCTCTATTTTTATTATTTCTTTAAATTATTTATTGTTATTATTTTTATTATCATTAACCAATCAAAACTTTTTTCCTCATAAAATAAAAAACCAAAAAATATTTTCTTATCTAAATTAATTTTCAGTATTTTATTTTTGTTAATAAATATTAATTTAATTAATTTAGTTTTAATTAGGAATAACTTTTAATATATTTTGCAATAATTAAAATTAACTTAGAAAATTAGGTTTTTATTAACATTGAATAAATATATTTTTATTTCTTTAAATATCAAAAAATCCAAAAATATTATTTTCATTAATTAATTAATTAGTTTATTAATTTAATAGTTAATCCAATTTAATTTCTTCCATAAATTCAAAATAACAAAAAAGATATTTTCTTTCAAAAAAGGGTCAAAACCCTAAACTTGCACCCGGTTTAATTTCCGCACGCGATTTACTTTCTTTTATCCAGTATTGTATTTGTTTCCGGAATGTAATAGATAATTAGGACTTTACTATTTTTACCGCTTTATTTATTTTCCGCATTTTAATTTCAATGGTTGCTTTTGGCGATGTAAATACCCGATGCCTTGTAATAGTTAGTTTAATTTCCGTAATTTAATTTCCGCAACTTATAAACTGTTAGATGTTTGATAATAGGGAATGCATGACAAGATTGAACGCTTAAACCTAAAATCAACATAGATAACCATTGACATGTACAAAGACAAAATTAACTGAAAACAACACACTCGCACATGCGCACTCTTAGGGTACACCTCACTTGGTTGCCTTCGAACGCGGTCATTGAGTATAGGAAGTTTTAGAGGTCGCCCTCTTGTCCAAAGATCATAGTTGCCTCGAAACGGTTGCCTCGGAAAAATGATCCAAGACATTAGGGTTACCGCTAAGGCGTCTTAACATTGCTTTAGTGACCGCACGTCCCTTAATCAAATTGACCCTTAAAACTCTAACGACGGTGCTACCTACTCATCAATAGTAGGCTAGCATTGTCTAAAGGAAGATAGCATAGAACGATTCCTTTTTCGAGTAGGTAGATGGTTCTTAAGTACTTGCTCTTTTCAAAACAAAAACAAAAACTTTTCACACTTACACCTTTCAAACAAAAACTTCTTCAAACCCACAAACACAAAACAAAAGCAATTTTTTAAAACACTTTGAGCAAGTACCTAAGAGCCCGTGGATAACCACGGATAAAAAGGGTGCTAACACCTTCCCTTTCTATAATCTACCCCCCGGACCCGAGAAATATCTCGAAAAAAGGAATTTTTCTGTGCTTTTTTCCTTTCCTTGTTGGATAAAATAAAAGACGGTGGCGACTCTTGCTTACCACGACATTTTGCAAAAACAAACGCAAAACGCGAACCAGCACAACAAAAAATAGTCAGTTCTCTCCCACCGTATCACATAATTGTCGACTCTGCTGGGAACCATTAATAAGTGGGGTGTAGGATTAGACCATTGTGTTTTCAATTGTTTGCTTTATATGCTTTATCTTTGTGGGTTGAATCAGAGTTACTATAGATCCTAACCCGGATCTGGGGGATACCCTTTAGGTAAGTAGCAATAAACTGTGAGGGAACTGTACGGCGTAGACCGATACGGTTGAAGCAGTAGCTACGTTGGTGTGGCACTTTAGATTGTATCGATATCCCTGGTGTTGGAACAAGGAGAATATGGGTCATCTAAGGGGTCATTAAGCACCAACTGACCTTAGAACCTTTAAATTGACCAACTTGGCCATAGAACAGTAGCAGTATGCTACACTCATTGAGACTAAACTCTCGCGATGATTCCAGCCGCAAGAAAAGGTTGCTAAATTGGAATTATGACCGATCAAGGGTAGTCAGTTATATTGAGATCCTCTAGAACCCGGTTACTATTTTTAGGGCAGGTTTGAACCAACTGAACTGAAAGAGGGTAGTACCTAAGCTCCTTTCCAGCCTGAAATATAAGGGCTCTCTGTGTGACTTATGTGCCTTTACCATGTTTGCTAGTTGTAGATACTTGTGATGTGCTTTCTATCATGACATCATGACATCATAACATTGCATACATCTTGTATTGGACTAACCTATTTCAAAGACAGGAGGGATTCATCTTTGTTCTGTTTTGTAGGTCATGATGCCTATGCGTAGGAATACCATCCGGATCAACTTTTTCTAGGTTCCCACCATGCTTAAAGAATTGATTACAAAGATGCCTGATACTACCTCCTTCATCAGAAGACATGGGTATCTTCTCAGTTTGGTCACCTCCAAATTGGACGAGCAGATGATGAGTGTTTTGGTCCAATTCTATGATCCGATGTACCATTGCTTTACTTTCCAGGACTACCAGTTGGTTCCCACCTTAGAGGAGTTCTCTGATCTGCTCGGTATCTCTATTCTGGAGCAGACCCTGTTTACTGGTTGGGAGAAGATCCTTAGGCCAGAAGAGATTGCTTCAGCCCTTCATATGACCAAGGATGAGGTAATGGCTAATTGGGAGACTAGAAGTGAAGCAAATGGCTTTCTGACTAAGTTCTTGGTTGGTAAGGCTAACTATTTCTGGGATAGTCTAGACTTCAAGGCATTCGAAGATATTCTGGCTCTTTTGATATATGGCTTAGTATTGTTTCCAAATCCTGACTCCTTTGTTGATGTGAATGCAGTGAAAATCTTCATCTCTCGTAATCTTGTACCCACTCTCTTGGGTGACATTCTTCATCAGCTTTATGCCCGTATTGCTCGAAATGGGGAACCTTGATATGCTGTGCTCCATTATTGGCGAGGTGGTTTATTTCGCACCTCCCCAAATCAGTGATGAAGAACATAGAAGGCATGGGCTGGGCTTATAGGGTTATGTCTCTCTCTCATAATGACATCATCAGAACTATCAAGGGTATGGACGAGGTGGCTATTATTGATCGTTGTGGGGATTACCCCAATGTTCCATTGATAGGAAGCCATGGAGGAATTTCTTATAATCCGTGCTTGGCCTTACATCAGTTTAGGAGAGCCAGAAGAGAAGGACCTCATGAATTGCTAATGCATAGTATCATCTTTGATTTTCAAGGGGATAGCGACGAGCAACGCCGCAGATTCATAAGGGCTTGGGATAGAGTTCATAGATCTGATCCACATGAGCTGGGTCCAAAGACTTCTCTTCCAATGGAGCCATATCTCAGATGGGTCCGTATCCGTGCCCAAAAGCTGGGAATGCCGTATGAGGCCGTCCTGCCTATCATTGTTGAAGTTGCTAATCAAGAGGGGGTTCTTCCTACCATCCTCCATCCTTACATGCCCACTGACATTGGGGCACTAAAAAGGTCTTGGATGCAGTTGAGAGAAGAGCGGGATGCTTACCGAGAGAAGTTTAACGAGCAAGAGCAGAATATCCAGAAATTAACTAGGCAGCTGGAAAACGAGCGGATTCTCAATGACTATGTCCGCACCGAAAAGAAGCGACCATGGGAGCACTGATTGTCCTTTGATTATTTCCTTTCCAGTTTTATTTACTTTTCAGTATTTCCATTCTTGTAACTCCTTAAGGGCAATTTGTTGAACAATTTGAATTTCAAAGTTTATCTAATAAAAGTGTGTTTCATTTCTTGTTTACGAATCTGAATCTCTCGATTGTCTTTGAAGTCATATCATACGCATTTCATCCCATGCACTTCATAACAGGTACCCATTACAGGTCTCTTATCTTCTTCGTTGTTTATTTCAGCACTCATCATGTCTGCTGAACCATCAACTGAGCAAGCAATCAAGGCCCTACAGGCCCAGAATGCCCAATTCCAAGAGTTGTTCATGAATCTCGCTAAGGGTCAGCAAGATCTGAAGACCCTAAATCTGAAAGAGAAGAAGAAGAAGAAGAAGAAGAAGAAGAGGACAGTCTTGTTTAACACAGGTCACAGGTTTGGAAACAGGCTACCGGATGAATTTGATTTAACCACCTCATCTGGAGGGAAAGATAGTCAGGAAGAAAGAAGGGCTCCTAGCCCTGTGGTCTCAGACAATGAGACGGACTTCGACGAAGACCAGTATCCTCCGGTCGAGGATAGATACAAACAACTGGAAGACCGGTTGAGTGCAATGGAAGTTCAGAAAGTGCATGGTCTGGACTTTGGTGATCTAGGACTATCATCTGGGGTGGTGATTCCCCATAAATTCAAAGCACCAGCCTTTGCTAAGTATGACGGAGTTTCTTATCCAAAGCTGCACCTCCGGTCATATGTAAGGAAGATTCAGCCATACACCGCTGATAAGCACCTATGGATCCACTTCTTTCAAGACAGTCTCTCAGGGACTCAGCTTGAATGGTTTTACCAGTTGGACGGAGCCATTATCCGCAGTTGGGAAGATTTGGCTACTGCTTTCTACAGGAAGTACCAATACAATTCCGACCTCGCTCCCACGCATACCCAACTCCAGGGTATGTCAATGGGAACGGGTGAAGGTTTCAAAGATTATGCTCAGAAGTGGAGGGACCTCGCCGAAAGAGTGCAACCACCCTTGGTTAATCGGGAGCTTGTGGATATGTTTCTGGGGACCTTGTCTGGTCCATTTTTCAACCATCTGATTGGAAGCTCTTCGTCTGGGTTTACAGAGCTAATTATGACCGGTGAGAGGATTGAGGCTGGTAAGATACAAAAGGGTGCTTCATCAAGCACCGAGAAAAAACCTTTTAAGAAAGAGTCATGTGTTGTTTACAGTTCGAAAATCCAGAATAGACCTGAACACCGCCAAGTTGTTAATGCGGTTTTTATTTCAAGACCTGCTGGTGCTACTCAGCGCAACAATCAACAAAAGGACGAGAGACCTAAAAGACAATTCACCCATCTCAACATGACTTTATCTCAGATTCTGCCACAGTTGTTGAAAACCAATCTAGTGATTCCAAGGGAGGCCCCGAAGAATCCCAACACTACATCACCAAAGTACAACCCTAATGCCCGTTGTGCTTTTCACTTTGATAGCCCGAGACATAATACAGATGATTGTTGGGCTTTGAAGAACAAAATACAGGACTTAATTAATGCTAAGGAGATTGAGTTCGAGGCGCCCGAAAGACCTAATGTTGTGACTGCTCCAATGCCTAAGCATGGAGTGAATGCTATATATGAGGACTCGTTTGTGGTTTCTGTGAACGACATTGTTACCCCTTTGATGACTGTGAAGAAGAACCTTTTTCTAGCCGGTTTATTTCCGGGCTGTGACGAAGGTTTCCATATGTGTTCTGCCCTACCAACCGGTTGCCCACTTTTGAAATCAGGTGTCCAACGCCTGATGGATAGTAAAGAAATTTTGTTTGAGAAGATTGTTGTTCCCTTAGTTCATACTGAAGAAGTTGCTATTATCACCATTTTCGATAATTCTTCCAAGGCTCCCTCGAGGAAGCCTGTTAGAGTTACATTTGTTCCAATAATCGCACCATTGATCATCACTATTCATGGGCCTATTCCCTACACCTCTGATAAAGCTGTCCCTTGGCATTACGGGGCCGTGTTTATTTTCATGGAGTTAAACAAGAGTTAGATGATGATACTGACATCAGCAATATTGTTGGACTTGCTAAAGTCACCCGCAGCGGAAGACTTTTCTCACCTGATATCTCTCCACCAACTGCCCGAAAACCTATTGTTATTGAACCTGCCAGTGTACCTGCTACTAGTCCTGTTCAAGTTCCTATTCTTACCCCTGCCGCCGAGTCCTCTGACGCTCGGGGAAAAGGGACCACCAGTGAGCCTGCCCAGACGGAGGCACCAAAGACAATTATTGTTGAGGCTTCTAGACAAGAGATGGAAGAGATTTTAAAGATCATCAAAAAGAGTGACTACAATGTAGTTGAACAGCTGGGGCAAACCCCGACCAAGATTTCTATGTTGTCACTGTTGTTATGCTCAGAGGCCCATGCCAAGGCTCTGATTGCATTCCTGAAGACTGAACACGTACCATAAGAGACATCAGCTGATCAGTTTAAAGATTGTGTGGCCCATCTGACTGCTGATAATGGGTTGGGTTTCTCTGATGCCGACTTGACTACTAAAGGGAAGAATCACAACGATGCCCTGCATGTCTCCATTGAATGCAGGGGAACTACCCTTTCTCATGTATTGGTGGATATTGGTTCCTCATTAAACGTTTTACCGAAGAAAGCTCTAGACCGGTTGGACTGTGAAGGGTTGGAGCTGAAACCAAGTAACATTGTCATCAGGGCCTTTGATGGGTCTAAAATAATGGTACATGGAGAAGTGGATATTCCGATCAAGGTTGGTTCTCAGGTTTTCAACTCTACATTCTATGTGATGGACATTCGGCCATCTTATTCTTGTTTGCTGGGTCGCCCATGGATCCACAAAGCTGGGGCCGTAACCTCAACGCTCCACCAGAAGCTGAAGTACCCAGTGAAAGGGAAGATTGTGACAGTACAAGGAGAGGAAGAGTACATGGTGAGCCACCTCAACTCTTTCCGATATGTAGAGATGGATGGGGAGTTCATTGAGACCCTATTTCAGCATTTTGAAGAGGTTCCCCAGACGCTGGCGTCAACTGAGACTGTTGTCGAAGATTCTCTATGAAGATAGCTTCCTTTAAGGATGCTCGGGCTGTTGTCGAGAAAGAAGCTCAAAAGGCTGTTCGGAATGCACGGATTGGAAGACCTCCCGTGTTCATCAGCAACTCGGGAGTGAATGCCATTGAAGACGATATGGAAGAGTCCGAGTTCGACAGCTGGATCTATCCTACGACCGACGGTGGACCAAGCAACTGGACAGCAAAGGACTTCATCCCTATTTCTTTTGTTACCCAGTAATGAAACTTTTTGTTTTGAATTTGTAACAGATAATATTTTAAACTTTATGGCCCGGTGTCTTACCCGGGGCACTGTGGCTTCATTTGTGAGGGATTTATGTGTGTCATTTTCATATATCATTAATAAAAGCATTGGACGTTTCTTGCATTTCAAATTTTGCGCTCCTTGTTTTTCTTTTATTACATATTGCAAAACAGCTATTTTACACTGTGGTACGGTGGGATAACTGACTATAGGTTTTGCATTTGTTTTCGCAAATGTTTCGGTTGAGCAAGAGTCGCCACCGACTTTTTATTTTATCCTAAGGAAAGGTTAAAAAGCACAGCAAAAAACCTTTGAGATGTTTTCTTGGGTTCGGGGAGTAGATTGTAGAAAGGGAAGGTATTAACACCCCTTCTATCCATGGTTATCCATGGGCTCTTAGTTACTTGCTTAGATCAACTTGCCTTGATTTTCAATTGTTTGAAATGGTGCTTTGTGTGTGTGGGTTTTGAAAATGTTTTGAAAAGAGGCCAATGTGGTGGCAACCTTTGTAATGATCCATGTTGGGATGTATACAAAGATGTATGTCTTTTGAAAAAGTTTTCAATGTTTTTGAAAGTTTGTTTTGAAAGTGTAGTGATGTGTGGTTTTAAAAATAGGCAAGTGTTTTGTTTTGCAAGTTTGATTCAAGTAACTAAGAGTTTGTCTACTCCTAAATTTCTCAAAGATTTCTCCTATGTTTTTAACCATTTTAACAATTTTGTTCCACCATTGCAGTTGGTGGACAATCTTGTGTTAGGATATGAGAGGGACGGACGCGGGTCATCGTTTAGACCATGATTGCAATGGTGCCAAGTATCTTTGGGCAATTTTTTCTTTAAGGGACTTGATCATTTTTAGGCAACTTTCGAAAGCGTCATCGAGGGACTATGATCATTTGAATTGTTCATTTTGCCCAAAGAGACCTAACATGCAATATGGCCCAATTTTGAAAGGCAACAAGCGGATGTAACCCTAGGGGTGTTAGTGTGCAAGTGTGTTTTATTGCATACAAGAGTTTTTTCTTTGAATTAGGATTTTCTATTTCATTGATTTTATCTTGCCATACACGTCCTAATTACTAGCAATAACAAGCGGAAATATAAAATCCTACGCTATTACAATAATTAGGGGATGGGGATACACATTTGTACATGGGGGGTTCAACGAGAAAAATAGACAAAAAAGAAAATAGCAAAAAAAAGATATAGAGAGAGAGAGAGGGAGCCAACGCGCTGCTGAGAGGTCATCAGAAGTTCTGACTCAGATCCGCTGCCAGATGATCAACCTCTTGGTTAAACTAAATGAGTTAGAACTTCTGACTCTGGCACCTGCAAAACAGAACCCTGTTAGTGGGGAAATCAGAAGTTCTGACCCCCCTGCGCTGCAAGATAGAAGTTTGTTAGTGGAGAAACCAGAAGTTCTGATTCTGCTGGAAAAACAATAACTCTCAGAGGTTCTGATATTATTGACAGCAAAACAGGCTTCAGATGTGCTAACGTCAAAGTCAGCACTTGGCTTTTCCCTGTACTAATCAGAACATCTGCAATTTTGTTGTTATTCCACAAAACAGGAAACATATTTGGAACAGATCCAGCAAATGTCAAAATGTTTCAGAGGGCAGAACCAACAAGGTCACAGGCAAGTCCTACACTGGCTCAGAACATTCTGAGGTATGAAAATCCTCAGAATATAAACAGCAACAACATGATATTTACATTATGTTTATTTGAGTATGCACAGCTGATGATGCTTAGCAGCGTGATGAAGGTCAGCAGGTGCTTACCTGGCTATTGGAAAAGTTTGTTGGTGAAGGCTAGCTTTTGGCTCTGGTGGTGTTCTAGACAGATTCTTTTTTTTTTTGAAAAAGGCAGATGAAGGTGTATGCGTAGGTAGGGTCAGAAGTTTGAAAAGAGGTTTTTTAGTTCACACAGAAAACTGGATATTGGATAAAGTTTGAAGATGAGAAATTCAAAGTTATGAAACAACTGGAGATTTTGGCAGAGTTTCAGAACACTATCTTGCTAAGGGTTTCTGTTTCTCTCTTAGCAATTTTTCTGTTTCTTGAACGCCCTTTTTCAGTGGACAATGACTCTCTATTTATAGGCAAAGTTCTTGTGGGTGTCTTGAACATTAAAGCGCCAACCGAGTTTGAATTGTTCTTTGACAGAAATTCCTGGGAAGTTGTGATAACAGATAGCCTTCAGCCTAGGCTGCAGCAGCAGGCGTGGATTGGAGAGAAGTGACCTCTTAAGTGAGCGGTGGCGTGTAGACCCATGCCAGAATCTGTATAAAGGCGTTTTCCAAGCCACACGTGAAGGGATTACTTGGATGAATGTTCAGGAGTGGTTGGAAGCATTAATGAGCATTAAATGGTGATAAGACCTATCAACATCAATATTCTGGTAATGGAAACCAACGTTGAATCAGCAGTTCTGTTTCAAAAAGAACAGCGTAAACCATGCTCTGGCCTTGGCTTCCTGTTGTCTTAGTAAGTTCTGGGGATTCTCCTGATTTTCTGATACGTTCCTTGGATTTTCTTCTGGACCTCCTGGGCTTAGAGATTCTGTATCAGTGTAACACTCACTCTTCTGACCTTTTCATCTTCTGATTTTAGCATGTTCTGAAAGAGCCTTCAGACTTCCCTGCTTCTTTTGCATTCCTTTAGCAAATTCTGACTGAGCTTGCGTAACTGCTGAAAGAGTCATGTTCTGTCTGAGCCTTACATACTAAACCATGTTTACAACTTCTGATTGAGCTGATGTAGCTGCTGAAGAGCCAACTTCTGACTACGCTGAGCCAAGCTTGCAACTTCTGACCGTTTTTATCCGGAATTGGTCCAGAAGTTCTGAAACGCTGATTTTTTCTTAAACACTCATTTTTTTTAAAGAAACATTTCAAGTGTTTAGAATTTAATTTTTTTTCTCAAGATAAAAGCGTTGTCTTTAGAGCTTGTGTGATCATCTTGCTCTTGTAAATGGTCTGCTTGGGAAAAAATGATAACTCAGGACTTGGATTTGTTTCAGAGGGACCTTGAAAATCCAAGATGATTTCCTGAAGAAAGAGAGGGAAAATTTCGGGGTACAACAGTTGCCCCTGTTCAATCTTCTTGAACCTGAAGAGTTAGATTGGCAATTTTGCCTTTCGCGACTCGAAGGTAAAAGGAGATTGGACACTAGAGTGCCCGGAAATTTGCACTCGCATAGTAGAGTATCAGCAATGTGATGGCGGGAATGGGCTCATAGATGCCATTTGGAGAGATGGTGGATAGAGAGATGGGCTTATAGATGCCATCTGGGGACGTGACAGAACCTTGTTGGGAATGGGCTTATAGATTCCATTTGGAAGTGTCGATCGCGTAAGAGATTTCTTAGCGAGAACTTGTGTATTTTGAGAAATGAAGATGGTTTCCTGGCCTGTTACAGGTGTTGATCTTTAGTCTCTTCATGCAGATATGCCCTGGCTAGATACAGGTGTCGAGTCTACAATCGGTTGCTCACAGATGTGCCCTGGCTGGATACAGGTATCGAATCTGGAAATAGTTGTCAACAGATATGCCCTGGCTGGATACAGGAATCGAATCTGGAAAATGTTGAAAGGTTGGTAGAGATAGCTTTCCTGGCTGGATACAGGCGTAAACCTCTGACCCGAGAATGAAAGATAATTTCCTGGCCTGTTACAGGGGTTGATCTTCAAACTCTTCATGCAGATATGCCCTGGCTAGATACAGGTATCGAATCTGGAATTAGTCGTCAACAGATATGCCCTGGCTGGATACAGGAATCGAATCTTCAAACTCTTCAGACGTGCCCTGGCTAGATACAGGAATCGAGTCTGGAAATAGTCATCAACAGATATGCCCTGGCTGGATACAGGTATCGAATCTGGAATTAGTCGTCAATAGATATGCCCTGGCTGGATACAGGAATCGAATCTTCAAACTCTTCAGACGTGCCCTGGCTAGATACAGGAATCGAGTCTGGAAATAGTCGTCAACAGATATGCCCTGGCTGGATACAGGTATCGAATCTTCAAACTCTTCAGACGTGCCCTGGCTAGATACAAGAATCGAGTCTGGAAATAGTCGTCAACAGATATGCCCTGGCTGGATACAGGTATCGAATCTGGAATTAGTCGTCAACAGATATGCCCTGGCTGGATACAGGAATCGAATCTTCAAACTCTTCAGACGTGCCCTGTCTAGATATAGGAATCGAGTCTGGAAATAGTCGTCAACAGATATGCCCTGGCTGGATACAGGTATCGAATCTTCAAACTCTTCAGACGTGCCCTGGCTAGATACAGGAATCGAGTCTGGAAATTGATCACTCACAGATGTGCCATGGCTAGATACAGGAATCGAATCTGGAATTGTGACAGTTGAAAGTAGTTATCTTTCGGGTTGTCTTTTTCCCTGAAAAGGCAAAACATCAGTTGTATGCAATGTCATGATGTATGAAATGCATGATGTCATGATGTTCAAAATGAGATAGTGTTGTATGCACTTTATCATGTATGTAAGCAAGATGTATGAAATGTGAAATGTTTATGAATGTATTTTCGTCTAGGAAAATAAATCCTCGACGACCGGCCGGGGAATTAAATCCTGGGCTGCTGTTGAAGAGTAGAGCTCTTTGCTTCCGCTGGGGATGATGATTTGCAAGAATACACCGGTAGGAGAAGATGGCTCCGTTGGGGAATAAACTTGTTGGAGAGATTACCCTGAGGGGAGTTGCTCTGTGGGAAGAGATATTTCGCTGAAGTTTTGATGAAAACTCCGCTGGGGATTCCGTTGATGGACTCCGCTGGGGATAACAGTGATAAACTCCGCTGGGGATAACAATGATAAACTCCGCTGGGGATAGGAAGAACTTTGCCGAGGGCGATCTTCTGTGGTAATTAGCTGAGGATAACCCAGTTATAAGCCCTTGTGAGAAATAACTTTGAATAAAGCTCGGGAGAGATGTCCGTACTCTGCAGGGGATAAGCTTCCAGAATCTACTGGGGATAAGCTTCAAGACCTGCTGGGGAATAGGGTGCCTATTGTAGGGCTGATGATAGACTAACTTTCCCTGGGGAGAGTATTGCTGAATCTTGTCTTACTCTGTGGGGAGTTGAGACAACTTGGTCATATTCCTCAGTTGAACCTACCTTGATACTTCGGCGGACAAAGCAACTAGACTGCATCAGACAACTCTACATTGCCCCTGTTTCTGATGTCACTTGTAATTAGTCTTTTGTTTCATATGCAAGCATTTATGAATTAGCAATTTAATGTCAAATGCATATATCAAAAATGAACATTGGACGTTCTTCACAAGACAAAACAGAAAAAGGAAAAACAATTGGCAATTTGGAAAAGTGAACTTGTATTGATTTTGAAATTTGCCTGTAAATAGGCGTTTTTTTGTACAAGAGACCGACGTCCTAGTAAGAGAACGTCGTCGAATAACATAAAGTTTATACAATTTTGAAAAGGAAACAAAACAGCTATGTGCACAATATTCCCACTGGGTTCCAACTCTGCTATCGCCTTTATGTCTTCAAGCGTCTCATCACTTTGTTGCTTAGTCGAAGATGAAGCTGATTGATCGATGCCGAAGTCTGATCCAGATAGTTGATGCCGAATTCTGGATGCAAGGTGATCCAATGAGACATAGTGTTACGCTTTATCCCTAACTTTTGCTTGGACCGCCCTTTCGGGTTTCAGTCCACCGGGATACCCATTTTTGCCCAAGCCGCCTTTTCAGGTTTTCGACTTGCCGGGTGTACAGATTTTTTTCATTTCATCCCTTACTTTTGCCCGAACCCTTTTGGTTCGCCGGGAAGCCCTTATTTTTGCCTAGGTATGTCAACCTAACAGGTCTTTTATTCATGCGTAGTATCTTTTGACTATGTCTGCATTGGCGGGGTGAGGAAGGTCGTCACCATCCATGGTGGTTAGAATCATGGCTCCTCCTGAGAACACATGTTTAACCACAAATGGCCCATCGTATGTAGGGGTCCATTTGCCCCGGGGATCACTTTGAGGAAGGATGATGTGTTTGATTACCAGGTCCCCAACTTGATACTCTTGTGGTCTGACTTTCTTGTTAAATGCCCTGATCATCCGTTTTTGATACGTCTGACCATGACAGATAGCAGTGAGTCTCTTTTCGTCAATTAGGTTTAATTGATCAAGTCGAGTCTGGATCCAGTCATCTTCACTCAAGTCTGCATCCTTCATTATCCGGAGAGAGGGTATCTGGACTTCAATTGGCAAGATTGCCTCCATGCCATAGACCAAGAAAAAAGGTGTTGCCCCAGTTGACGTCCTTGCTGAGGTACGGTATCCATGAAGAGCAAATGGTAACATTTCGTGCCAATCTTTATAGGTCACTGTCATCTTCTGCACAATCTTTTTGATATTGTTATTTGCTGCTTCTACAGCCCCATTCATCTTCGGCCGGTAAGGAGAAGAGTTGTGGTGCTGTATCTTGAATTGCTCGTAGAGCCCAGTGATCATTTTGTTGTTAAGATTGGTACCATTGTCCGTAATGATTCTTTCCGGGATGCCGTACCGACAGATCAGGTTATGCCGAATGAAACGTGCCACGACGCTCTTGGTTACGGTGGCGTAGGAGGCTGCCTCAACCCACTTTGTGAAGTAATCAATTGCTACTAGGATGAAGCGATGCCCGTTGGATGCTGTTGGTCGGATCTCACCGATCATATCGATGCCCCACATTGCAAAAGGCCAAGGTGCCGTCAGGACGTTCAGAGGAACCGGAGGGATATGCACCTTATCAACATAGATCTGGCATTTATGACAAGTTCGAGAATGTTGGTAACAGTCGGCTTCCATTGTGGACCAGAAATATCCTGCCCGAAGGATTTTCTTTGATATGGTGTGTCCACTGGAATGTGTTCTGAATGTACCTTCGTGCAGTTCTACCATGATCTTCTCTGCTTCAGTCTTATCCATACAACGCGGTAGAGTTTAATAATGATTTCGTTTGTAGAGAATACCGTTGCTAAGGAAGAATTTCGCAGCAAACCTTCTCATGAACTTCTTGTCATTGACAGATGCACCTTCAGCGTATTCCTGAGCTTCCAAGTATCTCTTCACCTCATGATACCAGGGTTTTTCAGTCACCTCTTCGGCCTCAAGATCGCAGCAGTATGCGGGTTCGTCCAACTTCCAGATAATGATCCGGGGAGCTTCATTGTCCCATTTGACTTTGAACATTGAAGACATCGTAGCTAGTGCGTCCGCTAACTGATTCTCCTCTCTTGGGAAGTGCTCAAAAGTTATCTCTTCAAAGTGGGGAAGCAAAGCCAACACATACTCCTTGTAAGGAATAAGATTTGGGTGTTTCGTATCCCACTCGCCTTTGATCTGATTGATTACGAGAGCGGAATCTCCGAAAACACTCAGAAACTTGATCCTTAAGTCGATTGCAGCTTGAAGACCCATGATACATGCCTCATATTCTGCCATGTTGTTGGTGCAGTTGAAACATAGCCGGGAGGTGAGTGGAGTATGAGTACCTTTGGGGGATATGATCACAGCACCGATGCCGTTACCCAAAGCGTTCGAGGCTCCATCAAAATGCATAGACCATCGGGATCCTTCCTCAGGTCCTTCATCCGATCCAGGTACTTCACAATCAGTTACTACCATGATATCTTCGTCCGGAAATTCAAAGTTCAATGATTGGTAATCGTCCACAGGTTGGTGTGCCAAATGGTCTGCCAATACACTTCCCTTGATTGCTTTCTGAGTTGTGTACTGGATGTCATATTCTGCCAAGATCATTTGCCATCTTGCTATTCTTCCAGACAGAGCAGGCTTTTCGAATATGTACTTGATGGGATCCATCTTTGAAATCAAAAGAGTAGTGTGAGTCAACATATACTGTCTCAGCCGACGAGCAGCCCATACCAGAGCGCAGCAAGTTTTCTCGAGCAGTGAGTACCGAGACTCACAGTCGGTAAACTTTTTGCTCAGGTAATAAATGGCGTTCTCTTTTCGGCCAGACTCGTCATGCTGTCCCAGCACACACCCCATTGAGTTGTCAAGTACTGTCAAGTATAGTATTAGAGGTCTCCCTTCAACCGGAGGCATAAGAATGGGTGGTTCTTGGAGATACTCCTTTATCTTTTCGAAAGCAGCCTGACATTCATCGTTCCAACGTACTACTTGATCTTTCTTCAGCAATTTGAAGATTGGCTCACAGGTAGCAGTTAGATGTGAGATGAATCGGGCAATGTAATTCAGTCGTCCTAGAAAGCCTCGGACTTCTTTCTCTGTCTTAGGAGTTGGCATCTCTTGTATGGCTTTCACCTTGGCAGGGTCCACCTGAATACCTTTATCGCTTACAATGAAACCTAGCAATTTTCCCGACCTCACCCCAAAGGTGAATTTGTTTGGGTTCAACCTCAGCTTGTACAACTTTAGTCGGTCAAACAACTTCCGCAGATGGTCAAGGTGTTCCTCCTTAGTTTGGGACCTGGAAATCATATCATCGACGTACACTTCAATCTCATGGTGGATCATATCATGAAATAAAGCAACCATGGCACGTTGGTAGGTTGCCCCAACATTTTTCAACCCGAATAGCATGACCTTGTAGCAGAAGGTGCCCCACTGAGTCACAAAGGTAGTCTTTTCCATATCTTCAGGAGCCATCTTGATCTGATTATACCCTGAAAAACCATCCATGAAGGAGAACACCTTGTGTTGAGAAGTATTGTCAACAAGAACGTTGATGTGAGTTAGGGGGAAGTCATCCTTGGGGCTTGCCCTGTTTATATCCCTGTAATCGACGCACATTCTGACTTTACCGTCCTTCTTTGGCACTGGCACCACGTTGGCAACCCACTGAGGGTAAGAAGTCACTGCTAGAAACCCGGCATCGAATTGCTTCATAACCTCAGCTTTGATCTTTTCGGACATCTCTGGACGCATGCGGCGGACCTTTTGCTTTACCGGAGGGCAGTCTTCCTTGGTAGGCAGGTGATGAACCACAATGTCGGCATCCAAACCAGGCATGTCTTCGTAAGACCAAGCAAAAATCTCCATGTAATCATGTAGCATCTGGATCAATCGTTGCTTCATGCTGAGTTCTAGATTGGCACCAATCTTGACTTCTTTTCTATCTGTCTCAGTACCCAGGTTCACTGTTTCCACCGGCTCTTCATGCGGCTGAATGGCCCTCTCTTCCTGGAGTAGCAGTCTTGCGAGTTCACTAGGCACTTCGCAATCATCTTCACCTTCGTCTTCGGCCAAGTTGATCGGATTTTCGAAATCATAACTGGCGGTAGCAGAGCCGTTACCAGTGAGATCCAGAGTGGATTGAAACCTGTATAAGTGAGTGTGTGTAAATATAGTTGTTTTGCAATATATAACACAGAAAGAACAAGAGCACAAGATTTGAAATGCAACGAACGTCCAATGTTTTGATTAATGATATATGGAAATGTCATACAAAAAGCCCTCACAAATGGAGCTACGGTGCCCCGGGTAGGACACCGAGCCAATAAGAGTTTCAACATATTGTTTGTTACAAATTGAAAACAAAAGAGTTAATTACTGCGTGACAAATGTAATAGGTGTAAAATCCTTTTCCGTCCAGTTTCTTGGTCCGTTGTTGGTGGTTGGATAGATCCAACTGTCAAATTCTGCTTCCTCTACGTCCTCCTCGATAGCATTCACCCTTGGGTTGGTGATGAACATCGGAGCCTTTCTGATCCTTTCTTTGCGAACAACCCTCTGAGCTTCCGCAGTGAAGCCGAGCCCAAACTTGTCGGTCTTTTGAATGAAGTCAGGAAGTTGACCCCAGTTTGTGCACTGGCCTTTCTCAATTACAGCCCGGGCATCCTTCAGGGAGGCCATCTTCAGGGGAAAGTCTTCTTCAACCACTGCCTCAGCTGATGCCAATGTTGGAGGAACCTCCTCAAAATGTTGAAAGGGGGTTTCAATAAACTCCCCGTCCATCTCAATATACCGGAATGAATTCAAGTGACTAACCATGTATTCCTCCTCACCCTGCACAGTAACAATCTTCCCTTTGACAGGATATTTGAGCTTCTGGTGTAGAGTGGATGTTACTGCCCCAGCCTTGTGAATCCAGGGTCGACCCAGCAAACAGGAATAAGATGGACGAATATCCATCACGTAGAACGTTGAGTCAAAGACTTGGGAACCCACGCGGATAGGAATGTCTACCTCACCATGCACCATCCTCTTAGAACCGTCGAAGGCTCTAACAATGATGTTACTAGGTTTCAATTCCAGGCCCTCACAATCCAACCGATCTAAGGCCTTCTTGGGCAAAACATTCAAGGAAGAACCGGTGTCCACCAATACGTGTGCGAGAGTAGTGCCCCTGCATTCTATGGAAACATGCAGGGCATCATTGTGATTTTTCCCTTTTGCGGTAAGGTCAGCATCCGAGAACCCCAAACCATTGTCAGCTGTCAAATTAGCCACACAGTCGGTGAACTGATCTGCAGAGGTCTCTTGCGGCACATGGGCCGTTTTCAGAAATGAAATCAGGGCCTTGGCGTGGGCCTCTGAGCACAGAAGCAAGGATAGCATAGAGATTTTGGAGGGGGTATGCCCCAGCTGTTCAACGACATTGAAGTCACTCTTTTTAATGATTTTAAGGATTTCCTCCATCTCTTATTGGGAGGCTTCAACAGCAGTCTTTTTTGGTGCCTCCGTCCGGGCAGGCAAATCGGTAGCAACTTCTTTGCCCCGAGCATCAGAGGACTCGGCGGCAGTAGTAGACACAGGAACTTGATTTGGAACATGCACACTTGCGGGTGTGATGATAAGAGGTTTTCGGATAACTGGTGGTGCAATGTCAGGCGAGAAGAGCCTGCCACTGCGAGTAATCTTGGCGGGACCAGTGATGTTACTGATACTGGTACCGGTGTTGAACTCCTGCTTCACTCCAAGCACATACACGTCTGCCCCATAGTGCCATGGGACAGCCTTGTCAGATTCATAGGGGAGGGGCCCCGAAACAGTAATGGTTATGGGTGCAACAGACATAATTTGGACTGGCTTCCTCGGGGGAGCCTTGGTAGGATTGTTGAAAATTGTGACGACAGATACTTCTTCAGCGGAAACAAACGGAACAGCAGTTTTCTTGAACAGAATTTCTTTGCTATCCATCAGGCTTTGGATGCCTGATTTCAGCAGCGGACAACCGGTAGGGACAACAGCACACAAGAGGCAACCCTTGCTACAACCCGGAAATAAACCGGCTAGCAGTAGGTTCCTCTTAACAGTCAATAGAAGGGTAGAAACATCATTCACCGAAACAGCATACAAATCTTCTTCGACGGCATTTACTCTATGCTGGGGCATAGGAGCAGTTACAACATTTGGCCTCTCAGGCGCCTCAAACTGAATTTCCTTCGTATCGATAAGGTCTTGAACTTTATTTCTCAGGGCCCAGCAATCATCAGTAGTATGCCCGGGGCTATCAGAATGATAAGCACAACGGGAATTTGGGTTATACTTTGGAGATGCAGTATTCACGACCTTTGGGGCCTCTTTGATGGTCACCAAGTTGGTTGATAACAGTTGCGGTAAGATTTGTGACAAGGTCATACTCAGCCGAGTATACTGCCTCTTGGGCCTTTCACCTCTTTGTTGATTGTACTGCTGAGGAGCAGCAACAGGCTTTGAAATGACCAGGGCATTGACGGCTTGGCGGCTTTCTGGCTTGACTTGTCTTCTAGGACCATAGACGGCACTAGCTTCCTTCTTGAAAGGCCTCTTCTCAGTACTTGCGGAGGCAGCTTTCTGTATCTTTCCTGACCTGATGCCAGCTTCTATCCTTTCACCCGTCAGGATCAAATCCGTAAACCCAGCGGAGGAATTACCAACCAGATGATTGAAGAATGGACCAAACAAGGTCCCTAGAAACATGTCAACCAGCTCACGATCAGTCAAAGGAGGCTGCACCCTGCCAGCCAAATCTCTCCATTTTGTGCATATTCTTTGAACCCTTCGCCCGTTTCCAGCGACATACCCTGAAGTTGGGTACGTGTAGGAGCGAGGTCAGAATTGTGTTGATATTGTCTATAAAATGCGGTCGCCAAATCTTCCCAATGTCGGATACTGGTTCCATCTAGCTGATAGAACCACTCAAGTTGTGACCCCGAAAGGCTATCTTGGAAGAAGTGGATCCAAAGGTTCTTATCTGCTGTGTAAGGTTGGATCTTCCTTACGTACGACCTAAGATGCAGCTTTGGACAGGAAGCCCCGTCATATTTGGCAAAGGCAGGTGCTTTGAACTTGTGTGGGATTACCACCCCAGAAGATAACCCTAAATCTCCAAAATCCAGCCCCGGCACATTTTGAATCTCCATGGCACTCAAGCGGTCCTCTAATTTCTTGTATCGGTCAGCAGCGGGAGGGTATTGTTCGTCATTGTAATTCGTCTCGTTGTCAGAGACTGCAGGACTAGGCGCTCCTCCCCCTTGGGGACTATCTTTCTCTGCAGAGGAAGTAGTTGGGTCAGCCTCGTTATGGAGTGTGTTCCCAAACCTGCGTCCAGTGTTGAATAACGCAGTCCTCTTCTTCTTCTTCTTCTTTAGGAGCAAAGCCTTCAACTCTTGTTGACCTTGGGCCAAGCTCATGACCATCTCTTGAAACTGGGCATTCTGGGCCTGGAGGGCCTTGATTGCTTGCTCACTGGATGATTCTGGATTCATGATGACTGGCCAAAATAAACAGCGAAGAAGATTAAGCAACCTGTAGAAAAAAAAGGGGGTACCTGTTATGCACATGATGCATGAGATGCTATCTATGCAATGCATTCAAGGATTTTAGAAATTCACAATTGTTGCAGACAAAAAGAACGCACGTCACATTAATAAGAAGAAATTTGTTAGTACATAAGTTCCCCATGGGCCAAATATTACAAAAACAACTTCTCAAGGTAAAAAGACGTTGCGCATCCTCTTTGGCGCGATGTAGGTGTTGAGGGCCTCTTGCTCATGGAGTCGGCGGGTGAGCTCTAAAACCTTCTTCTCGCTGGCGTAGAAGCTGGCTTCAAAAGTGTTTCGTTCCTCCTTGAGTTGGATCCACTCTTCTGCATCTCCTCCCACGATGTAGGCATGTCAGGATGTAGGATGGTGTAGGGAACCTCTCCTTCCTTGATGGGCTCTTTAATCACAGGGAGAACATGAGGATAAGGCATCATTAGACTCTGGGATCGGGCTCGTACCCACTTGAGATAAGGCTCAAGAGGGATGGAATTCTTGTGTCCCAGTGTCTTGCTGTCAACCTTGTTGGGCGTCCTCCAAGCTCTGATGAATCTTTGGCGAAGTCCTTGCGCATCGTTGTCGAAGTCAAAAACTAGGTCAGGAATCAACATGTCGTGAGGGCCATCTCTTCGTGCATATCCAAATTGCCTCAAAGCTAGGCAAGGGTTGTAGGTGATACCTCCTCTGATTCCAAGTAAAGGAACATTAGGAAACTCTCCACAACAGTCGACGATGATGACATTTTCTCTGGACCGAGAACACCAATGTACATCAGAGTGAGTAAGAGTCATCAACCGTTGGAACCACCTTGAGCCTTGGTCATTCTTCAAGACAGATTGTGGAAGGTGCAAAATAAACCACCTTGCAAGGAGAGGAGTACAGCACATGAGAACACCCCTCTTTCTCATTGTTCGTGTGTAAAATGAGTGAAGGATGTCCCCAAGAAATGTTGGTATTGGATTTCTGGACAAGAAGATTTTGACGGTGTTGACCTCTACAAGCTGGTCAGGATTTGGGAACAGGACCAACCCATAGATAAGGAGTGCCACAATTTCTTCAAAGGCTTGTAGGTCCAATGAATTCCAACATTCTTGTGCCTTCTCAAACAAGAATTTTGCTAAGAAGCCTTTGACACCGCTTCTAGTTTCCCAATGCCCCTTGATGTCAGAAGGCTGTAGATGTAATGCTCGAGCAACATCTTCCGGCTTTGGTTCCTTTTCCGTACCGTTGAAAGGTAGTTGATTGAGGATAGGAATTCTCAGGAGTTGAGAAAACTCCTCCAAAGTGGGCACCAACTGGTAGTCGGGGAAAGTGAAACAGTGATGAAGAGGGTCAAAGAATTGGAATAGCACTTTCATCATATCCTCTTCAATGTTGGTGTTGACTAAGCTGAGCAGCCTACCATGTCTTTCACTGAAGGATGAGCTTTCCGGAATTCTTGAGGTGAGCTCCTTGAGTTGAGGAGAGATTCTCACAAGGTTGACTTGGATGGTTTTTCTGCGAGGAATTTCCATGACCTACAAAACAAGAACAAAGATGAAGATCTAAACCCTTGAAGTGGTTAGTAAATGCATATGATGCTTTATGATGTTCATGATGTATGCACAAACATATGTACAAGCAAATCACACCAAACCCTAGTTTCAGGCTTGCATGGGGTTTCATAGGTAAGTACCCTCTTGAGTGTAGTTGGCTTAAAAACCTGTCCTATAAATAGTAACCGGGTTCTAAGGAGCTCAATATCATTGGATTGTTTTCATTGTTCATTGTTTTGGTTTAGCCACTTAACTAGCGACCAAAATATTCCAAGAAAACAACCCTCAATGAGTGTAGTATCGACTGCACCAAAGCCGGTCATCTCACTACCCCTAATAAAAGGCCAAGATGGTCAAGTAAGGTTCTAGGTCATTAGTGCTTAGTGACATCACTCAGCGGCCCCGTACTCTCCTTGATTGAACTCAAGGGTTACCGACACTCACAAATATGTCGCACTAATATAGCTATTGCTTCGACCGTGTCGGTATACCCCACACAGTTTCCACAACATATTGCTATCTATGAATGTTTCCTAAAATCCGGGTGTAGGATTGCAAACCCAAACAAGAGAGCCAAGATATAAATCAATCAAATCAAACAATTAGTCATGCAAGAGGGTGATCTAAGCCCTAAGGTTACTCTACTTTTAAACACTAATTCCCCAGCAGAGTCGCCAGTTCTGTGGTATGGTGGGAGAACTGACTATAGGTTTTGCGTTTGTTTTCGCAAATGTTTCGGTTGAGCAAGAGTCGCCACCGACTTTTTATTTTATCCTAAGGAAAGGTTAAAAAGCACAGCAAAAAACCTTTGAGATGTTTTCTTGGGTTCGGGGAGTAGATTATAGAAAGGGAAGGTATTAGCACCCCTTCTATCCATGGTTATCCATGGGCTCTTAGTTACTTGCTTAGATCAACTTTCCTTGATTTTCAATTGTTTGAAATGGTGCTTTGTGTGTGTGGGTTTTGAAAATGTTTTGAAAAGAGGCCAATGTGGTGGCAACCTTTGTAATGATCCATGTTGGGATGTATACAAAGATGTATGTCTTTTGAAAAAGTTTTCAATGTTTTTGAAAGTTTGTTTTGAAAGTGTAGTGATGTGTGGTTTTAAAAATAGGCAAGTGTTTTGTTTTGCAAGTTTGATTCAAGTAACTAAGAATTTGTCTACTCCTAAATTTCTCAAAGATTTCTCCTATGTTTTTAACCCTTTTAACAATTTTGTTCCACCATTGCATTTGGTGGACAATCTTGTGTTAGGATATGAGAGGGACGGACGCGGGTCATCGTTTAGACCATGATTGCAATGGTGCCAAGTATCTTTGGGCAATTTTTTCTTTAAGGGACTTGATCATTTTTAGGCAACTTTCGAAAGCGTCATCGAGGGACTATGATCATTTGAATTGTTCGTTTTGCCCAAAGAGACCTAACATGCAATATGGCCCAATTTTGGAAGGCAACAAGTGGATGTAACCCTAGGGGTGTTAGTGTGCAAGTGTGTTTTATTGCATACAAGAGTTTTTTCTTTGAATTAGGATTTTCTATTTCATTGATTTTATCTTTCCATACACGTCCTAATTACTAGCAATAAGAAGCGGAAATATAAAATCCTACGCTATTACAACAATTAGGGGATGGGGATACACATTTGTACATGGGGGGTTCAACGAGAAAAATAGACAAAAAAGAAAATAGCAAAAAAAAAGATATAGAGAGAGAGGGAGCCAGCGCGCTACTGAGAGGTCATCAGAAGTTCTGACTCAGATCCGCTGCCAGATGATCAACCTCTTGGTTAAACTGTATGAGTCAGAACTTCTGACTCTGGCACCTGCAAAACAGAACCCTGTTAGTGGGGAAATCAGAAGTTCTGACCCCCCTGCGCTGCAAGACAGAAGTTTGTTAGTGGAGAAACCAGAAGTTCTGATTCTGCTGGAAAAACAATAACTCTCAAAGGTTCTGATATTATTGACAGCAAAACAGGCTTCAGATGTGCTAACATCAAAGTCAGCACTTGGCTTTTCCCTGTACTAATCAGAACATCTGCAATTTTGTTGTTATTCCACAAAACAGAAAACATATTTGGAACAGATCCAGCAAATGTCAAAATGTTTCAGAGGGCAGAACCAACAAGGTCACAGGCAAGTCCTACACTGGCTCAGAACATTCTGAGGTATGAAAATCCTCAGAATATAAACAGCAACAACATGATATTTACATTATGTTTATTTGAGTATGCACAGCTGATGATGCTTAGCAGCGTGATGAAGGTCAGCAGGTGCTTACCTGGCTGTTGGAAAAGTTTGTGGGTGAAGGCTAGCTTTTGGCTCTGGTGGTGTTCTGGACAGATTCTTTTTTTTTGAAAAAGGCAGATGAAGGTGTATGCGTATGTAGGGTCAGAAGTTTGAAAAGAGGTTTTTTAGTTCACACAGAAAACTGGATATTGGATAAAGTTTGAAGATGAGAAATTCAAAGTTATGAAACAACTGGAGATTTTGGCAGAGTTTCAGAACACTATCTTGCTAAGGGTTTCTGTTTCTCTCTTAGCAATTTTTCTGTTTCTTGAACGCCCTTTTTCAGTGGACAATGACTCTCTATTTATAGGCAAAGTTCTTGTGGGTGCCTTGAACATTAAAGCGCCAACCGAGTTTGAATTGTTCTTTGACAGAAATTCCTGGGAAGTTGTGATAACAGATAGCCTTCAGCCTAGGCTGCAGCAGCAGGCGTGGATTGGAGAGAAGTGACCTCTTAAGTGGGCGGTGGCGTGTAGACCCATGCCAGAATCTGTATAAAGGCGTTTTCCAAGCCACACGTGAAGGGATTACTTGGATGAATGTTCAGGAGTGGTTGGAAGCATTAATGAGCATTAAATGGTGATAAGACCTATCAACATCAATATTCTGGTAATGGAAACCAACGTTGAATCAGCAGTTCTGTTTCAAAAAGAACAGCGTAAACCATGCTCTGGCCTTGGCTTCCTGTTGTCTTAGTAAGTTCTGGGGATTCTCCTGATTTTCTGATACGTTCCTTGGATTTTCTTCTGGACCTCCTGGGCTTAGAGATTCTGTATCAGTGTAACACCCACTCTTCTGACCTTTTCATCTTCTGATTTCAGCATGTTCTGAAAGAGCCTTCAGACTTCCCTGCTTCTTTTTCATTCCTTTAGCAAATTCTGACTGAGCTTGCGTAACTGCTGAAAGAGTCATGTTCTGTCTGAGGCTTACATACTGAACCACGTTTACAACTTCTGATTGAGCTGATGTAGCTGCTGAAGAGCCAACTTCTGACTACGCTGAGCCAAGCTTGCAACTTCTGACCGTTTTTATCCGGAATTGGTCCAGAAGTTCTGAAACGCTGATTTTTTCTTAAACACTCATTTTTTTAAAGAAACATTTCAAGTGTTTAGAATTTAATTTTTTTTCTCAAGATAAAAGCGTTGTCTTTAGAGCTTGTGTGATCATCTTGCTCTTGTAAATGGTCTGCTTGGGCAAAAAATGATAACTCAGGACTTGGATTTGTTTCAGAGGGACCTTGAAAATCCAAGATGATTTCCTGAAGAAAGAGAGGGCAAATTTCAGGGTACAACATACACACACTCACATATACAGGTCTACATCCACTATGGATCTCACTGGTAACAACTCTACTACTGCCAGTTATGACTTCGAAAATCCAATCAACTTAGCCGAAGATGAAGGTGAAGATGATTGCGAAGTGCCTGGTGAACTTGCTAAACTGCTACTTCAGGAAGAGAGGGCCATTCATCCGCACGAAGAGCCGGTAGAATCAGTGAATCTGGGTACAGAGATAGACAAGAAGGAAGTTAAGATCGGTGCCAATCTGGAGCTTAGTGTGAAACAACGGTTGATTCAGATGCTACGTGACTATGTTGAGATCTTTGCCTGGTCTTATGAAGACATGCCTGGGTCGGATACTGATATTGTGGTTCATCGCCTACCTACCATGGAAGACTGTCCTCTAGTGAAGCAGAAGGTCCACCGAATGCGCCCAGAGATGTCTGAAAATCAAGGCTGAAGTGATGAAACAGTTTGACGCCGGTTTTCTAGCAGTTACTTCTTACCCTCAGTGGGTTGCCAATGTGGTTCCTGTGCCGAAGAAGGATGGTAAGGTTCGAATGTGTGTTGACTATAGGGATCTGAACAGGGCAAGTCCCAAGGATGATTTCCCTCTGCCTCATATCGACGTTCTGGTTGACAACACCGCTCAGCACAAGGTATTCTCCTTTATGGATGGTTTCTCCAGTTATAATCAGATTAAAATGGCTCCCGAAGACATGGAGAAGACAACTTTTTTTACTCAGTGGGGTACCTTTTGCTACAAGGTCATGCCTTTTAGATTGAAGAACGTTGGGGCAACATATCAGCGTGCCATGGTTGCTTTATTTCATGACATGATCCATCATGAGATTGAAGTATACGTCGACGATATGATTGTAAGGTCCCAAACTGAGGAGGAACACCTTGACCATCTGCAGAAGCTGTTTGACAGGTTGAAGATGTACAAGCTGAGGTTAAACCCGAACAAGTGCACCTTCGGGGTGAGATCTGGTAAGCTACTAGGTTTTGTTGTAAGCGACAAAGGTATTCAGGTGGATCCTGCAAAACTGAAAGCTATACAGGAAATGCCCGCTCCCAGAATAGAGAAAGAAGTCAGAGGCTTTCTGGGATGTCTGAACTACATTGCCCGCTTCATCTCGCACCTGACTGCTACTTGTGAATCAATCTTCAAGTTACTGAAGAAAGATCAAGTAGTACGTTGGAACGATGAATTCCAGGACGCTTTCAAAAGGATCAAAGAGTATCTCTAAGAGCCACCCATTCTGATGCCTGCAGTTGAAGGGAGACCTCTGATCTTATACTTGACAGTACTCAACAACTCAATGGGGTGTGTGCTGGGGCAGCATGACGAGTTTGGCCGAAAAGAGCATGCTATTTATTACCTTAGCAAAAAGTTTACCGACCGCGAGACCCGATACTCGTTGCTCGAGAAAACTTGCTGCGCTTTGGAATGGGCTACTCGCCGGCTGAGACAGTATATGCTGACTCACACTACTCTATTGATATCGAAGATGGACCCAATCAAGTATATCTTCGAAAAGCCTGCCTTGTCTGGAAGAATAGCAAGATGGCAGATGATCTTGACTGAGTATGACATCCAATATACAACCCAAAAGGCAATCAAGGGAAGTGTGTTGGCAGATCATTTAGCACATAAGGCAGTGGATGATTACCAGTCTATGAACTTTGAATTCCCGGACAAGAATATCATGATAGTGACTGATTATGAGACACTTGGACCAGATGAAGGACCTGAGGAAGGATCCTGATGGTTTATGTACTTTGATGGGGCTTCAAACACTTTGGGTAATGGCATTGGCGCCGTGATCATATCTCCTAAAGGCTCTCATACTCCGTTCACCGCCCGACTATGTTTCAACTGCACCAACAATATGGCGGAGCATGAAGCGTGCATTATGGGTCTTCGAGCAGCAATTGACCTAAGGATTAAGTTTCTAAGTGTCTTCGGAGATTCCTCTCTCGTGATCAGTCAGATCAAAGGCGAGTGGGATACGAAACACCCGAACCTTATTCCTTACAAGTAGTATGTATTGACGTTGCTTCCCCATTTCGAGGAAATAACCTTTGAACACTTCCCTAGAGAGGAGAATCAGTTGGCGGACACGCTGGCTACGATGTCTTTTATGTTCAAAGTCAATTGGGACAACGAAGCTCCCCGGATCATCATTGAAAAACTGGACGAACTTGCGCATTGCTGTGATATTGAAACTGAAGAGGTAGCGGATAAACCCTGGTTTCATGAGGTGAAGAGGTATCTTGAAGCTCAGGAATACCCCGAGGGTGCATCTGTTAATGACAAGAAGTTTCTGAGGAGGTTCGCAGCAAAGTTCTTCATCAGCAATGACATCCTTTACAAGCGTAACCATGATTCGACCTTACTACGTTGTGTGGATAAGAAGGAAGCAGAAAAGGTCATGGAGGAGTTACATGGAGGTACTTTCGGAACTCATTCCAGTGGACATACCATGGCAAAGAAGATCCTACGGGCAGGATATTATTGGTCCGCAATGGAAGCCAACTGTTATCAGCATTCTCGGACATGTCACAAGTCTATGCCGATAAAGTGCACATACCTTCAATTCCTCTGAACGTCTTGACAACTCCTTGGCCTTTTGCAATGTGGGGCATTGATATGATCGGTGAGATCATACCTACAGCATCCAACTGGAATCATTTCATCCTGGTAGCAATTGATTACTTTACGAAATAGGTTGAAGAGGCTTCCTTTGCTACTGTAACCAAGAACGTCGTGGCACGGTTCGTTCGGCACAATCTGATCTGTCGATATGGTGTACCAGAGAGGATCATTACAGACAATGGTACCAATCTCAATAATAAGATGATCACTGAACTCTGCAATCAGTTCAAGATACAGCATCACAACTCTTCTCCTTACCGCCCGAAGATGAATGGGGCTGTTGAAGCGGCTAATAAGAACATTAAGAAGATTGTGCAGAAGATGACAGTGACATACAAAGACTGGCACGAGATGTTACCGTTTGCTCTTCATGGGTACCGTACCTCAGCACGGACGTCAACAGGGGCAACACCCTATTCCTTGGTTTATGGCATGGAGGCAGTCTTGCCCATTGAAGTTCAGATACCCTCTCTTCGGATCATGAAGAATGCAGGTTTGAGTGAAGATGACTGGATTCAGACCTGGCTTGATCAGCTGAACCTAATTGACGAAAAGAGACTTACTGTTATTTGTCATGGTCAGACATACCAAAAACGAATGATCAAGGCATTTAATAAGAAAGTTAGACGACAAGAGTATCAAGTTGGGGATCTGGTAATCAAGCGCATTATCTTACCTCAAGGTGATCCCAGGGGCAAATGGACCCCTACCTACGAAGGGCCATTTGTGGTTAAGAACATTTTCTCAGGAGGAGCTATGATTCTAACCACCATGGATGGTGACGACCTTCCTCACCCCGTCAATGCAGACATAGTGAAAAGATACTACGCATAATCAAAGACCCGCTAGGTTGACTGACCTAGGAAAAAATAAGGGCTTCCCGGCGAACCAAAAGGGTTCGGGCAAAAATAAGGGACGAAAATAAAAAAATTTGTACACCCGGCAAGTCGAAAACCTTAAAAGGCGGCTTGGGCAAAAAGGGGTATCCCGGTGGACTGAAAACCCGAAAGGGCGGTCCAGGAAAAATTAGGGATCAAAGCGTAACACTATGTCTCATTGGATCACCTTGCATCCAGACTTCGGTATCAACTACTAAGCTCGGACGACACTAATCAATTTGATCTACCTTCAACCAAGTAGCAAAGTGATGAGATGCTCGAGGACATAAAGGCAATAGCAGAGTTGGAACCCAGTGGGATCATTCACATAGCTGTTTTGTTTAGTTTTTCACAAATTGTGTAAAATCTATTATTCGGCGGTGTTCTCCTACTAGGACGTCAACCTCTTGTACAAAAACGCCTATTTACAGGCCAAACTTCAAAATCAATACAATTCATTTTCAAAGAAATTTCAAACTGTTTTTCCTTTATCTGTTTTGTTTTGAAAAGAACGTCCAATGTTCATTTTTGATATATGCATTTGACATTAATTGCTGCTCATGAATATTTACATGCGAAACAAAAGACGATTACGGGTAATATCAGAAAAAGGGGCAAATAGGAATTGTCTGAACTGTACAGTTGCTCTGTCCACCAGATACAAAGGTAGATCCAGCTGAAGAATATGGCTAAGATACCTTCACTCCCCGTAGAGTAAGGCAGTAATGGTAGCTCTCCCCCAGCTGAGACCTGCAACAGTGAATGAATCAGTGATATTCTCCCCAAGTAGAGTTTATCTACCATCAGCACTAAAAAGGCTTGATACCCCCGACAGTCTTAATATTCCCTAGCGGAGTATAAGAATGTTCCCTGGAAGAATACAAGATACCCCCAGTGGATTTAAAATTTTCCCAGCGCAGTCTTAAAAACTTCCTCAACAGAGTTGAAGCATCATCCCCAGTAGACTTTGGAAGTTTATCCCAGTGGAGTACAAAAATAAATCTCCCCAACCGAGTTCAAAGGATCATTCCCAGCAGAACTCAGAGGATTATCCCCACAAAAGTATAAAGGGTTATTGTTGTACCCCAAAATTTTCCCTCCCATATTCCTCAAGACATGTCAAGAATAATCTTCAAGTTGCTCAAGTTAGCTCAAGAGTTGGACAGTCAAATCATCTCCAAAGGCAGTCAATTCAAAATTAGGGTTTTGTGTTGCATCAAGGTCCTCATATCCAAATAACCTCAAGTAATCCCAAATGTCCTAATATGTTCTTAATATCATCCATGTCAAATTTCAAGCCTTTCAGAGGAAGTTTGGTCAGTCAATTGCTCAAGAGGTCCAAAAATCGACTGTGTTAGGGCAAAAGTCAATTGTGACCTACAAATAGTCAAACCTCAAGATTTTTTTTCAACATTCTCATTTTTAAGGATAATTCATCATTTTATCAAGGGTTGATCATGATTCATCAAGGATTGTTCAAAATTCATCAAGATTCAAAAGTTGCTAAATTAGGGTTTTGTAGGAAAAGTCAACTCAACTTTGACCAAGCATAACTTTCTCATACTTTATGAGAAATGACTCATCCAAAGCTCATTTTGAAGATGAAGAAATTTCCTGCAATTCATCTTCACACCCCAAGATCAAGAAATGCTCTCACAAAAAGTTACAAATTTGGACATTATAGGTCATTTTTGAAAGTCAACAAAAATACCTTTTTTGCCAAAGCTTATAACTTGAGAATGGAACATCAAAATGCTATAAGACCAAAAGGGTTGATTAGAGGACATCTCAAGGTTTCTAAAAAGTCAAAGAACACCTCCAAAAGTTCAAAATTGAAGAAGTTATGCATTGTTGAAGTTGGGTATTTTTCCAAATTTACCAAAAGTCAACTATCCTCAAAACTCCACTTTTTGACAAAAGGGCCCACTTTTTTCCACTTGATATAGTCTTTTCATGCCACACACGTGTTCCATCTTTAATTTCATGGCCATTCATTTATTTTTCTATTTTATTTTATTTTTATTGATTTAATTCATTTTAAATCAATATTAAATCAAATAAAATCTAAAAATTGATGTAATAAGATTCTTGTGGTCATTACAGCTTGCAAATATCATATGAAACTCAATCAAATTCGTGCCAAGTCAAAACATGCACAAAATATCAGATTTGATGCAAATATGGCAACTTGATAATGGTGGTCAAAATCAAATCTTCCATCTTCAATGCATATGGTTTAAGGCCCAAGTTTTGACCTAAACACATTCCCTTATGTACACACAAGTGAGGCAGACCAAGAACACGCCCAAAGCACTGCTAAAACGTCCAGAAGAACTTGAGAAAAAAGCTTGAAAACCTTGGATCTGAAATCGTTCTTAGAGGCCTTTTCAGGATCAAATAAAGGTCTCAATTGCTTCCTTGCACTTGACAGAAGCAGTACCAATCATAATCACGCGTTCTCCTGCCTCTAACAGCCCTGTAAGTGTCGCTCAAAACCTCCATACTCATGGAATCATAAAGCTTCAGTCTTGCATCCATTCTTTGAGATAATTGCATATTTGAATTCCTTACATCATTTGCAAAATTTCTGTATTATTCAATTTCATTATCATGCCATATATCACAAAATGCCATTGTAGATTGTTTTAGGGTTCTTTCAGGGGTTTTCGTTACAGGGAAAATTGGTCAATAAAAGGACCATGGTTGGAACCGGGATGGAGAGGCGAGTAGAACTACACCTTTAGTTTGCATTTTAGTGGCTCGTGGTGGATTTTGAGACAGCATGACATATAGCTACGGACAGTCGTCCGTTGGTATAGGTAAAAGGACTTTTAGCCACAGTCCCAAAGACAGGGATGATAGCATGGCGTGGCAAGATTGGTGTGTTTGAATAGCGCGCCATATTTTCTTATTTTCCAGCATATTACTTGATTTGCTCATATATTAATTATTTCTTATTATAATAACAATTGAACAAGCTGGTTGGATTGGTGAGCGTGCTATTGCAAAACCCCTTGGGACCTGGGTTCGAATCCCAGGTCCCCCAAAATGCTTATTATTATTTTCTTGCAACTATTCCAATGAATCTCTAAGCATAAAGACCACCGTGCGCCTCAAGAATCAACGTGCCAGATGGTCTTCAGGCCAAATCTGGTGGTCATGGATGAGGGACCACCATGGTCTGAGGTCAACATGCGCCTATGGAATAACAAGGGTCAAACAG
Source organism: Vicia faba (assembly GCA_948472305.1). Classification (NCBI taxonomy): domain Eukaryota; kingdom Viridiplantae; phylum Streptophyta; class Magnoliopsida; order Fabales; family Fabaceae; genus Vicia; species Vicia faba. The sequence continues at coordinate 1,151,903,210 of OX451737.1, forward strand.
GCTGGAGCACTAATGGGCCTCAAAAAAATTACCATTCAAACACCCTCTTTGGGCCCAATACCCCCTGAGTTTGTTCTTTTTTATTTTCTTTTCATCATTTTCCTATTTTTATTTTATTATTATTATCTTAATTAATTAATTAACCAATTAACCTTTTTTCATAAAAAAATCAGAAACAACAAAAAATAATATTTTTATTAATTCCATTAATTTCATTATTTATTTTTGTAAATAAACATTAATTAATTAATTTAGTTTAATAGGTTTAACAATAATACATTTTGCAATAAATTAAAATCAAATTAGAATATTAGGTTTTTAACATTTTTGACCATTCTTATTTTATTTCCTTAATTAAAATAAAACCCAAAAATATTTTCATTTAAATTGTTAATTTAGACTTAATTCTTAATTCAAAAATAACAAAAATATGCTTTATTTAATAAAAAGGGTCAAAACCTAGGACACGCCGATTTAATTTTCTTGCGCGTGAATTATCTTTGATCCATATTTTGTAACTGCTTCGGGAATGTAATAGTTTTTAACTTAGGACTTTATTTATTTATTCATCGCTTTTATTTACTTTTCGCAATTTAATTTTAAAAGGGTTTGTCTTTGGCGATGTAAATACCCGACGCCTTGTAATAGCTTAGATTTATTTTCCGCAATTTACATTCCGCAACTATTAACTGTTAGATGTTTGATAAATAGGCAATGCATGACAAGATAAATCTTTAACCTAAAATCAACAGTAGCTCACTATTAACATGTACAAAGATAATATAACTGAAAAACAATACACTCGCACATGCCACTCTTAGGGTACACCTCACTTGGTTGCCTCGAACGTGGTCACTGAGTATATGAAGTTTTAGAGGTCGCCCTCTTGTCCAAAGATCATAAGTTTCCTCGAAACAGTTGCCTCGGATAAGATCTAAGACATTAGGGTTACCGCTAAGGCATCCTAACATTGCTTTAGTGACCATACGTCCCTTAATCGAATTGACCCGAAAACTCCAACGATGGTGTTACCTACTCCTCAATAGTGGGATAGCACTGTCTAAAGGACATTTGCACAGTTTAATTCCTTTTTGAGTAGGTAGATGGTTCTTAAGTACTTGCTCATTTTAAACAAAACAAAACTTTTCGCACTTACACTCCTTTCAAAACAAAAACTCTTTCAAACCCACAAACACAAAGAAAAGCAAATTTTGAAAACACAATGAGCAAGTACCTAAGAGCCCGTGGATAACCACGGATAGAAAGGGTGCTAACACCTTCCCTTTCTATAATCTACCTCCTGAACCCGAGAAATATCTCAAAATGGAATTTTTATGTGCTTTTGTCCTTTCCTTGTTGGATAAAATAAAAGACGGTGGCGACTCTTGCTTACCGCGACATTTTGCAAAAACAAACGCAAATGCAAACCAGCATTCCAAAACAGTCAGTTCTCATTTCCACCGATCACAGAACTGGCGACTCTGCTGGGGAATATAATAAGTGAGGTGTACCTTAGGATTAGATCACTATGTTTTCAATTGTATGCTTTGTATGATTTACATTTGTGGGCTTGTATTGGAGTTCTATAGATCCTAACCCGGATCTGGGGATACCCTTTAGGTAAGTAGCAATAAACTGTGAGGGATCTGTCTGGCATAGACCGACACGGATGAAGTAGTAGCAACGTTGGTGTGGAACTTTAGTCTGTACCGATATCCCTTGTGTTGGAACGAGGAGAATATGGGTCTTCTAAGGGGTCATTAAGCACCAACTGACCTTAGAACCTTAAATTGACCAACTTGGCCATAGAACAGTAGCAGTATGCTACACTCATTGAGACTAAACTCTCGCGATGATTCCGGCCGCAAGAAAAGGTTGCTAAACTGGAATTATGACCGATTGAGGGTAGTCAGTGATATTGAGATCCTCTAGAACCCGGTTACTATTTTTTAGGACATGTCTTAACCAACTGAACTGAAAGAGTGTAGTACCTAAGCTTCACGCCAGCCTGAAATCTAAGGGCTCTTTTGTGTGACTTGTGTGCCTTTACCATGTTTGCTTTTTGTGGATACTTGTGGTGTGCCTTTATCATGACATCATAACATCATAACATTGCATACATTTTTTCATAAAGACTAACCTATTTCAAAGACAAGAGGGTTTCACCTTTGCTCTGTTTTGTAGGTTATTATGATGCCCATGCGTAAGAATACTATTAGGATCAACTTTGTCCAAGTCCCTACCTTGCTTAAAGAGTTGGTTGTCAGGATTCCAGACACTACTTCCTTCATCAGAAGGCATGGTTCTCTTCTCAGTTTGGTCACCTCAAAGTTGGACGAACAAATGATGAGTGTCCTGGTCCAATTCTATGATCCGTTGTACCATTGTTTTACTTTCCAGGACTTCCAGCTGGTTCCGACCCTAGAAGAGTTCTCTGAGCTGCTCGGTATCTCTGTTTTGGAGCAAACCCCGTTTACTGGATGGGAGAAGACTCTTAAGCCCGAAGAAATTGATGCAGCCCTTCACTTGACCAAAGAAGAGGTAATGGCTAATTGGGAGACTAGAATTGTAGCTAAGGGTTTTCTGACTAAGTTCTTGGTTGGCAAGGCTAATTACTTCTGGGACAGCTTAGACTTCAAGGTGTTCGAGGATATTCTGGCTCTCTTGATTTATGGTTTGGTATTGTTTCCGAACCCTGATACTTTTGTTGATATTAAAGCAATAAAGATCTTCATTTCTTAGAACCCTGTACCCACTCTCTTGGGTGACATCCTTCATCAGCTCTATGCTCGTACTGCCCGAAAGCGGGGAACTTTGATGTGTTGTGCTCCTTTATTGTCGAGGTGGTTTATTTTGCACCTCCCTAAGTCCGTACTGAAGAACAAAGAAGGAATGGGATGGGCTTATAGGGTGATGTCTCTTTCTAATAATGACATTATCTGGACCCTCAAAGGTATGGATGAGGTGATTATCATTGATCGCTATGGAGAGTATCCTAATGTTCCATTGATCGGAACCCATGGAGGGTTTTCTTACAACCCATGCTTAGCTCTCCATCAGTTTGGAAGAGCCAGAAGAGAAGGGCCTCACGAGATGTTGATGCCTCATATCATCTTTGATTTTCAGGGAGATAGCGACGAGCTGCGTCGTAGATTCATAAGGGCTTAGGACAGAGTTCACCAATCTGACCCACATGAGTTGGGACCAAAGACTTCTCTGCCAATGGAGTCATATCTCAGATGGGTCCGCATCCGTGACCAGAAGCTAGGTATGCCATATGAAGCTGCCAGGCCTGTTAATCTTGAAGTTGCTAATGAGGAGGGGGTTCTTCCAACTATTCTCCACCCTTATATGCCCACTGATATTGGGACACTGAAGAGGTCTTGGATGCAACTGCGGGAAGAACGGGATTCTTATCGGGAGAAGTTCAATGAACAAGAGCAGAAGATCCAGAAGCTGACTAGGCAACTGGAGAACGAGCGGATCCTGAATGATTATGTCCGCACTGAGAAGAAGAGACCATGGGAGCATTGATGGACCTTTGATGATTTCTTTTACAGTTTTTATTTTACTTTTTAGTATTTCCATTCTTGTAATGCCTAAGGGCAGTTTGTTGAACAATTTAAATTTTGAAGTTTAAATCTAATAAAGTGTGTTTCCTTTCTTGTTTACAAATTTGAATCCCGATTGTCTTTGAAATCATAAATCATACGCATTTCATCCCATGCACTTCATAAACAGGTACCCCATTACAGGTCTCTTATCTTCTTCGCTGTTTATTTCAGCAATCATCATGTTTGCTGAACCTTCTACTGAGCAAGCTATCAAGGCCCTCCAGGCCCAGAATGCCCAATTTCAGGAACTGTTCATGAATCTAGATAAGGGTCAGCAGGACCTGAAGACCTTGATTCTGAAGGAGAAAAAGAAGAAGAAGAAGAGGACCATCATGTTCAATACTGGACGCAGGTTTGGAAACGGGTTGCAGAATGAAGTTGATCTGACCACCTCATCTGGAGGGAAAGATAGTCCACAAGAAAGGAGGGCTCCTAGCCCTATGGTCTCAGACAACGAGACGGACTATGATGAAGAACAGTATCCTTCTGCTGAGGATAAGTACAAACAACTGGAAGACCGTTTGAGCGCTATGGAAATTCAGAAGGTGCCCGGTCCGGACTTCGGAGATCTGGGTCTACCATCTGGGGTGGTGATTCCCCATAAGTTCAAGGCAACTTCCTTTGCCAAGTATGACGGAGTTTCCTGTCCAAAGATGCACCTCCGGTCATATGTGAGAAAGATCCAGCCTTACACTGCTGATAAGAACTTATGGATCCATTTCTTTCAAGATAGTCTCTCAGGGACTCAACTTGAGTGGTTCTATCAATTGGACGGAGCCAATATTCGCAGCTGGGAGGATTTGGCTACTGCATTCTATAGGCAATATCAGTACAACTCCGACCTTGCTCCTACGCGTACCCAACTCCAGGGTATGTCAATAGGAATGGGTGAAGGATTCAAAGAGTATGCTCAAAAATGGAGAGACCTTGCTGGAAGGGTGCAACCACCTTTGGCTTATCGTGAGCTTGTGGACATGTTTCTAGGGACCCTGTCTGGTCCGTTCTTTAATCATCTGATTGGAAGCTCTTCAGCTGGGTTTACAGATCTTATTTTGACCGGTGAAAGGATTGAAGTTGGTATTAAGGCTGGGAAGATACAGAAGGGTGCCTCATCAAGCACCGAGAAGAAGCCGTTTAAGAAAGAGTCCAGTGCTGTCTACAGTGCAAGAAGACAGAATAAACCTGAACACCGCCAAGTTGTCAACGCGGTTGTTATTTCAAAACCTGCTGGTGCTCCTCAGCATCACAATCAACAAAAGGATGAGAGACCTCGAAGGCAATTCACTCGTCTCAGCATGACTTTGTCTCAGATTCTTCCACAGTTGCTGAAGACCAATCTGGTGATTCTAAAAGAAGCTCCGAAGAATCCAAGTACCACGTCACCAAGGTATAACCCTAATGCCCGTTGTGCTTTTCACTCTGATAGCCCGGGGCATAATACAGATGATTGTTGGGTTTTGAGGAACAGGGTGCAAGACCTAATTGATGCGAAGGAGATTGCGTTTGAGGCGCCCGAGAGGCCCAATGTTGTAACTGCTCTCATGCCCAAGCATGGAGTGAATGCTCTAGAAGAGGGCTTGTTTGTAGTTTCGGTGGATGACATTGTTACCCCTCTGAGGACTGTCAAGAAGAACCTGTTGCTAGCCGGTTTATTTTCGGGCTGTGGCGAAGGTTGCCATATGTGTTCCGTTTTACCTACTGGTTGCCCATTCCTGAAGTCAGGTATCCAAAACCTGATGGATAGTAAAGAGACCCTGTTTGAAAAGGCTGTTGTTCCATCCGTTCATTCTGAAGAAGTTGCCATCATTACCATTTTCAACAATTCTTCCAAGGCTCCCTCGAGGAAGCCTGTCAGAATTACATCTGTTCCGAAGATCGCACCTGTAATCATCACTGTTCTGGGGCCCATCCCATATACCTCTGACAAAGTTGTACCTTGGCACTATGGGGCTGATGTTTATGTTCTTGGAGTTAAGCAAGAGTTAGATGCTGATACCGGCGTCAACATTATTGGACCTGCTAAAGTCACCCGCAGCGGCAGACTTTTCTCACCTGATATTGCTCCACCAACTGTCAGAAGACTTGTTGTCATTACACCTGCAAGTGTACCTATCACTATTCCTGATCAAGTTCCTATACTTACCCCTGTCGCCGAGTCATCTGACGCTCGGGGCAAAGGGATCACCACTAATGTGCCTGCCCAAACGGAGGCACTGAAGACAATTACTGTTGAAGCTTCCAAACAGGAGATGGAAGAGATTCCGAAGATTATTAAGAAGAGTGATTACAACATAGTGGAGCAACTGGGGCAAACCCCATCCAAGATTTCTATGTTATCACTGTTGTTGTGTTCAAAGGCCCATGCTAAGGCTCTGATTACCTTCCTAAAGACTGCCCACGTGCCGCAAGAGACATCAGCTGATCAGTTTACCGATTGTGTGGCCAATTTATTTGCTGATAATGGTTTGGGTTTCTCCGACGCCGATTTGACTGTTAAAGGGAAGAACCACAATGATGCCCTGCATGTCTCCATTGAATGCAGGGGCACTACTCTTGCACATGTATTGGTTGACACTGGTTCCTCATTGAACGTCTTGCCCAATAAAGCTCTAGACCGGTTGGATTGCAAAGGGTTGGAGCTAAAACCAAGTAACATCATAGTCAGGGCCTTTGATGGGTCTAACAGAATGGTGCACGGTGAAGTTGATATTCCAATTAAAGTTGGTTCTCAGGTCTTCAATTCTACGTTCTACGTGATGGACATTCGTCCATCCTATTCTTGTTTGCTAGGTCGTCCATGGATCCACAAAGTTGGGGCCGTAACCTCAACGCTCCATCAGAAGTTGAAGTACCCGGTTAGAGGGAAGATTGTGACAATACAAGGGGAGGAAGAGTATATGGTCAGCCACATCAACTCGTTCCGATACGTAGAGATGGATGGGGAGTTCATTGAAACCCCATTTCAACACTTTGAAGAGGTTCCTCAGACACTGGCATCAGCTGAGACTGTGGTTGAAGATTCTCCTATGAAGATGGCTTTATTAAAGGATGCCCGGGTTGTTATTGAGAAGGGTGAGTGTGCAAATTGGGGCCGACTTCCTGATTTCACTCAGAAGACTAACAAGTTTGGTTTGGGTTTCACTGCAGAAGCTCAAAGGGTTGTTCGTAATGCAAGGATCGGAAGACCTCCCGTGTTCATCAGCAACTCGGGAGTAAATGCCATTGAAGATGGTGTAGAGGAGTCTGAATTCGACAGCTGGATCTACCCTACGACCAACGGTGGACCAAGCAACTAGACAGCAAAGGACTTCATCCCTATTACTTTTGTTACCCAGTCCACATCCACTATGGATCTCACTGGTAACGAGTCTGCTACTGCCAGTTATGACTTCGAAAATCCGATCAACTTAGCCGAAGACGAAGGTGAAGATGATTGTGAAGTGCCTGTTGAACTTGCAAGGCTGCTACTCCAGGAAGAGAGGGCCATTCAGCCACATGAAGAGCCAGTGGAAATAGTGAATCTGGGTACTAAGATAAACAAGAAGGAAGTCAAGATCGGTGCAAATCTGGAGCTTAGTGTGAAGCAGCGGTTGATTCAGATGCTGCATGACTATGCTGAGATTTTTGCCTGGTCTTACGAAGATATGCCTGGGTTGGATACTGACATTGTGGTTCCTCGCCTGCCTACCAAGGAAGACTGTCCTCCGGTAAAACAGAAGGTTCTCCGTATGCGCCCAGAGATGTCTGAGAAAATCAAGGCCGAAGTTCTGAAACAGTTTGACGCCGGTTTTCTAGCAGTGACTTCTTACCCTCAGTGGGTTGCCAATGTGGTTCCGGTACCGAAGAAAGATGGTAAGGTCCGAATGTGTGTTGACTACAAGGATTTGAACAGGGCGAGCCCTAAGGATGACTTCCCTCTACCTCACATCGATGTTTTGGTTGACAATACGGCTCAGCACAAGGTATTCTCCTTTATGGATGGTTTCTCCGGTTATAATCAGATAAAGATGGCTCCCAAAGACATGGAGAAGACGACCTTTGTTACTCAGTGGGGTACCTTTTGCTACAAGGTCATGCCTTTTGGACTAAAAAATGTTGGGGCAACATATCAGCGTGCCATGGTTGCTTTGTTTCATGACATGATCCATCATGAGATTGAAGTATACGTCGACGATATGATTGCAAGGTCCCATACTAAGGAAGAACACCTTGACCATCTACAAAAGCTGTTCGACATGTTGAAGTTGTACAAATTACGGTTGAACCCGAACAAGTGCACCTTTGGGGTGAGATCTGGCAAACTACTAGGTTTCGTTGTAAGCGACAAAGGTATTCAAGTGGACCCGGCAAAGGTGAAAGCCATACAAGAGATGCCAGCTCCCAAGACAGAGAAAGAAGTCAGAGGCTTTCTGGGACGACTGAACTACATTTCCTGATTCATCTCACACCTGACTGCTACTTGTGAACCAATCTTCAAGCTACTGAAGAAAGATCAAGTGGTACGTTGGAATGATGAATGTCAAGCCGCTTTCGAAAGAATCAAAGAGTATCTCCAGGAGCCACCTATTCTGATGCCACCAGTTGAAGGGAGACCTCTGATCTTATACTTGACAGTACTTGACAACTCAATGGGGTGTGTGCTGGGGCAGCATGACGAGTCTGGCCGAAAAGAGCATGCTATTTATTACCTTAGCAAAAAGTTTACCGACTATGAGACCCGATACTCACTGCTTGAGAAAACTTGCTGCGCTTTGGCATGGGCTGCTCGCCGGCTAAGACAGTATATGCTGACTCACACTACTCTGTTGATTTCAAAGATGGATCCAATCAAGTATATCTTCGAAAAGCCTGCCTTGTCCGGAAGAATAGCAAGATGGAAAATGATCCTGACTGAGTATGACATCCAGTACACGACTCAAAAAGCAATCAAGGGAAGTGTATTGGCAGACTATTTGGCACATCAGGCAGTGGATGATTATCAGTCTATGAACTTTGAATTCCCAGACGAGAATATCATGTCGATAACTGACTGTGAGACACCTGGACCAGATGAAGGACCTGAGGAGGGATCCCGATGGTCTATGTACTTTGATGGAGCTTCGAACGCTTTGGGTAATGGCATTGGCGCTGTGATCATATCTCCTAAAGGCTCTCATACTCCGTTTACCGCTCGACTATGTTTCAACTGCACCAACAACATGTCGGAGTATGAAGCGTGCATTATGGGTCTTCGAGCTGCAATTGACCTAAGGATTAAGTTTACGAGTGTCTTCAGAGATTCCGCTCTCGTGATCAGTCAGATCAAAGGCGAGTGGGATACAAAACACCCAAATCTTATCCCTTACAAGGAGTATGTGATGACATTACTTCCCCATTTTGAGGAGATAACCTTTGAACACTTCCCTAGAGAGGAGAATCAGTTGGCGGACGCGTTGGCTACGATGTCTTCTATGTTCAAAGTGAATTAGGACAACGAGGCTCCCCAAATCATTATTGAAAGATTGGACGAACCTGCACATTGCTGTGATCTTAAGACTGAAGAGGTAACAAAAAAGCCCTGGTATCATGAGGTGAAGAGGTATCTTAAAGCTCAAGAATACCCCGAGGGTGCATCTGTTAATGACAAGAAATTTCTAAGGAGGTTTGCAGCAAAGTTCTTCATCAGCAATGACATCCTTTACAAGCGTAACCATGATTCAACCTTACTGCGTTGTGTGGATAAGACTGAAGCAGAAAGGATCATGGCAGATTTGCATGAAGGTACCTTCGGGACTCATTCCAGTGGACATACCATGGCAAAGAAAATCCTCCGGGCAGGATATTATTGGTCCACAATCGAAGCCGACTGTTATCAGCATTCTCGGACATGTCATAAGTGCCAAGTCTATGCTGATAAGGTGCACATACCTCCAGTTCCTCTGAACGTCTTGATAGCACCTTGGCCTTTTGCAATGTGGGGCATTGATATGATTGGCGAGATCAGACCTACGGCATCCAACGGGCATAGTTTCATCCTGGTAGTGATTGATTACTTTACGAAGTGGGTTGAAGCAGCTTCCTTTGCTACAGTAACCAAGAACGTCGTGGCATGGTTCATTCGGCATAACCTGATCTGTCGATACGGTGTACCAGAGAGGATCATTATGGACAATGGTACCAATCTTAATAACAAGATGATCACTGAGCTCTGCGAGCAATTCAAAATACAGCATCACAACTCTTCTCCTTACCGGCTGAAGATGAATGGAGCTGTAGAAGCGGCTAATAAGAACATTAAGAAGATTGTGCAAAAGATGACATTGACGTACAAAGACTGGCACGAGATGTTACCATTTGCTCTTCACGGGTACCGTACCTCAGCACGGACGTCAACAGGGGCAACACCCTATTCCTTGGTATATGGTATGGAGGCAGTCTTGCCGATTGAAGTTCAAATACCCTCTCTTCGGATCATGAAGGATGGAGGTTTGAGCGAAGATGACTAGATTCAGACCCGGCTTGATCAGCTGAACCTAATTGACAAAAAGAGACTTACTGCTATTTGTCATGGTCAGACGTAACAAAAACAGATGATCAAGGCATTTAACAAGAAAGTCAGACGACAAGAGTATCAAGTTGGGGACCTGGTAATCAAGCGCATTATTCTACCTCAAGGTGATCCCAGGGGAAAATGGACCCCTACTTACGAAGGGTCATTTGTGGTTAAGAACATCTTCTCAGGAGGAGCTATGATTCTAACCACCATGGATGGTGACGATCTTCCTCACCCCGTCAATGCAGACATAGTGAAAAGATACTACGCATAATCAAAGACCCGCTAGGTTGACTGGCCTAGGCAAAAATAAGGGCTTCCCGGTGAACCAAAAGGGTTCGGGCAAAAATAAGGGATGAAAATAAAAAAATCTCTACACCCGGCAAGTCGAAAACCTGAAAAGGCGGCTTGGGCAAAAAGGGGTATCCCGGTGGACTGAAAACCCGAAAGGGCGGTCCAGGAAAAAATTAGGGATTAAAGCGTAACACTATGCCTCATTGGATCACCTCGCATCCAGACTTCGGTATCAACTATCAAGCTCGGACGACACTAATCAATCAGATTTATCTTCAACTAAGCAGCAAAGTGATGAGACGCTCGAAGATATAAAGGCAATAGCAGAGTTGGAACCCAGTGGGATCATTCACATAGCTGTTTTGTTTTCTTTTCACAAATTGTATAAATTCTATCTGTTCGGCGGTGTTCTCTTACTAGGACGTCAGCCTCTTGTACAAAAACGCCTATTTTACAGGCAAACTTCAAAATCAATACAAATTCCTTTTCAGAAAAATTTCAAACTGTTTTTCCTTTATCTGTTTTGTTTTGTAAAGAACGTCCAATGTTCATTTTTGATATATGCATTTGACATTAATTGCTGCTCATAAATATTTGCATGTGAAACAAAGGATGAATTACCGGTAATATCAGAAACAAGGGCAGAAGAAATGTCCAAACTGTGTAGTTGCTTTGTCCATCCGGTACCAAGGTAGGTTCAGCTGAAGAATATGGTTACGATACCATCACTCCCCGCAGATCAATACAGTAATGGTAGCTCTCCCAGCTGAGACTCGCAATCATGAACAAATCAGCAATACTCTCCCCAAACAGAGTTAATCTACCATTAGCCCTAAGAAGGTGTGGTATCCCCAGAAGATCTTAATCTTCCCCAGCGGAGTATCAAAATATTCCCCAGCAAGTATCAAAGTATCCCCGACAGTCTTAATATTCCCCAGCGAAGTATAAGAATGTTCCCCGGCGAAATACAAGATGCCCCCCAGTGGAGTCAATTTTCCCAGCGCAGTCTAAAAAAGCTTCCCCGCCAGAATTGAATCATCTTACCCAGTAGATTCTGGAAGCTTATCCCCTGTGGAGCGCAAATAAATCTCCCCAGCCAAATTCAGAAGGTTATCCTCACAAGAGCCTAACTGGGTTATCCTCAGCAAGCTGCAATGGAAAGGTCATCCCTAGCGAAGTTCTTTCTTTCCCCCAATAGGACTTCTATCCTCAATAGATTCAATATCACCAGCAACGGTAATCCATCCCCAAAGGAGTTTATCATTGAAATCTCTAACAGAGCTTATCAACGGAATCCCCAACGAAGTTTATCATTAAAATCCTCAGCAATGCATCAATTCCCCACAGAGTAATCCCCCTCGGAGTAATCTCTTCATCAAGTTTATTCCCCAACGGGTTTCTTTTCCCCTGCAGGTTTATTCTCAAAACCATCTTTGTTCATCATCCCCAGCGGGAACGAAGAACTCAACTTTATTCTCCAGCAGCTCCGGGATTTATTTTCCCCAGCTAAAACATCACATTTTCATACATCATGATACATGCATATACGCATCATATCATACAATCTCATTTATGTTGAGAACATCATTTCTTGATCCACATCATGCATTGCATATGACTTACCTTTACCTTTCAGGAAAGATACAGTTAAAGTTCTCAGCTTAGTCAAAGACCTGACCAGTTCTTAAATCTCAATTGAATTATCCTCGGTTGAATTTCAGATAAGGTCCTCGATCTCGACAATTCCCTACGGCATAGTGTGGACGAGTACTATAACCTCGACGATATACTACGTTGAGCACAAGTCAGTTCCTAGATCTTGATGTTTTCCTCCGTCATAATGTGGAAAAGTTCTATAACCTCGACGGTATACTACGTTGAGCACGAGACAGTTCCTAGATCTTGATGAAGATGTTTCCCTACGTCATAGTGTGGACGAGTTATATAACCTCTACGGTATACTACGTTAAGCACGAGTCAGTTCCTAGATCTTGATGTTTTCCTCCGTCATAGTGTGGACAAGTTCTATAACCTCAACGGTATACTATGTTGACCACGAGACAGTTCCTAGATCTTGATGAAGATGTTTCCCTATGTCATAGTTTGGACGAGTACTATAACCTCGACGGTATACTACGTTGAGCACGAGTCAATTCCTAGATCTTGATGTTTTCCTCTGTCATAGTATGGACAAGTTCTATAACCTCGACGGTATACTACGTTGAGCACGAGACAGTTCCTAGATCTTGATGAAGATGTTTCCCCCCAATTGGATTATAGACAGGTTCTTAAGACTCAGCCGAGGCATTCTCTCAGTTGAAATACAAGCAAGTTCCTAAATCTCCACAAAAGTTAGGCTTCCCCAGCGAGATCTTCTACAACAACAGGTATACAAGTTCTCGCTAAGGAATCTCTTATGCGATCGACACTCCTGCAAATGGCATTTGTAAGCCTATCCTCCTACCAACAATCTCTAAATGGCATTTGTAAGCCCATTCCCGACATCATAATGTTGATACTACACCATGCGAGTGCAAATTTCTGGGCACTCTAGTGTTCAATCATCTTCCACCTTCGGATCACGAAAGGCCCGAACGCCAATCTATATCCTCAGGTTTAAGAAGATTAAACAGGGGCAACTATTGTACCCCAAAATTTTCCCTCCCATATTCTTCAAGACATGTCAAGAATAATCTTCAAGTTGCTCAAGTTAGCTCAAGAGTTGGACAGTCAAATCATCTCCAAAGGCAGTCAATTCAAAATTAGGGTTTTGTGTTGCATAAAGGTCCTCATATAAAAATGACCTCAAGTACTCCCCAATGTCCTAATATGTTCTTAAGATCATCCATGTCAAATTTCAAGCCTTTCAGAGGAAGTTTGGTCAGTCAATTGCTCAAGAGGTCCAAAAATCGACTGTGTTAGGGCAAAAGTCAACTGTGACCTACAAATAGTCAAACCTCAAGATTTTTTGTCAACATTCTAATTTTGAAGGATAATTCATCATTTTATCAAGGGTTGATCATGATTCATCAAGGATTGTTCAAAATTCATCAAGATTCAAAAGTTGCTAAATTAGGGTTTTGTAGGAAAAGTCAACTCAACTTTGACCAAGCATAACTTTCTCATACTTTATTAGAAATGACCTATCCAAAGCTCATTTTGAATAGGATGCAATTTCATGCAATCCATTTTCACATCCCAAGATCAAGAAATTCTCTCACAAAAAGTTACAAATTTGGACATTATAGGTCATTTTTGAAAGTCAACAAAAACACCTTTTTTTCCAAAGCTTATAACTTGCGAATGGAACATCAAAATTATATGAGACCAAAAGGGTTGATTATAGGACATCTCAAGGTTTCTAAAAAGTCCAAGAAAACCTCCAAAAGTTCAAAATTGAAGAAGTTATGCATTGTTGAAGTTGGGCATTTTTCCAAATTTGCCAAAAGACAACTATCCTCAAAACTCCAATTTTTGACAAAAGGGCCCACTTTTTTCCACTTGATATAGTCTTTTTATGCCGCACAGATGTTCCATCTTTAATTTCATGGCCATTCATTTATTTTTCTATTTTATTTTATTTTTATTGATTTAATTCATTTTAAATCAATATTAAATCAAATAAAATCTAAAAATTGATGTAATAAGATTCTTGTGGTCATTACAGCTTGCAAATATCATATGACACTCAATAAAATTCGTGCCAAGTTAAAACATGCACAAAATCTCAGATTTGATGCAAATATGGCAACTTGATAATGGTGATCAAAATCAAATCTTCCATCTTCAATGCATATGGTTTAAGGCCCAAGTTTTGACCTAAACACATTCCCTTATGTACACACAAGTGAGGTAGACCAAGAACACGCCCAAAGCACTGCTGAAACCGCCAGAAGAACTTGAGAAAAAAGCTTGAAATCTTGGATCTGAAATCGTTCTTAGAGGCCTTTTCAGGATCAAATAAAGGTCACAATCGCTTCCTTGCACTTCACGGAAGCAGTGCCAATCATAATCACGCGTTCTCCTGCCTCTAATAGCCCTGTAAGTGTCGCTCAAAACCGCCATACTCATGGAATCGTAAAGCTTCAGTCTTGCATCCATTCTTTGAGATAATTGCATATTTGAATTCCTTACATCATTTGCGAAATTTCTATATTATTCAATTTCATTATCATGCCATATATCACAAAATGCCATTGTAGATTGTTTTAGGGTTCTTTCAGGGGTTTTCGTTACAGGGCAAGTTGGTAATAAAAGCACCATGGTTGGAACCAGGACGGAGAGGCGAGTAGAACTACGCCTTTAGTTTGCATTTTGGTGGCTCGCGGTGGATTTTGAGACAGCGTGACATATAGCTACGGACAGTCATCTGTTGGTATAGGTAAAAGGACTTTTAGCCACAGTCCCGATGACAGGGATGATAGCGTGGCGTGGCCAGATTGGTGGGATTGAATAGCACGCCATATTTTCTTATTTTCCAGCATATTACTTGATTTGCTCATATATTAATTATTTCTTATTATAATAACAATTGAACAAGCTGGTTGGATTGGTGAGCATGCTATTGCAAAACCCCTTGGGACCTGGGTTCGAATCCCAGGTCCCCCAAAATGCTTATTATTATTTTCTTGCAGCTATTCCAATGAATCTCTAAGCATAAAGACCACCATGCGCCTCAAGAATCAACGTGCCAGATGGCCTTCAGGCCAAATTTGGTGGTCATGGATGAGGGACCACCATGGTCTCAGGTCAACATGCGCCTATGGAATCACAAGGGTCAATCGGCTGGAGCACTAATGGGCCTCAAAAAAATTGCCATTCAAACACCCTCTTTGGGTCCAATACCCCCTGAGTTTGTTCTTTTTTTATTTTCTTTTCATCATTTTCCTATTTTTATTTTATTATTATTATCTTAATTAATTAATTAACCAATTAACCTTTTTTCATAAAAAAATCAGAAACAACATAAAATAATATTTTTATTAATTCCATTAATTTCATTATTTATTTTTGTAAATAAACATTAATTAATTAATTTAGTTTAATAGGTTTAACAATAATACATTTTGCAATAAATTAAAATCAAATTAGAATATTAGGTTTTTAACATTTTTGACCATTCTTATTTTATTTCCTTAATTAAAATAAAACCCAAAAATATTTTCATTTAAATTGTTAATTTAGACTTAATTCTTAATTCAAAAATAACAAAAATATGCTTTATTTAATAAAAAGGGTCAAAACGCTAGGACACTCCGATTTAATTTTCTCGCGCGCGAATTATCTTTGATCCATATTTTGTAACTGCTTCGGGAATGTAATAGTTTTTAACTTAGGACTTTATTTATTTATTCATCGCTTTTATTTACTTTTCTCAATTTAATTTTAAAAGGGTTTGTCTTTGGCGATGTAAATACCCGACGCCTTGTAATAGCTTAGATTTATTTTCCGTAATTTACATTCCGCAACTATTAACTGTTAGATGTTTGATAAATAGGCAATGCATGACAAGATAAATATTTAACCTAAAATCAACAGTAGCTCACTATTAACATGTACAAAGATAATATAACTGAAAAACAATACACTCGCACATGCCACTCTTAGGGTACACCTCACTTGGTTGCCTCGAACGTGGTCACTGAGTATAGGAAGTTTTAGAGGTCGCCCTCTTGTCCAAAGATCATAAGTTTCCTCGAAATGGTTGCCTCGGATAAAATGATCTAAGACATTAGGGTTACCGCTAAGGCATCCTAACATTGCTTTAGTGACCACACGTCCCTTAATCGAATTGACCCGAAAACTCCAACGACGGTGTTACCTACTCCTGAATAGTGGGATAGCACTATCTAAAGGACATTTGCACAGTTTAATTCCTTTTTGAGTAGGTAGATGGTTCTTAAGTACTTGCTCCTTTTAAACAAAACAAAACTTTTCTCACTTACACTCCTTTCAAAACAAAAACTCTTTCAAACCCACAAACACAAAGAAAAGCAAATTTTGAAAACACAATGAGCAAGTACCTAAGAGCCCGTGGATAACCACAGATAGAAATGGTGCTAACACCTTCCCTTTCTATAATCTACCTCCCGAACCCGAGAAATATCTCAAAATGGAATTTTTATGTGCTTTTGTCCTTTCCTTGTTGGATAAAATAAAAGATGGTGGCGACTCTTGCTTACCGTGACATTTTGCGAAAACAAACGCAAACACGAACCAGCATTCCAAAACAGTCAGTTCTCATTCCCACCGATCACAGTTATCCCCAGTGAAGTCGCAACTGAAAGATCATCTTCAGTGGAGTTCTTTCCTTTCATAAGCAGGAATTCAATCCTCAACAGGATTCAGTATCACCAGCAACGATAATTCATCCCGACAGAATTTATCGGTGGAATCCTCAGTAGAGCATCTCTTCCCCATAGAGTAATCTCCTCATCAGCTTATTCCCCAACAGAGTCATCTTCTCCTGTAGGTTTATTCTCGCAATCACCTTCGTTCACCATCCCCAGCGGAAACAAAGAATCCAGCTCTATTCTCCAGCAGCTATCCGGGATTTATTTTCCCCAGCTAAAACATTACGTCTCCATACATCATGATGCATACATATACGCATCATATAACACAATCTCACTTATTTTTAGAACATCATTGCTTGATCCATATCATGCATTCCATATGACTGACCTTTACCTTTCTGGAAAGATGCAGTTAAGTTCTCAGATATGTCGAAGACCTTCTCTGGTTCAGTCAAATCGACCTTAAGATCTCCCTGATTTGTATTCCAGTTAAAGATATTCCAAGACTTTTGTCTGGTTCAGTTAAATCGACCCTAAGATTTTTCTGATTCCGATCCAGTCAAAGTTAATCCAAGACCTTCTCTGGTTCAGTCAGATCGACCCTAAGATCTCCCTGATTCGTATTCCAGTTGAAGATATTCCAAGACTTTCGTCTGGTTCAGTTAAATCGACTCTAAGATTTTTCTGATTCCGATCCAGTCAAAGTTAATCCAAGACCTTCTCTGGTTCAGTCAGATCGACCCTAAGATCTCCCTGATTCATATTCCAGTTGAAGATATTCCAAGACTTTCGTCTGGTTCAGTTAAATCGACCCTAAGATTTTTCTGATTCTTATCCAGTCAAAGTTAATCCAAGAACTTCTCTGGTTCAGTCAGATCGACGATAAGATCTCCCTGATTCGTATTCCAGTTGAAGATATTCCAAGACTTTCGTCTGGTTCAGTTAAATCGACCCTAAGATTTTTCTGATTCTTATCCAGTCAAAGTTAATCCAAGACCTTCTCTGGTTCAGTCAGATCGGCCCTAAGATCTCCCTGATTCGTATTCCAGTTGAAGATATTCCAAGACTTTCGTCTGGTTCGGTTAAATCGGCCCTAAGATTTTTCTGATTCTGATCCAGTCAAAGTTAATCCAAGACCTTCTCTGGTTCAGTCAGATCGACCCTAAGATCTCCCTGATTCGTATTCCAGTTGAAGATATTCCAAGACTTTCGTCTGGTTCAGTTAAATCGACCCTAAGATTTTTCTGATTCTTATCCAGTCAAAGTTAATCCAAGACCTTCTCTGGTTCAGTCAGATCGACCCTAAGATCTCCCTGATTCGTATTCCAGTTGAAGATATTCCAAGACTTTCGTCTGGTTCAGTTAAATCGACCCTAAGATTTTTCTGATTCCGATCCAGTCAAAGTTAATCCAAGACCTTCTCTGGTTCAGTCAGATCGACCCTAAGATCTCCCTGATTCGTATTCCAGTTGAAGATATTCCAAGACTTTCGTCTGGTTCAGTTAAATCGACCCTAAGATTTTTCTGATTCTTATCCAGTCAAAGTTAATCCAAGACCTTCTCTGGTTCAGTCAGATCGACCCTAAGATCTCCCTGATTCGTATTCCAGTTGAAGATATTCCAAGACTTTCGTCTGGTTCAGTTAAATCCACCCTAAGATTTTTTTGATTCCGATCCAGCCAAAGTTAATCCAAGACCTTCTCTGGTTCAGTCAGATCGACCCTAAGATCTCCCTGATTCGTATTCCAGTTGAAGATATTCCAAGACTTTCGTCTGGTTCAGTTAAATCGACCCTAAGATTTTTCTGATTCCGATCCAGCCAAAGTTAATCCAAGACCTTCTCTGGTTCAGTCAGATCGACCCTAAGATCTCCCTGATTCGTATTCCAGTTGAAGATATTCCAAGACTTTCGTCTGGTTCAGTGAAATCGACCCTAAGATTTTTCTGATTTGTATCCAGCCAAAGTTAATCCAAGACCTTCTCTGGTTCAGTCAGATCGATGATAAGATCTCCCTGATTCGTATTTCAGCCGAAGTCCGGACCACCTGTCAACAGTCTCCAAATGGAATCTATAAGCCCATTCCCGACAACACCAAGCTGATAGCACTTCATGCGAGTGCAAATTTCTGGGCACTCTAGTGTTCAATCATATTCCACCTTCGGATCACGAAAGGCCCGAAAGCCAATCTATATCCTCAGGCTTAAGAAGATTGAACAGGGGCAGCTGTTGTACCCCAAAATTTTCCCTCTCATATTTCTCAAAACATTGCAAGAAAAATCTCCAAGTGGCTCAAGATTGCTCAAAAGTTGGACAGTCAAGCTATCTCCTAAGGCAGTCAATCCCAAATTAGAGTTTTGTGTTGCATCAAGATCCTTGAATCTAAATGACCTCAAGTGCTTCCCAATGTCCTAATATGCTCTCAAGTTCATCCATGTCAAGTTTCAAGCCTTGCAGAGGAAGTTTGCTCAGTCAATTGCTTAAAGGTCCAAAAATCGAGTGTGCTAGGGCAAAAGTCAATTGTGACCTAAATACAGTCAAACCTCAAGATTTTTTGTCAACATTCTCATTTTGAAGGATATTTCATCATTTGATCAAGGATTGATCATGATTCATCAAGGATCGCTCAAAATACATCAAGACTCAAAAGTTGCTAAATTAGGGTTTTGCAAGAAAAGTCAACTCAACTTTGACCAAGCATAACTTTCTCATACTTTATGATAAATGACCCATCCAAATCTCATTTTGAAGAGGATGCAATTTCCTACAATACATCTTCATATCCAAAGATCAAGAAATGCACTCACAAGAAGTTACAAATTTGGACATTATAGGTCATTTTTGAAAGTCAACAAAAACACCTTTTTTTCCAAAGCTTATAACTTGAGCATGGAATATCAAAATGAGATGAAACCAAAAGCTTTGGTTATAGGACATCTCAATCTTTATAAAAAGTCATAGAACACCTCCAAAAGTTCAAAATTGAAGAAGTTATGCATTGTTGAAGTTGGGCATTTTTGTAAAATTGCCAAAAGTCAACTATCCCCAAAACTTCAAATTTTGTCAAATGGACCCATTATGTTCCACTTGATTTGGACTTGCCACATTACACACGTGTCCTAGCTTCATCCTTGTGACCATTTATCAATTTTATTATTTAATTTGACTTTTTAATGAATTATTTCATTTTAAATCAATTTAAATCAAATAAAATCCAAACATTGATTATTTGATCTCTTTTTGGCTATTTCAGGATTGAATCATCATCATCAAGTGTATCAAATTCGTATCAAGCATTCCATGTGCAAAAAGATTTGATTTTTGGCAAATTAAGCAAGTTTTCAATGGAGGATCAAATCCAATCTCAAGGCATTAATGTACAAGGATTCAAGACCAATTTGTTGACCTAATACATTGCAGCATACATATACAATCCAAGGCACACGAATTTGAGGCTAGAGGCTGCAAGAATACTGAAAACCAAACTTGAAAAAAGGTGGAAAAAGTGTGAAACCAAAATCACACTTAGAGGCAAATTCAGGAGCAAAACTCAATACCAATCGCTTACTGGACAATCACTGAAGCAAAACCAACCCAAAGCCATTCTCCATACACGCGCAAAAGCTCTGTAAGTGTCTCAAAAAATGCTTTTCGTTTGAATTCATAGATCCTTATTCTTGCACCGTTCTTACAAAATCTTTGCATATTCATGATTATCGTCAAATTTATAAGCATTCTGCATTAGCCAATTGTGTTTTGCTGGCCTAGATGAAGAACCCCCATATCTAGGGTTCTTCATTCGTGTTTTAGGGTTTTTCTTTTTCAGGGATTTCAAGACTCAAGAAGGATATAGGTTTGTTCAGAAGGCCTAGACGAATTCAACCATGTGCTTGGAATCAATTTCCATGGACTAGAATGGATTTTAGGATGCACATACGAATTTAGCTGCGGATATAAATCCGCAGGTAAATTTACAGGTCTGAAGGTCAGGGACGACAAACATGTCCCCCCTTTAGTGGCCGGTTCAAACTTCGCGCGTTTTATTTTTTTATTCTGGCATATTATTGTTTTTCACCATATTATAATTATTGTCCATTATACTAACAGTTAAAGCGCGTTGGTTGAGTGGTAGTGGCGTGTATGCAATGACTTACAGGACCTGGGTTTGAATCCCAGGCCCCCATATTATTTGTTGTATTTTTCAGCCAAGTGATTCAGTGTAATTCCAAGCGTGCAGTCCACTATGGTCTCTCAATCATTCAACAGCTAGATGGCCAAAGGCCAAATCTGGTGGCCATAACCTGGAGGTCTACCATGGGCAAAAGTCAGCGCGTACATAGGGGATCCAAAAAGTCCACCAGGCCTGCATGTTAATGGGCCACAAAATTGCCATTCTCACCCCCCTAATCAGGCCCAGACCCTAACTCTTTCTCTATTTTTATTATTTCTTTAAATTATTTATTGTTATTATTTTTATTATCATTAACCAATCAAAACTTTTTTCCTCATAAAATAAAAAACCAAAAAATATTTTCTTATCTAAATTAATTTTCAGTATTTCATTTTTGTTAATAAATA
Source organism: Vicia faba (assembly GCA_948472305.1). Classification (NCBI taxonomy): domain Eukaryota; kingdom Viridiplantae; phylum Streptophyta; class Magnoliopsida; order Fabales; family Fabaceae; genus Vicia; species Vicia faba. Next base: position 1,151,924,522 of record OX451737.1, read on the forward strand.
TTAATTTAATTAATTTAGTTTTAATTAGGAATAACTTTTAATATATTTTGCAATAATTAAAATTAACTTAGACAATTAGGTTTTTATTAACATTGAATAAATATATTTTTATTTCTTTAAATATCAAAAATCCAAAAATATTATTTTCATTAATTAATTAATTAGTTTATTAATTTAATAGTTAATCCAATTTAATTTCTTCCATAAATTCAAAATAACAAAAAAGATATTTTCTTTCAAAAAAGTTTCAAAACCCTAAACTTGCACCCGATTTAATTTCCGCACGCGATTTACTTTCTTTTATCCAATATTGTATTTGTTTCTGGAATGTAATAGATAATTAGGACTTTACTATTTTTACCGCTTTATTTATTTTCCGCATTTTAATTTCAATGGTTGCTTTTGGCGATGTAAATACCCGACGCCTTGTAATAGTTAGTTTAATTTCCGCAATTTAATTTCCGCAACTTATAAACTGTTAGATGTTTGATAATAGGGAATGCATGACAATATTGAACACTTAAACCTAAAATCAACATAGATAACCATTGACATGTACAAAGACAAAATTAACTGAAAACAACACACTCGCACATGCGCACTCTTAGGGTACACCTCACTTGGTTGCCTTCGAACACGGTCATTGAGTATAGGAAGTTTTAGGGGTCGCCCTCTTGTCCAAAGATCATAGTTGCCTCGAAACGGTTGCCTCGGAAAAATGATCTAAGACATTAGGGTTACCGCTAAGGCGTCTTAACATTGCTTTAGTGACCGCACGTCCCTTAATCGAATTGACCCTTAAAACTCCAACGGCGGTGCTACCTACTCATCAATAGTAGGCTAGCATTGTCTAAAGGAAGATAGCATAGAACGATTCCTTTTTCGAGTAGGTAGATGGTTCTTAAGTACTTGCTCTTTTCAAAACAAAAAAAAACTTTTCACAGTTACACCTTTCAAACAAAAACTTCTTCAAACCCACAAACACAAAGAAAAGCAATTTTTGAAAACACTTTGAGCAAGTACCTAAGAGCCCGTGGATAACCACGGATAGAAAGGGTGCTAACACCTTCCCTTTCTTTAATCTACCCCCCGGCCCCGAGAAATATCTCTAAAAAAGGAATTTTTATGTGCTTTTTTCCTTTCCTTGTTGGATAAAATAAAAGACGGTGGCGACTCTTGCTTACCGCGACATTTTGCAAAAACAAACGCAAAACGTGAACCAGCACACCAAAAAACAGTCAGTTCTCTCCCACCGTATCACACATAGGTTTCTTAGGATGGTTGAGTTACATTGCCCATTTTATTTCACATTTGACTGCTACTAGTGAGCCAATCTTCAAGCTGCTGAAGAAAGATCAAGTAGTAAAATGGAACAGCGACTGTCAGGTAGCTTTTGGCAAGATTAAAGAGTATCTGCAAGAACCTCCCATTCTGATGCCACCAGTCAAAGGAAGACCTATAATCATGTACTTAACAGTGCTAGAGAACTCAATGGGGGTGTGTACTGGGGCAGCATGACGAGTTTGGTCGAAAAGAGCATGCAATATACTACCTTAGCAAAAAGTTTACCGATTGTGAAACAATATATTCACTGCTCGAGAAAACTTGTTGCGCTTTGGCATGGGCTGCTCGCCGACTAAGAAAGTATATGTTGACCCATACCACTTTGTTGATCTCTAAGATGGACCCTATCAAATACATATTCGAGAAACCAACTCTCTCTGGAAGAATAGCCCAATGGAAGATGGACTTAACAAAATATGACATCCAGTACACCACTCAAAAGGCCATCAAAGGAAGTGTACTGGCTGAACATTTGGCGCATCAGGCTGTGGATGAATATCATTCTATGAATTTTGAATTCCCGGACGAGAACCTTATGCAAGTAACAGATTATGAAAAACCTAGACTATATGAAGGACCTGAACAAGGATCCTGATGGACTATGGTTTTTGATGGAGCTTCAAATTCTCTTAGAAACGGAATTGGTGCTGCGATCATTTCCCCCGAAGGTTTACATACACCTTTTACGGCCAAACTTTTCTTCGACTGTACCAATAACATGATCGAATATGAAGCTTGCATTATGGGTCTTAGGGCTGCCATTGACCTAAGAATCAAATTCTTAAGCATCCATGGGGATTCAGCTTTGGTAATCAGTCAGGTTAAAGGAGATTGGGATACGAAACACCCGAACCTCATTCCTTATAAAGATCATGTACTAACCCTGATCCCGTATTTCGATGAGATTACCTTTGAACATATACCAAGAGAAGAGAATCAGCTGGAAGATGCTCTGGCTACCATGTCATCCATGTTGAAGGTTAGATGGGACGATGAGGCTCCCAGAATTACCATTAAAAGATTCGACAAACCCATACACTGCTATAGGATTGATACTGGTGGAGTAGATAAAAAACCTTGGTTTCATGAAGTCAAGAAGTACCTAGAAACTCAAGAATACCCTAAAGTGGCATCTATCAATGACATGAAGTTTCTGCAAAGGTTCTCGGCCAAATTCTTCTTGATCAATGGAATTCTATACAAGCGCAATCATGATTCAATCCTACTTCGTTGTATGGACAAGAAAGAAGCAGAAGAAATTATGCAAGACATGCACGAGGGTGTCTTTGGTACTCACTCTAGTGGATAGACTATGGCTAAAAAGATCTTAAAAGCTGGTTACTATTGGTCGACTATGCAAATTGATTGTCACCACCACTCAAGAACTTGTCATAAGTGCCAAATCTACACTGATAAAATTCATGTGCCTCCTGTACCTTTGAATTTCATGACTGCGCCTTGGCCATTTGCAATGTGGGGCATTGATATGTTTGGAGAAATCAAGCCTACAGCCTCTAACGAACATCGTTTCATCCTCGTCGCCATTGATTACTTTACAAAGTGGGTTAAAGCAGCCTCGTTCGCCTCTTTCACCAAAAATTTTATTGCCTAGTTCATCAAACACAACTTGATCTACCGGTATGGCATCCCTGAAAGGATCATCACAGACAACTGTACCAATCTCAACAATACAATGATCACTGAGCTCTGCACGCAGTTCAAGATCAAGCACCATAACTCTTCTCCATATCGACCTAAGATGAATGGCACAGTGGAAGCCGCTAATAAGAATATAAAAAAGATCATACAGAAGATGGTCATGACATATAAATATTGGCACGAGATGTTACCGTTTTCTCTTCACGGCTACCGCACCTTAGCTAGAACATCAACTAGGGCAAACCCATTCTCTCTGGTTTATGGTATGGAAGATGTCCTACCTGTCGAGGTCCAGATTCCCTTTATGAGAATCATGAAAGATGCAGACTTGGACGAAGACAAGTGGATTCAGACCAGGTTGCATCAGCTAAACCTAATTGATGAGAAAAGGCTTGAAGTTGTCTGTCATGGTCAGATGTATCAGAAACACATGATCAAGGCATTCAACAAAAATATCAAGCATCGGGTATATCAGGCTGGTGACTTGGTAATAAAGCGCATCATTCTACCGCAGGGTGATCCCAGGGGCAAATGGACTCCCACTTACGAAGAGCCATTTGAAATTAAGAAAATATTCTCTGGCGGTGCTATGATATTGACCACCATGGACGGTGAGTATTTCCCACACCCTGTAAATGCGGACATAGTCAAAAGATATTACGCATAAAAGGACCTGCCAGGTTGATGGGTCTAGGAAAAAATAAGGGCATCCCGGCGAACCAAAAAGGGTTCGGGCAAAAATCAGGGATATATATGAAAAGACTGTACACCCGACAAGTCAAAAACCTAAAAAGGCGGCTTGGGAAAAAAAGGGTATCCCGGTGGACTGAAAACCCGAAAGGGCGGTCCAGGAAAAAATTAGGGATCAAAGCGTATGATTATGTCCCCATTGGATCACTACAGCAAACTTTATCACCAAAGCCAAAGTTCAAATGATACAGATCAATTCAGCTCACTTCTTCCTATAGCAAGGGATGAGATGCTTAAAGACATATGTGCAATAGCAGAGTTGGAACCCGACGAGATTATTCCCACATAGCTATATGTTTTCACTTTGTAATCTTTTCCTCGGCGATTTCCTCTTATTAGGATTTCCATATCTTTGTACAAAAACACCTGTTTATGGGCAAAACTATCAATACAAAAACAATTTCAATTTCAAATTATGTTTTTATTTTTTCTGTTTTGTTTGCAAAATGTCCAATAACTAAAATTTAACGAGCATATGCATACGAATACAATTGGCTGTTAACGAATATATGCGTAAAAAATAGGAATGAGCAGTTACTCAAGACTGTAGGAGTTGGGATGACGTCTAAGCCACCCATTAAACCCCACAAAGCAACTTCCATGATATGATCCCTACATGGTGACCTTCGCAAAGTTCATACATTCCCCATAATATTCCCAGCAGATCACTCTGGCAGATAAAGGAGTGCATACTTCCTCCCAGTAATATTACAGGATTCCAATTATTACAGTTTATGGGAATTCTTCTCCCCAGCTGAGTTTTCAAAACTATAAAAGCCTCTACATATTACTTCTCTCCAGCAGAGCCCATTCCCATCAACAAAGTTTACCTCCCAGTGGAGACCAGACTTCCGTCAATAGGGTTTATTTCCCCAACAGGGTTTAATTCCCCAATAAGGCCCAACTTCCACAGCTTGAATCTTTTCCTCAGATGGCCATAAGTCACCAGCAAAACTCCCTTCCCTAGTGAATCCATCACTATCCCCGGAGAGTTGCTACTGAATCTAAAATCTGATCAGATGTCAGTCAACTTTATCCTCCCCATGTGAGTCGGAAGGAATATTCATCTCTTTTATCCCCAGTCAGGGTATAAACTCCCCAGTAGGGTAATGAACAACCAAACTTTTGAACTCTTCTTCCCCAAGTAGGAATTAACACCCTCCAACAGAGTTTTCCTCAAGCTAAAAGCAGAAATTGATGTTCCTCAGCGGAGTTTCCTCAAACAACAAGCAGGAGTCCCCAGCGAAAATAATCTCCAGAAGATCGAAGATACACATACTCTTCATCCCCAGTGACAGTCAGAGATTTATTTTCCCCAGACAAAGATGCTGCTAGAATTTAAGAATGCACTTCAAAAACATGTCACATTCATACATCATTTACCAAGTGTTATTACATATGCATACGAAATGCATATAGCACAATCTCACTTATTTTGAGAACATCATTACGCAATGCATTTCATACATTATGAAATTGCATACAACTAACTCTTTACCTTTTTAGGAAAGATCAATCGACAGACGAACATCATCAACCACTTATATGACCAGACAGTCTTCTCGAAGGCTACACCCGATGAAGAGTTGTTTCAACATTTTCCTCAAAAGATCATTTTCAAACAGACATCTACTGGTTCAGTTTAAATTGACCAACGATTTATCTGATTTGTGTCCTGATAGATTTCTTTATCTGGTTCAGTTAAATCGACCCTGAGATTTTTCTGATTCGTCTCCAGTTAAAGATAATTCAAGACCTCTGTTGGTTCAGTTTAAATCGACCAATGATTTATCCTGATTCATTTTCCGGTAGACTCTTGCTCTGGTTCAGTTAAATCGACCCTAAGATTTTTCTAATTCGTCTCTAGTTAAAGATAATTTAAGACTTCTGCTGGTTCAGTTTAAATCAACCAATGATTTATTCTGATTCATTTTCCGGTAGACTCTTTCTCTGGTTCAATTAAATCGACCCTAAGATTTTTTTGATCCAACTCCAGTTAAAGATAATTCAAGACCTTTGGTGGTTCAGTTTAAATCGATCAACGATTTATCCTGATCTGTTTCCGGTAGACATCTTTCTCTGGTTCAGTTAAATCGACCCTAAGCTTTTTCTGATTTGTCTCCAGTTAAAGATAATTCAAGACCTATGCTAGTTCAGTTTAAATCAACCAACGATGTATCCTGATTCGTTTTCGATAAACTTCCTTCTCTGGTTTAGTTAAATCAACTCTACGATTTATCTGATTCGTCTCCATTTAATGATAATTCAAGACCTCTTCTAGTTCAGTTTAAACCGATCAATGAATTGCCATGATTCATTTCCCGGTTGACTTCTTTCTCTGGTTCAGTTAAATCAACCCTAAGATTTTTTTAATTTGTCTCCATTTAAAGATAATTCAAGACCTCTGCTGGTTCAGTTTAAATTGGCCAATGATTTATCCTGATTCGTTTCTGGTAGAGTCTTTTATCTGGTTCAGTTTAATCGACCCAAAGATTTTTTCTAATCCTTCTTCCAATAGAAATCAACAATTACTCTGGATGGCATCTATAAGCCCATCTCTGACGACTCTCAACCACCTCTCTAAATGGCATCTATAAGGCCCTTACTGGTACAATCAACCAACTATGTTACCTCTTGTACAGGTGAGTGCAAATTTCTGGGCACTTAAGTGTTCAATCATCTTCTACCTTCATGTCACGAATGGCGGACACGCCAATCTAACTCTTTAGGTTTAAGAAGATTGAACAGGGGCAGTTGTTTTACCCCAAAATTGGCCCTGTCATTTTTCTCAAAGCATTCTTTCAAGACTCTTCAAATAGTAAAGGCACTCAAGGGTTGGCTAGTCAAGATGCACCTCCTAAACAATAAGCCTATAACTAGGGTTTGGAGTTTCTCAAGGAAATTTTGTTTGAAAAAGGTCTAAAGTGGCTTCCATGTTTCTTCTTAGGTCCTCAACAAGCTTCATGTAGAGTTTCAAGCCCTACATCATAAATTTGCTCAGTCAATGGTTCAAATGTTTGAAAGTCAATTGTATTGGTCAAAAAGTCAACTGTAGTCAACATATAGTCAAACTTCAATATTTTTTGTCAACGTCAACATTTTGAGGTGATATTCATCATTTGATCAAGGGTTTATCATGATTCCCCAAGGAAAGTCCTCAAATCATCAAAAGTCAAGATTTGTCAAATTAGGGTTTCCTTAGAAGAAGTCAACTGAACTTTAACCATGCATAACTTTCACATGCTTCATCAAATTTTCCCAAACCAAAGCTCATTTTTAAGAAAATTCAATTCTCTACACTTTTCTTTGTTCTCAAGTCCAAAAAATGCTTCATTTGGAAAATATGAGCTCACACATTATAGGTCATTTTCAAAAGTCAACAAAAGACACTTTTTGTCAAGATAACTTACACCAAGATAGTTTCTTCAAAACCAAACATGGTAAACATAGAGATGATAGAGGACATGTTAGGATTTCCAAAAAGTTGAAGATCATCTCCAAAAGGTGAAAATTGAGCAAGTTATGGCTTGCACAAGTTGAGCAAATTTATGAAAATGCATGAAGTCAACTATGAACAAAATTGCATTTTTAGGTTAATAGACCTAACTTTTAGAGTTCAAACATGTTTGTGACTTACCCAAGGACTTATAAATCCATATTTGCATGGCCTTGGTTTTATTTACATTTATATTGATTTTATTTAATTTAAAATCAAATAAATTAAATAAAAGTACAAGAAATAATGGACCATAGCATTTGGGCTTGTCCTAACCCAACAAGAGGCCCAAATTTTGTGCAAGGTGCATGGAGAGTGACCAGGTTCATGCAAGGAACCAAAGTGGCAAGAATCACACATTTTTGGAAACTTTTTTAATATTGATATTTATGATTAAAACCATGGTTAATGCTTGGATTTTTCCATGTTTGTCAACCATCACACTCCTCTATAAATACAGAATGACATTACAAGCAAAGGACACGCCTACACTGCCTAAAGAAGCTCTCTTAAAATTATTAAATTTCTCAAGAATTGCAATATTTGAAACTCCACTTCCAGACCATATGCATCAGAACCAGGCCTTGCAACATGTTTCTGAGACTCCTAAGAGGCTATATCAACTCATATCCACGCCTGAAGCATCCTAAAACCGGCAAACCAAATGGCTCCATTTTGGTAAAATTCTTGCATCTGAATCTCTTAATACATGTAGTTTAAATGAAATCCAAGCATATATTCGTGTTCATACTATCATTTCTAATTATTCTAACGTATTACATGAAAGATTGGAGGCTTAGAATGCAGGTTGTCATTGTTAGGGTTTCAAAACGGTTAAGCATCGAGCTGGGCGATATAGGCCGTTTCAGACAAAACCAATACCATGGTTGGATTCGTAGCATGCGAATTAGGGGGGTAGCCAGAATCTGGGATTGTGATTTTTCTTGTTTTTTGTAGATCAGATTTTCCCTTGGCCGGAGAAGAAGGAGGTCAACCACCACGTCTGGTGGTTTGACCCTCCTTGAGCTTGCGTATCCAAATCACGCTCCCTGATTCGTTCATTCAAAATAATGGGGCCCCACTTGGGCGCGCGTTTTTTATTTTAAATAATTCTGATGGATTATGTATTATAATATTATTATGTCATTGTATTAACGAATGAATAAGAGTGATCCAGTGGCAAGCAGCACGCGCTCAAGGCCTTCCACTCCTAGAGCCTGGGTTCAAGTCCCATATTTTTCTTTTTATTTCTTTAACATTTCTTTGCAGGTACTGGGGCAATACCACTGGGCCTGGGGAATTCCAGATTATTGCACTCCCCTGATTACTGTTGTTGCAGCATAATTCTAGGTCCTTATGGAATGAGCTTAACAATTCACACCCCTCATTTTCTTTTTGGCAACCTAGACCATTATTACATTTTTTTATTTATTTTGTGTTTATTTAATCTAATTCATTTTATTTTTTATTTACATTAATTAATTTCTTATTTATAAAATCAAAATCACAAAAATAATTAGAATTAGTTTTTTTAAATTAAAAATATTTTTATTAATCATTTTTTAATTAATTAATTAAATTTAGGGATTTCTTAATTTCACTCAAATATTTCTTAATCAAAAATACAAAACAAGCAAAAATATTTATTTCTTTTGTCACTTAGAAATTTTTAGGGCTTTCTCATCTTTGTGCGTAATTTATTTTATTCGCATTTTTATTTTGAAATATTATGTAATTTGCCTATGGATTGTAATAGCTTAATCTAGGACCTTTATATTTTCTTTTTCCCCATTTTTTAGTTTGTATTTTCCCCATCCTGAAGCATTGTAATAGCCTAGATTCAAAATTCCCGCACTTTATTTCTATACTTATTCAATTAACTGTTAGATAAATGCTATCAAGCTTGTATAATAAGACTAAAATCAAACGCTAGCAAACCTAACACTCAATATAAACTTAACTGAAACACAACATACTCACACGTGCGCACCTCTAAGGTACCTCCACTTGTTGCTTTCGGAAAAATAAACAATCACATCTCTCGAACGTAGGAGACTTTAGCAGTGATCCTTTGGTTATAAGATCATAGTCCCTCGATGACCCTTCGATGTTGCCTTTCGGTAAATGATCTAGTCCCTTACGTTAAATTGCTAAAGTATCCTACAAGTTGCCTTTATGACTGTACGTTGACTCACACCTGTCCCTCAAACATCCAATGATAGGGCTACCTACTAACTAATGGTAGGATAACACTATTTAAAGGAAAAGAGGAAAAGAACAAAGATCATTCGAGTAGGTAGACAGCTCGTAGTTACTTGCTCACAAAACGAAACAAATTTCTCGCACATACACTTTCTTTTTCTAAATATTTTCAAAGACAAAAACACTTTATATGCATTCTCAATGATACAGGAATAATTACAAAGTTCACCGCACTAAGGTGTCTTTTCAAAAATATTTTAAAAAATACACTTACACAAAAAAGCATTTTCAAAGTGAGCTAGCAACTAAGAGCCCATAGATAACTACGTATGAAAAAGGTGCTAACACCTTCCCTTTTCATAATCTACCCCCGAAATCAAAATCTTTAAAAAAGGTCTTTTCTGTTATTTTCACCATTTCCTTTGTTGGATAAAAGAAAAATCAATGGCGACTCTTGCTAACCGTAATATTTGCGATAAAACGCAAAAACCAGTAAAGTCAATTCTCCCACCATATTACACATTATACTCCGGATGTTGGCATGTAGGTCAGATCTGATATATTTGTATCTATCTGAGCGAGTGATGCAACATTTTGGATATTTACAGATTATTCTGAGACATTCCTTAGAGTCTGCTCCTCCCAATATACACCGTAGAAATCTTGATGTGATACTTGAGGATTTCGAGATTCATTTGGTACTAGAGGAGTATCACATGGTGCTAGCTCTTGTAAATTGGTCTTATGCAGACGACTATATGACATAGTTCTATAGGGTGTCACACCCTATCATGACACCAAATACTCTTGGAAGACCATATACACCATCTAATCAAGAGGTACTTGAGGCTAGGGATGACCACCCCCAGAACGTAAGTAGCATTTGTCGGTGTATTGTGGATATGGTGAACGGACATAGAGGCATGACTTTGTGAGGAAGGAAGTCATCAGTTGCCCTATGTAGAAGGAACTATTGTTGAGGCTCGAAATATCTTGCAGTACATGAGGACAAGTCGAGGGTTAGACATGCTCAGTAGGTAATGTTTGATATTATTGTTTTTTGTATTTTTGAAACAATTTATATATGGTCGATACATTTTGATTTTACTTTATTTATGTGTGACTTTTTACTTTGGTTTTACTTTAATATAACTTGATTTTACTTTAATATAACTTGGCCTTAAAAAATTACAATGTTGAGACAATGTTGTTGCCTTGAAACCGTTCAGGGGGATTTTCAGAGATGCATCTCTGAAATATCCCTTGTGTGCAATAAACACGCTCCCAATATTTTTTAAATGATTTCAAGGAGTTTTACAAAGATTCATCTTTGGATAGACCTTAGAAAAATTATAAGGATGCATCTTCAGACGAGATTTTAGAAAAACAGGAGTGTGTGATTGAATTACGAGGGCTTGTGAAATTTTATGTGCATCCAAAGATACATCTCCAAACAAAGAAATGACATATTTTGAATTTTTCAAAGTATTGGACACACCCATATAGTGGAAAGAGCATTTTCAAAAATATAAGGTTTAGTTTTTTTTATATTTTTAATAAAACTTTGTATATTAACTAAAAAGAAGCATTACAAAGGGGAGCTCAATTATGAGCCGTCAAAAAGAGTAAAATTTAAAAAAAGAAATTCATTTCGTACAGAGTTCTTGAGAATTTATTTTGCTATCCCCAAATTTAACCTACCACCTCACAATTTTCTTTAATACCAATATTATCCTTGACAAAATTTTAGCTATACAATGCGCACGAAAAATTCAATAAAACAAATAAATTTTTTGATACAAATTAAAAAATCTAGTAGTGTATTTAAAAGGTTCGGTGTGCATTTTTATTGATTTTAAAATAAATAAATTTAACACTTCCGAATTTTTTATAAATCCGATATATTTTATAATTTTCTGATTTTTTGAAAAACTTATTAGTTCATATTCCATAGGCTAAATTGTTTTTAACTCTATAGATTTTTTTTTTGAAAATTGCATTATATTTTATAGTTTTTTGACATATTTAAAAAAACTAATAAAAAATAATATTTTATTTTAGAAAACTATAATTTTATACTCGGTTTTCTAAAATGTAAAAAGTATATCTTACACCGATTTTTTATTTATAGAAATCTGATATAAAATCATAATTTAACACATATTCTTAAAACAGGTGTAAAAAGTAAAAACACATGTTTTTTAAAAATCCAGTAAGTATTCATAGACACCCTAAAAATCTAGAAAATTCTAAAAAAAACATTAAATACAAATTAAGATAAAAACACTATTTTAAAAGGGTGTCAAGTAAAATCTTTCCTTTTTCTCTTAGAAATGTATTAAAAACTGTTGAGCATGGTAAAAATGGGACACAAATTAACTATGAAGTCGTCATAAGAGTTGTCTATATATATATATATATATATATATATATATATATATATATATATATATATATATATATATGAGATGAAAAGATATTTATGTGCAAAGTAAGATATAAAACTAAACTATTGATGTTTGATTTTCTAAGCCAACAAAGAATTCTTGTAAAAAACTTGAGTAAGAATGGGCGGATCCACTTCAATCCAAAGTTTGGACTAACCTCTTAAAATTAGGTTTGATTGCAAAATTGATCTCTTACTTTTATGTATTTAGGGTTGTTTCAATATCTAGTTTTTAGGTCTTTCAATTATTTTTTTGAGATTTTAGCCCCCCACTTTATTTTTTATGATCTATTAATTGAATCGATGAAATGACATATATTATGCCTCTTAAATGAAATTCCACCTCTGTTATAATTAATTTTTTTTATAATAATACAAACTATTATATTTAAAAATATTAATTATATATATATATATATATATATATATATATATATATATATATATATATATATATATATATATATATATATATATATATATATATATATATATATATATATATATATATATATATATATATATATATATATATATATATATATATATATATATATATATATATATATATATATATATATATATATATATATATATATATATATATATATATATATATTGTTTTGGACTGACCAGAGACTTAGATATTTAAGACTCTACTCATCTCAAATTCGCTACACTTGATCCAATGTATCTAAGTCAGTTCACACGGAAAGCAAAATATATTATTTGATCTTCACTTTTCACCACTCTCTTCTTAAATATTAATTTGCCTTAGACATTAGAGTGCTAACTGTAACACGGTGGAAGAACTGACTTGAGTGTTTTGCATTTGATCACAATTGTTATGGATAGCAAGAGTCGCCACTGACTTTTTTTTATCCAACAAAGGAAAAGTTGAAAAGAACAAGACAGACCTTTCGAGATTATTTCTTGAGTTCGGGGGGTAGGTTATGAAAAGGGAAGGTATTAGCACCCTTTTCCTCCGCGTAGTTATCTATGGGCTCTTAGTTGCTTGCTAGATCACTTGCTTTTGTTTGAAAATGTGCTTATGGTATGGTTTTTGAAAGTATTTTAAAAAAACGTCTTTGTAATGATTCTCGTTTCTATAAGAACGTGTACAAAGTGTTAGTTTTAAAAATAGTTCAAAGAGGTGTTTGTGGAATGTGTTTTTGAAAGGGATTTTGAAAAGTGTCTTTGTAATGATTCTTGTTTCTATAAGAATGCGTACAAAGAGCTTTGTCTTTTGAAAATGTTTCAATTTGAAAGTGTTGGTGTAAAAATGTTTTTTTTGTGAGCAAGCAAGCAACTATGAGCGTCCTACCTACTCAAAAGGTCTAACGTTCTTTTCCTCCTCCTTTAGATGTTGATATCTTACCATTGATTTGGTAAGAAGCCCCAATGTTGGATGTGAAGAGACGGGCATGGGTCGTTTGTATAGTCATAGAAGGCAATCTATGGGATGTTTTAGCAATGTTGTTTAGGGACTAGATCGTTTACCGGAGGCAACATCGAGGGTCATCAAAGGGCTACGATCTTTTATCGAGGGTCTTTGTTAAAACGCTCATATTCGAGAGACATGACTATTTTCCGAGGCAACAAGTAAGATTACCCTAGAGGTGCATGTGTGAATAGTGTGTTTGATTGCATGCATTTTGTCTTTGATTTTTGGGTTGTCTACTTGTTGGTTTCATCTTGCCATACATCCTAATTACTAACATTTATACAAAAGTAATAAAAATGCAGAAAATAAAGATCCTACACTATTACAACCATATTGAATAACAACAAAAAAAAACAAAACAAAATAAAAGGAGGAAAAAATGAGCTTTCGAACTAGGCAGAAACACCATTCGATTCTACTCTTCCTGGCTTCCTTCGATTTGGCCTGGAAGTAGTGAGGACGCGCCTTTCAATTTGGGTTTAGCATGAAGCATGAGATGCATCCTTCGATTTTGCCTTTCTGCTTCCTTTGATTGGGGCCTGGAATCAACGTGAGGTGTACTCTTCACCTCAAGCTTCTTGCTGCCTTCTTCGATTGGGCCTGACAATCAATATGGACAACCTTCTTTTCTCCGTTTGGACTACAAAGCAGTAAGTATCTGCAAAGCAACATGAGTACGTATCCTCTGTGCCCTCCTAGACTTTCATTTGGGACTGTGAGGCAGCCAGGGGGGAAGCCTAAGGCTTCGATTCATACTTCATTCCTCTTGTTTTCTTTCATTTGGGATATAAATAGCAACATGGCCTGAGGCCATGCTAGTATTGTCTCATAGCCAGGTTAGTTCTTAAAATACGTTTGATAAACCAAGAAACAAAACCAAAAGGCTTAGCAATGAAAACAAACTAAAAGGGTGGAAAGAAAAAGGAAACAAATGTTATGTACATGATTCAAACGAAGAGTTTAAGGTGAGAGTGACTTATCTTGCTTGAAGCTGGAATGTGTGTTTGACCTTGAGTGATTGAACTAGATGCTCCTGGATTTGAAGGAAAGAAACATGTGTGGTGTTTCTTTGACTGAATTCGAAGGTCAAGATGTATGAGGGTGGTGTTTGTTATTTCTGGATTCGAAGGAGAAGAACAGGTGTAATGTTCTTTTTACTAGATTCGAAAGAAAACAAAGTGTGGGGATTACTTCAGATTCGAAAGAGAAAAAAGAAACAAGTGTTGTGTTTCTTTAGATTTTGGGTTTGTGTTTAGTGTTTGAGAATCTTAAGTGTTTAAGAGTTTTTTAAGAGTTTGATGATTTTTTTGAAGATTATTTCCACCACCCAAAATCCTTCCAAAATTCCCCCTTCAGCTTGCAAATTGTTTCTCTATTTATAGAGAAAAGGTTAAAGGTGTTTGAAGTGGTTAGCTTTGCAAATAATAAAATATGAAAACGAAAAAGAATAAGTTTCAAGTATAAGTGGCGGCCTGTTGTCTGGTGGGTACAGGAGATTGGACTCATGCTTTTGGTATTGCTTTCGTTCAGACAAAAATCAAATTGGGAGCTGATTTTATGACTAAAGTACTCTTTATGAAAAAAGGATATGTAGCTTTTTGCTATTTTATCCAAGAAAGTATTATCCAGTAGACAAAGCTTAGAAACTTTGTGTAAGCCTATGATTATATAAAGATTTGGAAGCAACATAGCCTGACAAGTGAGATTTTGAGGACAAGACTATGAGATTTGCTCAATATTCTTCAAACAAAAGGTGGCTCTTGTAGGAAGGTGGCTCTTGTCCAATCAAAGGCTTTCCTTCCAGAGGTCACATGGCCAAACGAAAGGGTGCATGCAGAAGGTCCTTGCTTTGGGGGCGCTGGAATAAAGGGGATCTTGGCTTTGTGGTGTCAAAGGCAAACATGGAAAACCAATGGTTTCTGAGTCGAAGGAGAGCTGCAGGAGGCCATTTCTTTGTGACTTCAAGAAAACATGCAAGAGGTCTTTGCTCAAATGAAAGCTTGCATGAAGGGAGCCACATGCCCAAACGAAGGGTGTAACCAAAACTTGCATTGAAGGAAGCCACGCGTCCAAGCGAAGGAAGCATGAAGGAGATAAATGGCACAATCAAAGGAAACCAGAAAAGAGGCCTTTGCCTCTTGAATCGAAGGAAGCCAAACAAGAGGCTTTTCCTCTTTGAATCGAAGGAGGTTAACAGGAGGTCATTTTCATTGTTCCTGCTGGTCTGGTGGGAGTCTCTTGCTTTGAAGCATGCAAGAAGGAATCTTTTTCTAAATCGAAGGCTACATGCATCTAGCCATCACTTTGTGAATCAAAGCAAGCATGGAGGGAATTATCTGTCCAATCAAAACAGGCATACAGGCATCAAATGTTCAAACAAAACAGGCATGCAGGAAACCGTTGCATTGTGAACCATGTGAGGCCAATGGTGCAATCGAAGGTTGCATGCAGGAATCTCCTGCTTTGTGAAACAAAGCCAGCGTGTCAGAGGCTAACTCTCAATCGAAGGATGCAATCCAAGATTGCATCGAATGAGGCCAAAAGTCCAATCGAAGGATGTGAATCGAAGAAAACTTGTTTTTTCTTTAATTTTGTCAAAAGGATTATTTTTATCTGCTCTGCCCTTTTTAACAGTTTCCTCTTTAACTTGATGCTGAAAAATCCAATTGTACTTGTGTAAGCTTAAATTTTTTGAGGATCCTTGTGAGAAATGCCTTGAGAAAAGAGAGGACAAATTTTGGGGTACAACAGATGCCCCTGTTAAATCTTCTTAAACCTGAAGAGTTAGATTGGCGAGTCTGCCATTCGTGACTTGAAGGTGGAAGATGATTGAACACTACAACATTTTCGCGTTGACACATACATGTTCGTGTTGACACATGTACGACATTTTTAAAGCCTGTAGCTTCTATTTCTATGTTTCGACACATGAGCTTGAACAGGTCGACACATATTGTTACATGTGTCGACACATCTTGAAGCTTTTCTAAAAAATGATTTTTTTTTAATTTCTAAGTTTCCCTTTTGCCTCCGACATGCACGCCTATAAATACCTCATTCATACATCATTTTCAACTTAATGAAACTATAAACACATACTAATATTGCTCATCATCTTCAACCTTGTATATATGCATACACATAAACAAAGTACACATAATCATTCATTGTTTAGATGCCATCTAGACCTGGTTGATAATGTTCAATTTACGTTGGATGTAACCTAAGGTTGGGTTAAGAATCATAAGGGGTTTCATCGGAAAAACAATGAGAGTTTTTACCTCAATATTAAAGTGTGGATTTGGTAGTTTTATAAGGTTTCACAAATATTAGATTTGACCGAGTGAAAGGATTTGAAGAACAGGAGGTTCTTGAAAAGGAGTAGCGTGAGATGGTGAATCGTTTGGAAATATTAGGTGACAATAATTCACAATTTGGATTCGACCGAGTGAAGAGCTTTGAAGAATAGTGGTTTCTTGCAAAGGAGTAACACGGGACAGTGAATCAAATTGGTATTGCTGGGTGACTTGATCAAACTCAGATCAAGGGAAGAGAAATTTCTAGGATCAACATCAAATATATGATTTGTAGGGTTGGATTTCTATATTTCTCTTGTAAATGATTTTTTTGCATAGTAAGAATTCGTATCTCAATTCCAAACGGAATTGTGGGAAGACGTAGCCAAAGACATGATGATTGGTGAACTTATTAAATAAACCATTGTGTTATTCTTTCCCTCTCTCTCTCTATCTATCTATCCATCTCTCTATCTATCTATCTATCTATCTATCTATCTATCTATCTATCTATCTATTATCTATCTCTTATTTATATTTTATTAGCAATTTGTTAAATTCTTAGATTATGCAGTTGATTTATATTGATAAATCCTTTGATTATTAAATCACTTTGTTGATTACCTTACAATCTATTAAATTGTAAGAGGTATTTCATATCAACAAAGTTCAAAGAAAAATCTGAAAAAATCAAGTTCACACCAAGTGTCCGATAAGTTATTTCACTGACTATATATAATGGGAATGTGGAAAAAATTATTCAATAGTTGAATAGATGCAATGAGGTGTTGAATAAAAGGTTGAAAGTGATGTGGATTAATATATGTTGAATGATGAGAGAGTGAGGCCACATATAGTATTTTACAAAATCTTATTGGTTGTTGTGATTGTTTAGATTTTCAACTCAACTTAATTATTTGGAATCAATTATTTTATAATAAATCAATTTTGTATTTATTTTCATTTTCACCAAAATTCATCATTTTTTATATAAATATAGATTTGGTTCATTTGATTTGGACACACAAAAAAAAATCCAATTTTCTCTCTCTTTTTTTTCTTCTATATAACCCCCAATAAACTATTATTTTATCCACTTTTATTTTTTTTAATAATGACTATCCCGTTAAAATTAGAAAAAAGTTCAAATAAATTAAGAATATAAAATTAGAAAAAAAGTTATAATAAATTATTAAATTAGAAAAAAAATTTAAATAAATTATTTAACTCTTAATTATTTTAATTTTATATTAATCGATAATTAATATTAATATAAAATCATAAAAAAAAAATATAAAAAAAAATAAAAATATGAAATAAAAGTGGTGGGGTAAGGTGTTGAATTTTATTAAACAAAGTCATTGTAGTGAGTAAAAGTTGAATGAGTGTTGAATTATTAAATGGAAGAAATAGAAGATGATGTAGAGTATAAAAAATGAAAGAGAAGGGTGTTGAATATGTAAACTATTGTACATAGTCTTAGTTTTATTAATTGTTTCATTGGCTATTGATTGGCCTTGTAATTGAAAAACAATTACTTGAGAATTTAATGTATTAAGATCTTATTATCATCATTTAATTGAGTTTGATATTACGCATATTTGAGTCTCCAATAACCGATTCGGTTTGGACAACTTGTGATCTAGGATACGAATTCTGATTGCAATAGTTTTTGCTTAATTTTTGAAAACGGGTTTTTTTAGTGAAAATTTTCTTTGGGGATCTATTCATTCCCATCTATAAAAGTTTTCGTCGTCTTTTTTTTGTAAGAAAGATGATATATATGGGAGAGCTAAGAGTTCTCCAACCCGTTTACACCAGAAACGGGAAAGACCCGACAAAAAAGAAAGAAATTATCAACCAATTAGAGTTACGAGAGAAATAACAAAGGATCTTTGCTAAACTCATAAAAACTATAATTGGGGTTAATAATTTCCCTTATTAACGACCATTTCCAAACCAATATTTTTATATTCCAGTCGTATTATCAATATTCCAACCTTCATTTCGAAAGCAAATCCCATTCTGCAATAACCAAATGGACCACGTAGTAGCAAGGCTCACAACACCAAATTTTTCCTCCCTCACCTTTTTTCCTTTACAAAACAAGTATCAATCCATAAAACTCGATAAGTACTCTTCCACTATATCTACTGGTTTACCTACCCAAAAAGCTATTTATTTCCAAATAATCTTCACCACTTTGCATTTGAAAAAAAAATGATCTCTACTTTCAAATATCCTTAGTTGGAATTCTATTGACAAAAAGTTGGAATTCTATCCTTAGAGTTACAGTAAGGCACATTTTAAATAGTTTATAGGAAAGATAATACCTATTTTCATCAAAATATCCTTAGTTGGAATTCTATTGAGAAAAAGTCTCCATCCAAAAGCTTTGATCTTGTAAGGAACCTCCATCTTCCAAACCTTACTCAACGCCTCCTCATGCCTATTCCGGGGACCATAAGGAATACAAAAACGAGCATAAAAATCATAGCAAGAAGAGACCGAAAAAACTCCAGAAGGATCCGTAGACCAAGAAACTTTATCATGAACGCACTCCCTCATGACAACCCCGCCTAGTCTCGTTACAAGGGAAGAAATACTCCCCAATTAAACGAAGACAACGAACTTGCTATGACTCCAAAAACATCCCAACTCCATACTCCATCTCTCCAACCCCCATACCGGCCACTGACACTTTTTTCAAACAAGAGACCAAGTATAATTATGGAAACTCCTCCTTCAAGCTAGATTCCTCCAACCATCGAGCTTCCCAAAAAGGTGTGGTAAAACCTTTACCAATCCCAAACTTGTAATAGGCCACAATAGGATCCTTAAAAGAAAGAAGTCTGATCTTGACTATGTCCTTCCACCAAGAGGAAACAGAAAAAGAACCTTTCTCACAACCATCACCCTAAAACACCTTCAATGAAATATCTATGTAACGAGCTTTCAACAGGTCATACTAAAGATCATTGAAGCCTTGTAAAATTCTCCACCTTCACTTATTAAAAGAGCTAAATTAAAATCCAGAATACTTGTAATGCCTAATCCCCTTTTGTCAAGAAGAAGACACGCCTTCTTCTAACTCACCCAATAAATCTTTCTCTTTCCCTCCAAACCCCCACAAGAAGTTCCTTGAATACTCAAAAACTCTTTAGCTACCTTCACCGATATTTTGTAGAAGGACATAGTGAAAATAATAAGAGAGAAAAGGATAAACTTAAAGAGAGTAATCCTACCACCAAGATTAGGAAACTTATTCTTCCAACCCGATAATCGATTCTTCATCTTATTCAAAACAGGAAACCAAGTCGAATACTTTCTTGGATTGGAACCAATCGGAATTCCAAGAAAAATATAGTTACTAGATTCCACCTTATAAGAAATAACAAAAGAAGCGGCTTCCAAAAAGTTACTATTTATATTAATACCAATCAATTTGCTTTTATGGTAATTGATGCCAAGCCCCAGAACTAGTTTAAAAGCTCTCAACACCGACTTAATAGCCCAAACATGCTTCCAAGATCCTTCCCCAACCAACAAAGTATCGTCCGCAAATTGAAGAATATCAACAAGACACCTTCTATTAACATCAAAACCACAATGTTCCCCAATTTCAATAGATTTCCTCACTAACCCCGTTAATCCCTCCGCTACCAAAACAAAAAGAAAAGGCGAAAAAGGGTCACCTTGTCTCAACCCTTTCTTAACCACTGTTGATATTTGTATATATATATATATATATATATATATATATATATATATATATATATATATATATATATATATATATATATATATATATATATATATATATATATATATATATATATATATATATATATATATATATATATATATATATATATATATATATATATATATATATATATATATATATATATATATATATATATATATATATATATATATATATATATAGTGTTAAGAATATTTGTATGTAGAATAGTCCGAGATCGACTATATCATAAAATTAGTTGTAATCTCTCTATATATAATAAAGTCTCTGTAGTGCTTTTCTAAACACACAGTTTAACCTAAATGTCTCTTAGTCTCTCCTAATTCAACATGGTATCAGAGCCTACTAAGAGGAAATTCTTCGCCGTGTTTTACCCGGTTGACCCACCGTCTTCCGGTGACAATTTGTTTTTTTGCAAATCGTGTCATCACTTAGGTTTTCCTCCCACTTTCCAAAATTCTTCGGTAACCAGCGGACTGCTGTCGCCATCCGCCGCTACTAATTATGGCAACCTTCTGGCAAACTAACCCTACCGGCAAAAGCGCCTCCTTCGATGTGGCCGATTCCAACAATTTTAACACCACCGCACTCGCCACCATGCAACTTTTCTAAATCGGATATCATGGTTACTCCTCGGAAATTTACGCCAAACTAAGATGATTTCCTCAAGTGGTATCAGAATTATCAGAACAGATTTTACTGCTTCAGATGCACACACTGGTAATTCACCTATTTTCTTCTCTCAATCATCTTCTCTTGGACCTTGGGTCCTTGATTCTGGTGCGTCTGATCATGTTACTGGTAATAAAAATATTTTCCCTTCCCTCTCTACCTCTGGTTTCTTACCTACAATAACTTCTGCCAATGGTTCTCAAACCCGATCCGAAGGAATTCGTACTGTTCAAATTCTACCTTCTCTCTCTCTTTTACTTATGTTCTTTATGTACCTAATTTTCCATTTAATTTACTTTCAGTCATTTGTTTAACTCATTCTCTTGATTGTATTGCCACTTTCAGTAATATTAATGTCACCCTACATGATCAGAGTTCGGGACGGACAATTAGCGTCAGATGTGAGTCTGGAGGCCTTTATTACCTCTCAGTGTCATCTCAGATATGCTCAACCAAAGATTCTTCACTCACAATACATGCTCAGTTAGGTCATCCTAGTCTTTCCGAATTACAGAAGTTGGTGTCAAGTTTATCGAAAGTATCTAATTTACATTATGAGTCGTGTCAGTTAGGGAAACACACTCGTAGTTAATTTTCCAATTGAGTCAATAAACGAGCTTCTTCCCCTTTTGCTTTAATTTACTCCGATTTTTGGGGTCCCTCACGTACTATCTCTACTCTTGAGTCTAGGTATTTTGTCACCTTTATTGATTATTTTTCACGTTGCACGTGGTTATTTTTAAAGAAAAATAGATCAAAATTATTTTCTATTTTTGAAAATTTTTATAAAGAAATAAAAACTCAATTTGGTGTGTCTATTCGTATCTTAAGAAGTGATAATACTCGTGAATATTATCCCAACAATTTCAAACTTTTATGTCCAACAATGGTATTCTCCACCAAACATGTTGTCCTCATACACCTCAACAAAATGGGGTAGCCGAATGCAAAAATCAGCATCTTGTAGAAACCACTCGGACCCTACTTCTCCATGGTAATGTTCCACTTCGGTATGGGGAGACGTTGTACTAACAACATTTTACCTTATAAATTGCATGCCATCATCTGTCCTTAACAATAAAATCCCTCATTTAATCCTTTTCCCCATTCCCCCTTCACCCAATTCCTCCCCGAGTCTCCGGGTCTACTTGTTTTGTACACAATCTCTCTCCTGGTCTTGATAAACTATCAGCTCGATCACTAAAGTATGTTTTTATTGGTTATCATTGATCCCAAAAATATTATATTTGCCATTCACATACCCTACAATGATACCTCATGTTGACCGATGTCACCTTCTTTGAGTCTGTTCCATATTTCGAGTCTAGCCAAGTAACTCCGGAACCCTTTCAGGAGAGTACTCCCACACCTCTTCTGGAAGTCCCATATGTCATTATCCCCCATCATTCTAGGGAACATGGCCCACTAGGTAACCCTACGGTTAATCCCCCGACTTCTCGTCCACTTCAAACATATCAACATCGTCAACCAATATCTATCGTACCCGTCCTTGAGGTTGTACTTGTCCCTGAAGTCGTACATGTCCCTGAGGTCATACATGTTCCTGAGGTCATTACAGACTATCCTCCGACGCTCTCTCCATCACTTGATCCGATCCTGCAACCTGATTCCGATCTTCTGACTTCCCTTTGAAAAGGTATATGTCAAACATGAAATCCTTCTCCACATTATATTGATTATGTTATCATCGTCTTTCCCCTTTGCAGTATACTTGTTTGTCTTCTTTGTCTTCTGTTTCTATTCCTAACGCTCCAGGTGCAGTATTATCTCACCCTGAGTGGAGGCAAGCAATGATTGATGAAATGTGTGATCTTTAAAGAAGTGGTACCTGGGAACTGGTTCCTCTATCATCTGGGAAATATTTAGTAGGTTGTCGTTGGCTTTATACAGTTAAAGTTGCTTCAGATGGAAAGATTGATCGATTTAAAGCTCACTTGGTAGCCAAAGAATACACTCAGATTTTTGGATTGAATTATAGTGATACCTTCTTTCTTGTAGCCAAGATGGTATCTGTTAGACTTCTTCTAGCCATTGCAGCCATTCGACATTGGCATCTTCATCAACTTAACATCAAAAATGCATTTTTACATGGTGATCTTGTAGAGGAAGTATATATGGAGCAACCACCTGGGTTTGTTGCTCAGGGGGAGTCATCTAATATGTTTTGTAGGTTACACAAGTCTCTTTATGGTCTTAAAAAATCTCCAAGAGCTTGGTTTGGCATATTCAACACTGTAGTACAAAAATTTGGTATAGTCTGTAGTGAAGCTGACCATTCCGTATTTTATCATCACTCAGCCCGAGGGTGTATTTATCTTATTGTGTATGTAGATGATATTTTAATAAGTGGTAGTGATGAGCAGGGAATACTCCAGTTGAAACAACATCTCTCGAATCAATTTCAGATAAAAGATCTTGGTAAACTCTGGTATTTCTTGGGTATTAAGGTAGCTCAATCTAAAGATGGTTTGGTGATTTCTCAGTGGAAATATGCTATGGATATTTTGGAAGAAACAAGTTTTTTGAACGCTAAACCAGATGATACTCCTATGGATCTTGTGATACGGTGGCAGAACCGAATGTTTGATACTGGTTTTGCATTTGTATTCACAAATGTTGCGGTAAGCAAGAGTCGCTATCGAATTTTCTTTTATCTAAATTAAGGAAAGGGTGAAAAGGATAGAAAAAGACCTTTTCGAGATTATTCTGAGTAAGGGGGTAGATTATGGAAAGGGAAGGTGTTATCACCCTTTCCATTCGTAGTTATCTACGACTCTTAGTTGCTTGCTAGTTCACTTTGCTTTTGTTTGAAAATGTGCTTTGTGGTGTGGGTTTGAAAATATTTTGAAAACGACTTTGTAATGGTTCTCGTCTCTATAAGAACACGTACAAAGTGTTAGTTTTTTAAAATAGTTCAAAAGGGTGCTTGTGGAATGTGCTTTTGAAAGTGATTTTGAAAAGTGCCTTTGTAATGATTCTCGTCTCTATAAGAATGCGTACAAAGGACTTTGACTTTTGAAAATGTTTCAATTGAAAGTGTATGTTTAAAAATGATTTTGTTGTTGTTGTGAGCTAGCGAGTGTGATACGGTGGCAAAACCGACTGTTTAATACTGGTTTGTGTTTTGTATTCGCAAATGTGCGGTAAGCAAGAGTCGCCACCGACTTTTATTTCATCCAACAAAGGAAAAGGAAAAAGAATAGAAAAACCTTTTTCGAGATGTTTCTGAGTACGGGGGGTAGATTATAGAAAGGGAAAGTGTTAGAACCCTTTATATCCATGGTTTTCCATGGGCTCTTAGGTACTTGCTCATTTTTGGAATTGCTTGTGTGTGTTTTGCAAAAAGTTTTGTTTAACTTCGTGATAACTCTTGTGTCGGTCCTCAAGAGCGTGACGAAGTGGTTTTTGAAACTTTTTTGAAAGTGTTTGTGGGAAAGAGTTTATTTGAGCAAGTACTTAAGATGTCTACCTACTCGAAAAAACACTGTTCGTTCTCGTTTCCTTTAGACATCGCTATCCTACTATTAAGGAGTAGGTAGCCCTATTGCTGGAGTTTTAAGGGACATTCGAAGGGACGAAATGGTCACTGAAGGCAACAAGTAAGGATACCTTAGCATTTCAAAGGGACTATCCTCATAAGATCATTTCTCGTAGGCAACTCGAGGGACAATGAGGGACTATGATCTTTATGACGACTTTGAACTGTGGGTCATTGCTAAGATATCCCTACGTTCGAGGGGCACAACCATTATTTTTTAGGCAACCAAGTGAGGCGAAACCCTAGGAGTGAGCATATGCAAGTGTTTGATTTCAGTTTCATTTATCTTGCATATTTAGGGCTACCGTTTTAAATTGTTATCTTTCCATTTAATCCTATTATCCATACATCTAGGCAGTTTATAATTACAGAAAGTAAAGTGCGAGAAATTAAAACCCTAGATATTACAAGGCTTTGGGGAGGGGGATTACATAATCAAAAACCAGGGAAAATGATAAATGCAAAATAGTAAACCTAATTAACTATTACAAACTCGAAGCAATTACATTAATAGGAAAAATAATGGGGAAAAAGATGCGCGCAAGAGTAAGTCAAACGGGGAATTAACGTTAAATTCAGAAACAATCAATTAGTTAATAAAGAAAAGATATTTTTGGATTTTTTTGAGAAAGTAATTAATTTTGCAAATTAACCTAATTTCTAATCAATTTTAATTATGAAAAAAGGAATTTAAATTTCCCTAATTAATTAATGCAATTAAATATTTTATGAAAAAAACTAATCCTAATAATTTGTGTTTTTATGATTTTTGATTTAATTAAAAAATAATGATTTTGTAAAATAATTAAAACAAATAAAAGAAATTAAAAAAGAATTAAAGTGGGCCTGATGTTGTTGAGTAATCTGAGGGTGTACTTCCAGAATTTGCAAAGGCCCAAGATGATGGCCCAGTTGTCCAGCGTGTGGTTCAACGTAGCTAGCTTCTGAGTGTTCAGCATGCGCTGGTTTCTTAGAGCGTTGGATCTGGCTGGAGATAGATCCCAAGGGTGAGATTTGAGGACGCATGATGGTCCTCTGGAGTTGAGGTGCATGGAACCTGCAAGGAAACTGGAAGAAAAATAGAAGATGTTGGAGGCAGGGGTCAAACCCTTGACCTCTCATATACAACGCCTTATCAACCTCCCTGCACGCCACTGGGCCATTTGGCCTTTTGTTAACATAAATAAACAAAATATAATATAATAAAAAACGCATTATGCCCAGAACAAAAACGTGCCAACATTCAAGTTGGCCAGTGGGACGTTGCCACATCACTGTCTTCTTCCCAGAAACTGTCGTTTTAGGTAAAGGCTTTTACCTACGATTCAATGTTTGTAGTTGTAAACCTGTAAATCTCAAAAATCCAGTACAAGCAAGATAATTAAATCCAAGCATACAGATCAACTAGGTTTGACCTCATGAGTATGATGGTACCCATCTTTTGCCCTGATTTTACATGTATCTAAAAGCCCTAAAACGCAAGCTTAAACCCTAATAAAGGCAGATGTCCATACATGTGTCAAAACTCATAATTAATCATATCAATGCATTCTAAATGATGATACAAATATGAAGGTATACTTAAAAATTGTTAATCATGCGCATATAGTCAGAAGCAAAATCAAAAATAATGTCAAACTGTGATGTATATGGTACGTGATTCTTGATGCTTCAGAGCTTGGGAAGGGTTGGAAAAGCTTCTGTAAGTGTTTAGGAACGTGTTGCAATCCTTAAATCTCCTTGAGGATGGCTGTAGTATGGAATCTGATTTGAGATTTTTTGACAAAAAGTTGCAACTTGTCCTTGCTGTTTCACACGATCAACCCTTGTTTTTGTGCTTGGGAATTGTTCTCTCTATATATTGGACTAAATTAGATCAATAAAAAGTGATCCTATCTTGGAAAATTGTGAAGATTGGATTTGATTTCCTCTTTGCATTATTTCTTTCTAAATCAAACCAAATCATGCCATTCTCATCCCAATCAACCTTTTGCACGATTTGATTTTGTTTGACAACATAATTGGATTGTGATTCTATTCAAAATCAGATCAAAAACAAATCTTCAATATTTTATATCATTTATTTTATTTAATTTGATTTTTAAATGATTAAAATCAAAATAAATTAAATAAATAAATCCAATCATATGTGGGAGAGTGTTTGGGTCGTGGACCATGTTAGAAGTAAGATGCAACATTAAGAAGTTAGGCCCATTTGACAAAAAATGCAATTTTCGGTATTGTTGACTTTTGATAATTTTCCAAAAATGGACAACTTTGACAATGCATGTCTCCTTCAATTTTGACCCTAAGAGGGTGTTCTTGGACTTTTTACAAAGCTTAGGATGTCCCATAAATAACCCTTCTTGTTTCATCTTAATTGGATCCTCCATGTTCATGTAAGAAGCTTTGACCCAAAAGGTGTTTTTGTTGACTTTTGAAAAGGACCCATAATGTATGAATTTATATATTTTCATTAGTGCATCTCTTAAACTTAAGGGATGAACATGAGTTGTTGGGAATTGGATTCTCTTCAAAATGAGCCTTGGATGAGAAATTTCTGATAAAGTATGAGAAAGTTATGCTTGGTCAAAGTTTGGTTGACTTTTCTTGAGAAACCCTAATTTAGCAACTTTTGAGTTTTGACGAATTAAGAGAATTTCTTGGGGAATCATGATTAACCCTTGATAAAATTATAGGTATTACTTTAAAATGTTGATGTTGACCAAAAATCTTGAAGTTTGACTGTATGTGAGTCACAGTTGACTTTTGACCTAACACAGTTGATTTTCAGGCATTTAAGTAGTTGACTGAGCAAAATTCTTGTTCAAGGCGTGAAACTTGGCATGGATGATCTTGAGAACATATTAGGACCATGGAAAAGGTTTGATACCTTTGGAGTTCACCGATCTTGACGAAAATGGAAACCCTAGTTTGAGGTTCATTGTCTTAGGAGAGCATTTGCCTGATCAATCCTTGGGCATCCTTGGGCATGTTGAGGATTTCAATGAACATATGTTGAGTAAAATGAGAGGGAAAATTTTGGGGTACAACAGCTGCCCCTGTTCAATCTTCTTAAACCTAAGGATGTAGATTGGTTGGTCTGCCTTTCGTGATCTAAAGGTGGAAGATGATTGAACACTAGAGTGCCCTGAAATTTGCACTCGTCTAAAATGATACTGGTAGTGTAGGTAATATCGAGAATGGGATTACAGATGCCATTTGGAGGAAGATGACAAAAGATCATCGAAGATGGGCTTAAAGAAGCCATCCAGAAAAGATATCGGTTGCATAAGAGATTCCTTTGCGAGAATTCTTGTACCTGTCGTTGAGGAGGACTTCGCTGGAGGATGTTGATTTACGTCTGGGGAAATAGAGTATAGGAGCTTCGATTGTCCATTACTCTATTGGGGAGCCATCTCTTGATTGAGGAGACGAAAGTGAACTGCTTATCTAGTCAGGATCTAGGCTTCACAGTGACTGGTTGAGGATGATAAGGTTGACTGCTATCTGGTCGCATTCGAGGATTCATAGTTACTTATTAGGGAAATGTGAAATCGACCGTATCTGGTCGGGTCCAGGTTTTAAATTGTTGTAAACTGTTGTCCGGAGATAAAAGAGAAGGAACCTGGATAGTAGGGTTACTTCGAGATGAAATCCTGGATAGTAAGGTTGTGAGAAGGAACCTGGATAGTAAGGTTACTTCGAAATAAAAGCCTGGATAGTAGGGCTATAAGAAGGAACCTGGATAATAGCGTTACTTCAAAATGAAAGCCTAGATAGTAGGGCTATGAGAAGGAACCTGGGTAGTAGGTTTGCTTCGAAATGAAATCCTGGATAGTAGGGTTATGAGAAGGAACCTGGGTAGTAGGGTTACTTCGAAATGAAAGCCTGGATAGTAGGGCTATAAGAAGGAACCTTGATAGTAGGGTTACTTCGAAATGAAAGCCTGGATAGTAGGGCTATGAGAAGGGACCTGGATAGTAGGGTTACTTCGAAATGAAAGCCTGGATAGTAGGGCTATGAGAAGGAACCTGGATAGTAGGGTTACTTCAAAATGAAATCCTGGATAGTAGGTCTATGAGAAGGAACCTGGATAGTAGGGTTACTTCGAAATGAAAGTCTGGATAGTATGGCTATGAGAAGAAACCTGGATAATAGGGTTACTTCAAAATGAAATCCTGGATAATAGGGCTATGAGAAGGAACCTGGATAGTAGGGTTACTTCGAAATGAAAGCCTAGATAGTAGGGTTATGAGAAGGAACCTGGATTGTAGGGTTACTTCGAAATGAAAGCCTGGATAGTAGGGATATGAGAAGGAACATGGGTCGTAGGGTTGATTCAAAATGAAAGCATGGATAATAGGGTTTATAGGAAGGAACCTGGGTCGTAGGGTTGCTTCGAAATGAAAGCCTGGATAGTAGGGCTACCTCAAGACGAAAGCCTGGATAGTAGGGCTTATGGGAAGGAACCTGGATAGTAGGGTTACTTCAAAATGAAAGCCTGGATAGTAGGGCTTATGGGAAGGAACTTGGGTCATATAGTTACTTCAAGATGAAATCCAAGATAATAGGGCTTATGGGAAGGAACCTGGATAGTATGGTTACTTCAAAATGAAAACCTGGATAGTAGGGCTTATGGGAAGGAACCTGGTTCGTAGGGTTACTTCAAGATGAAAGCCTGGATAGTAGGGCTTATGGGAAGGAACCTGGGTCGTAGGGTTACTTCGAAATGAAAGCCTGGATAGTAGGGCTACCTCAAGACGAAAGCCTGGATAGTAGGGCTTATGGGAAGGAACCTGGATAATAGGGTTACTTCAAAATGAAAGCTTGGATAGTAGGGCTTATGGGAAGGGACCTGGGTCGTAGGGTTACTTCAAGATGAAATCCTGGATAGTAGGGCTTATGGGAAGGAACCTGGATAGTAGGGTTACTTCAAAATGAAAGCCTGGATAGTAGGGCTTATGGGAAGGAACCTGGGTCGTATGGTTACTTCAAGATGAAAGTCTGGATAGTAGGGTTTATGGGAAGGAACCTGGGTCGTAGGGTTACTTTGTGGGGAGTTTGGGTAAAACTGCATCTGAACCGAGAAGGAACCTAGGTAAGGTTGCTTCGTGAGGAGTTTGGGTAAAACTGCATCTGAACCGAGAAGGAACCTAGGTAAGGTTGCTTCGTGGGGAGTTTGGGTAAAACTGCATCTGAAATGAGAAGGAACCTAGGTAAGGTTTCTTCGTGGGGAGTTTGGGTAAAACTGCATCTGAACCGAGAAGGAACCTATGTAAGGTTGCTTCGTGGGGAGTTTGGGTAAAACTGCATCTGAACCGAGAAGGAACCTAGGTAAGGTTGCTTCGTGAGGAGTTTGGGTAAAATTGCATATGAACCGAGAAGGAACCTAGGTAAGGTTGCTTCATGGGGAGTTTGGGTAAAACTGCATCTGAACCAAGAAGGAACCTAGGTAAGGTTTCTTCGTGGGGAGTTTGGGTAAAACTGCATCCGAACCGACAAGGAATCTAGGTAAGGTTGCTTCGTGGGGAGTTTGGGTAAAACTGCATCTGAACCGAGAAGGAACCTAGGTAAGGTTGCTTCGTGGTAAGTCCGTGTAGGGCTTCAGGAGGAACCTGGGTAAGGTTACTTCGGGATGAGTTCGTGTGAAACTTTATTTGGAAATGTATGAGAAGGGACCCGTGTAAGATTTTTCAGGATAAACCCGCGTGAAGCTGTATTTAGGAGAAACCCGTGTAAGATTGCTTCGTGACGAACCCGTGTAAAGTTGCGTCTGGTCGCGCAGATAATTACTCTGTTTAGTTTCAGGAGCTAATCTTGGACCTGCTTGAAATTGTTGATGATAACCATCTTTCCTGAAAAGGTACATGATAAATTATATGTGATGCATGAAATGCATTGTATGATGATCTCAAAATAAACGAGATTATGCTGTATGCAATATGTGTGCGCACGTCATGATGTATGAGCATGAAATGCTATTGTGGCTCGTCCGAGTTTTGGAAAATAAATCCCTGACTGCTCTTGGAGAATACTGGAAATTGCATTCCTGATCGTTGTAGAAAAAGTGGTTCTTCTACCTCCGCTGGGGATGGTGAATGGAGATGACTATGTTGTAGATTTACTCTTGTTTGTGAATGGTCTGCCGGGGAGAGACTTTGTTTGAGAATAACTCTGCGGGAGGATGACTCTGTTGGAAGATGAACTTTCGTAGTTGAAGTAATAAGCTTTGTTGGGGATTGATCTTATGTATTTATAGAAATAAACTTTGCTCAGGAGAAAACTTTATGATCCGCTTGCGATTATGAAATTCGGTCGGGGAATATAGATGTCAGTTTTCTGAAGGAACCTGGATGGGGATAGTAACTCCTGTCTGGGGAAGCCGATGTCAAAACTTTAGTTGCCTCTACTCTGTGGGGAGTGTAGATGTCATTGGGACGCATGTTGAGGATACAAAAATGACTTTGCATCAGGACTTTTTTACCCCTGTACTGGCTGGAGAAAGTACCTGCAGAGGCTTTTTGGATAGCTTGAGTGTTATCCCAACTCATGAGGTGCCTGGTAACTGCCGATCAGAATGATAAGTCTTCTACTGATAGGCAAGTGACAAGATGACGGGACATAGTCGTACGCTTTAATCCCTAACTTTTGCATGGACTTTCTTTTCAAATTCTCAGTCCACCAGGATAACCTTTTTTGCCCAAGCCTCCTTTTTAGGTTTTCGAATTGCCAGGTATACAGATTTTTTTTGTTTTTATCCCTAATTTTTTCTCGAACTTTTTTGGTTCGTCGGGATTCCCTTATTTTTTCCTAGGCCAGTCGACCTAGCGGGTCTTTTTCATGCATGGTATTTTTCGACTATGTCCATGTTCTCAGGATGTAGGGAGTTGTCACCGTCCATAGTGTTGTGTTGTAGTATTGTCAAGATGTTTTCTTGATGGTACATGATTCGTTGCTGGAATGCATTCGTAATGCCCCAAGTGATTCAAATGGAGATCTACCCCTGGTTATTTAGCACTTTTGGAGAAACTGCCCCAGTTGTGTTAGACATCATGTTATACCCCTTGCTTATGGAAGACCTGTTGTTGGAAGTGTCTTTCCTACTGAGGTGATTCTGTCCATTGAGAGGATGTCTGTTCATTGAATATCCATTGTGCGGATTTCTCTGCTGTCAAACAACTAGTCATATGCAAACAATGCCATTTAAAGAATGCAAACTCATGTTCCTCTTAATTTTTTTTTGAAAATGTGTTTTGTGTAGTAAAACAAGATTTGCAAGAATGTGATATCAACCCAGGATTCGTAACAAATTCTACAGGAGTCAGGATACATTTGTAACAGTATGCTTTTGAACTAACCCATACTTCAGCTAGGACTTTTAAGGGTTATAACGTGACCAGGTTCACGGTTTAAGAAACAAAGGATAAAGGCTCAAAATTTATTTGTACCCACCCATTCTTCGTGATGTCCTTCAGTCCTATGCTCAGTTAATTGCGCGTTTAGAATCCCAATTGAGTCTGGCATCTTGTCCTTGATGTTCCGGTGATGGTTCGGATACTGAAAGTTTATTTTGAATAGGCAGTCATCTTTTTTGTCGAGGATTTGTAGGACCACTTTCTTTTTTATTTTACTATCCCTGTCTTTTTCCTGAACTGTTTCTTTTGTGATTATAGTCAGCGGGATGCCCCAGTTTTTCCTTAAGTCTCCTTCATAGGTTTTAACTTAACGGGCTTTTATTTTGAGAAATGATGACTGCCTGTTTTGACGATTATACAGAACCATCACCGTCTTTTGATTTGAAAGGACGTCTTTGATGCTATTCATTATGTATGAAGTAGAATATTGCGACTGAATACGCATCTGAATTAACTGAGAAACTACCCTGCCCTAGGTTATGATTAAGGGTTTTAATTTGTGTGAAAAGAAAACTCCTACTTCTTAGGCTCAAAGGGGTTGACTAGGGATTATTCCTTATAACTCCACTATTTGGGATTTGAAACAACGCCTGTACATCGTCAGCAAGGTCTGATCAAAAGCATATTGTAGAGATGGTGGTATCGTTTTTGTCATCCTCTCTCTAAGGCTTAGAGTTTTTAATCGAGAGTTGAATATCACGAAGAGGAAGTATAAAGCAGTTTAAGCATAGTGAAAACATATTAATTCATGACAAACATGTGTAATGCATTAATGAAATAACAAAGTTTTGACATGACAATAATTGTTTGAATAAGTAAAGAAAATACAACTTGAGAATTAAATGAACAAAAATGCTTTCAATCCTAGCCATGTTTTGGCAAGGGAGAAGTGATCACGTTGGGAGTCTCAGGAGGGTCGAATTCAATCTCCTTAGTGTTAGAACAATGTTTGAATCTAGTACCCTATATTTGAGTTTTGATGATAACAAAGTGAAAAGATATAGTACTTAAATATTTCATGATTGAATTATATGCTGCCTAAAATTACTATGCTCTGATTTGCAGATATGCTGATTAAAATAAGCAAGATCACGTTTTCAGCATCAGAATATGATTTCATACACCAGCATCAGAAGTTGCTGAATCAGAACGTCAAGATCAGATGATCAACGCTTGCACATGCTGAAGCTTGATGAACAGAACTGCGCGTAAAACACTCTGATAACAGAATCAATAGTTCATCAGCAGCGAAGCAGAATCAGAATGAGCCAAGCCAGAACGTGCATTGAAGAAGCAACGGTACTGTGCATTGAACGCTAATCAATTCCAACGGCCTCATTCCAGACAAGATCTGCTCAAAAAGGAAAGCTTGTTATTAGCATTGAATCAAGAATATTTGCTTCAACGTTCATCTTCTCAAGTGCTATATAAACCAAGCTTCGAAGATTATCACGGCTAATGCTTCCAAACTCTCTACACGCACAAAGCTGATCAATAATCTTCATCTACCAGTCTTGCTAAACCAACAAACTCTGATACTCCATTAGTGTTTAGCATTCTAAGTTTCTAAGCTTCATTTGTGTAAACATCACAGTTGTGATATAGTTTTGTAGAAAACATTCACACACATTTGTTTTATACCTTAGTAAGAAAGTGTTGCCTTGACAAACCGGATTGTGGTTTGAATCAAGAAGGCTTTAGTAGTTGTTAAAGCAGATTTGTATTCAGTTGAATATAGTGAATTAAGACCTCGTTGGAGAGAGGCGAAATCACCTTGACGGGTGGACTGGAGTAGTTTGAGATCAAACGAACCAGGATAAAAATATCTTGTCATTTGCTTTAAGATTCCAGTTTTACAATTCAACCCCCCCTTCTTGTGTTTTTCACCCCTTCAATTGGCATCAGAGCGCCTGGTTCTGAGCTAAAACACTTAACCGTGTCAGTACAAGATCCAGCGTCAGAAAAACACAATGGCAGGAAACAACTCTCATTTCAGCAATAACAACAATGAGGATAGAGACAGATTCAGCGGCAAACCTCCAGTCTTTGATGGAGAAAACTTTGATTACTGGAAAGATAGAATTGAAAGCTTCTTTCTAGCACATGATGCTGATCTGTGGGATATGGTGACAGATGGATACACGCACCCTGTGAATGCAACTGGTCAGAAGATTGAAAGAAAATCAATGACTGATCAACAAAAGCGTGATTTCAAGAATCACCATAAGGCCAGAACCATCCTCCTCAGTGCCATCTCCTATACTGAGTATGAAAAGATCTCCAACAGAGACACAGCTAAGAACATCTTTGATTCTCTCAGAATGACGCATGAGGGCAACGTTCAAGTCAAGGAAACAAAAGCTCTGGCGCTCATTCAGAAGTATGAGGCGTTTAAAATGGAAGAATCTGAATCCATTGAAACTATGTTCTCCAGATTCCAGATTCTGGTAGCTGGTCTCAAAGTTCTGGACAAGGGATACTCTACTGCTGACCATGTCAAGAAGATAATCAGAAGTTTACCCAAGCAGTGGAGGCCTATGGTTACTGCTCTGAAGCTGGCGAAAGATCTCAACAAAATCACTCTGGAGGAACTTATAAGCTCCCTCAGAAGTCATGAGATAGAGCTAGAAGCTGACGAGCCTCAGAAGCAAGGTAAGCCTATAGCTTTAAAATCTAACAGAAAATCTGAATCTAAAGTTTTGCAGGCAGTTGAAGAAACATCTGATGGATCCTCATCAGAAGAAGACGAACTTTCCCTTCTCTCCAGAAGAGTAAATCAACTGTGGAAGCAAAGACAAAGGAAGTTCAGGAATCCCAGAAGATCTGATCAGAACGAGTCTTCTTCCAGATACAGAAGGACAGATTCTTCCTCTGGATACAGAAGATCTGAAGGCTCCTCAGGTAGCAAGAAGCCAAATACAAAAGACATCATCTGCTACGAGTGCAATGAGCAAGGACACTACAAGAGTGACTGTCCAAAGCTTCAGAGGGAAAAGCCCAAAAAGAAGTTTGGAAGAGAGAAGAAGAAAAGTCTCATGGCCACATGGGATGACTCTGACTCGTCTGAAGCTGACTCAGAATCAGATGATGAAAGGGCGAACATAGCGCTCATGGCTAACATTCCAGATGACAGTGAAGCTTCTGACTCAGACTCAGAATCAGACACAGAAGAGGTATTCCCTAACTTCGCTGTTAATTTTACAAAGGCTGAACTTGCTAAAAGCCTCAATGAAATTCTGGAACGCTATCAGCAAATTAGAGCTAAATTCAGAGACCTGAAAAGGACTCTTGAATCTGACTCTAATAAGTCTGAGAGTCTCAAATTGGAAAACTCTGAGCTGAGAGATAAAATTTTAAAATTAGAAAAATCTTTACAAAACTCTCAGAATGAACCAATTTCTGAAACTCCCAGCAACGCTGATGAGATCATTAAGGAGTATGATCATAGTTTCCAGAAGTTTCTTGCTAAAAGCATAGATAGAAGCAGAATGGCTTCAATGATCTATGGAGTTAGCAGAAACGGCAGGAAAGGAATAGGATACCTAGGTAAGGCTCCTACACCTAAGAATGTAATGGATTTAACTATTAAACACACACCTTTAAATTCACACTTTGTGTATGGTCACACACATGACATCAAATATACTAGCAGTAAGCACTCTGTGAAACCAAAATTCAACCAGAGTTTTGGTAAAACTAACAAATCAGGACCCAAGAAGATCTGGGTACCTAAGGATAAAATAATACATGTTGCAGATATCTTTAGCAGCAAGTCAGAAACACCAGTCATGGTACCTGGACTCTGGCTGCTCACGACACATGACGGGAAGAAGGCATATGTTCCAAAGCCTGGAACTTAAGCCTGGAGGCCACGTTGGCTTTGGAGGCAATCAGAGGGGAAAGATAATTGGCTCTGGAACTGTAGGTAATGGAAATCTTCCCTCTATTAATAATGTTCTGCTAGTTGATGGATTGATGCATAATCTGTTATCCATAAGTCAATTAAGTGATAACGGTTATGATATAATCTTTAATCAAAAATCATGTAAAGCTGTTAGTCAGAAAGATGGGACTATCCTATTTAATGGTAAGAGGAAAAACAACATTTACAAAATCAAACTTTCTGAACTAAAGAGTCAGAACGTAAAATGTCTTCTGTCTGTTAACAACGAGCAGTGGATCTGGCACAGAAGATTGGGGCATGTTAGTATGAGAAGAATATCTCAGATTAACAAACTCAATCTGGTCAGAGGACTTCCAAATTTGAAGTTCAATTCAGATGCTCTGTGTGAAGCATGTCAGAAAGGCAAATTTGCTAAAGCCATTAGAACTTCTGCACATTGACTTATTTGGACCAGTTAAAACTGCTTCAGTCAGTGGCAAGAAGTATGGGTTAGTAATCATAGATGACTATAGCAGATGGACATGGGTAAAGTTCTTAAGACACAAGGACGAGTCACACTCTGTGTTTGTTACCTTCTGTAACCAAGTTCAGAATGAAAAAGATCTTAGAATCGTTAAAGTCAGAAGTGATCATGGTGGAGAATTTGAAAATAAAGATTTTGAGTCATTCTTTAATGACAAAGGCATTCTGCATGATTTCTCTTGTCCTAGAACTCCCCAACAAAATGGAGTTGTAGAACGAAAGAACAGAACATTGCAAGAAATGGCCAGAACCATGATCAACGAGACAAACGTTGCTAAGACTTTCTGGGCAGAGGCAATAAACACAGCGTGTTACATTCAGAATAGAATCTCAATAAGACCTATTCTGGAAAAGACTCCATATGAATTGTGGAAGAACAGAAAGCCCAACATTTCGTATTTTCATCCATTTGGATGTACTTGCTATATGTTAAATACTAAGAATTATTTGAACAAGTTTGATTCTAAGGCACAGAAGTGTATTATGTTAGGATACTCTGAACGCTCAAGAGGGTACAGAGTATACAATACAGAAACACAGATTGTGGAAGAATCAATCAGTGTTCGTTTTGATGACAAACTTGACTCTGAAAAGTCAAAGCAGAATGAAAATCTTGCAGGTATAGAAATTGAATTTGCAGGTTCTGAAGACAAGTCATCAGAAGCTCTCAACACAGACATTCCTTCATCGTCTGAAAGAAGCAATGCTAGAAATCCTACAATTGCTGCTGATCAACCTCAGAAGAGATTACCCAGAAGCAGTTTGGATCACCCAGAAGAGACTATCCTAGGAAGAAAGGAAGACCCAATCAGAACAAGAGCAAGCTTCAGAAACTCTGAAGAAACTCTGATGGGACTTGTGTCTCTGATTGAACCTTCTTCTATTGATGAAGCACTTCTGGACAATGACTGGATTCTGGCAATGCAAGAAGAGCTGAATCAATTCACCAGAAACGACGTATGGGATCTCGTTCCCAGACCAAAAGGATTCAACGTCATTGGAACAAGATGGGTGTTCAGAAACAAGCTCAATGAACAAGGTGAAGTCGTCAGAAACAAGGCACGACTGGTTGCACAAGGTTATAGTCAGCAAGAGGGGATAGACTATACAGAAACCTTTGCCCCAGTCGCCAGGTTAGAATCTATCAGACTTTTAATTTCATTTGCTGTTAATAGAGGCATCACTCTGTATCAGATGGATGTCAAAAGTGCATTCTTAAATGGTTATATAGAAGAAGAAGTATATGTTCATCAACCCCCAGGTTTTGAAAATACAAAACATCCAGAACATGTTTTCAAACTGAAAAAGTCACTATATGGTCTGAAACAAGCTCCCAGAGCTTGGTATGAAAGGCTAAGTAACTTTCTGCTTGAAAATGAATTCACCAGAGGGAAAGTGGACACGACTCTATTCTGTAAAACAGTTAAGAGTGACATTTTAGTCTGTCAAATTTATGTTGATGATATTATTTTTGGTTCTACTAATCCTTCTCTTGGAAGAAAATTTGCTAAGTGTATGCAGGCAGAATTTGAGATGAGCCTCATGGGGGAACTGAAATTCTTTCTAGGAATTCAGATCAATCAAACTCCAGAGGGAACTTACATTCATCAGAGCAAATACATCAGAGATCTTCTGAAGAAATTTGACCTCTCAGAATGTAAGCCATCAAAGATTCCAATGCATCCCACGTGCATTCTGGAAAGAGAAGAGGTAAGCAAAAGCGTAGAACAGAAAGTCTACAGAGGTATGATTGGTTCTCTCCTTTATCTGACTGCTTCAAGACCTGATATTTTATTCAGCGTATGTATTTGTGCTAGATTCCAATCAGATCCTAGAGAATCTCACTTAACAGCTGTTAAGCGAATTTTCAAGTATCTGAAAGGTACTACTAATCTGGGTTTGTTTTATAGAAAATCCAGTGATTACAGTTTAGTAGGCTACTGCGATGCTGATTTTGCTGGAGACAGAGTGGAACGCAAAAGTACTTTTGGAAGCTGCCAGTTTCTGGGAGAAAATCTGATCTCGTGGTCCAACAAAAGGCAATCAACAATTGCTCTGTCAACAGCAGAAGCTGAGTACATAGCAGCAGCTGGATGTAGCACACAAATGCTCTGGATGAAAAGTCAGCTTGAAGACTTCCAGATTTTTGAGAGTAACATTCCTATTCTTTGTGATAATACTTCTGCTATTTGCTTAAGTAAGAATCCTATTTTACATTCTAGAGCTAAGCATATAGAAATAAAACATCATTTCATTAGGGACTATATTCAGAAAGGTATTTTAAACTTGAAATTTATAGATACAGACCATCAATGGGCTGATATCTTTACTAAACCCCTTTCAGAAGATAGGTTTAATTTCATTCTGAAACATCTCAGCATGAAAGTATGCCCAGAATGAAAATGTTTTAATTCCATGTATTTATCTTCAGAATGTAATTATATTACTGTGAACTTCTGATCAATCTTCTTTCAGAAAGATAGAACATGCAGATTGTATCAGAGGCAAGTCTAAAGATCTGAGAGTCTAATCTCAAAGACAGACGTGCTGATCACTACATCAAACAAGTGTCATCCAATCATCAGCAAATCCCTGAAGCAGAACGCGTGCACGTTTCTGAGAAGGCAAAGCGCTGATTGGGTGCATTGAGACACATGTCTGGTAACCGTTTTTAAGTATCTTTCTCAAATCCCCCAAAATCAGCAAGCAGTTAATGCAAAAGTAATCACGCTTGTTAATGGCAATCATTATTTTTTTTCTCTCTCTTAAAAACGTTTAATTTTTCAAAATAATTTTTGAAATCTTTATTTAAGCACATTATTCTTCAATCTTATTCTTTACGCTTTCTCATAATCTCTTAAGTATTCTCGGCATATTTCTGAGTTATCTTCTTAAAACCCTTTTTTCTCTCAAATCACTCTCAAGCTTTTTGTGTGAGAACAATGGCATCCTCCAGCATTTCTGCAGGAAATCAGAAGAAAGAAACCTCTGAGCAGTATCAGGTGCCTACCAGAACTCTTCTCACACCGGTAAAGAATCTTGAGGTTCTCTCTGAGTTAATCGTCGACTTCGAAAGTTTGAAGGATAATGGATTTGACCTAACTGATGAAATCAAGGCTCAAAAGTGGGAGAGGTATTTCGATAGGCTGGTTGGACCAACCTTCCCAGAGCTTGTCAAGGAATTTTGGATTCACGCCAAGATTCATAAACATCTAGTCATCTCTTCTGTCATGGGAAAGAAGATAGTAATTTCTGAAGACCTCATTGCTAGGTTAATTGGTCAAAGTGGTGGTGGAGTCCGTTGTGTGGACATGGCTGACAGATGCCCTGATATAGGTGTGGTAGCCAACTGCATTTTCACTCTTGGTTTTCCCAGCAGCAAAATTAAGGATCTGAAGGATCACTGCAGAGTATGGGCCAAGATTGTTCTGGGCTGTTTCAATCACAGGAAGCCAACAAGCTCTTCTGATTATATAAACGTGGATCAGCAATTTCTGATCTACTTTATTGATCAGAGGGTGAAGATCAATCTGGCACACTTCCTGTTCAACCATCTGAAGACTAGTGTGAAAGAGACTAGAGAAGAAGAAAGGACCAAAATGGACTGGATACCGTTTGGAAGGCTCATATCAGATATTCTGACAGAGAATAAGCTGATAGATTATCTGAGCGAAGCTAAAGTGCTGGGCAATTTTGAACCAACTGTTGGAAAACCACTGAACGCTAAAAACCTGAAAAAGATGAAGCTGATAGAAAATATTAAGAAGGAACCCAGAGCTGCTTCAACTGCTGACATCTCCAGAAGAAGAGTGCCTCTGAGTGATTTCCCAAAATTTTCTGAAATGGAATCCCAACCGGATATGTTTCTCAAGTATCCAGATTCATACAAGGAAGAAGATGCAGGTTCAAAGCTGAAGATCAAAGATCTGAGTCAAGTTCAACCAGAAGTGATTCAGAAGAAGACAAAGAAGAGGAAAGCAGAAGGATCATCTCATCAGACTCCAAAGAAACGAGGTAATTCATCTGCTGCCCCTATTTCAATTTCATCTACTATTCCAACATCTGTTGCTCCTCCTCAAACCTCTCACAGAATATCCATCCCAATCCCTACTATTGATGAAACCATACCAGAAGACCCTTCTGAGACCTTACAACTCAGAAGAACCAGAATTAAAATTACCAAACAACCAACTGTTTCAACAACACCAGCACTTGATAGAGTGCTAGCTGATATTGAGCGTGAACATGCTTCTGTTCAACCTCACTCTGAACCACCAAATATTCCTCCTCCTCAACCAGAACCACAACCTGAACCAGAAATTCAACCAGAACCAGAACCAGAACAACAACAACAACCACTCACAGAAGAACCTCTGATCCCTGAGCAATCAGAGATTCCACTTCCTCAACCAGAAAATAAACCACCTTCGCCACAAACAGAGTTTCACCGCTATGAAACCCCTTCTCCACATCATTCTGATCCCCACTCACCTCAACCTTCACCGCTGGCAATCCAGTTGCCATGTGGAACCACCATTGTCAGGCCCCAGTTGCCATCATCAAAGGAATCAACACCTCCAAAAACTCCAACCACTCCAATAGAAATATCCTCTGATTCTGATAACCATCCTCCAAAACAAACAGCACCTCAAACAAACCTCTGAAAACCAATCCGCTGAAAACCCCAGCAGAACTTTCATTGACTTAACAAGTCTTGAACGTCTCGCTGACCTTAGACACAAATTGGCCATTCCCAAACCAAAGCAACTAGATGTTGGCTCTGGTATTTTGGACTTTGAAACAGGTATGCTGCAATGGATTGCTTCTTTGAAGCAAGTCTGTCCGGGGATGATCGACCCAGCTGCTTCTGATCAGCTCTGGTCACAGTTCAGAGTATGGGTACGTGCTGAAGCACTCAAGCTGCAGGACGTCAACTATGAGCAGGCTCAACAGAACTTTAGCAAGCTGCTGAAGGAAGTTGAGAGTCAGCTGCCTCAAGAAGTTGTGCTCCCTCTGGACTCTGAATCCTGGTCTGAGAAAGAGCAAGCTGCACAGGTGCAACCATCAGAAGAAGACAAGACCCTTCAGGAAGAAAATCCAGCAGAAGATGTAGCTGAAAGTTCTGAGAAGCTTCCTCCTGCTGAAAGTTCTCAAGCTGCCTTGGACAGGCAGGCTCTGGAAGAATTAAGGCTGAATGACTTGCGTCTACAGCAGCGGGTGGAAGAGAATGATCAGAAGATGGAAGCAAGAATGAATGTACAGGACAGCAAGATTGACACTGTTGTCAACATGGTTCAGAAGCAGAATGAAACTTCTGAAAAGATTCAAGCAATGCTGGAAAGCCTATTCTCACGCATGCCCCCACAACCTTAAATTTTTTTTTTCATGCATGACATTCTCTATGTTTTCTTCATTTTCTGTTGTACTATTTTGACTATGTTTTGTAATATTCGTTTGCTCTGATTATGAACTATTTTAATATAATTTGTTTTTCTGATCTAAATTGTTTTAGCACATCACTAACACTTTTTGATTGCTGACAAAAAGGGGGAGAACAAGAATGATATTTAAAATCAATAACGGCTAACTAGACAGAAACTCTCAAACATTCTAACTCTATTACTTGAAATGTTTTTCTGTTTTGTCTTTAAGTCTACAGGTACAAGGAAGCTCTTGAACACTATGAAGACTAGAAGCTAGAAGCTCTGATCAAAATGTAGAAGCTCATGTTGCTCTGATCAAATATGAAGTTCTGATCGACCTAACACTCTGATCCGAAGCAAAGCTCTGACAGGAAAAGCTCTGAAGCTCTGCTCTCTGATAAGTCAAAGACCTATAATCTGATGCTCAAAGATAGAAAAAGATCTGATCCTGAAGAACACGTATATCAAAGGGAAGTAACAAACTCAGGGGGAGTATCTCTTAACTCTGACTTCTCCGCACTTCTTATTCTGATACATAGCTCTGATACCTTTTCACGTTATTCTTTCATTTAAAATATCTAGTTTTTGTCATCATCAAAAAGGGGGAGATTGTTAGAACAATGTTTGAATCTAGTACCCTATATTTGAGTTTTGATGATAACAAAGTGAAAAGATATAGTACTTAAATATTTCATGATTGAATTATATGCTGCCTAAAATTACTATGCTCTGATTTGCAGATATGCTGATTAAAATAAGCAAGATCACGTTTTCAGCATCAGAATATGATTTCATACACCAGCATCAGAAGTTGCTGAATCAGAACGTCAAGATCAGATGATCAACGCTTGCACATGCTGAAGCTTGATGAACAGAACTGCGCGTAAAACACTCTGATAACAGAATCAATAGTTCATCAGCAGCGAAGCAGAATCAGAATGAGCCAAGCCAGAACGTGCATTGAAGAAGCAACGGTACTGTGCATTGAACGCTAATCAATTCCAACGGCCTCATTCCAGACAAGATCTGCTCAAAAAGGAAAGCTTGTTATTAGCATTGAATCAAGAATATTTGCTTCAACGTTCATCTTCTCAAGTGCTATATAAACCAAGCTTCGAAGATTATCACGGCTAATGCTTCCAAACTCTCTACACGCACAAAGCTGATCAATAATCTTCATCTACCAGTCTTGCTAAACCAACAAACTCTGATACTCCATTAGTGTTTAGCATTCTAAGTTTCTAAGCTTCATTTGTGTAAACATCACAGTTGTGATATAGTTTTGTAGAAAACATTCACACACATTTGTTTTATACCTTAGTAAGAAAGTGTTGCCTTGACAAACCGGATTGTGGTTTGAATCAAGAAGGCTTTAGCAGTTGTTAAAGCAGATTTGTATTCAGTTGAATATAGTGAATTAAGACCTCGTTGGAGAGAGGCGAAATCACCTTGACGGGTGGACTGGAGTAGTTTGAGATCAAACGAACCAGGATAAAAATATCTTGTCATTTGCTTTAAGATTCCAGTTTTACAATTCAACCCCCCCTTCTTGTGTTTTTCACCCCTTCACTTAGCGTCAATCATGTTCTGAATCTTGTATTTCAGCGCCCAACAATCATTGGTATCGTTCCCCGGGCTGCAAGAATGATAAGCACACCTTCCATCCGGATTGTAGTTAGGATAGGAAGTCTTGGGATTCAGATGAGGTCCTATCAACATAATCAGATTCATCCTCAACAAGTGTTGTAAACCTTGAGACAACGACACGTTGAGTTTGGTAAACTTCCTTTTAGGTATATTCGACTTACTCTGATTAACCCGTTGTTTTTGGCGAGGTTGTTGTTGGACCCGTGACGTGGTAGCAATTTGGAAAGGTCCACTCTTCACCAAACCAACCTTTTGTCTTCTTGGAGGTTGATCAATGACTTGGTCCCTAGCCTCGACTGTTTGCTTCATACTGTTGTATCCATCTTGATGAAGTTGGTTGATAATGGCCCTCAACTCTTCTTGTCCCCGGGACAGGCCTTGGATAAGAGCCATCTTCCCCAGCATCTGGGTTCTCATTACTTCAACCTCAGCTTGCAGTTGTTCCAACCGTTCGTCCTTATCGTCTTCAGGATTTTTCTTGGCCAGGTTCCCAGCGAGGAGTGCTTTCAACTCTTCCTGCCCCTTGGATAGGTTCAGGAACATTTCCATGAACTTAGCTTCTTGAGTTTGGAGATCTTTGTTGTCTTATTTGAGAGCCATTGCTGAAATAAACAGCGAGAACATGAGAGACCTACTTTGAAACCTGCTTATGCAATGATATGTATGATATATGTATGAAATGTTTTCAAGGATATCGCGGGGTAAACAAGAAA
Source organism: Vicia faba (assembly GCA_948472305.1). Taxonomy (NCBI): domain Eukaryota; kingdom Viridiplantae; phylum Streptophyta; class Magnoliopsida; order Fabales; family Fabaceae; genus Vicia; species Vicia faba. The sequence continues at coordinate 1,151,968,783 of OX451737.1, forward strand.
ATGTCAGAAGTTGAAAATTTTCCATTTTGATTGAAGCACTTCATATCGTTGAATGTCCTTTTACGAGAGTCAAGCTCACCATATCAAGTGGGTCATATCCCCTGACTCAAGTTATCGTGTTTTGATCTTTAGACGACATTGGCTAGAGGAAAAATAAATCCCCTTTCCCCTTGCTAGACGTCTGGTTCATCATAGCCTGCATCACAGACCCTCGAGATCCTTGAAATGGTTAAGGAAATGCTATGGTATGATTCTATTATATGTATGCTATGCATCCAGCAAAAATGAAGGGTAAGAAACCAATTTATTGGATTTATACAAACAAGGTCCTGCAAGGAATACAAACAAAGCCCTGCAATGAGTTCAAATTGTTAGGAACGGAAAGAAAACAAGTAACACAAGTAGCCTTAGGTTTAGGCTTGCATGGATTCCATAGGTAAGTACCCTCTTGAAGTTTAGTTGGTTTCAAACCTGTCTTAGAAAAGTAATCGGGTTCTAACGGATCTCAATACCACTGATCTTTCCCCTAAGCTTCATTCAATAGGCGATTGACTCGCAACCAAACAAAACTCAGTAGTCAAACCTCAATGAGCGTAGCATCGAGTATATGTCGACCTTGGGAATACACCAAAGCCGGCAATCTCGCTACGTCCTACTAGCCAAGTTGTGCAATTAAAGGTTCTAAGGTCAGTTGATGCTTTATGATACCACGCAGCGGCCCCGTACTCTCCTTTATTGACTCAAGGGTTACCGGTACCAACCTAAGTGTCACATTAACGTAGCTACTGCTTCAACTATATTGGTATACCCCACACACAATTTATTGCTACTTACCTAAAAGGTGTTCCCCGATCCGGGTGTAGGATCTTCAATAATACCCAAACAAAACCCTTGAATATAAAGCAGGCAAAGCAAACAAGAAATCAATTTTAAAAGTGACCTAGTTCCTAAGGTATACCCCACTTATTTAACTCCCCAGCAGAGTCTCCAGTTCTGTGATACGGTGGCAGAACCGACTGTTTAACACTGGTTTGCGTTTTGTATTTGCAAATATGCGGTAAGCAAGAGTCGCCACCGACTTTTATTTCATCCAACAAAGGAAAGGGAAAAAGAATAGAAAAAACCTTTTTCGAGATGTTTCTGAGTACGGGGGGTAGATTATAGAAAGGGAAGGTGTTAGCACCCTTTCTATCCATGATTTCCCATGGGCTCTTAGGTACTTGCTCATTTTTGAAATTGCTTGTGTGTGTTTTGCAAAAAGTTTTATTTAACATCGTGATAACTCTTGTGTCGGTCCTCAAGAGCGTGACGAAGTGGTTTTTGAAACTGGTTTGAAACTATTTGTGGGAAAGAGTTTATTTGAGCAAGTAATTAAGATGTTCTACCTACTCGAAAAAAGATTGTTCGTTCTCGTTTCCTTTAGAAAGCGCTATCCTACTATTAAGGAGTAGGTAGCCCTACCGCTGGAGTTTTAAGGGACATTCGAAGGGACGAAATGGTCACTGAAGGCAACAAGTAAGGATACCTTAGCATTTCGAATGGACTATCGTCATAATATCATTTATCGTAGGCAACTCGAGGGACAATGAGGGACTATGATCTTTATGACGACTTTGAACTGCGGGTCATTACTAAGATATCCCTACGTTCGAGGGACACGACCATTATTACCGAGGCAACCAAGTGAGGCAAAACCCTAGGAGTGAGCATATGCAAGTGTTTGATTTCAGTTTCATTTATCTTACGCATTTAGGGTTATCTACCGTTTTAAATTATTATCTTACCATTCAGTCCTATTATCCATACATCTAGATAGTTTATAATTGTGGAAAGTAAAGTGCGAGAAATTAAAACCCTAGCTATTACAAGGCTTTGGGGAGGGGGATTACATAATAAAAAACGGGGGAAATAATAAATGCAAAATAGTAAACCTAATTAACTATTACAAACTCGGAGCAATTACATTAATAGGAAAAATGGGAAAAAAAGATGCGCGCGAGAGTAAGTCAAACGAGGAATTAACGTTAAATTCAGAAACAATCAATTAGTGAATAAAGAAAAGATATTTTAGGATTTTTTTTGAGAAAGTAATTAATTTTGCAAATTAACCTAATTTCTAATCAATTTTAATTATGAAAAAAGGAATTTAAATTGCGCTAATTAACCTAATTAATTAATGCAATTAAATATTTTATGAAAATAACTAATCCTAATATTTTTTATGTTTTTATGATTTTTGATTTAATTAAAATATAATGATTTTGTAAAATTATTAAAACAAATAAAAGAAATTAAAAAAGAATTAAAGTGGGCCTGATGTTGTTGAGTAATCTGGGGGTGTACTGCCAGAATTTGCAAAGGCCCAAGATGATGGCCCAGTTGTCCAGCGTGTGGTTCAACGTAGCTAGCTTCTGAGTGTTCACCATGTGCTGCTTTCTTAGAGCGTTGGATCTGGCTGGAGATAGATCCCAAGGGTGAGATCTGAGGACGCATGATGGTCCTCTGGAGGTGAGGTGCATGGAACCTGCAAGGAAACTAGAAGAAAAATAGAAGATGTTGGAGGCAGGGTGTTGTACCCCAAAATTTTCCCTCTCATTTCTCAAAGGATCACCCTGGATCCTCAGGTTTGCTCCCATCTAATTTCAAGCCTTGATTTACAAATTTTCCAAGAAAGTCATTCACAAGGATAAAATGGTCATTTGCACATTGAAAAGTCAAACTTTGACTTTAGATCAAAATCAAGTTTCAAGAGTCATATTTCATCAAGACATGTTGAGATATGAAGTTTGTCTCATCTAGAAATTCAAAAGTCAAAAGTTACTTTGGAAAAGTCAAATTTCTAAATACTTAGAATTTTTCTAAGTGTTTAAGAAATATGACAAGCTCAGAACTTCTAATTAGATTATCACCATGATGTAAGCTGATTCTGGAATAATTTCTAACTTAAGAGTTTTAGATTTCAATAAGATCTAAAACACTACAGAACACAACTTCTCCTGGAAATGCTGGAATTTTAAGTTATAAATGTTCAAAGACACGTCCATGAAACTAAAGCACTCAACAAATTCTGGACACTTTCAAGATAGAGTTTGGTCAGAACTTCTGGGCTAGTTTTCACAAAGGTTCAGTCAGAGTTTGCAAGGGTAATTCAAAGAAGGTTACAAAGCGTGCTGCAAGCTTTCTAGAAAGTCTGAGAGCTCCTCCAAAACATGCTGGAGCAAGGAGATACAAAGATCAGAAGTTGGATGTCTATTCTAAGTCATGCTGAAGCTAAACTTCTGATCCAGAACTAAGAAATGATTCAGAATATCACGTTGTAGGATTTCTGGTTTGATCAATCTCATCATCATTTAATGCTCACAACCACTTTTGGGTCTTTGTTCAAAGGATTTCCCCACGTGTGGCATAAAAGTACCATTATTGTCAAAGAAAAACAAACTCTTGTAAAAGAGTGTGCTGGGCCCATGCGTTGCTTTTGCTTTTGAAGTTACCTTTCCTTAATTCCTGCTCACAAATCCAGCTTAGGCATGGCTAAAAGCTGCTAACCACCATGCTTGCTTCAAGAACAAGGCAACACCTTAGCATATGAAGGCTATATTCAACGCTTCGGTCAGAACATGACCAAATCCCAAAACCTTGTTTATACAACCTGCTGCATTACTACAGCACAGACCTATAACCAACAGCTAATTCAGCCTACGTCTGCATCCCATAATTGCACCAAACTAGCATATGAATACTGTGATCAAAAGGCAAGGGAATAGGATACCAAAAAGGTTAAAATCCCATTTGTTTCCCCCCCCCCCCCCAAAATCACAACAAATCCACCTATAAATAAGTTGCTCCATCACACTTGCAAAGGGTTGGATTTTGGAGAGGGAAGGAATCATCAAAAGAGAGAAAGGAAAAACAATGAAAACCTTTCTAAAATCCTAAACAGAACTTTTGTTCTTCCCTTTGAATCAAAGAACATAACCACTTTTCCGCTACTCTCGCTGACACCAGAACATCTGAAGGCAGCAGCCCAAAGCTCCAAGCATACACTCCAGATTCAAGGTAAGTCTTTCTGACTTTGCATTTTGTTTTATTCAGAACATTATTAATATGTAAATATCACAATTAATGTTGTCCATACCATTGCATAAGTAGAAAAATTGTGGATCAGAACTTCTTGATTAGGCCTGGACTCAGATTTAGGATTAGAACTTCTATAAACTGTTGTGTTGTTATCCTTTTAATTTGTTGTTTATTAAGAACTGAATAAATTGTTGATGTGCTGATTAAGAGTTGAAATATGGTATAGAACTTCTGATACTCACTCACAGTTTTAGCACAACACATAACTTCTGAGTTCTCCGCACTGTTTTAACATACAGAACTTCTATGATTTTCCCACTGTTTAAACACACTGAACTTCTAATGCTCACTCGTTGTTAATGCACACTGAACTTCTGATGTTCACTCACTGTCTTAGCACATATTGAACCTCTGAGTTCTCTTCACTGTTTTAATATACAGAACTTATAAGATTTTCTTATTGTTCTAACATTCAGAAGTTCAGCACATAGCAATCCAGAACTTATGTGTTTTCCCTCTAACGTGTCTTGCACGACCTCAAAGTGTACCAATCCAGAACTTCTGATTCCACCGACGTTCCTTTCTGAGTCATCACACGCCTGACTTCAGAACTTCTGATCCTTGTTGTTTCGCTTGCAGCAGCACGCCGTTTCTATCTTTCATTTATTTTCCTTGTTATCATTTTTAATATTAACTCCCTTTTTATTAACATAGAAAGACATAAAAATATTTTCTTTTTATTAATTAATTTATTTCTTTTTTCTTAATTCATTAAGACAAAAAAACCATTTTCTAAACAAGTCCTTTTTTCTTTCTTATATTGTACATTTCAATATGGTTGTAATAGTAATTTAGGATTTAATTTTATTTCCAACCCCCATTCATAAATATGTACCCCCATCCCTAAGATATTGTAATAGCGTAGGACTTTACATTTCTGCAATTTATCGCTTTCGAATGTAAATGGTAGTAATTAGGGTGTGTATGGAAAGACATGAAATCAACAAATAGATCACCCTAATCAAGATTAAAATGCATGCAATCAAACACACTTGCACACTAGCACCCTTAGGGTAATCCCACCTTGTTGCCTGTCGGAAAAATAGTCATATCCCTCGAACATGGACGTGTTAGCAAAAGACCCTCGATAAAAGATTGTAGTCCCCTAATGACCCTCGATGTTGCCTTTGATAAATGACCTAGTCCCTAAAACGGCATTGCTAAAACGTTATATGGGATGCCTTCTATGACTATACAAAAACGTCCCACACCCGTCCCTTCACATCCAACGATGGGGCTTCTTACCAAAACAATGGTAAAGATAACAACATTTAAAGGAGGAGGAAAAGAACACCTACGACCTTTTGAGTAGGTAGATTCTCTCCTAGTTGTTTTCTTTCTCACAACAAAAACATTTTATACACTAACACTCTCACTTTGAAACATTTTCAAAAGACAACACTTTGTATGTGTTCTTATAGAGACGAGAATCATTACAAAGACACCTTTTCAAAATCACTTTCAAAAACACATCTTTCAAACTTGAAAACATTTTCAAAAGATCAACACTTTGTATACATTCTTACGAATGAGAATCATTACAAAGTTTGCCTAAACGATGACGTCTTTACAAAATACTTTCAAAAACCACACAAAGCACAATTTCAAACAAAAGCAAGTGATCTAGCAAGTAACTAAGAGCCCATGGAAAACCATGGATGAAAAGGATGTTAATACATTCCCTTTTCATAATCTACCCCCCGAACTCAAGAAATAATCTCAAAGGTCTTTCCTGTGCTTTTTCACCTTTCCTTTTGGATAAAAAAAGTCGGTGGCGACTCTTGCTAAACCGCAACATTTGCGATCAAAACGCAAAACACCCAAGTCAGTTCTCCTACCATATCACACATGGGTCGAACCCCTGACCTCTCATATACAACTCCTTATAAACCTCCCTGCACGCCACTGGGACATTTGGCTTTTGTTAACATAAATAAACAGAATATAATATAATAAAAAATGCATTATGCCCAGAACAAAAACACGCCAACATTCAAACTGGCCAGTGGGACGTTGCCTCATCATTTTCTTCTTCCCAGAAACTGTCATTTTAGGTAAAGGCTTTTACCTACGATTCAACGTCTGTAGCTGTAAACCTGTAAATCTCAAAAATCTAGTACAAGCAAGATAAATTAAATCCAAGCATACATATCAACTAGGTTTGACCTCGTGAGTATGATGGTACCCATCTTTTGCCCTGATTTTACCTGTATCTAAAAGCCCTAAAACGCAAGCTTAAACCCTAACAATAGCATATGTCCACACATGCGTCAAAACTCATAATTAATCATATCAATGCATTCTAAATGATGATATAAATATAAAGGTATGCTTAAAAATTGTTAATCATGCGCGTATAGTCAGAACCAAAATCAAAAATAATTTCAAACTGTGATGTATATGGAACGTGATTCTTGATGCTTCAGAGCTTGGGAAGGGTTGGAAAAGCTTCTGTAAGTGTCCAGGAACGTGTTGCAATCCTTAAATCTCCTTGAGGATGGTTGTAGTATGGAATCCGGTTTGAGATTTTTTGACAAAAATTTGCAACTTGTCCTTGCTGTTTCACACGATCAACCCTTGTTTTTGTGCTTGGGAATTGTTCTCTCTATATATTGGACTGAATTAGGTCAATAAAAAGTGATCCTATCTTGGAAAATTGTGAAGATTGGATTTGATTTCCTCTTTGCATTATTTCTTTCTAAATCAAACCAAATCATGCCATTCTCATCCCAATAAACCCTTTGCACGATTTGATTTTGTTTGACAGCATAATTGGATTGTGATTCTATTCAAAATCAGATCAAAAACAAATCTTCAATATTTTATATCATTTATTTGATTTAATTTGATTTTTAAATGATTAAAATCAAAATAAATTAAATAAATAAAGCCAATAATATGTGTGAGAGTGTTTGGGTCATGGACCATGTTAGAAATAAGATGTAAGCATAAAAATTTAGGCCCATTTGACAAAAAAATGCAATTTTGGGTATTGTTGACTTTTGACAAATTTCCAAAAATGGCCAACTTTGACAATGCATATCTCCTTCAATTTTGAGCCTAAGAGGGTGTTCTTGAAATTTTTAAAAAGCTTAAGATGTCCACTAAACAAACCTTTTGGTTTCATCTCAATTGGATCTTCCATGTTCATGTAAGAAGCTTTGACCCAAAAGGTGTTTTTGTTGACTTTTGAAAAGGACCCATAATGTATGAATTTATACCTTTTCATGAGTGCATTTATTGAACTTGAGGGATGAATATTAGTTGTAAGGAATTGTATTATATTCAAAATGAGCCTTATATGAGAAATGTTTGATAAAGTATGAGAAAGTTATGCTTGGTCAAAGTTTGGTTGACTTTTCCTGAGAAATCCTAATTTAGCAACTTTTGAGTTTTGATGAATTAAGAGCATTTGTTGGAGAATCATGATCAACCCTTGATAAAATGATGGTCATTACTTAAAAATATTGATGTTGACCAAAAATCTTGAAGTTTCACTGTATGTGAGTCACAGTTGACTTTTGACCTAACACAGTTGATTTTCAGGCATTTGAGAAGTTGACTGAGAAAACTTCTTGTGCAAGGCGTGAAACTTGGCATGGATGATCTTGAGAACATATTAGGACCATGGAAAAGGTTTGAGACCTTTGTAGTTTACCCATCTTGGTGAAAATGGAAACCCTAGTTTGAGGTTCATTGTCTTATGAGAGCATTTGCCTGATCAATCCTTGGGCATCCTTGGGCATCCTTGGGCAAGTTGAGGATTTCAATGAACATATGTTGAATAACATGAGAGGGAAAATTTTGGGGTACAACAGCGAGCAACTAGAAGCATCCTACCTACTCAAAAAGGTCTAATATTATTTTCCTCCTCCTTTAGATGTTACTATCTTACCATTGATTGATAAGAATCCCCATTGTTGGATGTATGAGGGACATTCTAAGGGACATACAGTCATAAAGGAAACATTGTAGAGACACTTTAGCAATTTTTGTTTAGGGACTAGATCATTTACCGAAAGGAAATTGTAGGGTCATCGAGGGACTATGATCTTTTGATTTATGGGTCTTTGCTAAAGCGTCTCTATCTCGAGGGATATGACTATTTTATTTCCGAAGGAAACCAAAGTGGGGTATCCTAGAGGTGTATATGTGCAAGTGTATTAGGTTTCAGTTATTTTTGTCTTTTTGTTAAGTTTTCTAACATTTTGTTATTAGTCTTGTCATGTAATCCTAGTTACTAGTAGTTAATATATATACATGAATTTAAAGTGCAGAAATATAAAATGCGGGAATGTAAATCCTACGCTATTACATGGCTTTGTGAGAGGTACATAAAAATGCGAAAAGTAAAGTCCTAGTTACTATTACAGACTGGGAAGCAGTTACAATAAGATGAAAAAATGCGAGAATACATAAATGCGCAAACAAATTAAATGGACGTCTAAATCCTAAGGAAAAGAAATATTTTTGTTTGTTTTTTATTTATAAAAGAAAATAAAATTTAAGTCTATTTAACTTTAAATTAAGGAAAAGGTTAAAATACTTAATTAATTTATTTACAAATTAATTTTATTAATAAAAACTATCCTAATGTTTTTTTTGTGACTTTTTTGATTTAAATTTAAAATAAAAAAAGAAATCAATAAAGAAATGAAAACAAAAGTAAAAATGCAAAGGGAGGCATCCTTCGATTGCAAGGAGAGATGGGGGCTTCGATTCAGAGGATGTTGCCTTTCGATTATGTGAAGGGTGTTACACTTTGATCCAGTGGCAAGATGTGGCTGTCGATCCAAAGGCGTTGCTGGGAGGGCCTGATGGAGCACCTGTGAGGGCACTGCATCTACAAAGATATGTTAGCAAAACAAAAATGTAGGACCTGGGTGTCGAACCCAAGTCCTTTGATCCTGTGTGCATTGGCTTTCTCAGACTGTATCTGCAGCAAGTGTTAGAAACAAAACAAATGTAGACATGGGATTGAACCCAGATCCTTAATCCTGATTACAAATCGAATGACTACAAGTATTGATGTATCAAGCAAATATAAAGTTTAATCTTTTGCCCACTCTTACCAATAGTTGGAAACTTCTATTTGAAACTTTCTGGATGTGGAGACACTTGCTTAAGGGCCGAGGATGATTGGAGAAGCCTCAAGAAACCTCCAAGAATGTTTTTTTTTTAATTTCGTGTGAATCTCTCTCCGGTTGTCCATTCTCCTTTGTGCGTATGTATGTGGTTCTTTATATAGAGAGGATGGAGGAGACAAGAAAACAAAGGTTTAAACATCCATAAACAAGTGTTTTCAAAGCCATGAATGATGTTTTGTAACTTTTGCCAAAGTCATGGAAACTTGTCCCTTTTTGAATTTGAATGAACCTGGACATTTTGACTCCTTCAAATGCCTTCAGCCCCTGCCCTTCGATTGACCTCAAGTTGCCTCCTTCGACTAGGTATTTTGAATGGACCTCTTGTGTACCTGTGATACGGTAGCAGAACCGACTGTTTAATACTGGTTTGTGTTTTTTGTTCGTAAAATGTCGCGGTAAGAAAGAGTCGCCACCGACTTTTATTTCATCCAATCAGGAAAAGGAAAAAGAACAAAAAAAGCCTTTTTCGAGAATGTTTCTGAATATAGGGGGTAGATTATAGAAAGGGAAGGTGTTAGCACCCTTTCTATCCATGGTTTTCCATGGGCTCTTAGGTACTTGCTCATCTTTAAAATTGCTTGAGTGTTTGTGCGTTTTTTCAGTTAATTATCTTTGCACAATTAAGGTGATCTACTGTTTTAATTTTCAACTAGTCTTTCCATACAATCCTATTAACATTCATCTAAGCAGTTTATAGTTTACGAAAATAAAATGCAGAAAGTTTAAAGTCCTAGCTATTACAAAGCTTTTGCAGATACATAATTATTTTGGACTGAAAATAAAAGACGGAAATGTAAACCTAAGCTATTACAGAGCTTTGGGACAATTACATAATAATGAAGAGTGCAGAAAAGAAATCCTAAAACTATTACATCCCGGAAGCAATTACATAATTAGGAAAAAAATGCGAGAAAAGATAAATCTACGCTATTACATTGATAATGCGACCTATACAATTTTTCTAGAAATTAAAATGTAAAAGAATAAATAAAAAGAAATTAAGGAAAAATTAAAACCTAAAATTCTAAGTTAATGTTTTTGGTGTTTTTTGTAGAAAATAATTTTAAGTTAATTAGAAAAACCTAATTCTAACTAATTTTAATAAAAAAAGTTAATTAACTTAATTTATTAGTAAACGAAAAAAAGCTAAAAATTTAGTTACTAACTAAAACAAAAACCTAATCCTAATTTGTTTGAATTAAAAAAAAAGGTTAGTTTTGAAAAAAATGGTTAATTAAAAAATCCTAAAAACTAATTAATTTTAATTAATAAAAAAAGGTTTTAAAAAAAGTTTATGTCTAATGATTAATAAAAAAGATTAAGTTTGCCAAAAAATAGATAGGGGAAGAAACATCAATGAAAAATAGGGTTACAAAATAAAAATAATACAAATGTCATGGGTGGTTGTTGAACCAAAAATTAATTTAAAATCTAAAATTAAATTTTAAAAAAACTTAAAATTAATTATTCAAGTTTATTATAAAAAATCAAAGGTTTGTGAAAAATGTTAAGTTTTATGAAAAAAAAAAGTTTTAAACAGAAAGAATAAAAATAGGTAAAATGATAAATAGAAAGGAAAAAAACCAAAACCAATAGGGGTGGTTGTTGAACCCACGCCCTTAACCTCCTTAACCTCCTCAAGATGCCTTCCTTGCTATGCATTAGTTGTTGTTCTATTTTGGTCATTAGTGTTTTGGCCTCAACGTTCTGTAATGAACCTGCATGGGACCCTGTCTAAATCTGCAGTGTTGAATCTCATGAACACATTAAATAAATTACTATATATCATGAAATACAAATAAAGCAAATATATGAAAAAAATTTAATGTTAAAATCGATATGACATGTATGAATGATTATACCCTTTTGATCATGGAGATCAAACCAGCCTTACCCTTACTGGAGAAGTAGTGAGATGTGGGTTTGTAACAGGGATGACTTGTTTGTAGTGAGATGGGGATTTCTAATAAGGATTTCAAGGTTTTATGGTTCTTGAAAAAATTTGATATTTTGACAGGATTGTGGCAAAGGTTTTTTTCCTCTCTTTGTGAAAAGAATGAGATTATATAATGGAAATTAGAGCAAAGATATGGGCTTTGAATGTGCAATTGGGCCTCCAATGTTCACTTGAGTCTGTCATGTTCCAGGCTAAATCATAGGAGCTTAAGTGCAATTTTTGAAGTTGAAATGTGAAAACAAAATGTAGCCGACATTGAGAACTAACTCCTGTCCTAAAATAGGCTCAATCGGATAAACAGTGAATTAGTTATGAATTTTTGAAGTTCCAGCTCAGATAAACTTATTTTGGGCTCCAGTGTCGACTCTGACACGTTCTTCAATAGAAAACTGGTATTGATCGGAGCATAATTCGGTCTCGACTTTTGAAGAAAAGTTGTAGATTTCTTAGTCAGTGACCTTGTGTAAAAAGATGGGCCCAATCCGATAAAAATTGACCGAGTTATGAATTTTCGAAGTTTCGACCCAGATGAAATAATATTCAATATTCAGGATTTTCGGCGCGTTATGCGCACTCTGAGCAAAAAACGAAGGCCTTTTGGATACGGTTTGAACTCGATACCTCTTGTGAAAATGTAGTCAACTCAATTTGTGAAATTTTGGCGCCAGAACCAGCTCGATGCGATGAAAATCGACCAAATTATGATTTTCTGAACATGACGCAAATAAACTTCTGTCACAAATTTTCTGTATGAAAATACTTGATAAATCTGCATTTTTGAAGACCTTACGATCGAAATTGGCTTCCAGCCGTGAGAGATGAAAACATAGATGACGTCAAGACAAAATTTTGGCCACCGGAACGGGTTCAAAAAGAGCCACGATCTTCAAGTTATGAATTTTTTAGTGCGTAAAAGCTGCACTTTCAGCATACTTTTTCACCACGTTTCTTCGAGAAAACTCACACATTCGGAGACCTTCTTTAAAGAATTGAATCTTGAGCCGAACCTGAATTTGAAAATACGTTATCAGATATATCTTGGCGAAAGAACATCTGAATATGACGCGCCGGGTTGGACTTGTGAATCTTTGAACCTCGAATAGTTGCAAAACGGTGAATCGATCTTCAGCACAGAAAATACTCTGAGAATATCCATTGACGAAATAAACGTCACTTATAACCTGAAGAAGCTTGATAAATATACATTTATTCCATAACCATAAAACCAATAATATGCGTGTATGAAAAGAGGGCAAATTTTGGGGTACAATAGTACCCTTCGAATGGGCCTTTAGTTGCCTCCTTCGAAGGGACTTTATTTCAACTCAAGCCAATCAAAACAATCAACTCTCCCTGACTGGTTGAAGGTTGCTTCAGTTCTTTATCAATTGAAGACTTTGTAGAAGCCTCCTTACTTTCCTTCGAATTTCCCCAGGCCTCATCATCATGGCATTCGATTGAGTCCCTATTTGCCTTATTCTTCGACTGGCGCTGACACTACCTAACTAAACCAAACGAAAGACTTCATCTTGGCCATTCGAAGCTTCCTTGAATATTTCTCTTTCGTTTTGACCAACTAGATCCAACTTTTGACCAAGCCCCTTTTCTTTTTAGACAACACTATGTGTCCTTCGAATGGGCCTTTGAGTGCTTCTTCGAATGTATTATCTATTTGCCTTAGCTGCTTGATTATAATAGCCCAAGTGAGGAGTTCCTTCTGGCTAAGAGAAGCCTCCTTTGTCATGAATGTAATGGTGCATGAGGCTTGGGCTGGGCAACATATAACCTCTTGCCCAGCAAGCAGCTTGAACCAAACCTCATCAAAAGGCTAAACAAGTTTGTTTCCAACAAATGTGTGTCTTTCGAGCAGACCAAATGTATGTCCTTCGAAGGCCCCATTTGTGTGTTCATAATATGGCAATCTTGTGCTTGTGAAACGAAAGTAGGCATGAAGAGGGAAGCTTTTTCCTTGAACGAAGTTGACATGCAGGAAACCACTATTTTTGTGAATCAAAGTAAGCATGCAGGAGGTCACTGTTGGTGGATTGAAACACACTTGTAGGGGATTCTTGATTTGTGTGCTGAAGAAACCAAATGCCTAAACGAAGCAGGAATCAAGCTTGATCCAAAGAAACCAAATGCCCAAACGAAGCAGGAATTAAGCTTGCGTGCATGTAGCCATTGCATTGTGAATCAAGCCAGCATGCAAAGCCAAAAGTGCAATCGAAGGAGCACTAACAGGAGGCCCTTCCCTTTGGGATCGAAGGAGGCTGTTTCAAAGGAAACACATGCCCAGTCGAAGTTTGTATACAACAAACAAGCAAAAGGTCAAGGCTTCAATCGAAGCTTCAAAATTTGAGGCAAGCTTGGAGGAGGTTAGGCGCTCAATCGAAGCCTGTCAAGATGCCAATCGAAAAACCCTTTGACATGCCAATCAAAAGACCTTATTTTTCTTCAAAAGAATTTATTTTCTTTAATCAAGTGTTTGTAACCACCCATATGAGAGAAAAAACCTTGGGAAACACGAGAGAGGAAATTTTGGGGTATAACAACTGCCCCTGTTAAATCTTCTTAAACTTGAGGATTTAGATTATCTTGTCTGCCTTTCGTGATCTAAAGGTGGAAGATGATTGAACACTAGAGTGCCCAGAAATTTGCACTCGCATGAAATAACACTGTTTAGTTGATGATGACAGGAATGGGTTTACAGATGTCATTTAGAGAAGATGATAGAGAGTTGTCGAAGATAGGCTTAAAGATGCCATCCAAAACAGATGATGATTTCACACATGGTCCCTTTGGGGGTTCCTGTTCCTACTGTCTGAGGAGGAGTCCGTTGGGGAATATGGGTTTCTCTTGTTCTCCTTCTTGAGGAAAACTCTGCGGGGAATAGAGTCTAGGAACTTCAGTTGTCCAAGGCTCTGCTGAAGCGTTATCTCTGTACTGGAGAGATGGAAGTTTACTGTTTTCTGGTTGAAGTCCAAGCTTCACAGTAACTTGTTGGGGAAAATGGAATTAACTGCTATCTGGAAATGTATCAGAAGAAACCTGTGTAGGGCTGTTTCACCTGGTCGTGTAGATAGTTTTTTTTGTCTGGTTTCAGGTATTGATCTATAAGTTAGCTGTTCGCAGATAGTTGTCCTGTCTGGTTTCAGCTATTGATCTAGAACTTGAAAATTGTTGGTCATTGAGACAGTTCTTCTGGCTTGTTACAGGTATTAATCTCTGACCCGAGAAAGAAAGATATTTTTCCTGGATTGTTACATGTGTTAATCTTAAATATCTTCATGTGGATAGTTCTCTTGGCTTGTTACAGGTATTAATCCATAGTCGGTCATCCACAAATAGTTCTCCTGGCTTGTTACATGTATTAATCCGAAATTTGTTTTTGTTGGTCGTTGAGATAGTTCTCCTAGCTTCTTACAGGTATTAATCTCTGACCTGAGAAAGAAAGATAATTTTTCTGGCTTGTTACAGGTATTAATCTTCAATCTCTTCATGTAGATAGTTATCCTGGCTTGTTACAGGTATTAATCCACATTCGGTCCTCCACAGATATTTCTCCTAGCTTGTTACATGTGTTAATCTTTAAGCTCTTCATGTGGATATTTCTCCTGGCTTGTTACAGGTATTAATCCACAGTCGGTCATCCACAGATATTTCTCCTGGCTTGTTATATGTATTAATCTGGAACTTGTTTTTGTTGGTCATTGAGATAGTTCTCCTAGCTTGTTACATGTATTAATCTCTGACCTGAGAAAGGAAGATAGTTTTCCTGGCTTGTTACAAGTATTAATCTTCAATCTCTTCATGTAGATAGTTCTCCTGGATTTTTACAGGTATTAATCCATAATCGGTCATTCACAGATAGTTCTCCTGGCTTGTTACAGGTGTTAGTCTTAAATCTCTTCATGTGGATAGTTCTCCTGGATTGTTACATGTATTAATCCATAGTCGGTCGTCCACAGATAGTTCTCCTGGCTTGTTACAGGTATTAATCTGGAACTTGTTTTTGTTGGTCATTAAGATAGTTCTCATGGCTTGTTATAGGTATTAATCTCTGACCTCAGAAATAAAGATAGTTTTCCTGGCTTGTTACAAGTATTAATCTTCAATCTCTTCATGTAGATAGTTATCCTGGCTTGTTACAGGTATTAATCCATATTTGGTCGTCCACAGATAGTTCTCCTGGCTTGTTACATGTATTAATTCATAGTCGGTCGTCCATAGATAATTCTCCTGGCTTGTTACATGTATTAATCCGTAACTTATTTTTGTTGGTAGTTAGGATAGTTCTCCTGGCTTCTTACATGTATTAATCTCTGACATGAGAAAGAAAGATAGCTTTCCTGGCTTGTTACAGGTATTAATCTTCAATCTCTTCATGTATATAGTTTTCCTGGCTTGTTATAGGTATTAATCTATGACTTGAGAAAGAAAGATAGTTTTCCTGGCTTGGTACAAGTATTAATATTTAATCTCTTCACGTAGATAGTTCTCCTGGCTTGTTATAGGTATTAATCCATAGTCGGTCGTCCACAGATAGTTATCCTGGCTTGTTACAAGTATTAATCTGGAACTTGGCAACATCGGTCACATAGATAGTTTCCCTGTCTGATTTCGGGCATTAATCTATGGCCTACTGTATTTGTTGGTAAACCCGTCTTGTTTTGGGAGTTCATACCACTTGGTCGTGCAAATAGTTTCCCCATCTGGTTTCAGGCATTAATCTTTAACCTACTGTAAAAGTAGATAGTGTTTGTCTGTCTGCTAATTTAACCTGGAAAGGTAAAATCAGTTTCATGCGATGTCATGATGTATGAATTGCATGATGCTCCCAAAATAAATGAGATTGTGATATATGTATTTGTATGCACATGCCATGATGTATGAACATGTAATGCTGTTGCGCGATATCTTTGTTTGGGAAAATAAATCCCTGACTGCTGTTGAAGAGTACCAGGAAGTTGAATCTTGGACTGCTGTTGGTGAGTGAAGAAAGTGATTCTTCAATTTCCACTGGGGATAATGAATGGAGATAGGTTCGTTGGCGATTCCATTTCTCTTCCAAGGATCTTCGACTTCTGTTTGAGAATGATTTTGCCTCAAGAAACCTCCAAGAATGTTTTTTTAAATTTCGTGTGACTCTCTCTCTGGTTGTTCAGTCTCCTTTGTGTGTATGTATGTGGTTCTTTATATAAAGGGGATGGAGGGGACAAGAAAACAAAGGTTTAAACATCCATAAACAAGTGTTTTCAAAGCCATGAATGATGTTTGTAACTCTTGCCAAATTCATGGAAACTTGTCCCATTTTGAATTTGAATGAACCTGGACATTTTGACTCCTTCGAATGCCTCCAGTCCCCGCCCTTCGATTGGCCTCAAGTTGCCTCCTTCGACTGGGTCTTTTGAATGGACCTTTTGTGTACCCTTCGAATGGGCCTTTAGTTGCCTCCTTCGAAGGGACTTTCTTTCAACACAAACCAATCAAACCAATCAACTCTCCCTGACTGGTCGAAGGTTGCTTCAGTTCTTTACCAATCGAAGAATTTGTAGAAGCCTCGTCACTTTCTTTTGAATTGCCCCAGGCCTCATCATCGCGGCTTTCGATTGAGTCCCTATTTGCCTTGTTCTTCGACTGGCGCCGACACTACCTAACTAGACCAAAAACAAGACTTCATCTTGGCCAGTCGAAGCTTCCTTGAATATTGCTCTTTCGTTTTGACCAACTAGATCCAACTTTTAACCAAGACCCTTTTCTTTTTAGACAACACTATGTGTCCTTCAAATGGGCCTTTGAATGCTTCTTCGAATGGATCACCTATTTGCCTTAGCTGCTTGATTCCAATAGCCCAAGTGAGGACTTCCTTCTGGCCAATCGAAGCCTCCTTTTTCATGAATGTAATGGTGCATGAGGCTTGGGTTGGGCAGCATATAACCTCTTGCCCAGCAAGCAGCTTGAACCAAACCTCATCAAAAGGAAAAACAAGTTTGTTTCCAACAAATGTGTGTCTTTCGAGCAGACCAATTGTATGTCCTTCGAAGGAACCATTTGTGTATTCATAATGTGGAAATCTTGTGCTTGTGAAACGAAAGCAAGCATGAAGAGGGAACCTTTTTCCTTGAACGAAGTTGGCATGCAGGAACCCACTATTTTTGTGAATCAAAGTAAGCATTCAGGAGGTCACTGCTGGTGAATCGAAACACAATTGTAAGGGATTCTCGATTTATGCGCCGAAGGCACGCACGAAGGAAGTATTTGACTATTCGAAGCAGGAATCAACCTGGCTCCAAAGAAATCAAATGCCTAAACGAAGCAGGAATCAAGTTTTCTCTAAAGAAACCAAATTCCCAAACGAAGCAGTAATTAAGCTTGCATGCATGTAGCCATTTCATTGTGAATCAAGCTAGCATGCAAAGCCAAAGGTGCAATCGAAGGAGCACTAACATGAGGCCCTTCCCTTTTGGATCGAAGGAGGTTGTTTCAAAGGAAACACATGCCCAGTCGAAACTTGTATACAACAAACAAGCAAAAGGCCAAGGCTTCAATCGAAGCTTGGAAATTTGAGGTAAGCTTGGAGGAGGTTAGGCGCTCAATCGAAGCCTGTCAAGATGCCAATTGAAAGACCCTTTAACATGCCAATCAAAATACCTTGTTTATCTTCAAAAAAATATATTTTCTTTAATCAAGTGTTTGTAACTACCCATATGAGAGAAAAAACCTTGGGAAACATGAGAGGGCAAACTTTGGGGGTACAACAGATCCAAGTGCCAAACTACTACCCAATCAGGGGGAGCCTCTATCAGACTCAGGAAGGTATAAGAGATTGGTTGGAAAGTTGAATTATCTCATAGTCACACGTCCATACATTTATTTTGCAGTCAGTGTGGTAAGTCAGTTCTTAAATTCCCCTTGTCAGAAACACGTGAATGTTGTTATCCGGATTCTAAGATACATCAAATATGCTCCAGGAAAAGGTTTACTGTATAAAGATAAAGGACATATTAGATAGTTGGATACTCCGATGCTGATTGGGCAGGACCACCAATTGATAGACGATCTATCTCTTGTTGGAGGAAACCTTATATCTTGGAAAAGTAAAACAAATTGTAGTTGCAAGATCAAGCGCCGAGGCATAGTATAGATCCATGGCGATGGCAACATGTGAACTTGTTTGGTTAAAATAATTGCTCAAGGAACTTAAAATTAAAGAAGCAAGAACAATGACACTTATTTGTGATAATCAAGTTGCATTTCGCATTGCTTCAAATTCGGTCTTCCATGAGCGGACCAAACATATTGATATTGACTGTCACTTTGTTAGAGAGAAGATCGAGTCAGGCGACATCACCACAAGCTTTGTCAACTCGAATGATCAATTGGCAGATGTGTTTACAAAATATCTACGAAGTCCCAGAACTAATTATATATGTGGCAAGTTTGGTGCATTTGACTTATATGCTCAAGCTTGAAGGGGAGTGTTGATATTTGTATATATATAGTGTTAAGAATATTTGTATGTAGAATAGTATCACATCGAATATATCATAGCATTAGTTGTAATCTCTCTATATATAATAAAGTCTCCGTAGTGCTTTTCTAAACACACGGTTTAACCTAAATGTCTATTATTCTCTCCTAATTTAACAACCACAAACTCCTTAGGTGGGCTACCATTAACCAACACCGACATTTTACTTTGGAAAATCAAGAGATCCATCCATCTTCTCCACACCAAACCAAACCCCATTTTCTCCAACATGAATCTTAAGAAATTCCAATTCACTTTGTCGTACGCTTTTTTGAAATACCCTTTAAATAAAATACAATTTCTCCCCCCCCCCCCCCCCCCCTTCTTAGCAAAACCTACTACTTCATTTGCCACCAAAACTCCGTCGAGAAGTTGTCTCCTGGAACAAAAGCGGTTTGGCACGGAAAAAACGATGGAATGCAATACCCTTTTTAATCTCCCCGTCAAAAGATTTGCAATCACTTTATACATACATCAAATAAAACAAGATGGTCTATAATCATCCAAGGACACCAGATTTGGGGATTTAGGGACCAATGTCAAGAAAGAAGAAGTTACCGCCTTAGATAACACATCTCCAGAATGAAAGCAATTCAAGAAACGGATAAAATCCTCTTTAAGGAAGAACCAACACTTTTTGATAAATAAAAAAGTGTAACCGTCGGGACCCCGGGCTCTTTGAACTCCCACAACCCTATATAGCCTCTTTAATCCCCTCCTCTTGAAAAGGAGTCTCGACAACCAACCTCTCCTCCGTGCTAATACTTTTAAAAGGAATTCCTTCCAACATCAATCTCTCCAGCTCCGATTCTACAAACTTATTTGAAAAGTGTCTCCGCACCTCCTCCTTTACTCCCACAACCGAATATAGAAGAGAACCCAAAACATTAATAGGACCGATATGATTATGTCTTCTTTTCTCCTTCACCACCTTGTGAAAGAAACCACTATTACAATCTCCATCGTTAAGCCATCTAACTTTCAATTTTTGAGCAAGCATATTTTCTTTAACCCTCAAATTCAACCAAAATCTACTTGTCACCTCCTTCCAATTTTTCAAGACATCAAAATGAATATCATCTCCATCTACTTCCAAACACTCATCCCTAAAATTAATTTCTCTCACATTGTCCTCCACCTCCAAATCTACCTTTCCAAAAACAACCTTATTCCACCATTTTAATCTATCGTTAAGAAGTCTAAGTTTTTCTTTCAAGACATAATCACATCTACCATCCACCTTGATCTCATTTCACTCCTTCTCCATAAACGAAATAAAAGAGTTAAAAGAGAAGCATTCATTATTGAACTTAAATGGTTTAGGGCCCCAGTTATTGTTATCCAAGACAAGCCAAATGGGATAATGATCCGATATGTCTCTATTTCCTATCAATTGACTTATCACACTCCATCTATTCATAGTGGTATCCGAAAAAATAAAGCGATCTATACAACTCATAGACTTTCCATCTCCACTATACCAAGATAATTTCTTTCCTTTAAAAGGAATGTCCACCAAATTACTTTCTAAAATAAAGTCCGCAAAAAGGTGCACTTCAACATTATTTTCATTCAACGATCTCTCTTTCCTCTTTCTTTGATGTTTCGTAGTCTAACAAAAGTTTGGACAATCATTATCAAGGTTAAAATAATTTGCCTTTTACTAAAAAAATTATTTGGGTATTTAGAAATTTTGTAAATATAATTAGTAAAATGTTTGTAAAAATAATATGTCCAAAATAGTAAAATCATTCATGCTTACCTCTAAGGAATTTTCAATATTAGTAAGAAGAACAAAAAACACGAACCTTTGAAAAATGGTCGGGGCATTGCACATGTTGAACGACATTCTTCTATACGTCAAGATTCCACATGAGCATATTAAATGTTCTTTTGATGGCCTCCTATATCTATCACAATCTTCTTGTTTCTTACATCAGACATCTTACCCTTTTTAGGAATTGAATTAATTGAGTTTACTCATGTATTTTCAAATATCGAATAACTTATACCAACTTCGAGTAGCTGCTAGATCTCTTTCTTTACTACCTCTTTTATATTTAGATATAGATGCAGTTGAGTTTGGACAAGTAATTTGTATTTCCCTTCCCCTAATGGTCAAGGAGTTGATTATAATGTCTTGATTAGTGAGCTTATCCCCCAAAAAATTCATATTTTAAAATTGACAGAAGTTACTTAAGTTTCTGGATTGCTTTTTTCTCAATAACTTTGGCTTGCTTATCTTTGATTTATTCTCCAATTGTTGGTTGAGCTACTTTAGACTGTGAAGCTTTGAGAGGTTTTGCACATTTTTCTTCTTCATCATCTAGTATCACATTTGCTTCTACTAACCTCTCTAATGGAAGAGATGTTATCTTGGTTAAACTTGCATCTTCAGTAATACCTTCCATTGTGTCATTGTGTGCACATTGTGACTGCTCATGATTTTTATTTTCTTTGTTCAAAATTTCTTCTCATCCTTTTCCTTACACTCGTCTCTCTCTCTCTCTCTCTCTCTCTCTCTCTCTCTCTCTCTCTCTCTCTCTCTCTCTCTCTCTCTCTCTCTCTCTCTCTCTCTCTCTCTCTCTCTCTCTCTCTCTCTCTCTCTCTCTCTCTCTCTCTCTCTCTCTATTTCGACTACTCCCTCAACTCTCTTCTTTCTCAATTATTCAAGATTTTAATTTTCTTTTCACTAACATTACTAAGAATTGTCCTCTTTCTCATTTTTATAATTGGGAAGCTCTCATTCACTTTTTGTATTTCTTTCCTTTGCCTAGGACTACCATAAATTTTCCTTGAAAATTTCATAAAGTTAGTAAGAAATATGTGCTATCGCACGAGTTCTATTTGAATTTACATTATACGTATATTAAAACACTCATTTGTAAAGTTTGAATTCATACTTCAATTGACTAATATGAACATAACTACAAAATATAGATTAATAATATGCACCAACTTTTAAGCATTGATTCATACTTATAATAAATCGTATAATCTATTCAATCATATAAAACAATAGTAAAAGAAAGATTTAAAAAATGAACATTAAAATGATCAGTCTACCGTTGGTATCTCATAGACACGTTCATATCTATCAATAAATCTATGTCTGCAAGGACTTTCATTACGATGAACAATCTACAATTGAGAAATAACAAAAGAAAGATTTAAAAGATGAACATAAAAATGAATAATGTACAACTGGTATCTCATAGATATATTTACATCTACTCGTGAATCTATTTCATGTATTCAGTTGGTTAAATTCATATAGTTACAATTGTAAAAATATTTTAACTTATTCATAAACAATTGTATTAATATTTGAATTTATAAAATTATTGTAATTCATTCTTGTTTATAAAAATGATTGTATAAATTTTTATCATTTATCATTATTTTTGTATGATTATTATTTAACAATATTTTTTCATGACTACTATTTATCATTTCTTGAAAAGATTTTGTTTTGTTTTTAGTAATTTATAAATTTAGAAAAATTATAAAATCTCTATTAATTTTGTTTTGTTTTTGTTAACCTTTTTTCTAAAAATCTAAATAATTACAAAATATATTTTATTTCAAGTAAGAATTTTAAATGTTAATAAAAAAATTAAATAATAAAAAAAAAGGTAGTATTAGACACTTAAAAACTAAAATAAGGTATAAGCATATCACATTAAGTTAAAAATACAACTTTAAAATTATTGCCTTTTTTCTTATATATATCAGGTCGGAGTAGTATACATAATGTTTCAGCATTGACTTTTTGTTTTTATTGAGATTCTATTTGATTCTTTAATAATACCGTATTGACTATGTTGGATTTTACGTTGTACTATTATCATACACTATTGCGTGTTGTTGAAATTTATTTGGATCACTAGAAAAGTTGGATAAGTGTTAGGAACGCAATAATGTACTCACTTCATCAATTCTAATCCTATTTTATTTCTTACATTTTGATCATTTTAAAAAATTGTAATATCCAATTTTTAAGTAAAAAATTGTAATTTCTAGTTATGAAAATATCATATAATTTTTTAAAGAATAAACAATGGAATGCAACCTAACTAAAGTTATGGGTGTTTAAAACCAAACCGGCCCAATAGAAAATCGTAAAACCGAACCGAACCAAATCGAAACCGCAAAAAATCGCATTTGATTCGGATGTGTTTGAGTCATTTTCTCGTGGAACCGCATAGTTCGGTTCGGTTTGCGGTTTGTATTTTACAAACCAAACCAAACCAAACAAAACCGCATTATGTTATAAAATCTTACTAATCAATATATATTTCTATAATTCTTTAGAGAAATCAACATGTAATATGTGTATATTTTATCATACTTTGTATTATATTCATTTTAATTTACAAATCATAAAAAATAAAATATTATTCATTTATAAATACTATTTTCACAAAATATATTTTATCATATTCTTTGTATAATATTTATTTAAGAATGCAATCTTGTTGATATCATTATTTAGATTTAGATAAAATTATAATACGCAATTTTATGTATCAAATTATAAATTTATTTTGACAATTATAAATTTTTTATGGTAATGTATGAACAATTAAATATAAAATTATATTTTCCTATATATTTGTATGTATGACATAATAATTATTTTTGTAAAAAACCGAAACAACCCGAACCAATCCAAACCGCATTAATTTGGTTTGGTTTGATTCGAATTTATTTTTAAAAGTCAACCGAACCAAACCAAACCGCATGTTTTTTTTTCTTGCGGTTCAGATGATTTTTTGCTTCAAAACCGCCCAAACCGCACCGCGAACACCCCTAACTAAAGCTACATAAGTCCTTAAACTACAAAATTCAAATGGATATAACTCAATTGAATTCATAAAATTTTGTAACACTCCAAGAAGAATTTCATTCAATTCGAGTCTTATTTGAATCAAGAAGCATTAGGCGTCGTTTGCAAAATTGCATCCTTGAGATTTTCTTTGAGGTACCATATATCCATAAGCTTGGCCTCCTTTATACCGTTCCCTCAGCTCGCTTGAGTATGCATCCAAAACCTCAAAGAAAAATCAATGCCATGACAAAATTAGAAAAGAACCAATTTGCAGTGCTTAAAGTCATGATTCAATCTGGCGTATGTGCGGCAACACTTGGATGAGCCTTAACCTGTTATCACATAATCCCATATATGAAGATCCAACAAAAAGTTTATCCCCCAATTTAATCTGACTATTCAGTTCAGGATTGATAAATTCTGCATTTTTTAGTGGTTTAACAGGAAGAAAATTGTACATTTTATTGCAATGCAAATATCAACACTTAGCTTCCACACTTCGAATGGTTGGAGGAAGTTGAAGATGATCTCCTGCAAGTATACATCTTGTACCCTAAAACAATGAATTCCACTTACTTAATTGATTGTAATCAAAGTGACATTTGAAACAATAATTAGAAAGCTGTGTATTTTAAATCAGCAATTCTGAATCAAGTACAAATTTAGTATTAGTCTGTTAGTTTTGCCATTTCAAAACAATTTCTCTTTCAGATATTATTGGTGGAATGAAAGATGTTGTTGAGATAAAACATAACCTAACAAAGGCATGCAATCAAGAGAAGATAAATAGAAAGTCTAAATGCAACCAATGTAATGAATATCATAGTACGTAGTGTTTGTTGAGTAAACTTTAATGTCATTAGTAATAAGTTTTCATATTAAATAAGGTAGTAGGAAAATTAATAATCAATGTAATTTGGAAGAACAAAAGTTATAATTTTTATTAATAGCAGTTATCTTTTCTAAATTGTAAAAGTTATTGGGTCTATATAAGGACCAAGAGTGTATTTTATTTAACAAGCAATACGAAAAGGTTTTCCTCTTTCTCTAAATAAAACAAAACGAAGTCTGCTTCTTTATATCAATTTGGCATCAGAGCTCATTGCAAACATGATGAATCAAATGCCGTTGCCACGGCTAACAAAGTCAAATTATGAAAATTGGAGTATCCAAATGAAAGCTCTTCTTGGATCTCTAGACGCGTGGGATGTGACCCATGAAGGGTTTGAAGAACCAACAGAAGTTGGGGGATATACGGCAGCTCAAACGAAGGCGTTGAAAGAGACGCGATCGAGGGACAAAACGACATTATATATGTTGTTCAGGGTTGTAGATGAATCAGGCTTCGAAAAAATTGCTGGTTCGACTACGTCGAAACAAGCGTGGGAGACGTTAGAAAGAGTGTTCAAAGGAGCAGATCGAGTGAACCAAGTTCGACTCCAAACTCTTCGTGGCGAATTGGAGAGGATACAGATGAAGGATACAGAAACTGTATCTGACTACATCACACGTGTGCAAAAGGTGGTGAATCAACTCACCAGAAATGGAGAGACAGTAACTGATGCACGAGTTGTTGAAAATATCTTGAGATCTTTAACAGACAAGTTTGAGAATATTGTGTGTGCAATAGAAGAGTCGAAGGACCTTTCGACGCTCTCAGTCGAAGAGCTCGCCGGTTCTCTCGAAGCACATGAACAACGAAAGATGAAAAAGAAAGAAGAAGCAGTCAGAGAAGCAAATCAAACCAAGGAATCGAACAAAGACGAAAAGGTACTATTTTCTCAAAACTTTCGAGGAAGAGGACGTGGACGTGTAGGTCGTGACAATGGTCGAAGTGGTATAGCTAGCAACTTCGAAAGAGGACAATCGAGCCAATAAAATTGGCGTGGCAGAGGACGTGGTCAAAGAGGTGGTCGTTCGAATCATTCCAACTTCGAATGCTACAAGTGTGGGAAGTATGGTCATTACGCGAAGGATTGCAACTCCTACAAATGTTACAACTGTTACAAAGTGGGACATCTTGCAAAAGACTGTCGAATTGAAAAGAAGATTGAAGAAACAACCAACCTAGTCTTGGAAGATGAATCGAATGAAGGCTTTCTCCTGATGGCTCAAAAAGAAATCAACATCAATAATGACAATGTTTGGTATCTTGACTCAGGAGCAAGTAATCACATGTGTGGTTACAAACACTTGTTTAAAGATATGAAGAGAATTGAAGATGGTAATGTGTCTTTTGGAGATGCATCGAAAGTGAAGGTCGAAGGAAAGGGCACAATCAGTTACTTGCAGAAGGATGGCTTGATTGGATCAATCGAAGACGTTTACTATGTACCAGATCTCAAGACCAACATATTGAATCAGGGACAACTTACAGAAAAAGGTGCTCCGATACTTATGAAAGATCGAACACTGCATTTGAAGGACAAAGTATGACATCTGATTTCCCGTGTCGAAATGGAAAAAAATCGAATGTACAAACTGAACCTGAGGAACGTTCGAGAGAAATGTCTGCAAATCGAAGTACAAGACAAAGCATCACTATGGCATATGCGCTTTGGTCATCTACATCATGCTGGTTTGAGAAGGTTGGCGAAAAGGAACATGGTGCGTGGACTACCAGACATGGATTTCTAAGGAAAGTTCTGTGAAGAATGTGTGCTCAGCAAACAAACAAGAACCTCATTTCAAAAGAAGGTCGAGTATCAAGCTAAACATATTCTTGAATTGATACATACTAACATATGTGGGTCAATCACTCCAAAATATTTCAGTGGAAAAAGGTACTTCATTTCTTTTATTGATGACTTCTCAATAAAAACTTGGGTTTACTTCCTGAAAGAAAAATCTGAAGCATTAGAGGTGTTCAAAAAGTTCAAATTAATGGTGGAGAAGGCAACAGACAGACACATCAAAGCAATTCGATCTGACAGAGGAGGTGAGTATACTTCGATGGCCTTTGTGAAGTACTGTGAAGAATAGGGCATAAGGAGATTCCTAACTGCACCATATTCACCTCAGCAAAATGGTGTGGCTGAAAGGAAGAATCAAACTATTCTTGACATGATTCGATCAATGCTCAAAAGCAAGAACATGTCGAAAGAATTCTGGGCAGAAGCAGTACAATGTGTTGTTTGTGTTCAGAATAGATGTCCACATTCGAAGTTAGAAGACAAAACACCACAAGAAGCATGGAGTGGACAAAAGCCAACAGTTTCTCATCTCAAGGTATTTGGTAGTATAGCTTATGCACATGTACCAGATCAACAAAGAACAAAGCTTGAAGACAAAAGTCAGAAGTACATATTCATTGGATATGATGAGAAGACGAAAGGGTACAAGCTCTTCGATCCCATAAGCAAGAAATTGACCGTGAGTAGTGTAGCGGTAGAAATGTTCAAGACTAAGCCATTGGATTGACTAAACTTTATATAAATCAAAATAAAAATTGCCATCGCGCTTTATTGTTTCCAAAGGAATGGGAAAAAAGCGAATAACCTAAAAAGAGGGGGAAAGATTCAAGGTAAGGGGGTTGGTTATGCAAAGGGAAGGTATTAGCACCCTAAATATCTACGGTACTCCACAGGAACCTCTTTGATAAAATCTGTACATTTTGACTATAAAATATGTTGTATAGAAATAGATGGTGGAGGTGAGAAAAGAAATATATTTTTTATGATTTTTTTGCACCCGCCGCGGTTGCAAACCTTTAGTGCCTACGTACCACCTTTCGTGCAATAGGGGATCAGGGTACACGTAGTTCCTCTTTTAAAAAAAATTGAAACACATGTGTGTTGGTTAATTTTATGAGATAAGACATCATCGTCATTGTCCGTGTGGAAAACATACTTACTACCCACAATCACGAGAAAGGAGAATTTGCATCATCTCAAAGTGGAGGATATGGCTTGGATTTTAAAATCAACAATGCCTCACTCAACACCCAAGTGGAAAATATCTCACTTCATTACATATTGTAGAAGTATAGTTGTTTGCATCACTACAAGGATTGACAAGAGTCTAATCTTTTGAGGAAAAAGCTTTAAAATAAAAGCCAAAGTGGCAAAATGGTTTGAAATGAGATTGATTGGCTTTTAGTCTTCTCACAAAAAAAGTCAAGGTATTATTACACTGATTGGAGTTTATTTATGAAAAGATTTTGAAAATGCATGGACATAAGTCCAAGTTTATTTTGAAAGTGTTTCAAGTTTAGAAACAAGAAGAGTTTTCAAAAGGAGGGAGAAGATTTTTGAAATTAAAGATGATGGGAGGAGAAGAAGAGACTATCCTAAAGCATAAGGTAAAAGCTAAGGAAAAGAATCATCTAACCAACAAGAAGCCAATACTTGACATTATGTGTCAAGATAGAATTTCCATTCTTTGAATTGAAACCAAGCAAGTAAAGATACTAGACTTCTTGAGAGAACCAAAACTTCAAGTGTATTAAGTCTTCACAAAAATTGGGCAGAGTAACAGCTGTATAGGGGTGAATTCCAGATTAGAAATAGAGAATGTAATCACAAAACCCTGCATACAAAAACAAACAAGCAACCCAATGTCTTGAGGTAAACCTCAAGAACTCCAGACAAAATAATCAGATAAGATCACAAGGTCTCCAAGATAGGCTAAGGTTTCTAATCCTATGTTCAAGAAAAAAAGTCCCATGCTCCATAATGCAAAGGATAGTAACCAAATAGTCCAAGTGTCATTAAAGGTTTTTTAGGGTTTATGTTGATTATTAAGTATCTTAAGAAAGGAAAAGAAAAGCTCAAGTGAGGAAATTAAAAATGACAAGAAAATAAATGCTCAAATGAGCAAAGATGAAAATGGCATGAAATGTAAATGCTAAAAATAAATAGTACATAAAGTATAAAAAATAATAAAAGCATAAGATAAAACAAGTCAATAATTAGTGGTTAGTTGGATGACCATCTTGAAACTTTCATTTGGAACTCATTAGAGGATTGGTAGAACCAAAGACTCCACACAACAAGTTGCATTTGCTTTTTGTCAAGTATATCATCCATTTGGAATTCTCACAAGTACCATTTAATGATCAATGATGTTTAAGTGATCCGCGTTGACCAAATGTGTTGTAGATCCATTAGAGGATTGGTAGAACCAAAGCCTCCACACAATGAATCTCAAGGTTATTGGATCAAAGAGATCAAATTAACATACTTGGGCTTGCAATCATAAGTTTGGGCCACGAATGATCATTTATTCGAATCAGGACAAAATTTAGCGCTATGTTAAGCAATCGTAAGTGGACTTATATAGAAGTCGCGCCTATTTTAAGGTCGGTCAATAGCAATCTATGCACCATTTGTTTTGAGACATGATATAGAGATCGTGCTCCAACAACATTTAATGTAATAAGAAGGGGATGAGATGAAGAGGGATAGGGTAAAAAAAATACAAACCACATTTGAATTAAATTTTAATCAAACTATTATTAAAATCATTCATCCATTTTTTGTGGAGTTAAACTCAATACCATGGATCCAATGATGTTAATATAGTTCATGATCCAAAGCCTAACCCAAGATTAGCCAGAAAATAATAACAAAATAATATTATATTTAATATATACATTAAAAGGATTAAAAAAATGTTTAAAAATAGAAAATAATGAGAAAAATATCAACTATGTTCAAATTAATCAAGAAAGAAAAAAGCAAGACCATAGAAAAATCAGAAATGGATCCAAATATTTTTATAAAAATTTTAGTAATTTTTAAAAGTCAGAAACTATTTTTAAACTATTTAAAATTGTTCAAACAAACATAAAACAGGTCAAAAATAGTAAACCTCAACATAAAATTCCATAAAATTTTCAGAAAGCCAAAAATATGCAAAATAATATTCATGAATTTTTCCAGAATTAAAAAATGTCAGAAAGTACTTTTTAGGTAATTAAAAGAAATCAAATAATACAAAAAATATAAAAAATACCAAATTTCCGAATAAAAATGTGAAAAAATAGTCATGAGATCAGAAATAATTCAAAGTATTTTTGTGAATTTTTTCATAATTTTTAGGTAAAAAATAAAAGAGTTATGAATTCTTGAAATTTTAATTAATAAAAATATAAAATCAGAAAATAAAATAAAACCATAAAGATGTGGACCATCAAATCATAGCGAAAACGCGTTAGTAAGCTAATCCAATGGACCAGATGCGCTGTGCTTGATATGGACCTTAGTGAGATACACATGGGATCAGAAAAGGGAAACCAATGAAATACACATTTGAGACGAGACATGTCATCATCTTTAACCTCCAGACAACCTGCAATGGGGATTTTGTGACATCCTTCAAATGGAAAAATTAGGATCCCAGGCTAGCATCATTGAACTCGTCTCTTCAAGACGGTTCTAACACAACCATCACACCAAATTTATATAAGGTATGCAGAGAGATATGAATCAAAAACTCAGAAAATAGCGAGCACCTTCAATTTGAGATTTCTCTCTCAATTCTCAATGGATTTGAAAATTGTAAGCATCATGAGAACCAAGAGAAGGAGTAGAATAAATTAGTGCTTGATTTGGATCCAAATGGTGGAGAATTCTACCTTTTCGAAGTTCAAGGAAGAAGCTATAAAATTGGACTTATGTAGCTTGAATTATGGCTCGTTTTGATTGGTTTAAGTGCTGGAGAGTTTATATGATGATCAAGGATGATGAATGCACAAAGAATTTTGGAAAATGGAGCTTAAATCTCAGAAACTGAATTCAAAACAGATGGGTTCGTGTGAGGTTTTGGAAGGGTGTTCTTGGCTCTCAAAGCTTGGGAAAATGGATGAGGGATGACCCTCTATTTATAGGGAAGTGAATGGGAATGAAAATTTGAAGAAACAAGGAAGTTTGGAGGGAATTGAGTGAAGGTTGAGCACGAGTGAAGTGTGACTTCATTTCCATCAAAACTCAACCAAATCTTGCGTTTTGGGGTGCTAATCACTTCTGGCAAGTTTGCTAATCAAGTTTAAATCAAAAACACGCATAAATCTTGTGTTTAGAAGTCACATTATGGATTTCAAAATTCTGACTTTGTGAAAAATTCAGTTTCAAGTTACCAAATTCAAATCCATGGCATTTCCAACTCAAGGGGTCTTAGGGCATAATTCTTGATGCTTTAGAAAGATGAGGTTACAAGCTTTGCAATGGAAAAAGAATGGAATAAAATGGATGCTTGAGCTGAAAGTTACATGGAGTCAAAGTTGAAGAAAAAGAGTTGACTTTCCATACTTAGAAATATTTCAAATTCTTCTTCAAAAATGACCTATAATCTTTTGCATCCAAGCATGGCCTTCCACTTGGAATTTTCTCTTGACCAAAAAAGACGGAATGAAGTAGATCTCTTGAATGACATTTTGAAACTTGAACCACTCAAAATCGCCAAAAATTGAGTAAGTTATGACTTGTTGAAGTTTGCCAAAAATCATGAAATGACCTATAATCTTTTGCATATTTAAGGCATATTCCATCCATTTTCTCACTTTTCACATAAAAGAAGGCATAAGGTAAACATCTTCAAGATCATCATGGAAAAATAATGGACTCAAGGTGATAAAAATTGACCAAGTTATGACCATTTGAAGTCACCTATGGAAAATTGTGGATTCATCTGGATGACTTGTAATCTTTCTTCTTCACCAAGTTCCTTCCACATGAAAAATCCTTGAAACTTTTAAAGTGATTTTTTGATAATTATTTGAAGAGAAAGATGTCTTTGGAATCACTCAAAAATACCAAAAGGTGAGCAAAATATGCTCCTTTGAAGTTCAAAACCCCAGCTTCTAGATCAAGAGAATGCTTTGAGGAAGTTTGACAAGTTTGAACAAACTTCTTGTGCCAATATTCTTGATTTGTGAATAGAAGTTATTGAGGATGATGATGAGGACTCATAGCCACAAAAACCACTTCCATATCTTGAAATTTGAGAAAAATATGCTCTTGTGACCAATAGGAACAAGGCCTTGTCCAAACATGACAACTTCTCCAATCAACCCCTTGTACTTTTGAGTCAAATCTAATAACCTTGAAATGTGATGAACCAAAGCAACTTTGAAATTCAAATTCTTCCAAAACCAATCCAATGGTGAGGTTTGAACTTCTCAGGCTATGTTGACTAGGGCATGGAAATAAACTCATGAACTCATTGAGTAACTTGATAAATCTCATTGCTCTTACCTATATGGATAACAAGCAAGACAAACCAACATTATATTTCATTAGTTAAATCAAAACAATATTCATGATCACAAAAGGAACATAAGTCAAGGTGCTTGGTAACTCCTCAAAATGAGCAAAGCTAAATGTATGGAGGGGAACCAAGAATCCTAGTGTGATCTTGTTGTGAGTGAAACAACATGGTATGATGAATGGATCTTAGGGGGAAAAATCGGGGTATAACAAGTAGAGACGTTCGAATGAACGAAGTAAGAAAGTGGGATTGGAACAACTCGACAAAGGTTATTGATGCATCCGAAGAAACAACTGTAGCTTTACCAACAAGTATTCCAACAGAACATGAAGAAACTGAAGATGAAAATGAACCTCTACAACCCAGAATGAGAAGTTTGCAAGACTTATATGATTCAAAAAGTGAGGTGCATCTTGTGTGCCTTCTGGAAGATGCTGAAAACATCAGTGTCGAAGAAGCGTTACGAGACAAGAAGTGGAAAAGTGCCATGGACATAGAGATTAGAGCAATCGAACACAACAACACTTGGGAGCTAGTCGAATTGTCAAAGGTTAATCAACCCATTGGTGTAAAGTGGGTATTCAAGAAAAAGATGAATGCTCAAGGAGAAATCGAAAGATTCAAAGCACGACTGATTGCGAAGGGATACAAACAAAAAGCAGGAATTGACTATGACGAAGTGTTTGCGCCTGTTGAAAGAATGGAGACAATTCGATTACTCATTTCTCAAGCTGCTCAATTCAAATGGCCAACATTTCAAATGGATGTCAAGACAACATTTTTGAATGGTGTGCTCGAAGAAGAAATCTATGTCAAACAACCACTTGGATATATGAGAATTGGAGAAGAGAAGAAGGTGTTGAAACTGAAGAAAGCGATGTATGGGCTGAAGCAAGCACCTAGGGCATGGAACACACGCATTGACACATATTTCAAAGAGAATGGGTTTGAGCAATGTCCTTATGAACGTGCCCTCTATGTGAAGAAAAATGGAAGTAATGTATTACTTGTTGCTCTCTATATTGATGACCTTATCTTTCTAGGAAGTGATGTTCAGATGATCGAATATTTCAAGAGCACCATGACAAGCGAATTCGAAATGTCAGACTTAGGTATGATGAGATTCTTTCTTGGTCTGGAGGTTCGACAAGAAGAAGCTGGAATCTTTATCTCACAAGAAAAATATGCAAAGAAAATCCTAGAAAAATATAAAATGAAGAATTACAATCCAACTTCGACGCCAATGGAACCAGGTGCAAAACTGTTAAAATTTGATGGAGGAGAACGGGTTGAAGGAAGCAAATATCAAAGCTTGGTAGGTAGCCTTTGATATCTCACATGCACAAGGCTAGACATTTCACTAAGTGTTGGTATTGTAAGTCGATTCATGGAGGAGACAGTACACACACACTGGAAGGCACTGAAACGAATTCTAAGATACATCCAAGGAACAGTATCACTTGGAATGTTTTATTTAAAAACATAAGACTACAAGTTAGTTGGTTATTCTGACAATGACTGGTGCGGAGACATAGACGATCAAAAGAGAACTTCTGGGTATGTGTTTTTCATGGGAAACACAACATTTACTTGGTTATCGAAGAAGAAACCTATAGTAACACTTTCAACGTGTGAAGCTGAATATGTGGCAACATCCTGGTGCGTCTGTCATGCAGTATGGCTCAGAAGGTTGATAAGTAAGATGAAGCTAAAATAGGAAGGTCCAACAATAATACAAGTGGATAATAAATCAGCCATCGAATTAGAAAAGAATCCAGTGAATCATGAACAAAGAAAACACATTGATGTTCGATTTCACTTCATTCGTGAACATGTGCAGGAGGGAAGTGTCAAATTGAGGCATGTAGCAAGCAAAAACCAAGCAGCGGATATTTTCACAAAACCACTATCGAAAGAGATCTTCGACAAAGGCAAGAAGATGATAGGAATGCTGGATGGAAGAAACATTTAAGTTTACAGAGGAGTTTTGTTGAGTAAACTTTAATGTTATTAGTAATAAGTTTTTATATTAAATAAGGTAGTAGGAAGATTAAGAACCAATGTAATTTGGAAGGACAAAAGTTAGTAAGTTATGATAGTTTTTATTAGTAGCAGTTATCTTTTCTGAATTGTAAAAGTTATTGGGTCTATATAAGGACCAAGAGTGTATTTTATTTAACAAGAAATATGAAAAGATTTGCCTCTTTCTCTAAATAAAACAAAACGAAGTCTGCTTCTTTATATCAGTGTTTAGGCATCAGCATTACCTTTAGCAGAGGAATCCAACACGCTCTCAAGTGATCGAGCAGCTTCGTCGATAATCACCAAATCAAATGAAGTGCGATCAAGTTTCTTAGTGAAAGCCCCAATCAGAGTAGTTAATATTACATATGCAGTTTTAATCACGTCCGTAACAGCAAGTTGCTGCCTTTTCCAAATCTCGCAGTAGCGTTTGGTTGTCCATCAATCTGAAATAAATTATTTCTTTTTCCGAGTGTTTAACAGTCAAACAAATTTGAGATGGAGATATTCAATTTCTTTCCCAATTTCATCTTCTGCAAATCTTCGAAGCTTATTAATGAAAAATAATCTTAAATACAGATGTAGAGTTTCTCAAAAAATATGAATAAACAAACACAAAAATAAAATCTTAGCATATGCGTTAACGTTTAGCAGAGCTCAAAACAAAAATGACTACAATGTTGTATGCGATGTATGTATGCGATGGCGATAATAAAAGGTAATTAGCGCGTGGTGGTGGTTTGCAGTGTATGAGTATGCAGCTGTGCGGTTACGATTTCTGGTGAATGGTGAAAAAAACGATCGATGATTATAGTGTTTAATAGTTTTTGAGTTTGAGAAGAAAATGGAGAACCTTGTTTAGATATGAATGAAGTTCACCATGTATAGAGAAGTGTGAAATTGAGTGAGTTTCTCAAAGTGAATTTGAAAACTGAAAAGTTTTGTAAGGATGTGTTAAAAATGGAAGTGTCTTTCCAGTTTCTTGTACTTAAAATAAATAAAAAAGTTGAGAAACAAATGTGGGCGTGACACATCAGTAATATTTAATGCGAAATTAACATGGTGGAAGCAATGTAACAAAAAATCCAATATGTCTTTGGAATAAGAAAAGTTTAAGCATTTAATTGAGGATTATACTTGGTATTTCCAAATATTTTGATTTTTATAGATAGATAATAGATATGATAAATATCCCTAATAGATGGAGACCTCTCATACTCGTAAGGATATCGAGGTTGGTAATTTTGCTCATATTGAGGTTCTTGTCGCTTTTGATGTTTACTCCTAAATATTGGAGTCTAAATATTTGGAATGGGACACCTCTCATATTCCGTTTCTTTCTATTTTATTTTTCTTAGAGCTACCATAGGTGCCCCTTGTAAATTATAGAAATTTAGCTGAAGTCTCCTCAAGAGAAGGAGACCTCTTAGTTTTGTATGTTTTTTGAACTTCGTGATGTTAGTGTTGGTTGCCATTTTAGAATCTTTGTTGTTGTCTTTGGTGAGGTGGTAGATAGTATTGTTATGACGATTGATACAGTTGATGATATTGTTGATATCTTTATCGTTAATTTTTGCATTGTTGCTCTTGATATTTACTCTTATATGTAGGAGTTATTCACACAATTGATGATATTTGATATTTGTATCAGATACAATTGAAAGGAGTTTCTACTAAAGTAACTGTGTTTTGTGTACTCAAATTACCCGGACTTAAAACAAAGTGAAACATAGATCTTGATTTACTAGAAAATATTTCAACAAGATTTGCCGAATCAAAACTTAAGGGTATTTTGGTTTAAGTAAAGTGGGAGAGTTTTAATAAAAGTCATTATTAAAATAATATAATTTTGATACAATTACTTTAATTATTTTGTAGTTAGAATTTATTTTGCATTTTTATTTTATATTTTACTGTAAAATTTACTTGTGAAGGATATAAACTTCAGAAAGGAGGACTATGTCAAACATATAGATATATTATATGTTCTAAGGAAACCAAATCCTAGCGACCTAATCTAATTATATTCAAATAATGATGCTTATTAAGAGGATTATGTCGAACATATAGATATAATATATC
This sequence comes from Vicia faba, assembly GCA_948472305.1. Taxonomy (NCBI): domain Eukaryota; kingdom Viridiplantae; phylum Streptophyta; class Magnoliopsida; order Fabales; family Fabaceae; genus Vicia; species Vicia faba. Next base: position 1,152,004,698 of record OX451737.1, read on the forward strand.
TCATAATTGTAGTAATAATGGAGAATGATATGATCATTAACCTCAAAAAATTTAATAAGAATACAAGATATGAAAAATGTAAAACTTCACAAGATCTTTTTGGGAATCTCAATGTATCTCTAATAGTTTTGAGATTTGAAAAGTTTTGATTTTATAATAGACCAAAGAGTTGGTCACTAGTTTTATATGAGATTGTTCAAAATACATGTATTGGATTCATTGTGAATGAATTTTTCATGTATCTACCATAGTTTATTGAAAAGAAAGCGAAGTGATTTGTGTTGCTAAGTATATGAATGTAATGGTATATTTGAAAAGGATATTGTATTGGTATATTGACAAATGACACACTATAGGCGAAAAAGGATTCATGTTGTACCCCAAAATTTTCTCTCCCATATTTCTCCAAAACATTTCAAGAAATATCTTCAAGTTGCTCAAGAAAGTCCAAGGGTTGACCAGACAAACTCTCTCCTAAGACAGTCTACCTCAAATTAGGGTTTCATGTTGCATAAAGATAATTGAGTCCAAGGGATCCCAAATGCTCACCACTGTCATAATATGTTCTCAATATCATCCATGTCAAGTTTCAAGCCTTGCAGAGGAAGTTGGCTCAGTCAATTGCTCAAAGGCCTGAAAATCGACTATGCTTGGGCAAAAGTCAACTGTGGCCCACATACAGTCAAACTTCAAGATTTTTGGTAAACATACTCATTTTGAAGTATCATTCATCATTTGATCAAAGGTTGATCATGATTCATTAAGGATTGCTCACAATTCATCAAGAACCAAAAGTTGCTAAATTAGGGTTTTGTAAGAAAAGTCAACTCAACTTTGACCAAACATAACTTTCTCATACTTTATGATAAATGACCCATCTAAAGCTAATTTTGAATAGGATGCAATTCTCTACAATTCATCTTCATCTCCCAAGTTCAAAATATGCACTCACAAGAAGTTATGAATTTGGACATTATAGGTCATTTTGAAAAGTCAACAAAAACACCTTTTTTGTCAAAGCTTCATACATGAACGTGGAATACCAAATTGAGATGAGACTAAAAAGGTTGCTTAGAGGACATCTCAAGCTTTCTAAAAAGTCCAAGAATACCTTCAAAGAGTCAAAATTGAGGAAGTTATACATTGGTGAAGTTGACCTTTTTTGCAAAATTGCCAAAATTCAAAAGTTCCTCAAATTGCAATTTTTGCTAAATGGGCCTAACTTTTTGCACTTGTTTTGAGTTGGTAGCATGGTCCATGAACCCTAGATCTTCCCATTTGTATTTATCTTATTTTTTCTATTTATTTTGATTTTTTATTTCAATTAAATCAATTTAAATCAAAACAAATCATGAAAAAATCCAAATCATTCAAACTTCAAGATCTTGTGCATATTTCAGGTCCCATATCCAGCTAGCAAGTGAATCAATTCGTGCAAGGCATAGGTGGGCACAAAAAGATTGATTTTGGCCTATTTTGAAAAGATTTTGAAGTGAATCAAATCAAGATCAAAAGCCATAATTGATAAAGATTGAGAACACTTTTGCAACCCTAGTTCAATCAGTGGTATATAGTGTACAATTGCAGACCAAAATCACAAGCTTTGGAGGCGTGAAAAGGCAGAACCAAACTTGGAAAAATCACAAAAAAGTGCTGAGTTGATTTCATACTTCCATGCGTTTACATGACTCCCTAGCCATCTCATTCGCTTCCTGGAATTGCAAGGAAGCTGTACCAATCGAAAGCAAGCGCGCTAGTGCCCAGAATTCATTCCCACGACTCCCATGGTTTGCCATTATTTCCAAAATTGAATCTTGTTATTCTTGCATATTCATCATGTTTCAATAGCATATTCTAAATCCTTAACATGTTTGCAAACTAATGGCACCATTTAATTGCATTATTGTTAGCTGTATAGGAATCCACCATTGTTAGGGTTCCTTGTTGTGTTTTGGGTTTTTATTATACAGGTGAAATTGGTCCAAAAGAAGGGGACCATAATGCTCAGCAGGCCAAGGCGGTTTGATTCATGGCCTTAGACTCCATTTATCATGCCCATGTGAGATTTTGAAACAAACAAGGGTTGTAGCTACAGACATTTGTCCGTGGGTAAAAGTCTATGACTTTTACCAACGGAGCAAGGAGGAAGATGATTGGCGTGGCACATTCCCATTCGTCTGTTTAAAATCTCGGGCGCAGGAAGTTAATAAAGTTGTTTCTTTTTTTTTTATATATTATTTGTTTGTTTCTTTACATACAAGAGAAACGCACAATTCAATTGGTGAAGAGGATTTGGAAAAGGTCACAGGACCTGGGTTTGAATCCCAGGCCCCCCATATTCTTCAATAATATTTTGCTTTGTGTAATCACGTGATTGTACAGGCCAAGACTCCACCATGTGCCATCAGCATGCCACCAATAGATCTGAAGCAGATCCAATCCAAAGGGAATCACGTGATGAACCACCATACAGCTCAGTCAACGCATAACACTGGAACGTGGAAGTCAATATGGGTCAGAATTATTTGGGCACAGAAGCTACTATCCACACCCCACCAATTGCTGATTCTCAGACCCAATTTTCTTTTCATTCTCTTTTATATTTCTTTATTTAATTTAATTTATTTTTACTAACACAAATTAATTTTTCTTTTTATCAAAAAATCATAAAAATAATTTTTCCATCAAATTAGATTTTAGTTTATTTTTATCAAAAAAATTAATTTAATTAGATTTTAAGTTTAGGGTAACTTTAATTCGTTTCATAAATAAATTAAAACCATTAGAAAATTAGGTTTTTAGTTTAATTTAATTTCTATTTCTTTTTTTCTTAAAAATAACCAAAATACAAAAATAGGTCAAAATGTAAATTATTTTCTTTAATTTAATTTAATTGGTAATTTTGTACATATTTAATTCAAACCTTATTTTTCTTAGAAATAATTTTAAACAACAAAAATAATTTTTTCTTTTAATTAGGTTAGACGGGGTCAAAACCCTATTTCTCTCTCGTTCTCGATTCATCGCGCTTACTTATTTTTACCATATTGATGTAATTGCTCACAAGAAGTAATTGATTAATTAGGACTTTTTCTGTTTTATTTATCATTTTTACGAGTTGCTTTTGGCTATGTAATTAATACCCGAAGTCTTGTAATAGCGTAACTTTACTTTTCACACTTTAATTTCCACAAAATATTAAACTGTTAGATGTATGATATTAGGGTTGCATGACAAGAATTTATGATTAACTTTAAAACGGTTAGCAAACCCTAAATGTGCAAAGATAATAATTTGAAATTGAATCACTCGCACATGCACACTCCTAGGGTATACTCTCACTTTGGTTGCCTTCGGCAAATGGTCATTAAGTATAGGGTATTTTAGTGGTCGCTCTTTTGTCTCAAAGATCAAAGTTGCCTCGGAAAGGTTGCCTCGGAATTGTTGCCTCGAATATTGATCTTAAGACATTAGGGTTATTACTAAGACGTCCTAACATTGCTTTAGTGATCGTACGTCCCTTTCGAATTGACCCTTAAAACTCCAATGACGGTGCTACCTACTCACTAATAGTGGGATAGCGCTGTCTAAATGAAACGAACACGGAAACATTCTCTTTTTTTGAGTAGGTAGATGCTAGTAGGTACTTGCTCAAAATAAACAAACTTTTTCACACTTACACTCTTTTCAAACAAAGTTTTCAAAAATACTTCGTAACACTCTTGAAGACAGAAGCAAGGGTTAAATCGAAGTCAAACAAAAACTTTTTCAAATCAAACACACACAAGCAATTTTGAAAATGATGAGCAAGTACCTAAGAGCCCGTGGAAAACCACGGATAGAAAGGGTGATAATACCTTCCCTTTCTATAATCTACCCCCCGTACTCAAAATCTCAAAAAAGGAATTTTTCTGTGCTTTTTTCCTTTCCATGTTGGATAATATAAAAGTCGGTGGCAACTCTTGCTTACCGCGACATTTTGCAAACACAAACGCAAAACGCAAACCAGCATTTCCTAAAATAGTCCAGTTCTGGCCACCGTATCACAGAACTGGCGACTCAGCTGGGGAATAATAAGTGGGGTGTACCTTAGGATTAGTTCATCATATTTGCTTCTATTGTTTGATTTGTTTGCTTTACCTTTGAGGGCTTTGTATCGGGAGTTACTATAGATCCTAACCCGGATCTGGGGGACACCTTTTAGGTAAGTAGCAATAAACTGTGAGGGAACTATGCGGCATAGACCGATACGGTTGAAGCAGTAGCTACGTTGATGTGGCACATTGGTTGGTACCGGTATCCCTTATGGAGAAATGAGGAGAATACGAGGCTGCTATATGTGTCGTTAAGCATTAACTGACCTTAGAACCTATAATCGACCAACTTGGCCATTAGGAAGTAGTGAGATAGCCGGCCTCGGTATAAAGCTGAGAACTGGTTGATACTCGATGCTACACTCATTGAGACCATACTCTGGAGATAGTTCCGACTGCAAGAAAAGATTACGTGAGCTGAAACCATGACCGATGGAGGATGGTCAATGATATTGAGATCCTCTAGAACCTGGTTACTTTTCTAGGACAGGTTGAACCAACTTAACTTCAAGAGGGTATTACCTTCGACCTCATGCAAGCCTAAACCTAAGGCTGTTTGTGTGACTTGTGTGCTTTCAACTTGAACTACTTGCACAGTTTTATTATCCGACAACATGAGTTCCTTGCAGGTTTTGTTTACAGTCCTTAACCAATAACTTGGATTTCTCGCAGGGTTTACTTATTTACATCACCTCGCACTTTTTCTTAAACGCATAACATACACATCATAACATGATTCCTTAACATTTCCTTAACCATTTCAAGGATCTCAAGGGTTTGTGATGCAGGTTACGGTAAATCAGACGTCTAGCAAGGAGCAAAGGGGATTTATTTTCCTCTAGCCAATGCCGTCTAGAGATCAAAACACGATAACTTGAGTCAGTGGCGATGACCCACTCGATATGGTGAGCTTGACTCTTGAACAAGGACTCTTAATGACACGAAGTTTCTTCAATCAAGCTGTAATCAAATTCTAACAGTTTCTTGTTTACCCCGCGAGATCCTTGAAAACATTGCATACATATATCATACATATCATTGCGTAACAGGTATTCCATTACAGGTCTCTCATGTTCTCGCTGTTTATTTCAGCAATGGCTCTCAAACAAGACAACAGAGATCTTCAAACTCAAGAAGCTCAGTTCAGGGAAATATTCCTAAACCTATCTAAGGGGCAGGAAGAGTTGAAAACACTCCTCGTTGGGAACTTGGTCAAGAAAAGTCCTAAAGACAATAAGGACGAACGACTGGAACAACTGCAAGCTGAGGTAGGTGCAATGAGAACCCAGATGCTGGGGCAAATGGCTTTTATCCAAGGCCTAGCCCGAAGACAAGAAGAGCTGAAAGCCATCATCAACCAACTTCATCAAGACGGATACAACAGTATGAAGCAAACAGTCGAGGCCGGGGACCAAGGCATTGATCAACCTCCAAGAAGACAAAAGGTTGGTTTGGTGAAGAGTGTACCTTTCCAAGTTTCTACTACATCACGGGTCCAATAACAACCTTGCCAAAAACAACGGGTTAATCAGAGTAAGTCGGATATGCCCAAAAGGCAGTTTACCAAACTTAACATGTTGCTGTCTCAAGCTTTGCAACACCTATTAAGGATGAATCTGATTACATTGATAGAACCTCATCCGAATCCCAAGACTTCTTCGCCTAACTACAACCCTGATGCAAGGTGTGCATACCACTCCAACAGTCCGGGGCATGATACTGATGACTGTTGGAGGTTGAAATACAAAATTCAAAACCTGATTGATGAAGGAGCATTGGAATTCACACAAGACGGTCAGGTTGAGTTCTTCTACCATCCCTCCAAGGCATACCATTTTAAGTGACAAGTTCTGACAAGAGAGACTTTTTGTTCATTAGAATTTTCAATTTGTAATTTTCTTTTGATTGTTTGAACATTTAGTCATGTCAAAACTTTATCATTTCATTAATGCATTGCATATGTCTGTTTTGAATCAATCCATTCGTATTCACTATTTCAAAAATACGTTCTTATTTCCTTTTGTGATATTCAACTCTCGATTAAAAACTCTAAGCCTTTAGAGGGAGGATGACGAAAATGATACCACAATCTCTACAATATGCTTTTGAACAGACCCCGCTGACGATGTACATGCATTGTTTCAAATCCTAAATAATGGAGTTATAAGGAAGATAATCCCTAGTCAACCCCTTTGGGTCAAAGAAGTAGGAGTTTTTCTTTTCACACAAATTAAAACCCTTAATCACAACCTGGGGCAGGGTAGTTTTCTCAGTTAATCCAGGGGCACAATGAATGGCTTCAAAGACGTCCTTCCAAAACAAAAGACGGTGATGGTTCCCTATAATCGTCAAGACAGGTAGTCATTATCTCTCGAAATAAAAGCCCATTAAGTCAAAACCTATGAAGGAGACTTAAGAGAAAAACTGGGGCATCCCGCTGACTGTAATCACAAAAAGAAATAGTTCAGGCAAAAGATAGGGATAATAAAATAAAAAAGAAAGAGGTCCTACAAACCCTCAACAAAAAGAAATGACTGCCTATTCAAAATAAACTGTCAGTATCCGAACCATCACTGGAATATCAGAGCAAAGACTCAAACGGGATCTAAATGCACAATTAACTGAGTATAGGATCGAAGAACATCACGAAGAATGGGTGGGTACAAATAAATTTTGAGCCTTTTTCCTTTGTTTCTTGAACCGTGAACCAGGCCACGTTATAACCCTTAAAAGTCCTAGCTGAAGCATGGGTTAGTTCGAAAGCATACTGTTACAAAAGGTATCATGACTCCTGTAGGACTTGCTGTAAATCCTGAGTTGACATCACATTTTACAAAATTTGCCTGTTTTACTGAAAAATGCATTTTCAAAAATTTAAAGACAGACATAAGCTTTGCATTCTTAAAATAACATTGTTTGCATATGACTATTTGTTCAACAGCAGAGAAATTCGCATGACGAATATCTAGTGAACAAAAACCTTCTCAATAAAAAGGATCACCTCAAGTGGAAAAAAAACTTCCAACCAAGGGGCACGGCATGATAATTGTCCATCATCTGGGGCAGTCAAGTCAAGATTCAAGGAATCTCGCAAAGATGCCAAATAGCCAGGGGCAAATCTCCATCTGAATCACTTGGGGCATTGGACATGAATTCCAGCAACGAATCTTGTATGATCAAACGAATATCTTATGGTAGTGTGGCAACACAACACTACTGACAGTGACAACTCCCTACACCCTGAGAGTGTGGACATAGTCAGAAAATACTGCGCATGAACAAAGACCCGCTAGGTTGACTGGCCTAGGAAAAAATAAGGGCATCCCGGCGAACCAAAAGGGTTTGGGCAAAAATTAGGGATAAAAACAAAAAAGATATGTACATCCGGCAAGCTGAAAACCTGAAAAGGCGGCTTGGGCAAAAAAGGGTATCCCGGTGGACTAAAAATCTGAAAAGACAGTCCAGGCAAAAGTTAGGGATTAAAGCATACGACTATGTCCCGTCATCTCGTCACTTTCCTACCAGAAGAAGACTTATCATTTCAATCGAAAGTTACCAAGCACCTCATAAGTTGGGATAACACTCAATCCAAAAGGCCTCTGCAGGCACTTTCTCCAGCAGATACGGGGGCAGAAAAGTCTCGATGCAAAGTCATTGTCATATCCTCAGCATGCGTCCCAGTAACATCTACACTCCCCGCAGAGTAAGAAATACCCAAAAAACAACGGTGTTAATTGTCCCCAAGCAAAGTTCATCTTTCACCAGCACTAGAAGATTATCCCCAGTGGAGTTTATTTCTTCCACAAGCAGAAACTCAATCCCCAACAGGGTTCCTCATCACCAACAACAGTAATTCATCCCCAACCGAGGTTATTTCTCTGAATTTCCCTTCCCCACAGAGTCATTCTCTCATCGGTTTATTCTCCAGCAGGATCATCCTCCCAATTACCTTCGGTCGTTATCCCCCAGCGAGCGAAACTCTTTCATTCTCCAGTAGCAATCCAAGATTTATTTTCCCCCCAGTTAGAGAATATCATAAAAGCATTGCACATCCATACATCACGACATACACATACGCATCATACAACACAATCTCATTTATTTTGAGAACATCATTGCTCGATACATGTCATGCATCATGACATTACATACGACTAACTCTTTACCTTTCAGGAAAAAGATACAATCGAATTCTCACAAATTCAAGCTATGAAGCCCGAATCTGACCGGATAGTACCTTGATTTCTACATCATATTGTGAAGCCCGGAGAACGACCGGATAGCAGTATCAAACACCATGAAGCCTGGAATCGACCAGATAGTGGTATATCATAAATACAAGCCGTGAAGCCCGGATTCGACCGGATAACAGCTCAGCAAGTTATTGTGAAGCCTGGATTACGACCAGATAGCAATACAGAATACTACGAAGCCTGGAATCGACCAGATAGTGGTATATCATAAATACAAGCCGTGAAGCCCGGATTCAACCGGATAACAGCTCAGCAAGTTATTATGAAGCCTGAATTACGACCAGATAGCAATACAGAATACTATGAAGCCTGGATTACGACTAGATAGTGGTATATCATAAATACAAGCCGCGAAGCCCGAATCACGATCGGATAACAGCTCAGCAAGTTATTTGGAAGCCTGGATTTTCGACCAGATAACAATATAAATTTCTATGATGGCTGGATTACGACCAGATAGCAGCCAAGAATACTACGAAGCTTGGATTACAACCAGATAGTGGTATATCTTTAATACAAGTTATAAAGCCCGGATTCGACCGGATAGTATCTTGATTTCTCCGAACACCATGAAGCCTGGATTCGACCAAATAATGGTATGAGACATCGCGAAGCCTGGATTACGACCAGATAACGGTAAGAGACATTGAAGCTTGGGTTACGACTAGATAACAGTGAGGGACACTATGAAGCTTGGATTACGACCAAATAGTAGTCTACCCGACCAGTTACTATGAAGCCCGAATTCGACCGGATATTAGTAGGCCCAAAAATCAAACGGAAGCCCGGAGGCGACCATATAACCACTTAATTTCTTCTGAAGCCTGGATTTCGACCAGATAAGAAGTAAGGTATTGTGAAGCCTGGATTACAACCAGATAGGAGTAAAGGACACCATAAAGCCTGGATTCGACCAGATAATGGTATAAAGTACCGTGAAGCCTGGATTACAGCCAGATAACAGTACAAGACACTGCGAAGCTTGGATTTCGACCAAATAGCAGTTTACCTAGACAAATACTAAGAAGCCTGGAGTCGATCGAATATTATTGTGCCCTAAATTCAAGTTAAAGCCCGGATGCGACCGAATAACAACTGAATTCCTTCTGAAGCTTGGATTACGACCAGATAAGAATTGAGAAATTGCAAATCCTGGATTTCGACCGGATAGCGAGTTTAATCTCATCTCCCCAGTAAGTCACTGTAAAGCCTGGATTACGACCAGATAGAAGTCGGTCTTATCACTATGAAGCCTGGATCACGACCAGATAGTAGTTCAGTTTCACCCCTTCGACCAAGAGATGACTCCCCAGTAGAATAACGGATGACTGAAGCTCCTAAAATTCAACTTTTCTCTCAAGACAGAGAACAACATTCCCCAGTGGAATCTTCCTCAACAACAGGTATATAAGCTCTCGCTAAGGAATCTCTTATGCGATCGACACTCCTTCGGATGGCATCTATAAGCCCATCTCCCATCATCAATTTCCAAATGGCATCTGTAAGCCCATTCCCAACATCACAAGACAAATACCACTTCATGCGAGTGCGAATTTCTGGGCACTCTAGTGTTCAATCATCTTCCACCTTCGGATCACGAAAGGCAGATAGCCAATCAACATCCTCAGGTTTAAGAAGATTGAACATGGGCAGATGTTGTACCCCAAAATTTTCTCTCCCATATTTCTCAAAAACATTTCAAGAAAGATCCTCAAGTTGCTCAAGGAAGTCCAAGGGTTGACCAGACAAACTCTCTCCTAAGGCAGTCTACCTCAAATTAGGGTTTCATGTTGCATCAATATACTTGAGTCCAAGGGATCCCAAATGCCTACCATTGTCCTAATATGTTCTCAAGATCATCCATGTCAAGTTTCAAGCCTTGCAGAGGAAGTTGGCTCAGTCAATTGCTCAAAGGCCTAAAAATCAACTATGCTAGGGAAAAAGTCAACTATGGCCCACATACATTCAAACTTCAAGATTTTTTGTCAACATCCTCATTTTGAAGTATCATTTATCATTTGATCAAAGGTTGATCATGATTCATCAAGGATTGCTCGTAATTCATCAAGAACCAAAAGTTGCTAAATTAGGGTTTTGCAGGAAAAGTCAACTCAACTTTGACCAAGCATAACTTTCTCATACTTTATGAGAAATGACCCATCCAAAGCTAATTTTGAAGAGGATGAAATTCTCTACAATTCATATTCATCTCTCAAGTTCAAAATATGCACTCACAAGAAGTTATGAATTTGGACATTATAGGTCATTTTGAAAAGTAAACAAAAACACCTTTTTTGTCAAAGCTTCATACATGAACATGGAATACCAAATTGAGATGAGACCAAAAAGGTAGCTTAGAGGACATCCAACCTTTCTAAAAAGTCAAAGAACACCTTCAAAGAGTCAAAATTGAGGAAGTTATGCATTGGTGAAGTTGACCTTTTTTGCAAAATTGCCAAAAGTAAAAAATGCCTCAAATTGCAACTTTTGCTAAATGGGCCTAACTTTTTGCACTTGTTTTGAGTTGGTAACATGGTCCACGAGCCCTAGCTCTTCCCATTTGTCTTTATCTTATTTTTGCTATTTATTTTGATTTTTTATTTCAATTAAATCAATTTAAATCAAAACAAATCATGAAAAAATCCAAATCATTCAAACTTCAAGATATTATGCATATTTCAGGTCCCATATCCAGCTAGCAAGTGAATCAATTCGTGCAAGGCATAGGTGGGCACAAAAAGATTGATTTTGTCCTATTTTGGAAAGATTTTCAAGTGAATCAAATCAAGATCAAAAGCCATAATTGATAAATATTGAGAACACTTTTTCAACCCTAATTCAATCAGTGGTATATAGTTTACAATTGCAGACCAAAATCACAAGCTTTGGAGGCGTGAAAAGGCAGAACCAAACTTGGAAAAATCACAAAAAAGTGCTGAGTTGATTTCATACTTCCAGGCGTTTACAGGACTCCCTAGCCATCTCATTTGCTTCCTGGGATTGCAAGGAAGCTGTACCAATCAAAAGCAAGCGCGCTAGTGCCCATAATTCATCCCCACGACTCCCACGGTTTACCCTTATTTCCAAAATTGAATCTTGTTATTCCTGCATATTCATCATGTTTCAATAGCATATTCTGAATCCTTAACATGTTTGCAAACTAATGGCACCATTTAATTGCATTATTGTTAGCTGTACAGGAATCCACCATTGTTAGGGTTCCTTGTTGTGTTTTGGGTTTTTCTTATACAGGTGAAATTGGTCCACAAGAAGGGCACCATAATGCTCAGCATGCCAAGGCGGTTTGATTCATGGCCTTAGACTCCATTTATCATGCCCATGTGAGATTTTGAAACAAGCAAGGGTTGTAGCTATGGACATTTGTTCGTAGGTAAAAGTCTATGACTTTTACCAACAGAGCGAGGAGGAAGATGACTGGCGTGGCTCATTCCTATTCGTCTGTTTAAAATCTCGCGGGCAGGAAGTTAATAAAGTTGTTTCTTTTTTTATATTATTTGTTTGTTTCTTTACATACAGCAGAAACACACAGCTCAGTTGGTGAAGAGGCCTTATAAAAGGTCACAGGACATGGGTTCGATTCCCAGGTCCCCCATATTCTTCAATAATATTTTGCTTTGTGTAATCACGTGATTGTACAGGCCAAGACTCCACCATGTGCCATCAGCATGCCACCAATAGATCTGAAGCAGATCCAATCCAAAGGGAATCACGTGATGAACCACCATACATCTCAGTCAACGCATAGCACTGGAACATGGAAGTCAATATGGGTCAGAATTATTTGGGCCCAGAAGCTACTATCCACACCCCACCAATTGCTGATTCTCAGACCCAATTTTCTTTTCATTCCCTTTTATATTTCTTTATTTAATTTAATTTATTTTTACTAACACAAATTAATTTTTCTTTTTATCAAAAAATCATAAAAATAATTTTTCCATCAAATTAGATTTTAGTTTATTTTTATCAAAAAAATTAATTTAATTAGATTTTAAATTTAGGGTAAATTTAATTCCTTTCATAAATAAATTAAAACCATTAGAAAATTAGGTTTTTAGTTTAATTTAATTTCTATTTCTTTTTTTCTTAAAAATAACCAAAATACAAAAATAGGTCAAAATGTAAATTATTTTGTTTAATTTAATTTAATTGGTAATTTTGTACATATTTAATTCAAACCTTATTTTTCTTAGAAATAATTAAAAACAACAAAAATAATTTTTTCTTTTAATTAGGTTAGACGGGGTCAAAACCCTATTTCTCTCTCGTTCTCGATTCATCGCGCTTACTTATTTTTACCATATTGATGTAATTTCTCACAAGATGTAATAGATTAATTAGGACTTTTTCTGTTTTATTTATCGTTTTTACGGGTTGCTTTTGGCTATGTAATTAATACCCGAAGCCTTGTAATAGCGTAAATTTACTTTCCACACTTTAATTTCCGCAAAATATTAAACTGTTAGATGTATGATATTAGGGTTGCATGACAAGAATGTATGATTAACTTTAAAACGGTTAGCAAACCCTAAATGTGCAAAGATAATAATTTGAAATTGAATCACTCGCACATGCGCACTCCTAGGGTATACTCTCACTTCGGTTGCTTTCGGTAAACGGTCATTAAGTATAGGGTATTTTAGTGGTCACTCTTTTGTCTCAAAGATCAAAGTTGCCTCAGAAAGGTTGCCTCAGAATTGTTGCCTCGAATATTGATCTTAAGACATTAGGGTTATTACTAAGACGTCCTAAATTTGCTTTAGTGATCGTATGTCCCTTTAGAATTGACCCTTAAAACTCCAATGACGGTGCTACCTACTCACTAATAGTGGGATAGCATTGTCTAAAGGAAACAAACACATAAACATTCTCTTTTTCGAGTAGGTAGATGCTAGTAGGTACTTGCTCAAAATAAACAAACTTTTTCACACTTACACTCTTTTCAAACAAAGTTTTCAAAAACACTTTGTAACACTCTTGAAGACAGAAGCAAGGGTTAAATCGAAGTCAAACAAAAACTTTTTCAAATCAAACACACACAAGCAATTTTGAAAATGATGAGCAAGTACCTAAGAGCCTGTGGAAAACCACAGATAGAAAGGGTGCTAATACCTTCCCTTTCTATAATCTACCCCCCATACTCAAAATCTCAAAAAAGGAATTTTTCTGTGCTTTTTTCCTTTCCATGTTGGATAAAATAAAATTCGGTGGCGACTCTTGCTTACCGCGACATTTTGCGAACACAAACGCAAAATGCAAACCAACATTTCCTAAAACAGCCCGGTTCTGACCACCGTATCACAATTCAACAAAAGCAAGCGAACGTACTTGTTGCCCAAAGCAGAATCGCCAGTCGCCCACCTATCCATGTGAATTCTCGCTTATCAGAACATGCACCCATTTCATGTTACTTGGCCAATTTATTAAAATACTCGATCTTCTATGAAGGCATGGGAGTAACATATCCTTATTCAATAACACTACTCAAATGGTAGTCAATGCAGAGGGTAACATTCCCCCAATGTTATAAGATAAATTACTACCCATTTTCCGCATTTTTGAAGGGCAAAGGCTAGTTACTGCTTACGTGGGGTCAAAACCGTGCCCAAGAGGTCTCTAAAGATTATAAATACTTGAAGTTCTAAATACCCAAGGTTTCAAGAAAAGGTTCTCACAATCAAGTGCTAAAGACTCTGAAAACGCAACTCTGAAGACTCTGAAGACTTGAAGTTCTGATGACCTTGTGTTATGTTCTCACTTATAAACTCATGCTTTTCGAAGCCTCTAAAGTGCAGAAGGAAAGAAGATAACATTAACGTGGTATAAATAGTACATGGTACAATCAACGTTTCATTCCACTACCATGAAAGGACGGATGTGTTGCACGATCTTGTCCCCCACGTTACTATTTAAGCTGCCAATGTTTATGGAAATCTCAAGAGTACCCCTCAATGAATATATTATTTTATTGGATATATAAAGGCTTGAAGACTAAGAGAGAAAGATGCCAATTCACTGAATATTCATGCGCAAACATTGTTCATAAATTTCATATTCTTAAGTCACTGTTCTTAAAATAGTTTACATATTAAACTTGTGTAGAAGATATATTCTTGTAAACAAAACTTGTATTCAAACAGCTGTTTGATTTTCCTTAAGGGACCGTGTAGATCTGTATCATTAAGAAGTCTAGGACTTGCAAGTTTTAGAGGTTATTAGTCACTTGTGGGTAGCTTGTGCATTGTAATAATCATGTTGATTATTGTTTGATATTCCTTAAGAGACCGAGTAGGTTTGTATCCTTAAGAATTCTAGGACTTGTGAGTCTTAAGGTTCTTAGTCAATTGCGGGTAGCTTGTGAAATTTGTAATCAGTTTGGATATAATGAATTAAGTCCTCGATTGAGTGAGGAGAAATTATCTTGGCGGGTGGACTAGACTAGCTTGATAATTTTCAAGTGAACTAGTATAAACATACATTGTTCTTTACTTCCCGTTCTTACTTATTATTATTATCAAGAGTGAAGAAAAAATGATTTTAACTTAAAGTGGGATATTTTTAAAAGAAAAGTTTTTCTTTTAAAAACCCAATTCAAACCTCTCTTGGAGAGTTGATTAGCTCTTTAAGAAGTCATGAAATAGAGCTGGAACTAGATGAACCTCAAAAGAGGGTAAAATCAGTTGCTCTAAAGTCTACTTCTTGGAAAACTAAGGCTTATCAAGCTAAGAAAGAATTTGAAGAATCTGAAGAAGATTCAGATGATGATAAACTCTCTTTGATATCTAGAAGAATAAGTCAAATCTGGAAGCACAAACAAAGCAAGTTTAGAGGTCAACGAAGGACATATGGAAGAGGTGAATCCGCTTCCGGTCAGAGGAATGCTTCTGGAAATGAAGTTACTTGCTTTGAATGCAACGACCCTGGACATCACAAAGATGATTGTGCAAAGCTCAAGAAAGATAAGAAGCCTAAAAAGGCTTACAAAGCTAAGAATGGTCTCATGGAAACATGGGACGATTCCAAATTAGAAGATGAAGATTCTAATGA
Organism: Vicia faba; assembly: GCA_948472305.1. Lineage (NCBI taxonomy): Eukaryota > Viridiplantae > Streptophyta > Magnoliopsida > Fabales > Fabaceae > Vicia > Vicia faba. Next base: position 1,152,020,113 of record OX451737.1, read on the forward strand.
AGAGCATGCAAACGAGGCACTTATGGCCAGAACTTGCACAAATGAAGAAACAACACAAGACAAATCGACACTTGATAATGAGTAAGACTTTGATGACGACAAAGAGGTAATTTCTTCTTTATCACGCTCTGAATTTGAAATTGGTTTATCTGAATTAATAAAAAGGTATCAATCTCTTCTAAGTAAACACAAAATCTTGAAAAATAGTTTTGTAGCTACTTCTGAGAACACTACTATATATGAGAAAAATATTTCTGACTTAAAAGAAAAACTATTTGATTTAGAAAAATTAAATATCGATCTGAAAAGTAAAGTGTCTAGAAGAAAAATGGATTTCATGATCTATGGTGTTATTAGAAATGGAAGTAGAGGCTTGTGATATTCAGGACCATCAAAGAAAATTAATGAGACTTTGAATGTCAAACCAAAACCTCTTTCTAAACATTTCGTGCTTGTTGGCACAAATTTGAAATGTCCAGAACAAGAAGGTTTTGATACTACTGTAGCACAAACATAGACATATAAGGAAACTTCTAAACCAAAGTATCATGCACAAATTTCACATGATTATCCTATTGCACAAAAGTCCAAAGGTGTTAGAACCTATGGAACTTCTAACAAAAGAGGACCCAAAAAGTGGGTACCTAAGGATCAGATAATCTACATTGTATATTTCCTTGATGGCGCCACTGAAACACCAGTCATGGTACCTTGACACTGGATACTCATGGCACATGACAGGTGAAAGACATATGTTCCAAGATTTGGAACTTAAGTCTGGAGGCGTTGTTGGGTTCAGAGGCAATCAGAAGGGAAAGATCATCGACTATGGAACAATTGGTAATGGTAAATTACCTTATATTAACAATGTTATTTTAGTCGAGGGTATGATGCATAACTTATTCACAATCAGTCAACTTAGTGACAATGGTTATGATGTCATTTTTAATCAAACATCCTGTAAAGCTGTTATTCAGAGGGATGGCTCATTTTTGTTCAATAGAAAGAGGAAGAACAATATTTATAAACTAAGATTATCAGATTTGAAAAATTAAAATGAAAAATGTCTTATGATTGTTTGAGAAGAGCAATGGGTCTGGCATCGACGTCTGGGTCATGTTAGCTTAAGAAATATTTCTCAACTAAATAAACTTAGATTAGTCAGAGGCTTGCCCGATCTGAATTATACTTCAGATGCCCTTTGTGAAGCTTGTCAGAAATGAAATTTTTTCAAAAAACCTCTTTCAAAGCTAAAAAGATTATTTCTACTTCTAGGTTATTAGAACTTCTTCACATTGACTTATTTGGACCTGTAAAAACTGCTTTTGTCAATGGTAAGTATGGTACGGTGGGAGAACTGACTTGATGGTTTGCGTTTTGATTGCATTTGTGCGGATAGTAAGAGTCGCCACCGACTTTTCTTTTATCCAAAAGGAAAGGTAAAAAAGCACAGGAAAGACCTTTCGAGATTATTTCTCGGGTTCGGGAGGTAGATTATGAAAAGGGAAGGTATTAGCATCCTTTTCATCCATGGTTTTCCATGGGCTCTTA